>CM060914.1:82517500-83767500 GCA_030737875.1 Allium sativum
CTTTGCAAAAATAAAAAAAAGTTTGTTTTATTATTAGTTTTGTTCCATGCATGAAGAATAATAATGCAAATATTTTGTTCATCGTTTAAGCTGATTATATGCATGCTTCTATTTTATCCACTTTACATTTCTATACATTAACATTTCCTGTAAACATTATGGATCGTTATTTAACAATGTAATTAAGTTTTTTTCCATAATTAGAAACTTATCATTGAATTCATATGTACTACTATGTACGTTATGATATGCAAAATTTACTGGTACATTTCTAATCTAGATGATAACTTTTCTACTTCATGCTCTGACATTGCATGCAAATTGGAAATAAATTATCTGATATAAAAAAGTATCTTACATAATGATATCATAAATTATCTGGTATAATTTTTTTAAAGGAATGATGACTCATCTTGTATAACGTCTTTGCATGCAAATTGGATTCCAAATATTAAGCTAAATTAGCAAGTTACATCATACATAAAATCATAACTGTACATTAAATTTAGGTTTTTGACTATCTTTCTAGAACTGCCATTTCAAAACACTGTGCAAGTGAGGTGTCGCATATTCAATTTGCCGTTTCAAAACACCGTGCAGGTGAGGTGTCGCATATTCAATGCTTTTACATCCTGCCTTTTAGGTTGTTTCACTGTCTTTCTAAAATTGTGATTTTAAAACACCATGCAAGTGAGATATTCCTCCCTCTCATTTTGTAACAACCCGTATTTTGAATACCATGTTATAACGTAAATCAAAGCAGAATTAAATGTTAAAATCTGAATCAAGGGAAATGGGCTATGCCATTGTGTTCGTCTCGCAAAAATACGCGAAATAGAGTCTGAGTTTTCGAAAATCGGAGTCCGTGTGACCCAGTTATGGCCCGTCAAAGTTTTCAGAAAATTTCAAGTTAAAAAACAGTTCAAATTTCAAATCTGGAGCCAAACAGACTAGGCGGGAAAATTTCTCGCCCTGCCCCCAAGTCGACTGGGGAGTCGACTTGGGAGTCGACACACCCCAGCTGGTGTCGACTGCCCAGTCGACACCCCTGTCGACCTGGGTGGTCGGCTAGTTTGGCCTGGTGCACCTTTTTTGGCTCCTGGGTCATGTTATTTTGGCTTGTGACGTGATTAGATGGCTCAGATTTAAACTAGGGTTAATCCTATGGCCTAAACTAACCTAAACTTCTATATAAACACCCTAATACCTAGCTAAACCATCACAAATCAATCCTACAACTAGGTTATGCCAAAATGCTCCTTGATCATGGCCTCCATCTTCATAACATGACCTCCATCTTCTTGCTCATGAGAGCTTGAGTGTTCTAAGCTAGTTCTAAAGTAAAAGAGCCATCTTTCTTCATCAAAGCAAGGATCTTCTTCTTATTTCTCAAGGGTTTTTGAGTGGAGCTTATATTCATTTGGGGATTTCTAGTGTGGCTTCGTCTCAGTCTTGTTTTATTTTGTTCTAGTCTTCATAGCCAAGTTTTGTAAGCCCTATTCTACTCTTAGATTTAAACTATGAAGTTAATATGATCATGTAGCAAGTTGAAATGAGACTTTTGGGCATAATACTTGTCTTTGGGCTATATTTGTATGCATAGATCCATGTATGACTCTTTTGATCTATGATTGTGGCACTATCATGAACTTAGTATCATTTACCTTGATTTTTAGGTAGAAAGCTATGAGCTTTATTTGGTGGTTATGCATAATGCAACATAGAACTTGGTAGTTATGCATAATGCAATATAGATCCTCTCATGATCTTTATGTTAACTTGCCTATGATGTTATTAACTATATGCTAATCACAAGTTATCACCCTATGTTAACTATGACCATGTTATCACCTATTTGCTAAGTTAATGTCATGCATGTTTTGAGGCCAATAACCTTATATGCTAGTATGTTGAACCCCTTTTGCCTCAAATATCACCATGTTTAACTTGTGATAGACTTTGCCATCTTATGCCCACCTTGTCATATTCTTATGTTCCTCCTTTTCATCTATTTGTGTTAGTGCGAACTTACGTGCGATGGGGTTACGTTATGGGTAAAATTAAATGACATGAAACATGACTTGAAAATATGACATGTGATTATGCTTGAAAACATGAACGTGGACATGACATGTAGAAAACATGAAAGTGGCCAACTCGAGATTGGGTTGAGTTTGTAGCATAAATCTACCCGGAACCGACCGGCTTAACTAGTGGCTACAAACAATAGGACCCAATGTGAGTAGTTGGTCATATCGCACTTAAAACCCGAGGTTAGACTAAGTTGTGGTGTAAAGCTACCCGGACCCACCCGGCTTAACTAGTAACCACAAGAAAGTCTAATGTGAGAGGTTGAGGTGCATTAAGTTAATTAATGCCACATGGTAGGGTTAAGTCATGGACTACTTGAATACTTAACCAATTAAACACGATGGATTGGTAGGGTTAAGTCATGGACTACTTGAATACACTTAACCAGTTGAACACGATGTATTGATAGGGTTAAGTTATGAACTGCTTGGATACACTTGACCAACTCAATACATGGTTAGGATAGGGTTAACCACACTTAACCCGCTTGAAATCCTAGTTATGTGGTCCTTTTCAGCAGTAACCCACTAGGGAGTATCATGGATACCCTAGGACTAGGCTAGGGTAGGGCACGATTACTGGGCTGATTGTAAGAGACCAAAAGAGACGGCTGAATGGTGCACCGGTTGTTCAGGCGGACCATGGTCGTGCACATTAAGTCCGAAGTTGAACATGGGCACCCGTAGGTTTAGACTCTGCGTGCTTGATTTGTGTCTGTGGTTTACACCTTAGGGCTGGATACACCCTAGGGTGGACCTTGCACAGTTAACTACATTCCATGATTAAGCCGTATGACACCGATACACGACGAGTTAGGCTTATAGGGAGCCGATCGACTAGACCGAGTAGTTGGACCTTGATTTAGGTCATCTCATGAGTTTGGGCCAACATTGGGCTAAGGGATCATTCTTGTTTATACTTGACATGGATTAGAATACTAGTACACTTGGTGCAACTTAACCTTGTATATGCGATGCCACTCTTGTTAACTTTTCACCATGCCAGTTATCATCCTATGTTTCATCTCTGTTTTACATGTCCAGTTTACTTATATGTTCTGTCTTGTGATATCTTCATGCATGTTTACCTTGACCAACACCCCTCCAAAGCTAATGTACTTGCTTAGAGTGACCCTGGCGGAGGTGGGGTGTCACATTTGGTATCAGAGCATGAGGTTTTACTAGACCGGACAAAAGTTTTTTTAAAAAAAAACCCTTTGAAAAACTATTTTCAAAACCAATTAAGTATTTTCCAAGAAAAGTCTAGTTTACTTTAAAAAAGGTTATTCCCCAAAAGCTATTAGCACTATCCTTTGTTTCCTCATTCTAAATCTATCTTTTCTTTTTTCAGCATGGCTGATCTTAACCTTCCCGAGGGAGTACCCATACCCGGATGGTTCCGGAGGTACTTGGAAGCTAGGGCCAACGATGCGGGCCCAGCAAACACTCCCACTCCTCCTCCCGTACCTAAGGTTCCTCCTCCTCCTCCTCCTCAGCGTCCACAAGCGGATTTCGCAAAGATCTGCAAAGACTTTAAGGCGATGGGTGGCAAGAATTTTGTTGGGACAGAGACTTATGTGAAGGCAAGAAACTGGTTAAAAGAAACTGAAGACTTCTTTGCCATCTTTGATGTGGAAGACCGTAGAAAAGTTCTATTGGCAGTATGGCTATTGAAAGAGGAAGCTGCTTATTGGTGGGAGGTCACCAACGCTACCAGGCCTATAGAGACTTGGGCCGACTTTAGGATGAGGTTTGGGCTTAAGTTTCTATCATCTACTGAGGAGAATCTGCAAATGGAGAAGTTTATATCTTTAAAGCAAGGAGACATGACAGTGAGGGAGTATGTGAATAAGTTTAACCAGCTTGCTCGATTCGGTTTGGACATGGTTAACACACCCTAGAAGAAGGCTCTACGCTTTGCACGAGGATTGAATGAGCCATTACAAGGTTTAGCCATGTCTCATATACCCATGGGGGGCACTTTTGAGAGCTTAGTGGATATGGCCTTGCTTCAGGGAGATGATAAGAATAGCAAGAAAGAAGTCAAGCCTAATGAGACTCAAACCAAGAAGGCGGACTCCAAGTGGGGAGGAAATCAGAGCAACCAGAACAACAAGAGCAACAAGAACAACAAGGGTAACAAGGCCAACAACAACAAGGCAAGGGAGACAAGGAAGTGCAACTTCTGTGGGATTGTTGGACACATAGCCAAAGATTGTAGGAAGAAGAAGAGGAATTTGGGAGAATGCTTTCATTGCGGAGAGTCTGGACACTTCAGCAAGGATTGCCCAAAGAAGCAAGGGCAGGTGCAAGGACAGACTCAGCGAGCAAGACCTTCTAGAGGGCAGATGCATGCTCTCAACACTGCTCCAGTTCCGGACCGAGGTAGTATTTCTGTAGAAAGCCTTGTTTATATTTATGGTTTTCCTGTTCGAACTTTATTTGATTCTGGCGCATCGCATACCTTTATTTCCTCTGACATTGTTGAAAGTTTGCACCTAAGTACTAGTCTAGTTGAGGATCCCGTTAGTGTTTCAAATCCAATTGGGGGTTCCGCCCATCTATCTATGATTTGTATGGATTTGAGGATTTCTATCTTGACCGTAGAATTCACATGTAATGCTTATGTTCTCGGGTTCATGGGATACGGGTTGATTTTGGGCATGGATTGGTTGTCCAGTTATGGATCCATTCTCGATTGTGAGCATAGGGTAGTGAGGCTTATGACTCGCCTTGGCAATACCCTAGAGATTTCGTGTAACCCTCTGGATCCCGTCATGTTATGTTATCTTGAATCCCTCGACTCGTCTATTGACAATCTTCAATCCGTGAGGGTGGTCCGAGAATATCCTGATGTTTTTTATGAGGTGAAGGGGTTACCCCCTAAACGCGAGATAGACTTCCGTATTTATCTTGTTGATAATGCCAAGCCAGTTTCATTGCCTGTTAGGCACATGGCCCCGCGAGAAAGAAGAGAGCTTAGCAAGCAAATCAAGGAGTTGCTTGAGAAAAATTTCATTAGGCGAAGCATTTCAGAATGGGGTGCTCTGGTGGTATTCGCTACTAAGGCGGATGGTTCGCTTCGTCTATGTGTTGATTATCGTGAGTTGAACAAGCTGACAAAGAAGAATAGACACCCGTTACCGAGGATTGATGATCTCTTTTACCAGCTTGTTGGTGCTTCTGTTTTCTCTCAGCTCGATCTAGCCACCGGATTCCATCAGCTTAGAGTGGTTGAGGATAGTATTGATAAGACTGCGTTTAGGACTCCAGATGGATTCTTTGAATGGCTAGTCATGCCGTTTGGTTTGACTTATGCACCCGCATACTTTGTTGATTTGATGAGTAGGGTGTTCAGGGAGTTCCTTAACAAGTTTGTGGTTGTCTTCGTGGATGATATTCTGGTCTTCTCTAAGGATGAGGAAGAGCATGCTACACACCTCAAGCAGGTTATGGATACGCTTAGAGCTCATCAGTTGAAAGCCAAGTTCTCTAAATGCCATTTCTGGTGAAAGGAAGTTTGGTTCCTTGGGCATATAGTTTCTAAGCAAGGCATAGCTGTGGATCCCGCTAAAGTGGTGGCAGTACAAGACTGGAAAGTTCCGAAGAATGCAACTGAAGTGAGAAGCTTTCTCGGTCTGGCAGGATATTATAGGAAGTTCATTAAGGACTTCGCTAAGATCTCAGCCCCTCTCACTAAGTTAACGAAGAAGAACTTAGTCTTTGCATGGGACTTAGAGTGTGAGCTTGCTTTTCAAAGGCTCAAGAAAGCCCTCACCACAGCTCCAGTTCTAGCATTGCCCAATGGAGGGAAGTTGTTTACCGTGTACACCGATGCATGTGGCACGGGATTAGGCGCTGTCCTGATGCAATAAGGGAGAGTGATATGCTTTGGGGGTAGGCAACTCAAAGTTCATGAGAAGAACTATCCCACTCATGATTTGGAGATGGCGGCGATCGTCTTTGCACACAAATCATGGCGCCACTATCTTCTAGGCGAAAGGTTTGAGTTATATATTGATCACAAGTCGCTCAAGTACCTCTTCTCGTAGAAAGATTTGAATCTAAGGCAGCAGAGGTGGATGGAATTCTTGGCATCATATGACTTCGAGATAGCTTATACCTCTGGCAAGGGTAATGCTGTGGCGGATGCGCTAAGAAGAAGAAGGTTGACTTTGAGACCCTTGTTTGTTGAGATGAAGAGCCTAGAGTTCTTGGCAACCTTTGATTTTGCACCTGCTGTTGGGTCGATGACTGGTTCGTTAGCATCCCTTGAGCTTAGACCTACACTTTTTGATCAAGTTGGGGCTTCACAGAGGGAAGACCCGCAGATAGTCGAGCTCATGGACAAGTTGATTCGGGGTGAGATGTCGAGTCACCTCGCTAGATATACTATTGATGAAAAGGGATGGCTAAGGCGTGATGGAAGACTATGTGTCCTACGAGTGGGAGACTTAGTAAATAGAGTTCTTGAGGAGGCGCATCACTCGAGGATGACCATACATCCCGAAGGGGATAAGATGTACCGGGATATGAAGCGCATTTTCTTTTGGGATGGGATGAAAAAGGATGTGGCAGAGTTTGTTTCTAGATGCATTGTTTGCCAACAAGTAAAGGCCGAGTCGAAGAAGCCCGGTGGGCTACTGCATCCATTGGAGGTCCCGCTATGGAAGTGGGAAAGTATCTCTATGGATTTTGTGGATGGATTGCCGAGATCAAGGAAGGGGAATACTAGCATATGGGTCATAGTTGATAGACTTACGAAGAGTGCTCACTTTATTCCGGTGAAGAGCAAGAGGACCGCATCATGGCTAGCATCTGTTTATCTTCGAGAGATAGTGCAATTGCATGGAGTTCCTTCTAGCATAGTTAGCGATCGTGACCCAATCTTCACTAGCCAATTTTGGAGTAGTTTGCAAGAAGCGATGGGTACACGATTGAATCTAAGTATGGCCTATCACCCACAGACGGATGGCCAGACCGAAAGGGTGAATAGGGTACTAGAAGATCTGTTGAGGCTATGCATTCTTGACTTTGGTGGCACTTGGGAAGACCACCTTCCTCTCGTAGAGTTTGTTTATAATAACAGCTACCAAGCAAGCATAGGGATGGCACCATTCGAAGCTTTGTATGGGAGGCCGTGCAAGTCACCAACATGTTGGTGGGAGACGACGGATAAGCTTATACTTGGGCCCGACATGATAAGGGACACATCCGAGAAAGTTGAGTTGATTTGAAGGCGGATGAAAACGGCCCAAGACAGACAGAAATCCTATGCAGACAAGCGAAGGACAGACCTAGAGTTTGAAGTTGGAGATATGGTCTTTGTGAAGGTTTCTCCTTTGCGAAATGTGGTTCATTTTGGAGCAGTTGGGAAGCTGGCACCAAGGTTCGTAGAACCCTTCCCTATCATTGAGAGGATTGGGAAGATGGCTTATAAGGTGGAATTGCCCAAGAAGCTGGCCGGAGTGCACAATGTTTTTCATGTCTCGCATCTCCGAAAGTGCCTACATGAGTCAGCCGAGGTAGTTGAGCCTAGCATTCTTGAAGACGTGGAGGTAGAGAAAGAGGCAACTTTGAGGCGAGCTCCGATTCGTATCTTGGGAACGGAGATCAAGAAGCTGAGGAATCGAGAAGTCAAGTTAGTAAAGGTTCAGTGGAGTGAAGACGATGAAGATGCAACTTGGGAAACCGAGGAGAAGATGCATGGGCTTTATCCATTCCTTTTTGAGGGTACATTCTCAATCTCTTTTTCTAGTTAGCATATCTTTCTTTTGCTATCCATGTTTATCTCGTTATCTCGTTAACCTTGTCATGAGAACCTTAGGTAGAAACCCTTTGAATGAAACATGTATTTGAAACATGTTATGCTTGATGTTTGCAAGTGGTTGCAAGTGTTTGCAAGTGGATACTCGTGGATGGATGATACACATTAGGCACTAAGATCGGCTCACACACTTTCATATTGCATATGCATGAGTGCTTATACTTATTCATGGTTGAAACTTGTAATGATATCACATGGATGTTGCATATGGATGAATGTCATGTGCACTCATGTAGAGATTATGAATTATGTTAGGAATTTGCATACATATGGACTCATTTCACTAACATACTTTGCATTAAGGAGGTTTACTGAAACAGTAACCGCCTGATTTTCGCATTAGATAAGTACATATACACACACCTTTCGCATATGATCATACAGCATTTAGAATCTTTTAAGGACAATGACTGCTCGTGGATGATGTTTTTAGTTGATGGATGAAGGATGGTAGGATACGTTCTTCCTAACTTGAAGATTTCGGGGACAAAATCCTTTAAGGTGGGGAGAATGTAACAACCCGTATTTTGAATAACATGTTATAACGTAAATCAAGGCAGAATTAAATGTTAAAATCTGAATCAAGGGAAACGGGCTGTGCCATTGCGTTCGTCTCGGAAAAATACGCGAAATAGAGTCCGAGTTTTCGAAAATCAGAGTCTGTATGACCCAGTTATGGCCCGTCAAAGTTTTCAGAAAATTTCAAGTTCAAAAACAGTTCAAATTTCAAATCTGGAGCCAAACAGACTGGGCGGGAAAATTTCCCGTCCAGCCCCCAAGTCGACTGGGGAGTCGACTTGGGAGTCGACACACCCCAGCTGGTGTCGACTGCCCAGTTGACACCCCTGTCGACCTGGGTGGTCGGCCAGTTTGGCCTGGTGCACCTGTTTTGGCTCCTGGGTCATGTTTTGTTGGCTTGTGACGTGATTAGATGGCTCAGATTTAAAATAGGGTTAATCCTATGGCCTAAACTAACCTAAACTTCTATATAAACACCCTAATACCTACCCTAAACCATCACAAATCAATCCTACAACTAGGTTATGCCAAAATGCTCCTTGATCATGGCCTCCATCTTCATAACATGGCCTCCATCTTCTTGCTCATGAGAGCTTGAGTGTTCTAAGCTAGTTCTAAAGTAAAAGAGCCATCTTTCTTCATCAAAGCAAGGATCTTCTTCTTATTTCTCAAGGGTTTTTGAGTGGAGTTTATATTCATTTGGGGATTTCTAGTGTGGCTTCGTCTCAATCTTGTTTTATTTTGTTCTAATCTTCATAGCCAAGCTTTGTAAGCCCTATTCCACTCTTAGATTTAAACTATGAAGTTAATATGATCATGTAGCAAGTTGAAATGAGACTTTTGGGCATAATACTTGTCTTTGGGCTATATTTGTATGCATAGATCCATGTATGACTCTTTTGATCTATGATTGTGGCAATATCATGAACTTAGTATCATTTACCTTGATTTTTGGGTAGAAAGCTATGGGCTTTATTTGGTGGTTATGCATAATGCAACATAGAACTTGGTAGTTATGCATAATGCAACATAGATCCTCTCATGATCTTTATGTTAACTTGCCTATGATGTTATGAACTATATGCTAATCACAAGTTATCACCCTATGTTAACTATGACCATGTTATCACCTATTTTCTAAGTTGATGTCATGCATGTTTTGAGGCCAATAACCTTATATGCTAGTATGTTGAACCCCTTTTGCCTCAAATATCACCATGTTTAACTTGTGATAGACTTTGCCATCTTATGCCCACCTTGTCATATTCTTATGTTCCCCCTTTTCATCTATTTGTGTTGGTGCGAACTTACGTGCGATGGGGTTACGTTATGGGTAAAATTAAATGACATGAAATATGACTTGAAAATATGACATGTGATTATGCTTGAAAACATGAACGTGGACATGACATGTAGAAAACATGAAAGTGGCCAACTCGAGGTTGGGTTGAGTTTGTAGCATAAATCTACCCGGAACCGACCGGCTTAACTAGAAGCTACAAACAATAGGACCCAATGTGAGTAGTTGGTCATATCGCACTTAAAACCCGAGGTTAGACTAGGTTGTGGTGTAAAGCTACCCGGACCCGCCCGGCTTAACTAGTAACCACAACAAAGTCTAATGTGAGAGGTTATGGTGCATTAAGTTAATTAATGCCACATGGTCGGGTTAAGTCATGGACTACTTGAATACTTAACCAATTAAACACGATGGATTGGTAGGGTTAAGTCATGGACTACTTGAATACACTTAACCAGTTGAACATGATGTATTGATAGGGTTAAGTCATGAACTGTTTGGATACACTTGACCAACTCAATACATGGTTAGGATAGGGTTAACCACACTTAACCCGCTTGAAAACCTAGTTACGTGGTCCTTTTCAGTAGTAACCCACTAGGGAGTATCATGGATACCCTAGGACTAGGCTAGGGTGGGCACGATTACTGGGCTGATTGTAAGAGACCAAAAGAGATGGTTGAATGGTGCACCGGTTGTTCGGGCGGACCATGGTCGTGCACATTAAGTCCGAAGTTGAACATGGGCACCCGTAGGTTTAGACTGTGCGTGCTTGATTTGTGTCTGTGGTTTACACCTTAGGGCTGGATACGCCCTAGGGTGGACCTTGCACAGTTAACTACATTCCATGATTAAGCCGTATGACACCGATACACGACGAGTTAGGCTTATAGGGAGCCGATCGACTAGACCGAGTAGTTGGACCTTGATTTAGGTCATCTCATTAGTTTGGGCCAACATAAGGCTAAGGGATCATTTCTTTTTTATACTTGACATGGATTAGAATACTAGTACACTTGGTGCAATTTAACCATGTATATGCGATGCCACTCTTGTTAACTTTTCACCATGCCAGTTATCATCCTATGTTTCATCTCTGTTTTACATGTCCAGTTAACTTTATTAGTTTTTATACTAATAGTAGGTAGGACTTACTAGTCTTTTTGACTGACCTGTTTTCCTTTCGCCTCTTTTCTTCCGTCCCCCCCCCCCCAGGTTCTCTGGGTGGGAACGCTAGCACCTAGCTTGGATCTTTAGCTTGCTTTCTGAATAGCTCATGTACGGTTTGGACTTGATCTCGCTATGGCTTTATCACGTCTACTTTGGGGATAGTTTACTTTATGTTATGTCCAGTTTTCAGTTCATGTTTTCTAGACTTGTAGTAGTTGGAAAATAATGACTAAGTACTTTGATGTAACTTGACTATGGTTTTGAAATAGTAGTTTTATCCGCTGCTTTATTTACTCTGTTTTACTTATATGTTCTGTCTTGTGATATCTTCATGCATGTTTACCTTGACCAACACCCCTCCAAAGCCAGTGTACTTGCTTAGAGTGACCCTGGCGGAGGTGGGGTGTTACACATTTTTTCATGCTATTTTTTACCTTCCTCCAATTTCTCTGTCTTTTCCTGCTACAAACTCCTTTTTCTTTGGTTTAATTCTTATCAGATCCAATATTTTGAAAATCGATCTATTTCTCTTTATTTTCACATTCTACCACAAAATTTAGTTCATGGAAACCTGAAATCATTGGACAAAATCCAAGAACTTGCCTCTGATCTCGGAGATTCGAGCGAGTAGCACACTATTTCCAAGAAACATGGGTTCAGGAATTAAATAGAAGTTTTCCCGCTTTTGTGCTGATTACCTGAGGATTTCAGTCTACATTACAAGCTATTTACATCTATTTATATTTTTTATAGAATAATTATTTGATAAGTTATTTTCTGATTTTTTTCCAGAGAACGATAAATGCTCTCATCATGTATCATCAGAAACAATGAAGTCATATAGATATTTAATAATAAGTTAGAAAAACATATGTACACATTTCACTTGAGAAGCCATTGACTGCAACGCCAGCTAAGCTAAATTTTTTTGCCTAAGAAGTTGATTTTGATTATATAAAACACACTTGTGATAAAATGGAAACAACATTTTTTGTGGAAGAGAATGAACTTATCTCCTACCATGAATTTCATGCTTCAATTCTACACTTATATGGATAGTTAATATCTACGGGCAAAGAGATGCATACTATGTGTTTGATTTAATGCACATTTCAGTTTTTGATTTGTGTTTCTGTTTTAACTGGAGATGGATCTTAGATTATTCGGAGATGCTTTCTCCATTTGGATAAAAAAACATAACATCTCTAGTTCTTATGATACACTTCCCATAAAACTAGTGGTATTCATGCAATCTTAGGTCCTGCTTGATTATAATATAATTATGTGTTATATAGTAGTTCGATAATTAGAATTTTGACATAACATTTAATTATGGAAGAATATTTTACTATCTTATCGCTTATGGAATAATAAGTATAAATTTCCAGCTTCAACCTTCATTTGCATTTATGAGCTGTTATTTCACTTGTAGATTCTTTTATGTTGGGTCTCCTCGTTGCATGATATTACCATAACGTGTCTTTTTTTTCTAATTGAATTATATGCGAATTTTAGTTCTAATTGTCCATACCATGTCTTTTCTCAGCTAAAGTTCAAAGTGTGTACTAATTTCATTGAACATTGTTTTATTACCAGTCCTTTACATAGATTGAATAATTTTTTTGCTCAATATTTTCTGTTTGCTAGATGCCCTACTTTTTTATATTGATTTTGATAACAAGTAAGAAAAAGAAAAGGATTAACCTCTTCTTTTATTTATTATTATACATCATGTCCTTTTCAAGAAGCTTTCACAAAAACTAGTATTACTATGACAAATATTTAACTTAAATGCATATATATATATGTATTAATTTGGAAGTTTTATCTATATCTTTGAGACCTAGGCCATCATGATGTGACTTTCATATTATATTCTACCATTTTATAGATTGTATGTTTCATATCCAACAATCTATGGGTTCTCTGTTAGGGACTGCGGAATGGATCGCTAAGGCAAAACAAACACTAGAGGGGGTGAATAGTGTTTTTGGGAATTTAAACAAAATCTAAAACTTATGTAATACACTATATGAATCAAACACCACAGAGACAATCACAGGCATAGAATCAAACACAAATGCAAATATAAAGAAAAGTAAAAGTGCAGAAAAGTAAAGAAAACACCGGATTTTATACTGGGTCGGAATTTCTCCTACGTCCGGCCCCAGGCAACGCTGGATTACGCAGAGTTTTATTACTATATCAATAGTCAATTACAACCTCCTTGATTTCACGGCTACAAGGGATACCACCGATTCAAACCTCCTTGGTTTCACGGCTACAATGGGTACCATTACCTATCCTTGATTTCATGGCTATAAGCGATATCACCGATTACTTTACTTACCCCAAACAATTACAAACAGCCCTACAACTCTTTAATAGCATTTGATTCAAAGAGTAATGAGTAGAAAGTGTAGAGAGAAGAAGATTAATGAAAATATAATTAAATTTGGCATAGTATAGGTGTAGAAATCATAAATATGATAAGAAATAATGGTGTAATGAAAGAAAGTAAAAGTGGAGAAGAAGTAGTTAAAAATTCGAAATAACCCCCTTTTTATAGTGTGCAAAAGGTTGCAACACTTTAGAACCGTCACAATAGTGAAAAGACACTTCCTTTCAAAATTGAAAAAATGACAGTTATATGTCGACATGGGGTTATTTGTAGGTTGACATACCCTTAGTACAAAATTGATTTTTGAGCATTTTTCACGTGTTTTGATATAATATAATTATGGAAATTCTTGAATTAAAATTTAGTGTTATAAATTAATATTATAAAGTAGAAAATCATATGAATATATATATATAAACTATTTAATCATATTTATAAAATTATAGAGTTAAAACTATATAAATATTAAACATATAAAAGTATAAATATATATAAATTATCAAGCTTGAGTTTGAAATCAAAGGTAAAGTAAAGAAGGTAAAAATAGAGAAGATAGAAAATAAAATAGAGAGGATAGAAAATAAAATAGAGAATATAGAAAATAAAATAAAGAATTTGAAATCAGAATTTTAATTTGGACCTGGAGTGCTATTCAGAGTCTAACAAAAAATAGACTCTATTACTATATTAGTCTTGAACTCTTGAAATCTTGAATACTCATGAGTCTTGAATCATCTCTGAATTCCGGATCTCTAATATCTTTAAATTGTACAGTCTTCAATAATAATTTCTTTATATAAATCCTGCATATGTGTGTGTGTGTGTATTCTAGACAAAAGTGTTAGTATATATTTTATAATCAATTAATATTGAAATAAGGATGTTGTCATCAAAACTCCATTGTCCAACAATCTCCCCCTTTTGATAATGAAAGCCTTACTTTATAAAATATCATACTTGTATATACCTGTTAACGATGATTCTTCAAATACTCCACCTGTCTATATGAATCCTCTAAACTATGTCTATATTTTATAATTCCTCCCCCTTTGGCATTATCAAAAATAAATTCTAAAACTACTCCCCTAAATTGTATAACTATCTAAAAAACCTATAAGTAAATAAGTAACTTCTAATTCAAAGTAAAATAGTCCCCTTAATCTATATAAACCTACAATAGCAATTCCTAACATTATGACGATCAAATACAAACCAATCCAAGTATTATAATTACATATGTTTGATGTTATATATATATATACAAACCAAATCAAATCAAATCAAAGCACACCACACCATATGTCTTAATATATACAAGTTTCAAGTAATTAAAATCCAAATCAAATTCAATCAAATCAACCATACCAATCAATCAAACATTTTTTAGGACTTCAACCCAACCATCTTCTCCAAAGATAGGATCCTTCTTAATGACTTCCCAATCTTCATCTTCATTGGTTGGTGGAACCTTTCTGAGATTATTATCTTCATCTCCGAAAAGAGAGGAGATTAGCCATCGCATTGCTTCAAAATGCTTCTCTTGCTGTTCAAACATCTTTATTTGGCTTAGTTCGAGATGACGCTGGTTTCGTAGAATGAAGGAGAGAATATTTTTGAAAGAATTCAAGGTTTTTTATAGATTTTCACTAAGATTATGAATTGGATTTGCGATGGATTTGATAAGAAATGAATAAGGAAGAAGAAGAAATAAAATAATAATTTTTTCTAGAAGAAATAGGCTTAAACAGGGTTTGGATTTTGAATGTACATGAGTAGTTATTTAATTTAAAATTTGAAACAAATTGAAAATTTTGGCAGTTATATGTCGACATATACTTAAATGTATGTCGACATACCTTATTGAAAAGTTTGAAAATTTTCAAATTTTGAATTCTTTTTAACTTATTTTAAAATATGGTTAATTCTAAAGTTTTTACAGAGACTTAAAGTCAATTTTAAATAGAAATAAAACTCTATTCATTACTTGGCAAATACATCCAACTAATTTAAGACACACTAAATACGAGATTCGAAAGAAAATAAGAAAATAAATAAAGATAGATTAAACTATATAGTCTATTTTTCAGTGGATGACGATGAGGAAAATGAAATTTCAAGTTTTCTTCCTATCTTGACCATGAATTTGGATACTTTGGAAAGTTTCTTGTTGAGATTCTTTTGATTGTTGATGATTTTCACTTGATTTTGAACAATCGTCTCATTGACAATACGTCTAGTGTTGTTTGGACACTCAGCATTTTCTAAAGAAGTCTCTTCTTCTTGTTCGACTTCCAATGGCTTCGAATGTCTCATATGGTTTGAAAGTAAGCGGAATTTGCATGAGATGAATGTTTGATAAGTCAAACACTTTTCTAGGCACAAACTCTTCTCCATGAAGATCAACATAAAAATGTTTGAAAATACAAGTGAGATAAACACCATAGTAAATAGTGTTTTCTCTTGATGAGAATTCTATGGGCTTAATTTCATTTAAAATCATTTCGGCCTATTTGATAGTATAGCCACCCATAATAGCAAAGAGAGCCTTTTGGACTTTGAGAGTTGGATTGTTGAAATTTTCGAAAAGGGGAGTGATGGTATGTTAGGGGATAAGGTTTACAATTCTTGTTTTTTGGACGAAAGAAGCGATTTTTGAAATCTTTTGGAACATCATCTTCGAATATTTCATGATATGTCTCTACATCGGTTTCATCGATAACAAAATCTGAAATCCGAGCCCATGCTTCTACAATTTAGAATAGTGCCTAAGAGTTCAACATCGAGGCTAATTTGCATGCCTTTGATGCTACTCCATAGTTGGTTTTCATTGCCTTCGTAAAATCCACTATTGAGATTCGCATAAACATCTTGACGAGTTTAAGATAACACACTTCATCGTTATCACGAGAGTCAAATAAACTCAAGACTTCATTGTGTTGAAAGCTAAAGGTAAGATCATAAGAGGGAAAATCATTAAAGACGGCAAAAGCACCCTTGTTAACTTTAGCATTTGCTAAATAGTTAGCATAGGTTTTGATAGCTTCTTTGTCATTATGAAGATAACCTTTGATGGTTTTAGTTATTTTCAGTTTTTGAGATGAACTTGAGGAAGTCATTGAATTGATAATTTTGAAGAGCATAGATATGAAGAATATTGTTTTGAATTGTGAAGGAAAGATAGAGAGAATAGATGTATATACAGAAATTGAATGGATATGTATTGAATAAGCACAACTTTTCAGAATTAAATGACACCTTTTTAGACCTTGGGAGTTGGAGAAAAGTTGGAGCGAAGTTTGAAAGTTTAAACCTTTGAAATTCAAAATTTGAATCTCAAATTACTAGTCAGATATGTCGACATATACATATATGTATGTCGACGTATATGCCTATTTTCAAAGAGAATTAATTTTTTGTGAATTGAAATTTATATTATCGATTTATATTTCAGGTTTAACGATTTCCTGGAATAATTATAATCCTAACAAACACACAAACAATTCATTTTATTATTTTATTTGTTATTTTATTATTTATTATTATTTTGAATTTAAAATTCAAATTTCAAGTTTTAAATTTAAAATTCAAATCAAATCAAACAAACAAAGCAACCATTCGACCAAATAAAATTAAAAATTAATTAAGGCGTACCCGGTTTTAAGATCCTTTTCTTCGAATTTTTTTGAATTCTGAATTGTCGTAAAGCACATATTTGTTTTTTCGGTTTCTGGCTCTTCATCACTTGATGAGGAGTCTGAATCATCTAATGTTGTTGCGCATGCTTTCTTTCTTTTTCTCGAAGAATTGATGTTGTCTATTTGTTGAGTCGATTTATGTGGATATGGACACATTTTATTTATATGGCCTAGTTTGTTGCAATTATAACATCGACCATCATTACTTTTTGAGTTTCCTTGGTTATATTTTTTCCTTCTATAACTTGGAAATTTTCTAAAATGATTTGTCATAAGAGTTGTTTCTTCATCATCTTCGCTACTTGAGTCTGAATCATTTGTTGTTGCTTTTAATGCAATATATTTCTTCTCTATTGACCTATTTTCTTTTATTTTCTGTAATTGGACTTCATATGACATCAGATTTCCAATTAACTCTTCAATCTTCATTTTATTGATATCATTGGCTTCTTCAATTGCTAAAGTTTTCTGATCCCATTTTGGAGTTAATGAACTTAATATTTTTTTGACTTGATCTGCTTCAGAATAGGTTTTTCCAAGTGTTAATGAATGCACTATCTCTTGAAATCAGCAATACATATCTGAAATAGACTCATTCTTATTCATTTTGATTAATTCAAACTGATTAACTAAATTGCAATTTTAGTTTGTTTAACTTTACTAGTTCCTTCATGAGTAACTTGTAGAGTTCTAAAAATTTCATAAGCAATTTTACATACGGCTATTCTATTAAACACATTTCTACCTAATGAACAAAATAACATATTCATGGCTTTAGAATTGGTTTGTGCTGCAGTTTTTGTTTACTTGTCCATTGTGCAAAAGTATTTGTGGGTTCAGTAAATTCATTTGGTGTATTGTTCCATGTATCTAATCCTACTGACTGTAAATATATTTTCATTCTACATGCCCAATATGAATAATTACTACCATTAAACACTGGTGGTCTAGCAGTGGACTGACCCTCTACAAAAGAACTATCATTGCTACCAGTGTTGGTTGCCATTATCACTATTTTCAAAAATCAGATTATGAACTTTTTGAAAGACCTTTCTCTGATACCAATTGTTAGGGATTCAGGAATGGATCGTTAAGGAAAAACAAACACTAAAGTGTGGTGAATAGTGTTTTTGAGAATTTAAACAAAATCTAAAACTTATGTAATACACTATATGAATCAAACACCATAGAGACAATCACATACACTGAATCAAACACAAATGCAAATATAAACAAAAGTAAAATTGCAGAAAAGGAAAAATCACACTGGATTTTATACAGGTTCGAAATTGCTCCTACATCCAGTCCCACGTAACGTTGAATTGCGCAGAGTTTTATTACTATATCAACAGTCAATTACAACCTCCTTGATTTCACGGCTACAAGGGATACCACCAATTTAATCCTCCTTGATTAAATGGCTACAAGGGATACCACCGATTACCCGTCTTTGATTTCACGACTACAAGGGATACACCGATTACTTTACTCAACCCAAACAATTACAAACACCCCTATAACTCTTTAATAGCACTTGGTTCAAAGAGTAATGAGTAGAGAGTGTAAAGAAAAGAAGATTAATGAAAACGGAATTGAATTTGTTAGAGTATAGGTGTAGAAATCATAAAAATGATAAAAAAATAATGGTGTAATGAAAGAGAGTGAAAGTGGAGAAGAATTAAAAATTCAAAATTACCCCCTTTTTATAGTGTGTGAAAGGTTGCAACGCTTTAGAACCGTCACAAATAGTGAAAAGATACTTCCTTTCAAAATTGAAAAAATGACAGTTACATGTCGACATAGGGTTATTTGTATGTCGACATACCCTTAGTACAAAATTGATTTTTGAGCATTTTTTCAAGTGTTTTGATATAAATATAATTCTGGAAATTCTTGAATTAAAATATAGTGTTATAAATTAATATTATAAAGTAGAAAATCATAAGAAAATATATATAAACTATTTAATCATATTTATAAAATTATAGAGTTAAAACTATATAAATATAAAGTATATAAAAGTATAAATATAAACAACTTATAAAACTTGAGTTTGAAATCAAAAATAAAGTAAAGAAGTAAAAATTTAGAAGATAGAAAATAAAATAGAGAGGATAGAAAATAAAATAAAGAAGATAGAAAATAAAATAAAGAGGATAGAAAATAAAATAGAGAAGATAGAAAATAAAATAGAGAGTTTGAAATCAGAATTTGAAATCAGAATTTGAATTTGAACCTGGAGTGCTATTCAGAGTCTTACATAAACTAGACTCTATTACTATATTAGTCTTGAACTCTTGAAATCTTGAATACTCATGAGTCTTGAATCATCTCTGAATTTTGAATCTCTAATATCTTTAAACTGTACAGTCTTCAATAATAATTCCTATATATAAATCCAGCATATGTGTGTGTGTATATATATATATTCTAGACAAAAGTGTTAGTATATATTTTATAATCAATTAATGATGAAATAAGGCTGTTGTCATCAAAACTCCATTCTCCAACATTCTCAAATTATGAGACGTTCTATTTTACCAGATATCGTCAGACATATTATTATTTTTACTTAAAATTGTAGAAGCTTGGTTTCATCTTACATTCTTAAGTTCAATTTATTTACTTATTTTTTTAGAAAATATACTGCCATACGATTTGAAAACAAGAATAGACGTACATTTTTTGTTATGTGTTATGTACAATCAAACAGTCGGTTTCCCAACATTACATGGTTGTACTGGTTAAATATTACTTTTTAATAACAAAGTTAAGAACTATTTTAACCATTTATTCGTTTGTCCCTCTTTCTCTTCAATGTGAAATTAAATAGTAAAATGAAAGAAAAATGAATACAAATATTATTACTTTTAATAAATATTTTGATCATGTGATTCTACATTGAAGCAAAACTAAAAAACTGAGGGTCATTTATGATTTACCCTTCGTTATAATGTTTTATTATTGTGCGTAATTTGTTGAAAATGTTTTGATCCCTGATTAGGTCAAGTTGGGAACGTTTTTGTTAAAATAGATCTGATGATTTAGGTAGCTGCAATGTTGAATGAATAGCTTACCCCAAACTAAGTGTTGTTCATATTTAAAATTGATTCTGGAAAGTTCATATTGTTAAGTGTTTTCCTATAGATTGTTCATTGCTTATCCAGTTTCCCGATTATTAGACCATGATTAATTAATCCTTCATGATTTGTAAGAAAGCTCATGTTCTCTCGATGTATTTTAGCTTGCATCTCATAATTCTTCTTTTTCACTATGAATAGAAACATTCACTTTGGCATAATTTCACTCAACTATCATCCATGAAGTGTGGTTGTTGAACAAGCTGAACAACGATTAGTTTAAATATATTTTTTTCAATAGAATTTCATGCTTATCGTGTCTTTTCATAATGTGTGCATTAAGTATGAGTTTTTAAATCCTTTTCCCTTATAGAATCTTAACTATGCAATGTTAACAGTGATTTCTAATTTTTCCTAAAAAGCATCATAAAAAGGTAAATTACGCGGTTCCAATAAATTAATCAAAGTGTTAATATTTCAGAAAATTCCTCTAGCATTTCACATCTACACTTCAAAATCCGAAATGCTAAGAAATATATCAAATTTTTTGCATTGCCTGTGCATGTTGTAGTGCAAGCGAGTGAGCGCTTTATTAAATTTAAGTCTAATTACATTGGATAAGTTACTATATTAGTTTAAACTGAAATGACTTTGCAACTTTAGAGATTTGGCATTTTTAGATGTTTCAGTTCTACTTCATATCATATGTGATGATTGTGAACGGATGTCATAGGCATAACGGTGTTATCCAAAATCGAACTGATAAAATATTTGCTTGTTAAGAACGTTATATGAATAATCTTAAATTTTGACGTCTTCAATGATATTAGAAACCTATTTTTCGAAAAGAAACTTAGATCTTATTTTTAATTTATAGATATACATTCTTACTCCACTCTTATCATCTTTTTCTTTTTTCTGAATAAAGTATACATTGTCATATTTCTCAATGTTTATAATGAGATTAATGATACATGTGAATAACAACAAAAAGCGTACAAACGATTCCTTCAAAGTGAACTTATGGACATAATAGGGGGATACATAATCAAGGATCAACAAACTAACCATGAATACAAGAACCTATGTTGATGCACTTTTAAAGGAATCGAATTTAACATCAAACTAGTTCTAGTAAAAATGATTTAACATAGTATGTAGAAGCAATAAATTGTGATATACCGTAGAACAATGTATGATTCTTTTTTGGATTCGATATGGGTTTTTGAACGGTAGTACTAATTTTTAATGTTTAAGAAATTTATGCTAGTATTTCAAAATGATTGTTCACTCAGACTAACATTCCTTCATACAAGTGAATAAATTTTTATTGTTTTGCATCATTTGGCTAAAATCCACTAATACTTTCTGCATCTTCTTTGAAAATTCAATCATGTGGATTAAGATGAAGCTAATCATGCTTTACAAGCCCCTATAGATATTAATTGTTCCAAGTAGGGATGACAACAAAATCCGTACCTGCGGTTACCCATAAATAAAATCCGTCATGGGCATGAAACGAATAGCTAAATGGGTACCCGTGGGTAAAATAAATGAGTTTTTAATATCTGTTAATTAATGGGGCGGGTACAGATATTATGATATCCATGTCCATGGGTACTAGTGCCCGTATTAAGTGTTATTTTTTGCCAATGCAAAAATTATTGTTATTGGTTGTTGGGTATTTGTGTTCATGCTTTTATTTAACCATTTATAAGCAGTTGATGATATTTGCAATAACTGTGCACGCTGCTAATTAAAACCATATATATATATACCTAGATAGAAATTCTCGATTTTCTCATTAATTGTTTCAAATTCTAATCTATTAAGCAACGCGTATTTTCTTCTCTCCAAACCTTCTGCTCTATTTAGTAAATTCAACAGATCCTGCCAAAGTTCTTGCTTCGCTCTTCCTCACTTGTTTATATCAACACGTTGTCAAAGTTCATGCCTGGTCTAATTTGTTTATTTTACCAAATGTATGTATTTTTAAACCATTTCAATAGATGGTTAAAAAATAAATTGAATAAAACATCATGGATACCCGTGAACACCCACAACTTGTTTAAAATCCTTTTAATGGGTACACGTATGGATATGGAGCGGACATGGGGAAAAAAACCTAACGGGGTAGGTGATGGGGGTTACTACCTATGCCCGCCCTCCTCATTGACATGCCTACTTCCAAGGGTTTGTATAATTCCTTCTAAACTAAAATTTACATCAATCCCATTGGTCAACACCTTCTGAACAGTTTAAAACATAAGTGAACATGCTCCAATATCACCTACTGCAATGTCATGCATAAAAATATCTTATTCATCTACATAAAAACATGTCATATTACTGGAACGTTTGATGGATCATCTTACAAAACCATCATGGGCAGATCCCACAAATATGCGGGGTTTTAGGTTTACAAAGCTAAATCAACTTGACAAGGAAATTAAACACCCATCAACATGTTTAATAATAATACATGCATGCATACAATCAAGACAATGCTAAGACATGTCCAGTAAGGTGTTTATGATCACCTTAAAAAGCGGTCGTCTTTGCCAAAAAAAAGACTTGTCCAGTAATAATAGCGTGCAAGAACTATAAGTAGGATGTGAAGTGGAAAATTTGTAGCTACGTACTTTTGTTCCTCTAATTATTAATTATTATACTTGTACTTCGTATTTTATTAATTAATGTATTCATGTCTATAATTTACGTTGAAACTTCTGGGTTTTTTTAGCATACAGTACATGCATTCAAAAGTTAAATATATCTAACCATATTAAGTGATTTACATAAATTATGATCTTAGAATAAACAAAAATTTTAGTATTTACTATTTTATTTAACATCGTCTATCCACCTTTGATGAAACTCAAACCTAACAATACACTGCAATAGAAGAAAGAAATCCATCATTCTACCCAATGACATGATTAGTACAATCCTTTTGCAGCGTCTCTTTGTTATGTTTTGACGGTGGACCAAGTTCCCTTGTATTCTGCAAGTAGTGTATGAATATGAATCGTCACATACAAGTGTAACAAAACAAATCCTAGAGGTCAAATATCTATCAACTCATATTGAGACGCATCTCCATCAATTGTTAGCAGTGTGAGACTATTCAAATGGTTCGTCATAACATTGTCCATCATGCAAGATAACCCAGACAGTTTGTCTAATAATTGTAAATCCCTTTGAGTATATTTCATTGTTTCATATCTTGGGAATATCGTCTGTGACACCCCACGTCCGTAAATGTCACTCTTTATCAGAATGCATTAAGTTTCGTGAAGCGTTATGGGAAAACAGAAACATTACAAGATAGATATAAAATAACAGCGGAATTTAAAACTTTATTAAGCAGAAAACATTGTGGTTCAAAACATAGTTACATCATAAGTTTGAAATACATAAACCCAGTGCATCAACTTAAAACTTCTTTCTTGTACTTAAATCATCAGAGTACAATAAACATAAAAAGAGCATAATCCCAAAAATATAGCCATATTAGAGAAGGTACGAAATCAAGCAGTACATATAAGCAGCTCCAAGCAAAGTGAAAGAAGAGTCCTGATCAAGCTTGAGTATTCTCACCCTGAGAACCTGGGGGGAAACGAAAGAGAAAGAAGAGGAAACAAAATAGGCCAGAGTCTAGCGAGTCCAGTTACTTTTAGCATATAAGTAAGTAAAAGCATCATTATAGGCATATAAACTGGATAAGAAAGATAACAGTATATAAGGCAGGTCTGATAAGGTAAACAGGATAAACCGAATAGAACACATATGTGTAGCGCTTCTCTAATACTTTTCTCTTTCTCAGCACCAATACTAGTATCATATAAACAAGATGATCCCCAAGAAGTATAAAATGGTAGACTTAGGTGTACTTCTAGTGAGAGGTTTTACCCCATACAATAACAGGCATCCCAACTGAACATACCAGCGTTACCCCTAAGGATAAAACGGGCTCTTAAACATACTGGAGTCTAGATGTACCCTAATTACTACCCCAATCGATCGGCTCCCTACTTCGTAGATACCATGTGTTGGCCCTACAGTAGGATGTATCACTTTCTAAAGTGACAACCCTTCGTTTTCAGGATGTGCACAACCATATCTACCGATGTGACGGCGTCTTAATCCTCCCCTGTCCGGACCCGTGCACGCATATGACCCCGTCGGAATGCTCCGCCCACACCGCCCTTTCATTTTGGATCTTTCACAATCAGCCCAGTAAGTGTGCCCCGACTCCGACCTAGTTCGGAGTACTCGTTTGATACCTATATATGGGTTACTGACTTAAACAGGTCCCACACACAAGATGATACAAGCTTCCCCCTAGGCTTGCATCCCCACTACTAGGATTTCCACAGGTTATGCCCTACCAATGTAACAAAATTGCAGAACCCCACAGGTTATGCCCTACCAGTGTAAAAAGATTGCATAACCCCACAGGTTAAGTTTGTGGGCCTATATATAAATATTACACATCACCCCAAGATATACTTAATCCTCCCACGGTTTCCAAGCATGTTTACTTAATCCCTACCCAAGTTAACATGTTTATGTAATCCGTATGGGTTCAAACATGTTAATTGTTATAGGTTAACAGGTTATCCCCATTCTCATTAACTTCTTTTCAAATTACCAAGTTCCACTTGCTTATTAATTTCATATATATATATATATATATATATATATATATATAGCTTAGTCCATTTAATCTTATTAATAAGCCCATCACATGTTATTCTTTAGATTGTAATCTAAGATCTGTAATCTACATTCTATTATCCCCGGATTTTAATTAACGAAAGTAATCCACAATTATTCATTGTCTATTTCCATAGTTACCACAACATGTTTTACTTAATATGTAATTAAGTATACTTCATCTTAATTCACTCGTTTTCTGTCTAACATGTCTCTACAACTTGTCGTTGTTTACTTATTAACTTAGTTCTCTTAACTAAGGTTTGCTGATAAGTTTTCCTTCCTTTTATTATAACTTATGTTATAATTTCCACTTGTCCTTAGGATAAGCCTACCTATTATATAACATTCTACTTAATGTAATTAACTACAATAGGTTATTCTCATTCCCCGTTTATTCCAATTGATTTCCATTAATTACAATTAGTGTCATTTATTTCTATCCTTTTATATACATATATTCATATATATGTTTATGGATTAGACCTCCCACATTAAGTCTACAACTCGTGGATGCTGGATATGCCGGTTGGGTCCGGGCAGACTTCTTCCACAAGTCGGACTTAACCTCGTGTCATAGCACCGTTACATGTTCATTTATGCATTTAGACCCCTCACATTAGATTTACCACTTATGGATGGTGGATATACCAGGCGGTTCTGGGCAGGCTTCTATCGTAAGTGTAATCTAACCTCGTGTCTAAACGCGGTTACAATTTCTAATTACTGTAAATCTAGGCATTTTCACTACTTAACAATTATCCCTATTTCATTATAGGTTTTCATGCCCCTTTACCAAGTCATATTCATCATGTACTATATGCCCCAAATTAAGATCTAAATCACAATTTGATTTATGCCCCCAAATCAATATTCATGTATTTAATTCAAGTTATGCCCAAATTTCCCAATACAGGTTATGCCCCAGTTTTAACGTTTTCCCCTCGTTCCTAATTCCACGCGTTCGCATATTTCAGCGGCATGCCTAGGCTCGAAGGTAGTATGACTATAAAATAAAAAGGGAAAAGAAGAAGGGAAGAGAATAGAAATAGACATAATAACAAGATTGACATATGATGGCAGGAATAGGCATAGCAACTAATAAACATATAATTACAAAATTGGGCAAAATGACAAGATAAGCATATAGGAACAAATCTGATGAGCATGTGATAATAGAACTGATTCTGCATAATAGGGACATCATAAACAGGCATGATGAGATCTAAACAATGAATTAGATCTACAAATAATGACAGACCTGACATGATAAATAGGCATAGGCTTAGATCCAATTCATAGTCATGTCAAAATAACTTTGATACACAGGTTATGGCAGATCTGATATGATTCAATTAGTCACAGGCTTAGATCAAATTCATAAACATGTTAATATTATCTTTTAAGTATTCATATCTGAAAATAACATAGGCTCACTGTGATTGGATCTAACAAACAGAAGAATTGGCTGTAGCAATTGCAGAACAGATCTCTAAATTTGAATAACTTGTTTGTTGAAGAAGAATAGGCTAGATCAAACTACGTTGGAGCGGCACCTTGTCGTCGCCATTGAATTAGATGAATAAAACAATGAGTCTAGGGTCCTATTTATAGCATAAGGTCAACGAATATAGCCAAGAATTCTGTCCACATAAGCAGAAGTGAATTTCTCCTAGATCTAGGAAGGTGTAGACACCCCTGTGTGGGTGTTGACACCACTGTGTGGGTGTCGACCCATGGGTCGACACCCCTTAGGGTGTGTCGACCCCTAATGGTTGGATTTACCTCCCAGACTTCCCGCTTTTGTTTTCAAATTATTTTGAATGGTTTTGACTTGGTTATGTATATATATAATTCTCTTATGCGTATACAAACTTCTAGGCTTAATAACTTCTTCATACGATGTCCGTTTTATGCAAACTAGGTGTTTATCTTGACCAAAATTTCGAGACGAACGCAGTGGCGCAGTTTGTTTTACTTAATTCCGAATATTTATTTAAGTATTCCTTAATTTATTATTAACAATGTGTTTTAAATTACGGGGTACTACATTCTTCCCTACTTCAAGGATTTCGTCCCCGAAATCTCTAAGTTAGGAAGAATGTTTATCCTAACATCCATCATCCTTCTACTCATCCACCAATCACTGGCATCCATTGTCCTAAAAAGATTTCTAAAGCTTATATGAACATATGCAAAGGTGTGTGTATATATCCCTATGCTAATGCGTAAGATCAGACAGTCTACTGATTCAGTCGACCTCCTTAATGTAATGTATGTTAGTGCCATGAATACAACATATTTGCAAATAATCCTAATATACCATGTAAAAACTATATGCGTGCACAATCATCCATTCAAATGCAACATCCATATGATGATACACCCACTTTCATCCATTAAAAGAAAGAAAACAAAAAATATGCACATGCATCCATATGCAGTATGAGAGTGATTGAGCCGATCTAGTGCCTAATGTGTGTATATGCATCCACGAGCAACCACTAGCAAACACTTGCATCCATCAAGCATAACATGTTTCAAACACATATTTACATCCATAAGATTTCTACCTAAAGGTCGAAGATAGGATATATTCAAATAATAGATACAAGTATCAATGAAAGCTCGGAAAAAGAAGTTAAGAGCATACTCTCGAAAAGGAAAGGATATGAAGCGCGAATCTTGTCTTCAGTCTCCCAAGTAGCATTCTCGCGGTCCTCTACCCATTGTACTTTCATTAACTTGACCTCTTGGTTGTGTACATTCTTAACCTCTGATCCGAGAATACAGATAAGAACTCGTCTAACTGACGCTTCCCATTCCACCTCTACTTCCTCAAGCATACTTGGCTCAAATACTTATGCTGTATCATGCAAACATTTCCACAGATGAACATCTGCTAATTTCTCTAGTAGCTTTACCTTATAAGCCATTTGACCTACTCTTTCCATTATGGGAAATGGTCCAACAAAACTTGGCCTAAGTTTCCCTACAGATCCAAAACGAACCACATCCCTCCGAGGTGATACCTTGATGAAACCATGTCTCCTACCTCAAACTCAATATCGGTCCTTCCTTTGTATGACCTCTTCCTGTCCTGAGTTGTCTTCATGCACCTGCAGATTAGATCAATCTTTTCTAAAGTTTCTCTAATCGTCTCATGTCCAAGTATAAGCCTAACTCTAATGTCTCAATTTGAGATCCTCCTGTGGGAACAGATACTTGTGCGACTTATGGTCCATGTATAACCAGAACCTTTCTCCAAGCAAATAATGCCGCCAAGTCTTGAGCGCGAATATTTTAGCGGCTAATTACAAAACATGGGGAGGGTAGTTATTCTCGTGAACTCAACTGTCTACCTCCATAACACACTACCCTTCCCTTCTGTATCAAGACATCACTGAGCTCTGTTCCCCTTACATCAATATATATTTTGTTTCCATCAGGCAAAGTCAAAACTGGGGCTATTGTCGGAGCCTTCTTTGGTTGCTGAAAAGCATCCTCAAAATCAATGTTCCAAAGGTCAAATTCTTCTTCGTAAGTTTGGTGAGTGGGGATGATATCTTTGTGAAGTCCCTAATGAACTTCCTATAATAGCCCACTAAACCAAGAAAACTTCTCACCTCCGTTGCATTCTTTAGGATCTGCCAATCTTGAACTGCAGCTACCTTTGCAGGATCTACTGCTATCCCATCGTTAGAGACCACATGCCTTAGAAATCTCACTTCATTTCTCTAAGAATGACATTTAGAGAGTTTCTCCTTAAGTTGGTGCGCACAGAGAGTTTTAAAAACCTCCTTTAAATGTAGGGCATGCTCTTCCTCGCTTTTCGAGAAAAGTCAAAATGTCATTAACAAAGACCACAATGAACTTATTTAGAAACTCCTGAAACACCCTACTCGTCAGATCAACAAAATAGGTGGGTGCATTCGTCAACCCAAAAGGCATAACAAGCCACTCGAAGAAACCACCTTGAGTCATAATGGCAGTCTTGTCTATACTGTCCTTGGCCACCCTCAACTGATGAAATCCCGTGGCTAAGTCTAACCGAGAGAAAACAGACGCACTAACAAGCTAGTCAAACAGATCATCTATCCTTGGAAGTGGGTGCCTATTCTTCTTGGTGAGTTTATTCAACTCTCTATAATCCACACATAAGCAAAGCAAACCATCCGCTTTAGTTGTGAATACTACTCGAGCACCCCATTCAGATATGCTTCTCCTAATAACCCTTTCTCAAGTAGCTCCCCTACTTGCTTGCTAAGCTCCATCCTTTGTCTTGGAGCCATGTTGTGCACAGACAATGCAACTGGCTTTGCATTGTCCACCAAGTATCTATGGAAACCAATCTCACGCCTCAGGTAAGCCCCGAACCTCCTCAAAAAAATCAGGATATTCACAGACTACTGGTATAGATCGTAAATCATCGATAGATGCATCAAGTGACTCTAGGAAACTAAGCATGACAGACCCTTTAGGGTCACAAGAAATCTCGAGGGTCTGCCAATGGCAAGAAAAAAGTCTAACGACCCTCCTTCCACAATCTAGAATGACATCATACATGGCTAGCCAATCCATCCCTAGAATCAAACCATAGCACATGAAACAAGATATGCGTCGCACTCAAACTCGATGCCTAACATGGATATTCTCAAACCTCGAAAAATCATAGATGGATGAGCCGTATCCCCAACGGGGTTTGAAACAACTACGGGATCTACAACCATATTAGTACTAAGGTGCAGAGATTCAACCACCGAAATCAGATATAAAAGAATGCGAAGCGCCAGAATAAAAAAAAGTTCTAACTAGATGATTGGAAAGAGAAATCAAACCTACAACAAAAACCTTTCTACCTCTATCCGGTACACTGACCACTTGAACAATAACCTTCCCTTCAGAAGTTCCTTCCCTTTGGTCATGTCCTTGTTTCTTCAAGCATTCCCTCTTATAGTGTCCGACCTCACCACAGTTGAAGCAAACGTTTTTCCTTCTTCGGCAATTTTTGACCAGACGACCCAAGTGCTTACAGCCACGACATTTCTTAGAGGATTTACCTATCCGTGATGGTGGAGGAACAACGACTGTAGCTGGGGGAGGGACGTCTCCTTAGCTCCCCGTATGTGCCATAGCCTTGAGATACCTACGGAACTTATCCAATACTTGAACGCCCTCGGGAATATTAGGTTCTCCAGACATGCTGAAAAGGAAAAAGGGATTCAAATAGAGAATCGAAAGATATTTCCTATAGCTTTGGGGAATATGTTTTTCAAAACAGACTTTTCTTCTGAAAATGCTTCCTTTTAAAACTTTTTGAAAACAATTTTCAAAATCTTTTATTCGATCTGGTAACCTTCAGCTCTGATACCAAATGTGACAGCCCACGTCCGTTAATTTCACTCTTTATCAGAATGCATTAAGTTTCGTGAAGCATTATAGGTAAACAGAAACAGAAACATTACAAGACAAATATAAAATAACAACGGAATTTAAAACTGTATTAAGCAGAAAACATCGTGGTTCAAAACATAGTTACATCATAAGTTTGAAATACATAAAACCCAGTACATCAATTTAAAACTTCTATCTTGTACTTAAATCATCAGAGTACAATAAACATAAAAAGAGCATAATCCCCAAAATATAGCCATAGTAGAGAAGGTACGAAATCAAGCAGTACATCTCCTGGTCAAGCTTGAGTATTCCCACCCCGAGAACCGCGGAGGGGGGGGGGAACGGAACGGAAGAGAAAGACGAGGAAACGAATTAGGTCAGATATAAGTCTGGCGAGTCCAATTACTTTTAGTATATAAATAAGTAAAAGGGACATAACAGGCATATAAACTGGATAAGAGAGATAACAGTATATAAGGTAGGTATGACAAGGTAAACAGGATAAACCGAATAGAATATATGTATAGCGCTTCTATAATACTTTTCTCTTTCTCTGCACCAATACTAGTTTCATATGAACAAGATGATCCCCAAAAAGTATAAGAAGGTAGACTTAGGTGTACTTCTAGTGAGAGGTTTTACCCCATACAATAGCAAGCGGCCCACCAGAACATACCGGCGTTACGCCTAAGGATAATAACGGGCTCCTAAATATACCAGAGTCTAGATGTACCCTAATTGCTACCCCAATCGATCGGCTTCCTACTCCGTAGATACCCTGTGGTGCCCCCACAGTAGGATGTATCACTTTCCAAAGTGCCAACCCTTCGTTTTCAGGATGTGCACAACCATATCAACCGATGTCACGACGTGTTAATCCTCCCCTGTCCGGATCCATGCACACACATGACCCCATCGGAATGCGCCGCCCACACCGCCCCTTCATTTTGAGCGTGCCCCGAATCCAACCTAGTTCGGAGTACTCGTTTGATACCTATATATGGGTTACTGACTGAAAAGAGTCTCAAACACAAGACGATACAAGCTTCCCCCAAGCTTGCATCCTCACCACTAGGACTTCCACAAGTTATTACCTACCAGTGTAATGAGATTGCATAACCCCACAGGTTATGCCCTACCAGTGTAAAAAGTTTGCATAACCCCACAGGTTAAGTTTATGGGCCTATATATATATATATTACCCACCACCCCAAGATATACTTAATCCTCCCACTATTTTCAAGCAAGTTTACTTAACCCCTACTCAAGTTAACCTGTTCATGTAATCCTTATGGGTTCAAACAGGTCAAATTTTACAGGTTAACAGGTTATCCCTATTCACATTGACTTCTTTTCAAATTACCAAGTTCCACTTGCTTATTAATTTCATATATATATATATATAGCTTAATCCATTTAAGGTTATTAATAAGTCCATCACATGTTATTCTCTAGATTGTAATCTAAGATCTATACTCTACAATCAATTATCCCTGGATTTTATTTAACGAAAGTAATCCACAATTATTCATTGTCTGTTTCAGTAGTTACAACAACATGTTTTACTTAATATGTAATTAAGTATACTTCATCTCAATTCACCCATTTTCTATCTAACATGTCCCTACAACTTGTCGTTGTTTACTTATTAACTTAGTTCTCTTAACTAAGGTTTACTGATAAGTTTGCCTTCCTTTTATTATAACTTATGTTATAATTTCCACTTGTCCCCAGGATAAGTCTACCTATTATATAACATTCTTCTTAATGTAATTAACTACTACAGGTTATTCTTGTTTCCCATTTGTTCCAATTCAGTTCCATTAATTACAATTAGTGTCATTTATTTGTATCGTTTTATGTACATATATTCATATATATGTTTATGCATTAGACCTCTCACATTAAGTCTGCAACTCGTGGATGCTGAATATCCCAGTTGGGTCCGGGCAGACTTCTTCCACAAGTTGGACTTAACCTCATGCCTTAGAAATGTTACATGTTCATTTATGCACTTAGAACCATCACATTAGATTTACCACTTGTGGATGCTGGATATGTTGGGCGGTTCCGGGCAGGCTTCTACCGCAAGTGTAATCTAACCTCGTGTCTAAACTCGGTTACAGTTTCTAATTACTGTAAATCTAGGCATTTTCACTACTTAACAATTATCCCTATTCCATTATAGGTTTTCATGCCCCTTTTCCAAGTCATATTCGTCATGTACTATATGACCCAAATTAAGATCTAAAATACAATTTTATTTGTTCCCCAAATCCATATTCATGTATTTAATTCAAGTTATGCCCAAATTTCCCAATACAAGTTACGCCCCAATTTTAACGTTTTCCCCTCGTTCCCAATTCCATGTGTTCGCATATTTCAGCGGCATGCCTAGGCTCGGAGGTAGCCTGACTATAAAATAAAAAGGGAAAAGAAGAAGGGAATAGAATAGAAATAAACATAATAACAAGATTGACATATGATGGCAGGAATAAGCATAACAACCAATAAACATATAGTGACAAAATTGGGCAAAATGACAAGATAGGCATATAGGAACAGATCTGACGAGCATGTGATAATAGAACTGATTCTGACATAATAGGGACATCATAAACAAGCATGATGAGATCTAAATAATGAATTAGATCTACAAATAATGGCAGATCTGACATGATAAATAGGCATAGGCTTAGATCCAATTCATAGTCATGTCAAAATAACTTAGATACACAGGTTATGGCAGATCTGATATGATTCAATTAGTCACAGGCTTAGATCCAATTCATAAACATGTTAAGATTATCTTTTAAGTATTCATATCTAAAAATAACATAGACTCACTATGATTGGATCTAAGAAACAGAAGAACTGACTGTAGCTATTGCAGAACAGATCTCTAAATTTGAATAACTTGTTTGTTGTAGAAGAATAGGCTAGATCAAACTACGTTGGAGCAGCACCTTGTCGTCGTCATTGAATTATATGGATAAAACAATGGGTCTAGGGCCCTATTTATAGCATAAGGTCAACAAATATATCCAATAAATCAGTCCACATACACAGAAATGAATTTTGTCCGGATCTGGGGGGTGTAGACACCCCTGTGTGGGTGTCGACCCCCAACGGGTGGATTTCCCTCCAACAGTTCGATATCGTACTCGAGATTTCATTTTGATCATCCTCGAAACGAGATAGAATATATCACTATAAATATCGTTTGAATATATCAACTGATATGTGATAATATCTGCCAGATAAGATATGAAAATATTAGTTCAGGTTTTGGTATTTTTGGCTGAAATATAAGCCCCTTCTCTGACCCAAAGCAATATAAAAAATACTAAAATCCATCTGTTATTATTGACATTTGAGTTTGGTCAATCACACATCAACACCTAATTCATCTGTGAATTAGATGTAAACCATAGCTATTAGTCTCAATCATTGAGCAGTCACAAATTGCGTAGAAGTAAATGAATATACAAGTTTTACAGTGGCTTGAAGAATTGTGCCTACATCCACTCATATAAGTCGCCTGTTTATACTTTTGATTATAGGTATAATGCAATTTGTTCTTAAGAAAGTAGAGAAAGTTGAAATTAATCTCTAGCAGTGTCCTTGCATAATGAAGTTTCAAAGTAGAGAAGAGATCCTTAAGAATGACCTAGAGATGACCTATTTATAACTGTAGAAAGATGTGTTTGTCCTAAAATATCGGAGAAAAAAGTGAACTCAAATTGACAGGGTTTCAAGAATTTACGTACCTGTGGATCAGCAGCACTCCCACTTGGGGATTGGTAAGACTCCCCAGACTTAGCCAAGTTTCCACATTTTTGCTTTAAACTCCCGATGCATCCTAAAACTCTTCGTACTAATCTTAAGTCTTTGATCATGCATTTTAGGTTGAAAACATGTACCGTTCATTTGAAATTGTCGGATCCATGTTTCACTAATTTGTTCGATCAATGTCAATATCCCAGATACAAATTTCATCAAATTTCGTAATTTTGAAATTGGTTAGCTTCATATCCCCAATATGTGTTGATCACTTCAAAACTTTGGATCCGCATGCTCGAATTCATATTCGGGTTCAAGGGGTACTTCAGATCCCATTGAAATACTGATCCCTGGATCGGTGCAAAAACTTTGGCCTGATTACATGAAATTGTACCAAAACCATGTATTGTTCTTCCTTTTTGCTTGGATACGAACGTACCCATGTTGCTCGATCATTTGCAATGTTTAGATCCAGCAATTTCGTATTCGTGATTATTCATTCAATCACATGAAAATATCAAAACACTAGTACCAATCCCATTTTTTCCTCACGTTTTCTGGATCCATGAGTTCGGATCCTTGATCATGTGTATTTTTTCAGATCCCGACCTTGCATCTTAATCACTCATTTTTAAGTGATCGATCCATGCTAATCACCACTTTTTAATTGATTAAGTTCATTTCCAAGTGATTTATCATTTATTTGATTACCTGTTTTCACGTGATCTTGTTTGTCTTATCACTTATTTTCGTGTGATTTGTCATGGCGTTTGAAGTGATCGGGCAAAACCTCTTGAAATCTGATCACTCATTTTTAAGTGATCATGTCATGTTAATCATCTATTTTTTGGTGACGGGACTATGTTTTTATATTGCGTCGATCAGTAGTTCCAACTAATCGGGCTAAAATTTTGAGATGTTTTCCATGTAACGATCCATTTGTTTTAAATGGTCGGATTGTGCCGATCATCATTTTTCGGGAGTATCGATCCAAACTTATCAAATGATCAGGCAAGTGCCGGATCAGTTTGATCCTTGATTTCTAGGTGATTGGCCCATGCCTATAATGCTTTTCTAGGGTGACCGACCTGATCTTGCGCGTGATCGATCAAATGAATATGGAGTGATCCAACAAGCCGCTCAGGTTATTTCTAAGTGATCAGACAATGCTCGAAGGCGATCGATCCGAGTCAAGTCATTTTTTATTTCCAAACGAACATCGATTCAAATTCTTAGTCCGAGTTTATTCGAGATCGCACTCGAGTCATTGCGATCCAGATGTCCAAGTCTAAAGAGTAACATCCTTGTCAAAAGCCTGGTTAACACTTGCCTCCAAAACGTGTCTTTTTGTGGAAGACATGTTTCAGATTAGTTCAATCTCCTGCAGTCTCTTTGGATTAATGTTGAAAGCTCGTCACTGCACCGGGTCGATTCCTTGCCCAATGTAATCCATACCTGAATATATAAGTCATGTCTCCACTGACCTTATTCCTTAGTTAATGTTCTGAGCCTCTTCGGGCTTCAGATAAAGCACAATCCATATGTGTTGCATTCAAATCTTTATGGGTTTTTGGTAAGGTATAATCTATACATGATGGTTTGAAGCCTGTTAGGCTGAGCATAATCCATACTTAACGTTTGGATTTCGGGTTGATCCCTACTAAACATAATCCATGCACATCAGTTCGCGATTCAGTTGATTCCCACTAAGCATAGTTCATACTTAGTGTTTTTCGGTTTGGTTGGAGTGTTAAACATAATCCATACTTAACAGCCTATTTCTCGGGTCCCACCAATTATAATCCATACTTAACGTCCCATTGATTCTCGTTTTACCCAACATAATCCATATTTGATAGTCTATAGCCGAGCTTAATCATGCTCGATGCGTCCCTAGCCTTTATGGGTTCTTGTCATGCATAATCCATACATGATGTCATAGTTAAATAGTCGAACATAATCCATACCTGACGCGTCCCTAGCTTCTTTGGGCTCTTGGCATGAATAATCCATACATAACATCATTGTTAAAGAGTTTTGTACTTGATAAGCATAATCGTACTCATCAAGTTATTAAATTAAAATTGAGTTTGACATATGATGATCATGATCCGTAGTCACGAAATGGTGTTTGACATCTGATTAGCATAATCCAAACTCACTGAATGATTTGTTCTACGTTTGACGAGCATAATCCTTTCTTATCAAATGGTTCATTAATGTTTTCTAATTTCATATTTCACACATGACAAGCATAATCCATACACGCCAAATGATCTTATCAATGTAGCAAAATGTTCTTATCAAAGTAGCAAAACATAAAATTTATGTCCAATGAGCATAATTCATACATGCTAAATAACTTTATTAGAATAGAAAAAGTGAAATTTATATTGCAAAACGGACAAGTTTTCACCATTCTCAACGTGTTAGGGATCTCTCATTTCCCGTACAAGGGTAGACGACTTGGTCTTTTTGTTACAAATTAATTAATAAAATGAACTAAAACAAATAAAGAAAAATCTGGTGACTTGGTCATCAAAGAGCATGTCTAGGAAACTCTCCAGTTTCGTACATAGGTTAGAGACTTAGCCACTAGTATCGTCCCATTCCTACTTGTCTTATGATGACAAGGCCACTCGTCTACATCCTTGGAAGTTAACGGTTATTTTTGTTGGGTTGACATGGATGTTCTGTTCTGGACATACTATTGCAGTTGTCCATTTTTCACTTAGTCCTCGATGACATCGCGTAAATGTCAGCATTCATTCGTTTCACATCCAGACCTCTCATGGAACAAACATTATTTTTTGGAAGCCAAGTCTCTTTCGGTCTGCTTCCATCAACTATGCCTTCTTGTCAGAACGGGGTCTTTATTATTTAGGAATATCTACTTTGGACTCGCATTCAGCTGCATATACGAGTTGTATCTCTGTTCCTTTCTGATTTGATTTGCTGAGGATTGGTTGTCTTCAGCCTTCCTCTTTCCTTTGCTTTTCCCAGAATTGGATGGTTCTTCGTCATTGACATTATTCACTTCGATAGATTCTCCACTAATTTTGGCATTTTCCTCTTTAGGAATCTATCTGTTTCGAGATAGAAACCCCCTAGATCTCATGGGGTCTCTTTGTAGTGAGATCTTGATCTCTAAGCTATCCAAGACGCCCAATACCGCAACCATCAACATCATTATGTATTTGGTCTATCCACAGAAGCCACAATAATATTGAAACGCACTAGGAATTTTTGTAGAGATTCTCCAGTCCTTTACTTAATCGTAGTGACATCATCACATTATTGGCTCTAGCGATACGAACCCCAAATTGTTGAACGATTTTTTCCACCAGGTTGTTCCAACTCTTGATAGAATTCGATTTCAACTGTTTGAACAGCATGACAGCCAAGTCTAAGGACATCGTCAGATTCCCCGAAGTACTTCCACGTGTATGATATATCACATCAAATTGGCAGTATGATCCTTCCTACATCATAAGCTTCTAGATCTAGATCATTTCCGTGACATGATTGCTGTCATTGAGCAGCTGACGCCTATCTCCCATGCCTACATCCGCTGCTGCTGAAGCTTTTTGAGTGTCAAGTCCGAGATTCAAGCCTAAGCGTGCCTCGGTTCTACATTTTAGTCCTGGATTTCAATCCAAACGATGATTGCACGGGATGTGATTAAATAGAAATGTGTCTATTTTATGCTCTTATATCTTATCTTTTGAATATAAATAAATATTACTTGAGTATTGTTATGTCACTTTTACAGATATTCCCACCAAGCCGCATGCAGTCAGAAAAGTAGAGGAATTGAGATCAAACCATTGTATATCTACATTTGAAGATTTGCAGATGAAGATCTCATATCTAGTTGCTGTTGGATAAGAAAATAATTAGTAGAAAGGCTATGCACATTACAAATCAAAGGAGGCTTGCAAGAGGAAAGGAGGAAAGGCCTAAAACTCACTTGATTTAACAAAGGCCTAGCACTTACTTGAAATAACTAAGGCCCATTTGTAATTAGGGTTTAGGATGGCTATCTCCTATAAATACCCATGTAATTTCATTGTATACACCATCCCATTTTCTATCTTCTTCTCCATTAACAAAGTTCTTCTTCTTTTTATTTTCTGCATTTTTCTGTTTCTTAGCAACTAGTGCCATCTATACAATTTGATTTGGTAGAGTACTAGTTGTATTTTACATTTATTTTCATTAGTGATTAATCGTTTGATTAGTTTCAACGATAATCCTAATTTTATTTCTATTGTTATTTCTATTCTGCACTTTTATTTTCTGCATTTTTATTCTTGTTTTGCAATGTACTTTCATTAGTGATTAATCGTTTGATTAGTTTCAACGATAATCCTAATTGTTCTATTTTCAACCAAATGTCAAAAGTCGTCTAAGTCGCCTACAAAATTCTATAAATAATAATTTTTAATTTGCCTCCCTGTGATTCGACCTGCATATTACACGATCTGTGCGTTTACAGTTATTTTAAAATTCGTGCTTTTCTAGTTCATATAAAAGCAGCGATCAAGTTTTTGGCGCCGTTGCCGGGGAGGCAATAATTAAATTTTATTATTTATTTAATTTCTGATTCGTGTTAGTTTTTGTTTTTATTTTTATTTCCTATTGTTTGCTTGTGTATAGATAGAAAAAAATATTCTCAATTAGTTGATTTGGTATTGATTGTTGATACCGTAATCTTCTACATAAAGGAGAAAAAAATTGCCAATTTTCTTCAATTTCTTTCCCATTACAATTCTTACGTCTTTTCAATAATTCTATTAAAAAAAACAAAAAAAACTTGCCAATTTTTCCGATCTCTTTTCAATCGTTCTCTATTTCTTTCCTTTTTTTCTCAAATTTCTTTCCAATTCTTCACATTCTTCTTTAAAAAAAAAATCATGTCTTTCTTCTTTTGTAATATTTCTTCTACATCATCCTCGCATTTCATCCGCTGTTCCAAAGACCCCTCCACCAATCTTCATGTTCATCCCGCCACGCTGCTTCACACATCATCAAACTCCACGTTCATCACCGTAATATCCATCCACCAGCATCCACATCATAACCCACCATAACTGTTGCCTACCTAAAATCCAACATTACCCATAATACCCCACAACCAAACTGCACCCTGACCATCTCTTTATCCACAAAACATGCCCTTCCCAATCTCAGCAAATACCATCATGCAAATCCTCACCCTCCGTATCTGCACCCTCTGGCACGTGAAGTTAGAAAGCAATAAAACTCAGCACCATACTCCGATCATCACACAATCTATTCCTTCCATTCACGCTCACCATAATACCATAGTCCTCCCCTGTTCATCACGTTCAACACTGACCACCGCCTCACACCGACCTAACATCACTTCAGAAAATCATGCAAACGCATCCAGATCTATCACCAAGTTTAAGCCACTTCCTGAAAATAACCATTTATATCAACCAGATTCATCACATCTCCGATAAAACATCAAAATCCCACAACCACTACTTCTCAAGTTCTGCCAATACCCTTCACCACTATTTACATCACCGTCTTCTCACCAAATCCAATGACTCATTGCTCCGACACAACACCCACATCCCAACGAACTGCCTCAATCCTACCATCCACATCTCACACCAATTTCAAATCACTCTCCTTCACCGTACTCGTAGCACCACCGATCATCATCTCTTCACCACATGCTTTAACCCTTGAGATAAACCATACTCCGTTCATACCCGAAATCCTCACGCCAGTAACGAATCGAATCATTTTGCCAAAGTCACCAACCAAAACTATTCTTGCAACAATGATCCGCTCTTCACAAAAGCCATGAGAACAACCAAAAACCCTTCCATGCTTTAGCTCCTGAACCCATACAAGAACCATGTTCACACATCCACAACGATTCGAAACCCAAAACTTCCAGAAACCCAAATTCGAACCCACAAAACCCGTATTAAAAAGCTGAAGACCCAAGAAACCAATACATGAAACCCTGATTCACAACGATTCTGATTTTTGAGAACTATCGAGTTGTTTAATCGAATCTAGAAAAGTAAAAATTTGATTTTTCGAGTCAGTATTTTGGAGTAAAATTCCAGAAGAGAAAAATAAAAGAATTGATCTTTACGAGATATATTTCCTAAAAAAAAGGATGTGAGTTTGTTGTTTCTGCAGTTTCCATTTTCTTTTTTGGATTATCGATTTCCATTTTTTTTGGTGTGAGGAAAAAATTTGTGGTTTCTAATTTTGAACGGTGGTTGACCCTTTTGGTGCACGGCGTGACTGCGTTTCCACCTTGATTGTTTTTGTTTAGGGCTTGAGTTTTCTTTTATACTGGGTATTTGACTTAGAACCGATCGTTTGGAGGGGGCTATTTTTTTTTTTTTTGCGTAGAGTGCGTGAGTTGGTCAAGTCTAGGGTTTTGTTGAGTCATTTTTGCCTCATAATTCTTTGAATTTGGTTTTGATTTTTATTTTTGTGTGTTCTATTCGAGTTAAAAAAAAGCGAGTTCCTTTTATTTTATTTTTTGTTGGGTTTAAATTTTTAGTTGAGTTAGTTTTTTTTTTCTTATTCGGTTTTCAGTCCGTTTGTTTATTTCTTTTCTCTTAAAAAAAGTGAGATCTTCATAAACAAATCAATGGCCAAAGTGAAGGAACTGATTCAAGCAACCAATCAAGGATTCGGTGGTCAATCGAGTTGCGAACAGCTGATTTTAATCAGCTAATTTTAATCAGCTGATTTTAATCATTGACACTGCTCAACTTCTGTGGATGGACAGCCATAGCACGCTGTAAAATTCTCTGAACTCCACCGGTGCTCTGCTGCAAAAGAAAAAAAAATAGACATTGCTTGTAAAAAAATTCTGCAGGGGCAGCAGCCTGCTTGTACAATATTTTAAATTTCCGCAGTTATTATTGTCTGATTTTTGTGGATTGACTAATATTTGCATAACTGAAATCTTCGTTCTCATTGTTTTCAACAATAAAAATAGACGTTGCAAAATAATATAATTAAAAAGTGGTGCTTTGTGAGGTTGTTTGTCTCGTATAATTGGATCGCAGATATATAGTAGTTCAATTTATTGAACTATTAGCAAAAGAGGTTGCATACTACCTGTAAAACGCTAGTCATATCCCTTAGTATTCATAATATACGTGAACGGCCATAAGACCCTCTTCCCCCTTTTAATTGAGTTGGTTAATTAATAGAGCACAACTCATTCTTTTATATTGTTTTCAACTAAGAATAATTTCTGCGTTCTATTGATTTCATTCAAATGTCTGATTCAAAAAAATCCTTGAGAGAATTGTGGGTTAATAATCGGAGTAGACGTCCTCTAGAAGAGTATGAGTATGAATTACAACTCTTGAGGCAAGATTTTACAAAATTTCATGGGACCAATATCAACAATTTCCAAAATTTCCAAATGACCAACATTTTCAAAATCATATATATAATCGAAATGACGACATCAACCCAAATTTCAATAATTTCGATTATGGGCCACTTCCACATCAAAATAGCTTTGAATCCCAATATAGCTCTGATCCACATCAATATGGGGTTGTAAACCAAAATTTTCAAAATTATAGCCCATATCAACATCTTGAAAATAACCAAAATCACTCAAATTTTAACAGTTTTGGTTACGAACATAATTTTATGATCAAAATGATTTCCAATATCATTGTCAGTTTTCTGAAAATTCAAACAACTACCACATTGGAAATAATATTGATCGTGAAATTGATGTGGACTATAATTTTGAGAATCAAGAAATCCAAAACGAGAGCTCTCAAATCAACGATTCTCAAGAATACCATCTTAACATTCTTAGAGAGAGGGTTGAAAATCAAGATAGACAGCTTGATGAAAAAGATAGACAGCTTGATCAACTTCTTTGTTTAATGACGTCTTTTAAAGAACAACTCAAGCAAAAAAATCAAATTCAAACATGCGATGAATTAGGAAATAATCCATTCTTTACTGATAGTGAAAATTTTCAAATAACAACTTTGGAAATTGAGAATAACCATCTAAATGAAGTTGTTCACAATTCAGTAAATGATTTGGACTTCAACTCTTTTTTTAAAAAAAGATTTAAGCTCAGATTTTGATCTTTCTCTTTTAGGCTGCGAGAAATTTGAAATTTTAGAAAGTGAACAAAATAAAGGTGTTGAAATTTTCAAAAACTCAAAATTTGAGAAAGATTTTAATGAACATAAGTTTTTTGGGTTGTACGAGGATGAGTTGCCAAATGAGTATGAAAGCTATAATTTGGTCAACCCTGTCACCAATCTTAGGTCCGGACAATCGATTTATAACAATATCGGAAATCCCGACAATCATACGATTTCTACCACAATCGAAAAGCTTGACACTTTTCCGTTGGCACCCAAGGACAATTATTCTGAATCTTTCAAATCTCCATCTTCTTACATTGGCAATCCCAACATCTCTTCTTCTGATGTTGGCAGCCCCGACAATATATCTTCCTCTATGTTGGCAACCCCAATACCTAATCTTCTATACCTTTATCTCCTTCACTTCCCTTGTCGACATCGTCTTCTTCGAATGACCAAAATTCCCAAACAGGACAAGTCGACATGATAGAAACCGTTGTTGATGACACGATAGATTTACCAATTCAGAAAGTCTCTCACACTTCACTAGACGTATCTATTATATCTTTTGAAGCGCTTTTTGAAGATGAACTCAAACTTTTATTTGACGAGAATGAATATATGGAACGTCTCAAAGATAATCTTAAGCCCATTTCATCGAATGAAATTGACATGCCTCTTGTACCTGAAAATTCAGATATGAAAACACCATACATCATTTTTGATAGAGGCAAGTGTGGGGAGAAAAGGAAATCTCATTTTTCACATGACACGCATCATCATCGTATGTTTCATTTTGCATATGATTGGCATTCACATCTAGTGGCTAAACTTCAATTCATTTTACAAATAATTTTGCATTTAATCCATCTTTGGGTTTTATCGTTCACATTCAGGAAACGTGTTTACAGTGTGGACACTGTTTAGTTCTAATGTGGGGGGAGTCTACATTACATCCTTTTATTTTTCTTTAATTTTCTTTTTTCCATATAGGATCATCATGCATTTTAGATCGTAGTAACATGCCTTTTTTTTTTTGAAACATGCCTCATTTTAGATTAATACAATAAAATAAGTTAACAATTATTAGTCAGTTGATAGTATATTTTTCTCTCGACCAAGATCGAATAAGAAATATAATGAAAAGTTGAATTTTGAGGGATAATAGTGTAACTGGTACATAGGGAGATTCTTAGGTGATGGCCATGACGTTTATTCTAAATTGTAGTCTTTGTTTAATGAGTGGAGGACTTAAAATACTTATATTGGCTTTTCGAATCTTTAAAACTAAATTGTATTAAGCTGAATTTGCGTAATCTCTCTTGTTCTTATATTTTCAATAATAATAGCAGTAATCCAAGGGTATCCAACATTGCTTGTATATCTAGCATCAGTGTGCAAACCCGCCAAGCTCTATCTGACATATTATTGACAAAGTCAGCGTCGGAATATCTTGGTCTCATTTTATGAGTTAGACACCTAAGGATTACCGACATCTTGTTGACAAAGTCAGCGTCGGTCTGTACAATCCCCCAATCTCTGTCCCAACTCTCCATCAGTCTGCAAGGCAGTGTATGGGTGGTATACCTTGGTCTTTTAAGTTATGTGTATGTAATTAATCCTAAATTTCAATTTTTATAGAGATGGAGAATAAGCGATGATGCCCAAACATTTTTTGACCTTATTGATTTGACTAGCCAGACACGAGGAAATAATAATACCACTTTACAAACTGTGCCAAGCAAACTAAGAATCTTTTTCATGGTTGCATTATGTTATCGACCGAACCAACTGACTAAACTAGAGTTTAACATTGAAAACTTGAATTATTTTAAAAATTTGTGATAGGTTGAGGTATCTAAAGTACAATCAACTGATTTGAAATTGTTAACTTAATTTGTTATACCACTTTCCTGAAATAAGTCGTGTTTTCAATTTTTGTTTTCAATTGCATAAGTCCTCTACATTCATGTAGTTACATTAGAGTCATAGCATACTGCATTTGGATTTTGTGGGTAGTATTCGCTGAAAACTCTCACGAGACACCACTCGTCCTAGTAGGGACACCTAGAGGTTTTAATGGCTTGTTGCATGCGCTCAATGCAATCGTGTTTCCTACGAAAGTGTGACCTATCTTGTTAGTTTTTAATTTTTGTTTTTCTCGAGGACGAGTAAAAGATAAGTGTGGGGGTATTTGATTAACATAGAAATGTGTATATTTTATGCTATTATATCTTATCTTTTGAATATAAATAAATATTACTTGGGTATGGTTATGTCACGTTTACAGATATTTCAACCAAGCCGCATGCAGTCAGAAAAGTAGAGAAATTGAGATCAAACTGTTGTATATCTACATTTGAAGATTTGCAGATGAAGATCTCACATCTAATTGCTGTTGGACAAGAAAATAACTAGTAGAAAGGCCATGCACATTATAAATCAAAGGAGGCTTGCTAGAGGAAAGGAGGAAAGGCCTAAAACTCATTTGATTTAACAAAGGCCTAGAACTTACTTGAAATAACTAAGGCCCATTTGTAATTAGGGTTTAGGTTGACTATCTCCTATAATACCCATGTAATTTCATTGTAGCCACCATCCCATTTTCTATCTTCTTCTCCATTAACAAAGTTCTTTTTTTTCTGCATTTTTCTATTTCTTAGCAACTAGTGTCATCTACACAATTAGATTTGGTAGAGTACTAGTTGAGTTTTACATTTATTTTCATTAGTGATTAATCGTTTGATTAGTTTCAACGATAATCCTAATTTTATTTCTGTTGTTATTTCTATTTTGCACTTTTATTTTTTGCATTTTTATTCTTGTTTTGCAATTTACTTTCATTAGTGATTAATCGATTGATTAGTTTCAACGATAATCCTAATTGTTGCAATTTCAGTTGTTCTATTTTCAACCAAATCTTAAAAGTCGTCTAACTCGACCACGAAATTCTATAAATAATAATTTTTAATTTGCCTTCCTGTGATTCGACCTGCATATTACACGATCTGTGCGCTTACAGTTATTTTAAAATTCGCGCTTTTCTAGTTCATATAAAAGTAGCGATCAGGATGCATCCAGTGGTACCTAAGGATGGCAAAAAAATCTGTACCTGATAAAATCCGTCATGGGCATGAAACAGATAGCTAAATGGGTATCCGTGGGTAAAATAAACGAATTTTTTAATATCCGTTAATTAATAAGGCGGGTACAGATATTATGATATCCATGTCCGTAGATACCCATGCACGTATTGAGTGTGATTTTTTGCCAATACAAAAATTATTGTTGTTGGCTATTGGGTATTTGTGCGAATGCTTTTATTTAACAATTTATAAGCGGTTGTTGATATTTGTAATAACTGTGCTTGCTGCTAATTAAAACCCTATATTTACCTAATTAGATATTCTCAATTTTCTCATTAATTGTTTCAAATTATCCAGCAAGCAATGTGTCCTTTCTTCTCTCCAAACCTTCTACTCTGTTTAGTAAATTCAACAGATCCTGCTAAAGTTCTTGCTTCACTCCTCCTCACTTGTTTATATCAACATGTTGGCAAAGTTCACACCTGGTCTAATTTGTTTTTTACCAAATGTATGTATTTTTAAACAATTTCAATAAATGGTTAAAAAATAAATTAAATAAAATGTCATGGATACGTGCGAATACCCGTAAATACACGCAACTTGTTTAAAATTCGTTTAATGGGTACCTATACGGGTTTGGAGCGACATAGGGCAAAAAATTACCTAACGGGGAGGGTGATGGGGGTTACTACCCGTGCCAGCCCTGCCCCATTGACATGCCTAGTGGTACCAAAGTGATTGGCCCCTGCTATCGGTTCGGTATCGATTCCTCCATGCATAGGGGGAGCTGCCTTCGGTTTTGAACTTCGAAGTGCAGTGTTGCTGGGTCTAGGTTCAACGTTCTGGTTTTGAATTAATGGCTGAATTGGTCGTTCAACCTGGATGAGGAGTCTAGTCATCAAATCTTCTTGTCACTTGAGCAAAACCTCCTGATGTTCAAGACGAGTTGGTAAAGTGTTGATCATCTCATCCATATCTTTCCTTGTCAAGTTTAGGGAAGGATTTTCTCCAAAAGAAGCCTCCTGACTTCCTCTTTCGTCGTTGCGCCTTCTAGTCGTTCGTCAGCGTTATTCTTCTTAGTTATCATCTCCTTAGCGTAGAAAGCGAAGTCGTCGTACCCCCCACCTAGCGCGCTAAAATGCTGATGTCTGATTTTAGTTAATCGCACGCCAACACTCAATGCGTATGTGAATTTGATGTAAATCATAGTTATCAGTCATAGATCAATCACATAGCAGTCACAGAATGCGTAAAAGTAAATGAATACACAAATTTTATAGTGGCTGTGCAAATCGTGCCTACGTCCACTTATATCAGCTATTGCTTATACTTTTGATTATAAGTACAATGCAGCTTGTTTTGAAGAAAATAGAGAAAGATAGTTGAAATCAATCTCCAGTAGCGTCCTTGCGTATGGAGTTTCAAAGTGATGAAGAGATCCCTCAAAAATGCCTTAAAATGGCCTATTTATAGCTATAAAAAGATGTGCTCGTCCTAAAATATCGGAGGAAAAAGTGGATCTCAAATTGACTGAGTTTCAAGAATTTTCGTACTCGCGGATCGGTAAGGCTCATACTTGGGGAACGGTATCGATCCCTGGATCAGTACAACTCCCAGACTTAGCCAAATTTCCATGTTTCTACCCCAAACTCTCGATGCATCTCAAAACTCTTTGTACTCAAATCTTAAGTTTTCGATCATACATTTTGTGTCGAAAACATGTATCGTTCATTTGAAATTCTCGGATTTATGTTTTTCTAATTTGTTCGATCAATGTCAATGTCTCGGATACGAATTTCATATCCCTGAAGTTGGTGAACTTTAAATCCTCGATACATGTGTTGATCACTTCAAAACTTTAGATCTGCATGCTCTACTTCGTATCTGGGCTCATGGGGTACTTAGGATTCCATTGAAATGCTGATCCCTGGATCGATGCAAAAACACTAGCCCGATCACACGAAATTGCACCAAAATCACGTACTGATCCTTCTTTTTGCTTGGATTCTCACGTACCCATCTTGCCCGATCATTTGCAATGTTTCAGATCCCACAATTTCATATCCTCGACTATGAATCCGATCACATGAAAATATCCATACACTCGTACCAATTCCTGTTTTTCATCATGTTTTTCAAGTTCATGAGTTCGGACCCCTGATCCTATGTATTTTTTGGATCCCGACCTTACTCCTTGATCACTCGTTTTTAAGTGATTGGTCCATAATGATCACCTTTTTTTAGCGATCGATTCATTTTCAGGTGATCGATCATTTGCCTGATCATCTATGTTCACGTGATCATGTTGGTCGAATTACTTATTTTCATGTAATTTTTCATCACGTCTAATGTGATCGGGCAAAACGTCCTGAAATCCGATCACTCATTTTTGAGTGTTTATGTCATGTCGATCTTCTATTTTTGGATGATCGGACCGTGTTTTTGAGTTGCGTCGATACGTGTTTCCAACGTGATCGGGCTAAACTTCTGAGATGTTTTCCATGTTACGATCTATGCGCTTTGAGTGTTGGCCTGTACCGATCGTCATTTTTTGAGAGTATGGATCTGGACTTACCAAATGATCAGGCAAGTGCCGGATCGATCTGATCCTTGATTTATAGGTGACCGAGTGTGTCGATCATGCTTTTCTGAGGCGATCGACCTGATCCTGCCGTGATCCATCAAATGAATATGGAATGATCCAGCGAGCCACTAAGGTTATTTCTGAGTGATCGGACGATGTCCGGAGGAAATCGATCTGAGACGAGTCATTTTCTAATTCTCAAACGAACGTCGATTCTAACGCTTAGTCCGAGTCTACTCGAGTCGTGAGCGATTCAAATGTCCAAATTCAAAGAGTAGCGGTTTTGTCAAAAGGCAGTTAACAGTTACATTTTCCTGCTACTCCTCTTTTAATTGCTAAAATTAAACTTAAAAAATTCTCTAAATTTAACAACCTAATGTGGGAAATCTGAGTCACATCCAAATTGTCTAGATAAATAAAAATGCATATCAACGGAGATAGCTTACCATTTTTTATTGTTTAATTAGTGATTATGATCTGTTTAAGTATCATTAATTTAGTGTGTTGCTAAGGGCACCGCTGTTTCTGCTAGGGGCTACCGCGGTGTCCTTCGGTCGGCGGTTAACCGCCGGCCAAACATGAATTTGGTCGGCGGTTGTCCACCAACCAAGGCTCGGTCGGTGGACAACCGCCGACCAAACTCATGTTTGACCGGCGATTAACCGCCGACCGAACATCCCACTGGTAGCCCCTAGCAACTAGTGGCGTGCCCTCTGCAACGGACTTAATTTAATTAAATTGGACCCGATAACAAAACCGTGGGCTGTTGCAAAACAAATTTAGGCTATTTTAACGAGCCATATTTATTTTGATTTACTAAAAACATTCATAAAGGATCCAAACTTTTTTTTAATTGGTTATGAACTGCCAGCCAACCTAAACAATCGATTTATTGACAGCCATAACCAAAATTGTCCCCCTTATTTCTGCAATCATACACCTGTGATTCACCGGATTTTCATTCACCTCAGTTTTTGCTATCACAAACCTGGAATTCGAAATTGAATCACCATTTTCCTACAGGTAGTTATTGTTCAATTTCTCTTTTGATTTTCGTTTTTCCTATTTCATGCATTATAACTATAACTATGTCATGTAGTTAGTTCATATTGGTTCCCTTTTTTAAATCGTATGTTATGTTATTTCTTGACTATTTCACAAATCAATCTGCAGTTTGGGTAAAATGTGATATATCTATATTACTTCTGATTGATTCATACTTGTATGCAAATGTTAGTATAGAAATCTGATTCAAATTAGTAGTTTCTGTATTTATAATTCAAGAAAAATCAATTGCCAAAATAATCTTAGTGTGCTGCTATTCACACCTCCATTTAGACTACTGGCCACCTATACTGAAGACCGCCTCTTTTTTATGCCTCTCTACTCCTTTACACCACCTAAATTATTCAGTTTCTAATAGGCTACCATTTCAACCTTTAATTCTTCATCGTTCCAAAAAAAATCGTCTTTTTCCTGAAATTTTCTCCTTCGTTCTACAAACTTGAAGATTTCCCTAAATTCTCAAAACAATTTCAAGCGTCCAATCAGCGAATAACGTTCGTGCCACGATGACAAGAGGGAATAAGTCGTCTAAGTCGAGTAAGATTCGAACCCTATTTTTTTTCTTTTGAAATCGATGCTAGGTATAAGCTTAGAAATGGGTTTGAAACCGTTGATAATTGAATTTTGCAAATTGGTGTGAACGATTCTTCATAATCGAACAAACCTGTTGACCATCAGTTGCAAACACATGAAAATTGGTGTTAGGGTTTAGGGTTCGATATATGAGAATTTACGTTGTCTGAGAAGAGAGGAGAAGAGACAGTACGGCTGTTATTGACTGAGTGAAAAGAAATAAAGTGGTGGTAAGAAGTAGATCAAAAACAATGCAATCTATTAATTTTTTTAAAGGTGGCCAGTAGTCTAATTGGGGGATGTGAATAGCAGCAAACTAACATAGACTTGTTATTAATTATTGAAAACGGTTTTCGTTGATGTGTTAAGTTATGGTTCTTTTTCAAGGTAAAATATGTAGGGATGGCAATGGGGCGGGGCGGGCGCGGGTAGTACCACCCCATCACCCGCCCCGTTGGGTGATTTTTTGCCCCGTGTCCGCCCCATACCCGCACGGATATCCATTAAACGGGTTACGAGTAATGGCGGGTATTCGTGGGTATCCATTATATCTATTCAATTTATTTTTTAGCTATTTATTGAAATTATTTAAAAGTACATTTGGTAAAAAAAACAAATTAGATCAATTCTTAAATGCTAACATCAAAATACCAATACATATTTAAACCAATATCCAAAAAAGAAGAGACAACAATAGAAGTATCCATCAAAATATCAACAACCAGTTATAATCTGTTGAGTAAAAGCATGCACACAAATACCGAACAGCCAACAACAATATTTTTTGTATTGACTATTAATAATAAATCACATTCAATACGGGCACGGGTACCCGCGGACATGGATATTTTACTATCTGTATCCGCCCCATTAATTAACGGATATTAAAAATACCCGTTTATTTTACTCATGGATACCCATTTAACTATCCGTTTCATACCCATGACGGATTTTACCCGCGGATAACCGCAGGTACGGTTTTTTTGCCATCCCTAAAAATATGGTACTTCTATTTGTTTCTCCTTCCATTTTCATTTTCCCCCTTTTTTCTTTGATAATTTATTGTTTTCCTGTAGATATTGTTTGAAATATGTCATCTCTACCGCCCTATTAGCCAAAATACGAGCTTATATTTTATGGAAACCTCAAAGCTATTTGTAAAAGGTTGGCCTTTATATATCTAAAGTGTCATTTTGGCAGTATGTGATTTTTTTTTCTTTCTAGAAAAAAATATATTACTTCTCTATGCTACACAGTCACGGTAGTACCTAGACCACCGTATTTTTTTAATAAAAATTTGAAAGATAATTATTATAACATATCATGTGATATGGATTCCAAATTTCACTTATTATCCAGTTGTAATGTAAACTAAAATAGAATACATATTTTAGTACCAGTAGAATTAAGCTTAAGCTCGTATATTTTTAATAGGCAGGCTACAAAGTCCAAACCTGCTCATCTACACAACATCCAAGAATTCTAACTAATGAAATGAAGCTATAGTGAATCAAAATTGAATTTGAAATCTCTACACAATTTTTCAGTATACGGACAACTGACTTAATATTACCTTTGCTATGCTGTATTTTGTTCATATTGCAGGAATGGAGAAGGAGCTAGTTGAGAGGTTGGAGTCTGCAGTTTCACGGTTAGAGGCACTTGCTGCTGGAACACAATCATCAATCATATCAGCAGATGTTTCAGATGGCTTAAGTGATCCTTCCATAACAGCATTTTCTAACTTGACAGATACTTATATAGGTAAACTTGTTGGTATAGCTGAGAAGATTGGTGGCCAGGTTTTAGAGTCATCGCTGATAATACAAGAGGCGTTTTTGGTTCAGAAGGATCTGTTGATCAAGGCCAAAAAATGTCAGGTTGGTTATGTTGTCACTACTCATATTTTTATATCTGTTATGCTGAGGAATTGTGTTTAGTTTGCCATTCACTTATTTTTGCTAATGAGCGATGATGATTCATTTATTATAACTTCATAGAAAAATACTCATATGAGAAAATACGGTGACCTTTTATGTACAGCTTCCAACATTTAAGCATTTTACAGGTATTATGGCAATCTAATGGCAATCTACTTTTCTCTGACTGATAGTATTCAACATCTCCGTTCTGAATAGCTTGCTTCCAATTCTGAAAATACTTGAGCTTCTTATTTGCGCTGAGCTTGACTGCATGTTGTATTCTTCTTTTCTATTTTACATAGTGGAAAATATGATTTGAAATATTAACCAAACAATTAATGCTGATTTAAATTCGAACATGCAGACGTTTAGAATACGCTTCCAATAAAAATTCAGCTATGATGAGGTGGATACTATAATGGATCATTTTCATTTTCAACGTGGTGTGCTTTCTTAAAAGAAAATATGTAGAATAGACATATATCAGAATTACTTAAAGTGGGTAGAATGAAGATGTAATTTTAAACATTCTGAACTGCCTTGGTGTATTGATTTTTAAATTTCAATTGAAATTGGACAATTGCAGTTTGAAACAGCAGCAGTCTAGCTAGTTGAAATTGAAATGTTGCTGTTTGAAACAGTAGCAGTTTTGTCCACTTTTGCAGTTTAAAATTGAACTGCAGCAGTTTTTTTTTAAATAGTTTGAAGTTTATGGATGTTGAAGCGATATATGAAAGAAGAAGATAATAGTGAGAATAATCATAATCATATCGTAACATAGAACTAATTTCTATTGCACAAACTATTAGAAAATCGGCGTATGATATCGAAATGAATTCACAGTCATCACAAATATAAATTTTCTCACAATGCTCAACGCCAATGGATTTTATCGTCTATATGGAATTTGATCAAAATGCTGTAAAACATAATTTTGAATTCCTTTCTTCCATTTGAATTTAGGCTTTGCATGTTTTCTGCTACTTCAAAAGAACTAGAAGCACATTTTCTTTCATTCATCCAATGTACACACATTTGAAAATGGTGCATGATTCATTTTATGCTACTTGTTTCATGATTTTTTTAATTATTTGTGTATTTGTTGCAGAAGCCTGATCTTGCTGGTTTAGGAGAGTTTCTGAAGCCTCTAAATGAAGTTATTGGGAAAGCAAATTCCTTGACAGAAGGGAGAAGATCTGATTCTTTCAATCATTTAAAAGCCGGAACCGAGAGTCTTGCAGCTTTGGCATGGATAGCTTATGCTGGAAAGGAATGTGGTAAGATAAGTTACTTACATTTTTTTGCATTGCTAGTTTAACTTTGTCAATTGTTAGTATTGCAGATTCAAATATCTGACATTTCTTTGACTTTAGGCATGAGTCTTCCAATTGCACATGTTGAAGAAAGTTGGCAGGCTGCTGAGTTTTATAACAATAAGGTAAGAGCAAAGATATGATTGTACACAGAAACTAAGTTGTACATGGAGAGAGAGAGAGAGAGTGTGTGTGTGTGTGTGTGTGTGTGAGTATGCATGCACAAGCTGTGCATGCACGTCCAGGCAGATTGCTGGTGCTTAAGTGGTGGTTTTGCATTGTAAACCTTTCTTTATCCCCTACATTTGTATATTGCTGGAATGGTTTTGCAACATCTCTGAAGATGATCCACATTGGGTTTATAAACTTTTCCTTTAAACTGTGCTGAGCAATTCCTGTACATTTCTGTCATAAAATTCATGTAAATCATTCTAAATTGATATCTATCAGACATCCGTTTTACCTGAATTCTACTTATCAGCTCTTGGAGTTGATCCTGATAACACCATAATTTCATTTCATTTTGAGAAAAGAAAGATAATACATCTGGTGTATGTATATAGATTCTCGTAGAGTACAAAAACAAGGATGAGCCTGATCACATAGAATGGGCAAAAGCCTTAAAGGAGCTATATATACCTGGGTTGAGAGACTATGTAAAAGCACATTATCCGCTTGGTCCCACATGGGGCCCATCTGGAAGTTTGGCTGTTTCTTCATCACCATCTACTTCATCCAAAAAAAGCCCAGCGTCAGGCCCTGCTGCACCACCACCTCCTTCTGCATCTCTTTTCACTTCTGAAAAACAGCAACCCAAAGCAGGGATGTCTGCCGTATTTCAAGAAATCAGTTCTGGGAATGTCACTGCTGGTATGTTCTTGAAAAGGAAATACACATGATTTCTCAATGTTATACTTAATAGGATACCTTAGAAATAGTCTCTACATAAGTATGCCAATAAATCATTTGAAAGGCCAATTTCCCTTAGGCCAAGGAAGCTTTTTTTAAATCCATGGCCTCTTGTTCATATGATCTAACTTCCGTTCTTCTGAATTCAACAGTGTTCTACCTATATTATTCATTGTATGCTGCTAAACTAACTATGAAATATAAACTATGATAGAGGATTATTTACAAACTACTCTAACATATGTTTACAATTTTATAGTGGTGTAACTTTATAGGTCTGAAGAAGGTGACAGATGATATGAAAACCAAAAATCGAGGCGATAGAACTGGTGTTGTTAGCGCAGCCGAAAAAGAGACTCGCTCTAATTTCTCATCTGCTCCTAAAACAGCTCCTCCAAAATTTGAACTTCAAATGGGTCGCAAGTAAGTAAACTATTATTCACCGAGATGAGCCTTCTGTAGTTATTTTAAGTGAGACGTGTTCACTAAATATACAAACTTGTGGAAATCTGTTAATCTTCTTTTTCAGGTGGGTGGTCGAGAATCAAATAGGAAACAAGGAATTGATCATTGACGATTGTGATTCTAAACAATCCGTATATATATTCGGCTGCAAAGATTCTGTTTTACAAATCAAAGGTGATATTTCAGTTTGAACATTACGTATCTTCTGATATCAGATAAAGTTCCTGATCATATAAACGTGGTATATTTTGAAGATGCCGCATGTATAATTTACACTTTAATGTACAACTTGCAGGGAAGGTGAACAACATAACAGTTGATAAATGTACAAAGACAGGAATAGTGTTCAAGGTAACATGCATAAGACTAGATGTTATGCTTCATTTATATGTACATATTTTTAACATCTATATATGGTTTAAATAATTTATTTCACCGTTATTTCAGGGTGTTGTGGCAGCCTGTGAGGTTGTCAACTGCAATAGAGTTGAAGTCCAATGCGAGGTATCCCATATATTATAGTGATCAAGGGCAAGAGGAAAACAAACTGATATATTAGGAAAATAACCGTAGGATAACATAAATAGTTCTATCCAAAGTACACAGCTCCATCCAATTGTGAGCAATTTTGCCATGAAATATTGTCCTAAATAGATTAAGTTGCTGAATTTGTATAGAAGTTTATGTCGTGATTATAATAAAAATATATGCAGGGTACAACACCAACTATATCAGTAGATAATACGGGAGGATGTCAATTATATTTAAACAGTGATTCTCTGGAGGCTTCTATCACTACTGCCAAATCAAGTGAAGTTAATGTACTCGTCCCTGGTGCAACCCCTGAAGATGACTGGGTATTATACACATGCATATCCTCTTTCATGCTATAGTTTCACTTATTTTTATACAGCAAGATATATCGCATTTTGGTATATCTGTTCAATTTATATTTGCAAATTGCTTGTGCTAGTTGAACACTTCAGCTTTAGGTCTACTTCATACATATATCACTGCATCAACCACATTTGAAGTAGCTATTGTACATATCACCCTTTGTACTCAACGACAGATTTAGATTGTTTTTACCATGCTTGGTCACTTCTGAAAACTTGTTTCAAATCGGACTAGTTTCAAACCTAGTTACGAACATAGATCACTTTCGGGCCATGTGATTGAAAGTGTTGAAGCGATGAAGATAATACACCAAAGCTATATCTAATAGCATCAGTGTAAACAGTGACGAGACTAGATGCTAGATGGGGTGGGCAACAGACCTACCCAAGATTCTGAAATAATAATAATTACTGATATAATATATCAAATTTTGATCACATGTTGTTTATGAAATGCAACTTAAATTAGTATTTATTACTTATCTAGATGTGGTTACTGCATTTCAAATTCAAAGTGACGGTCAATCTTAAGAATATATCACTTAATGGGTATTATGTAGTCTGCGTTTTATTAATTATTATTGTATCCACATGCATATGACTAATTCATTATTTTTGCTTTTTTTTTTTAATGGATATTTCACAAACAAAAATTGTACCATGAGTGTCTAAGATAACAATTCAAACATTTTTACAGTGCCTTAAAACGTGAGTCAAAATTGGTTTCTTCTGTTCCCATTAACTTTTCTACAATTGTGCGGTTGCTATCGTTATTGAAGATTGATTATCTAATAATCATTTTACAACCTTTTGTCCACTGAAACCAGAAATTTTGGTTCTGTCACCGAGTTTAGACTTGAAATTGTCAAAAAATAGACGTATGTGTAAATAGATTTTTGGTCTAAAATGGTAATAAATTTTATTTTGGTAAATCTCCCTCCATTGTTTTCTGAATATATATTATATAGAAGGAAGAATAAATTCTGTATCGTAGAACTAACTATAAAACAATTCCCAGAAATATATATACTGAGTCATTGACATCATTGTAATGCAGATTGAGCATGCATTGCCGCAGCAGTACTGTCACACTTACACAGATGGGTCCTTTGTGACATCTCCAGTGTCTCACTCTGGTGCATAATACCATTTTACGTTTCACAACACATCATGAAAATATGATCAGTGTATTTGTTTACTTGATGAGTGCAGGTGATTTTCCAATCTGAAAGTCCCTCCAAAGATGAGTTGTTTGTGACATTATGGATTTCTTTTGATTTTGTAATAATTTATTTACTCGACGACTTTTATTGTTGTTTTATTGTTTTTGTGGCAGTCAAGATAAAACAAACTTGATTGTAACCATGTCGAATGCTCTTGGACATTGTGTAGATTCCCATCTGATTTATTTTTGACATTCTGTGCAAAACATCTACAAAGTTATTTACATTTTTATATCACAATTGGTGCTACGTTTTTCCCCCATGCAGAGATATTTTATAAAGTCAATGATTTTAGAGGCTTTTGTAAGACCTCTTAAGTTTCAGAATACATAGAGCTCATCAGAAACAATTTAAAAAGCACTATTCTTTTTATTTTCTGCATATTTCCTTTTTTCTTCAGAAAAAAAAAAAAATGTTCGTAGAAAAAAGCGTGTGTCACACACACACACACATATATATACATACATACATATACATATACATATATATCTTTTTTTTTGAAAATTAGTTCTTTATTAATGACGTAAAAGAACATCTAGTTGATTCGTCTCCTTAAAAAACCCTACCAGAGTAGCAGGGAAAAAGAGTACGACATCTAACTAGCACCTCAATCTCATATGTACATTATCCAATGGAAAAATTAAAACAAAATTTTACACGGGCTTCTCTAAAAAACTATTCGGCCCATTAACCCCTTAGGCCCGCTACTCCCTCCTTAATACGCCGGTCTTCCTAGTTTATTCTTCAAACCGTCCCCCTTCAAACCATGCGAAAAACTAGGGTTTTGTTTCTAGTCGTAATCCAGCAATTCGATGCCCCAATTTTCAATAATGAGGTTAAAAGCTTCATTGCTCGTCTTCTTCTTCTTTGATTTGCGCATCAGGTACACGGTTTCCGTCTGGATGAGTTTCGCCCTTTCTATCTTGTTCATTTTCTTATGTTTAAAGATTCGATCATTTCTTTCTTGCCATATGTGGGAAATCGAGGTGACTATTGTTGTTACTGCTGCTAGTTGGAATATGCTTTTGTCCTTCGGTTTGTAGCAATCTTGGATCTTTTGGATTTCATTCTAGAGAAATAGGGTAGTGTCTGCATTCTCTTGTATTCCTATTTTCATTTTAATTATATATATATATATATATATTATATATATATATATATATGTATATATATAGGAGCGTTCAATGACATCCCAAATAGTGAGCACCCCAATTGCCCCCTCTCTCCACCTCTCATTTATTATAAGTTATGCTAGTGGAAGGAGAGAGAAGTAGTGGAGGGAGAGAGAAACATAATATGTGGTTGAAATCAGAGGGCATTTAGGGGTACTGCATTATTTGGGGTGCCATTGATCTATTTGAACACAATAAATAGACACAAACAAGGGAACACAGAATCTACACCATTGGATCTCCCCCTGAATTCCACATCTCTACATAAAGACAAAAAGATCGAATGGTCAAGATTCTATGTTCCTATGTTTGTGTCTAGTTTTGTGTCCCAAATATATATATATATATATATATATATATATATATATATATATATATATATATATATAGAGAGAGAGAGAGAGAGAGTGTTCCAGGGCATCGCTGTTTGCAGCACCCCTGTTAGCATCCCTATCCATTCGTGTGCTACGGCGATCCAAATCGAACGAGAATTTGTAGATGTTCAATCCATATATATTTAAGGACCTATCCAAAATTTGAGCTCGTTCCGGAACGAGCTTAAATTTTGGATAAGTCCTTAAATACATATGGATTGAACATCTATAAATTCTTGTTCGATTAGGATTGCCGTAGCTCACGGAAGCGTGCTGCAAATAGGGGTGCCCCGGATCGCTCTTCATATATATACACACACAAAAAAATTGAACATAAATTAATAGATACAAAATCTTAATCGTTGGATCATTTTGTCTTTATATGAAGAAGTGTAATTAATGGGGTAATCCAATGATGCAAATTTATTGTGTCACCAATTGTGTTCAAATAGACTTTTCCTACATATGTAGGGAAAGTCTATTCGAATACATACTGGTGACACAAGATTTGATATACAAATTGAGGACCGTTAGATCTCCTTTTGAATTCCATTTTTTATGTAAAGACAACAAAAATCCAATGGTCCACAATTTATGTATTAAAATTTGTGTCATCAATTTGTATTCGAATATATATATATATATATATATATATGGAAACTTTGCTATCAGTTGTAGATTAAATTATAGAAGAAATAACATGAATTTTTTTTTTGGTTTAAGGGACCTGTGTAGTTAAAACTGTGACGACCGCCCATAACTCCTGCACTAAACAAGAGGTATAAAGCGCTGAAAGACGTGCCAGACGGCTATGGACGATCATTAAGGTAGGTAAACACAACACGGAACCTGTTATATAACTCACAGCACAAGGATAAAATATAATAGAATATACACAACATGCAATAATAGTGAAGCGCATTTGAGCAGAAACTGGAAACTTTCATAACAACTAGAAAGGATATCCATACATCTTTGGATTACAACATAAGTGTATGTACAAATTGGCCTCACTACAACACTCATCAAACATCGAAAACGGTAATACTAGATAGTAGCAAAGTAATATTCCAGCCTCTTACTCGCCACCTGTAACGACCCGGGTTTTCGCGATCCTGGATATCGGCATACAACACTATATCGACTATTCAAGCATTGGAAACACCGGATAGTCCATGAAAGAAATTAGAGGGTGAGAATAGATAAGATAGAAACTTAGAATAGAAGAAGAAGAAGAACATACAACATCAGAGTAGACACGAATCTCACAGCGGAACGAACAATATATAATACATACATAACTTTGAAATAAAATCACTATATGTACACAGTAACATTATCAGAGTATAACACTTACAACACAGCAGAAATAACTATAGCTATATATTCCTGAAGCCTCCTGCTCCAAGCTCTTCAAGTATATCTGTAAAATCCTGACTACTTGACCGCTCGTACAAAATTGGGCACCCAAGAGTTTAGGGAAAACAAAACAAAATAAACTCTGGGTCAGTCGTGGGACTGGTGTGAGTAAAACAATTTAAAAACAGTTTGGGCAATAAAACGATATCTCATCAGACCATGCCGTATAACGGAACGAGTTTTTTCCCTTATGAGAATCCAAATCAATTTGATTTAACTTTCAAATCATTTTGAAAGAAACAATGATCTTTTATATCAAAACTCTTTTGATATTATAATAGTGTCTATCAACCACAATATAATAATCATCTTGCAGAACGCTTTCATCTCACGTTCCATATATATAGTATACAATCAAAACCGCGAGCACTTATTAGGTAATGGATTTCCAAGTATGACAAGGTATGGAACCACCTTCCGATAGTGTACCTCTAGAGAGGAATACACTGGGTTCAACAAGAACATCTTGCAACCCGGCCACACATGACTGACCACTCATTTCGCTTGAGTGTATCGAATGTATATCACCAACGGTTGGGATCAGCAACCGTTTCCCGAATGGGACAACATCGACAATAGATTATAGAATGAAATGAATATCTCTAGATAGGTGATAATACACCCTACTTGGCAGCCAACCACTTAGCCATGCCGCCTGCCCGATTTTTGTCATTTCCCAGTTATGAGGCTAGAGGCCAAGCTTATCTCTAACAGATCACATAATTATTCACTTTGAATGTCACATCGTCATACCCGTCAAATCACAAATTGATTTCCCAAAAAATACTATGGGTATACAGCTAAGAGAAACGGATTCCTCCGCCACCAAACGTAAATACGTTTGAAGAGATCAACTTACGCGATCCATTAAATATACTATGTCAGACATTCTTCCATACAGGTCGTCCTGGGACTAGACAAACCGAAGGCACTATTCTGTAAACAGAACAGCCCTTGCATAACTCCGTCTTCAATTATCTTCATCATATTTGATTCGCAATGCTAATGCCATACGGAATGGTTTTCAGATAATATATCTGATCCCGGTCTCTTCGTATTGACAACGGAAATGGTCAAAAACTTCGATATTCGGTGAGTTAACTATCAAAGAAAAACATGTGTGCAAACAACGATATTATTTCCAAATGGAAATTCTATCGATCAATCATCATTTAACGTTTATCTCTTTAGTTCGTTAATTTTTCATTTCCTGTTTCCGTATATTCAACATTTCTTATTTTCTAAATTTAGAAAATATCTGTTATTATCATTGGAAAACATTTCCATTTCCTATTTTCTATATTAGAAAATATTCCTGATTCTTATTTGGAAAATATTTCCAAAACTCCTACATTTGGATTTAAACAGATGTTTAAATAAAACATCGCTATGCCAACTCAAACCATTACCTTTATTAGCTAAATTCACTTAACCAATCTTCACTATCGAACCTTAACCATTCCTTAGTTAAAAACGAAGCCAATCAAGTTGGGGTATAACTACCTCTCAGACCTTAACTGAACAACATTTCTAACTTCGAAACTGAAAAGGTTCACCTTTTAAACCTTTAACAAACTTCCTTACGTAACTCTCTTTCGAATAAATCTCTATTCAATAACTCTTTCCTTCGAATAAACTATATTCGATAATCACTCTTCGAATAGCCATATTCGATTAACTCTATTCAATTAACACTATTCGATTATCTCTAATCGATTTACTCTTATCGGTTAGCTCTACTTGATTAACTCTATTCTATTAACTACATGTGATTAACTCTATTGGATTAACTCTATTTGATTAACTCTATTGGATTAACTCTAATCAATTAACTCTTATCAATTAACTCCCATCGATTAACTCCTTTCGAATAAACTATATTCGATTAACTCCTTTAACTCTATTCGAATAAACTATATTCGATTAACTCCTTTAACTCTATTCGAATAAACTATATTCGATTAACTCCTTTCGAATAACTAGCATTCGATGACCCCTTTCGAATAACTAACAATCGATAACTCCTTTCGAATTACTAACATTCGATGACTCCTTTCGAATAACTAATATTCGATAACTCCTTTCGAATAACTAATATTCGATATTTCCTTTCGAATAACTAATATTCGATGACTCCTTTCGAATAACTACTATTCGATAAATCCTTTCGAATAACTATATTCGATTAATTCCTTTCGAATAACTAATATTCGATAACTCCTTTCGAGTAAACTATATTCGATTAATTCCTTTAGAATAAACTATATTCGATTAATTCCTTTCTCTATTCAGTAACTATATTCGATTAATTCTCTTCTTCGAATAACCTTATTCGATAACTCTTTCTTCGAATAAACTATATTCGAATAACTCTAATCCGACTAACTCTAATTCAATTAACTCTACTCGAATAACTAATATTCGACTAACTCTTGTTCGATTAACTCTATTCAACTAACTCTAATTCGATTTACTCTATTACGATTAACTCTAATCAATTTATTCTAATTCGATTAACTCTAATCGATTAACTCTAATCGATTAACTCTAATATGATTAACTCTAATTCAATTTATTCTAATTCGATTAACTCTAATCGATTAACTCAAATACGATTAACTCTAATTCAATTACTCTAATTGATATCCACTTTAAACAATCTTCTCATAAATCTTTTGTATCTCGTTAATTCACTTTTATAATCCTATTTTTTTCCAAATAAATATTTCTTTTATAATTTTATTTATTTAACAAATAAATATTTCCTATTCAATTCTATTTGTTTAACAAATAAATATTCTTTTTCAATTCTATTTATTTAACAAATAAATATTCTTTTTCAATTCTATTTATTTAACAAATGAATATTCTTTTTCAATTCTATTTAAAATGTTTTACAAATATTTCCTTTTCAATTCTATTTGTAAATGTTTTACAAATATTTCCTTTTCAATTCTTTCTATTTATTTAGCAAATAAATATTCCTTTTCAATCTATTTATTTTCTAAATAAATATTTTGTTTCTATAAAGTCTTTTGATTTTATAAATATTTCTTTTTCAATATAACATTGAAAATTTCCTTCTTAACATTCCAGTATTCCTTATGGTATTTAACGTACCATATAACAATGATCGGTTTCATTCCAACATACAAAATCAACAACAGATTTCATATCACATCATATATTACAATATATGAAAAACAGTAAAATAAATGTTGAGGAATCCAGTTGCATCCACAGATGTTACACAATATAATTCACATCAATTTCATTTCGATATGAAATATTCTGATAAATAGAATCCATATTTGATTAACGATATATATATATATCATTATCTATAATTTCAACCAATCACTTAGCAGTTCAACCAAACAGTCAACACACAGAATCAATCATCATTTAGCAGTTCAAAAAAACACGTTATAAAAATATAACTGTTCAGAGTTGGTGAGTTCTACTCACATTGGACAGTTATCGTTAAATAACAATTAACTATCTTTGATTCAGACGGACAATTTATTTTGCAATAAATTGTGACGGGCTCCAATTCACTCCCAATCAGTTCCATTGGGTAGTGTTTGTCCATACGATCCTGTCGGATCTTGTTTCGCTCAATTCTGACATCGTATGTAATAGATAAACATTTTATAAGTTCATCAAATTTAAATATAAAACAAAACTTAATTAATTGTTAGTTGGGCCTCACCCCTTTAACTACTTCGGCCCAAACCAAATACCTGCTCCCCTTCTTCTTCAGTTCGGTCCTCCTACATGCTGTGACTCAAAACATGGCCATTTCCCAAATCTTTAAACTCAAACCGCTCCTTCATTCCTTCACAAAATGACCCGAGCTCACCATCGAACAACTTCTCGTCCCAAGCCCTTCCACTTCAGCACAAACGCAACCAGCTTGTCCTCCTCAAGTTCATCGCGTCGTTCAGCTTCTTCATGGTACGAAACAGTAACCTGTGACACTTATTTCCCTTTCGTTTCATCATCAAACCGCTTCTCTTCTATCACTCTTCCACCTTATCTGTAATATCATCAACTCGAACAACTCCTGCCGACATCGGCTTCTGACTTGCAACTGTTGTTACCGTAGAATGGATCGAGCAAATTTGTATTCGAATGCTACACGAGTTTGCAGACAAGTGCTATATCGCGCTCTAAACCCGATTCCGAGCTCAAAAATCCCAATCGATACTCCCAATCCAAGTTTACACAAACCCTACAACTACGGGTACTTTTTCCATGAACCCAGAACGCCATCGCAACCTGTATAAGGGGTATCGAATTGAAGAAGATCCTCTTATGAACTCAAAAATCATAGTTTCAAGGATTTAGGAAATTTATTTCATTTTCTTTTGATTTTCCCATTTCCATTTTTACCGTTAAAATTGCTTCCTGGTGGTAGCTACTCATTTTGACCAAGAGGAAAAATGTTTAGGGTTAGATAATGTTGTAGACTATTTATAGGAGAAGAAAAATTATTTTTTTATTGATTATTTTATTTATTTTTAAGCAAACGCTATATTTATTTATTGTTAAAAATTCTATAATCACACATGATACCCAAAAATCACGAAAATGGGCATCAACCTTCAGTTTGACATTATGAACCCAACGAAACTGGTTTCGTCGAATTCTGACTCCATTTGCTCACACAGCGTGTATTTAACTGTCAAAATACTGACTGTTTTTCACTTAAAAATCCGTACGGCCACACACTGACTCTAAAAATCACGAAACTTGAAATCTAATAATAATTTAATGTTACAGATCCAACAAAATTAGTTTCGTCGAAAACGGAGTTTTTTTTGCAAAATTGGCTATTTTTAAAGCTCTAAATAACCCATTTAAATATATAAATATATTTAAAAATAATTAAATAATTAAAAATAAATATTATCATATATATTCACACTAGAATACCATACAACTCCATTTGGATTTATAACTCGGTATTTCAAAATTCCCAATTATATCGATATTCGATTTATATATAAAATCCTTTTATAATATAAATAAATATTTATAAATTTCAAAGGAATTCCATAGCGACTTTTCTAAAATTTGATTTAGACAACTCAAAATCTACATGACGAAATCTTGATTTTTCTCTTCCATTAGGAAAATATACTTCACCAGCTCCGAAAGTTTCTTGTTTCACAGAAATACGATTTAAAACAGACCCTGTATATTCAGTTGAAGTTCGAATCGCCAAATTACGAACTGCCGCGCCATTTGGAGCTCAATTTTAATTATAATATAATTATACGTTCAAACTTCGTTTAAATAATATATTCGTGAATAAAATTCAACCCTAAACTGAATTATACCTTATATATAATCCAATTCACACTGTATTGTGAATTCCACTAGTTTTGATTATTTCTGAATTAAATATATTATTCTATTATTTATATTAATTAAATAATCCATATAATTTCATTAAACGACCTTTTAAATTTCTAAATCACTATTTAAATAATTAAATAGATTAATTATAATACCGTAGAAATACGGGTCGTTACACCACCGCACAACAACATCGTCCTCATTAATCACCTGTCACCTGCCACCTAGTCTGCCCATCCATAACACCATGGATGAACAGCCGAAGGTAATAAAAGGAAACATAAAATCTTGAGTCAAACAACAGTCTAAATGAGCGATAAAACAACTATCTAACATCATCAGCAAAGTATATGAGAATAGGTAGATTAACCAACTAATCTACCAGAACACCAGAGAAAAACCCAACCCGTCTTCCCCACATCTGACAGTGATAGCCTTTATAGACAAGCATTAAAAACAACAATACATTCAGGGAAACCAATGATCAAGTGTAGACCATCCTAATCGATATCGATATCTCCCAAGCACAAGCTCGGAAGGCCTAAACCAATATCAGACAAGCACCCAAGAGATATCTCCTTCGACATTGAATAATCTACACAAGACGATACAAGCAAAACAAACATCACTCATGACTTTGTCTATCACCGCCAATACTGCTTCGAAACCATCGTTAATCGTATGACGGCCCCATGCTATATGTCAAGGGCTAATGGTAAACCCCGGTTCTAGCAAAACTTCATACGCCATCATGACTCGTATGTTTTTCTTTTCCATTTTTGACAACTAGGCCCATCATGACTGCCTAGGGTACTCGATCATTCAACCGGTCTTTTAGGTGCCCCTGTTATACCCCTGCTTTGAGTCCTCTATAACCTACAACAACGATAATCTCTCGGTCTTCAACATCTCTAGCCATCCAACTCGATGACTGTTCATAAGCTTAAGCCCCTTCTCGAGCAACCATTATCCACGACCTCACTACCTTGAGTTGTCTTCACATTCGTTGCATTACGACGATCAACGAACGCATCACAACACTTTGAACATTCCTACTTGAATTTACTTCGAAGGCACATTCATCATCGACCCAAAAATATACACCATTTGGTCGATATTCCATTCCATAGCGTCTCTTGTCTTCCTGCTATGAAAAACAAACCATAGCGTTTATTCTCCTTTCCGCAGCATTTGCAAACGCTGTCTTCATCCTTGGGTCGTTCAATGACCTAGCCACACCAACGACCTAACTCTCTTAGGTTGCTTGATGACCTATCATCACCAGTCTGACCAATCTAAAGCTCCACTAGCAGCGACGATCCAACACCACTGCCACATCTTCCACGACCTGGTGAACTTGAGCAACTCGATCTTGCTTCGGACGGTCCGACTTTGTCAAGCACCAAATCACCACCTATCCGTTCAATCTCCTCTCGCCATGTCATCGCCAACTTAAGGATCCACGATCTGGTTCTTCCCCAATGACCCGCCACCTGGCAACAACGACCTGAAGCCATCAATGCTCCAATAACCCGAGCTACGCACCAACGACCTAATCTTCATTTCTTGGAGAACAAGCCACACGAGCCGACCTATGAAAAACGGTCCGACTCCAGATCTGAGCAAAATAGCTCTAAACTTGACCAAAACACCACCAAACGACAACATCGATGCAAATAACTCATCCAATTCAACAGTCAACACTTTATGAAATCAATAACAACATCAAAATGACAATTATTCATCGATAATCATATAAAATTCATAAATCATAATAAATCAATGAATAAACTAAACAATGGATCTAAACTTGCACAAATATGTGAATAAACATAAGAATTACCGGTTTTAAGTTGCTAGAGTAGATCCTATGGTGATTCAAATGAAAATATATACTTACCATGATGTAGATCTAGGTGAGAACAACTTAAAAAGATGAAATTATGATCAAACAACCCATATACTTGATTAAATCCGTGTAAGAGATGTTTATCACTCACCAAATCTTCAATCTAGCTTAAAAACGATTAATCTCGAATCCGGCAGCAAAGAACAACCTTCAAACTTCTTGATTTGATGAAATCTCTCTTCACTTGATGTAGATCTAGCTTTGATTGATGTAGATCTTCGATCTTCTTCCTTAGATATATATTTTAATGGTGGAAATGCGTATTTGATTGAGCAAGGAGGATCATGAGCTCAACCAAATGAGAGAATGAAGAAAGAAAACCATTGTAACGACTCGCATTCTACACATCGGAGGATCGTAGAATATTTATTTCATTTTCATATGAGGTCATATGGTCGTGTAACTTTGGGGAACGACTATTGGGGTCATTTCCCATGTTCACGATTTTTGCCGAATTTTAAATGACCGTTTTGCCCTGGGGAATCTTGTTTCGCCTATAACTTTTGATTAGTAATGAGTTTTGACCTGAAACCACTTCCATTAGATCCGGATGATGGTTTACCTTTTCGGAGTGGTCACATTAGTCAAACGGACTTACCGTTTGGGAGATATGGCTGAATTAAGGTTTAGAAAGGGAAAAACAACTTAATTGGGCTTAACTGGGTGATTAGTAGCTAGGCCCATTGGGGGATTTCGGGATTAGGGCTATTTGAGGGCTGATTAGGGTTGGAGAAAACTTTTCTTTGTCATTTTTCAGCAGCCACTAACATCCTCTCAACCCTAGCCATGGCATCCACCTTCTAATTTCATCCGAAATCGCTCTCTAATCAAGGATTAAGCTAATCAACATCAAATCAAGTTAAAATAGCATCAAATCAGAGTTGGTGTAACGACCCGGTTTTTTAGCGACTTTGGTTATCGACATAAACTCAATGACGACTAACAAAACATTGAAAAATACCGGTAGTTAATGAAAGAAATTAGAGGGTAAGGGAAGATAAGATAGAAACTTAGAATAGAAGAAGAAAAAGAACACAACATCAGAGTAACACGAACCTCACAGCGGAACGAATAACATATAATATATAACATAACTTTGAAATATAAATCTGTACTTGAATATATACATCATTTCCAAAGTACAGCACTTACAACACAGCGGAAAATAACCATAGCTATATAATTCTGAAGCCTCCTTCTCTAGCTCTTCAAGTATCTGTAAATCCCGACTACTTGACTGCCCGTACAAAATTGGGCAGCCAAGAGTTTAGGGAAAACAAAACAAAATAAACTCCGGATCAGTCATGGGACCGGTATGAGTAAAATAGTTTAAACAGTTTAAGCCATTAAACGATATCTCATAAGACCATGCCGTATAATGGAACTGGTTTTTCCCTTATGAGAATCCAAGATATCTTTATATCAAAAACCTTTTGATATTATAATAATGTCTATCAACCACAATATAATAATCATCTAGCAGAACACTTTCATCTCACGCTCTACATATTTAGTATACAATCAAAACTGCAAGCACGTATTGGATAATGGATTTCCACTATGACAAGGTATGGAACCACCTTTCGCTAGTGTACCTCTAGAGAGGAATACACTGGGTTCAACAAGAACATCTTGCAACCCGGCCACACATGACCGACCACTCATTTCGCTTGAGTGTATCGAATGTATATCACCAACGGTTAGGATCAGCAACCGTTTCCCGAATGGGACAACATCAACAATAGATTTTTAGAAGTAAATGAAACTCTAGATCAGGTGATTATACACCCTAATAGATGCGACCTACATAGCCATGCTGCCTGCCCGATTTTTGTCATTTCCCGGTTGTGAGGCTAGAAGCTACGCTTATCTATGACAGATCACACGTTTATTCACTTTGAATGTCACATCGTCATACCCGCCAAATCACAAATTGATTTCCCCAAAAATACCACGGGTATACAGCTAAGAGAAACGATTTCCTCCGCCACCAAACGTGAATATGTTTGAAGAGATCAACTTACGCGATCTATTAAATATACTCTGTCATACATTCTTCCATACAGGTCGTCCTGGGACTAGACAAACCAAAGGCACTATTCAGTACATCCATCTTAGGCAATTGTTATCTAAGATTTATACAACAGCTCTTGCACTTTACTATGTCTTCAATTATCTTTGGCATATATGATTCGCAACGCTTATGCCAATACAGAGTGGTTCTTCGGATAATAATCCAACCGGTCTCTCCGTTTTAACAATGTTAAAATGGTCAAAACTTTGATAGTCGGCGATTTAACTATCAAATGAAAACATGTCTGTGTACACACAACGATCTTATTTCCAAATGGAATTATCGATCCAATCATCAAACATATATATATATATATATTTCCTCATTTTCTATGTTTAGAAAATATACGTTATTAACACTGGAAAACATTTCCATGGCTTACTTACATATCACTATTCTTCCACATCTATCAAACTCTAACTATAAACTAACAAGAGAACAACTTCCTAAGTATAAACCCCGAAGGCCGAAACCAACATCAGATCGATACTTAGGAAACGATTCAACTTATTAGTCTCTAGTCAGTTTCTAATTTTTGTTTAACTCCATTTTGATTAACTATGTTCGATTAACTCCTTTTTGCTTAACTCTTATTCGAATAACTAATATTCGATTTACTCCATTCGCTTAACTCTAGATCGCAACGATCACAATGGTTACGCCTGATTCCCTCAGGAAACATCCGACCGCCGTAGGCTATCTGCAGCCCTGCGAATTACGCTAGCAGTCGTGCAAATTGACAACTTATCCTGAATAACTATGTTTGGCTAACTCTTATTCAACTAACTTTATTTGCTTTATAAAGATTTTCTTTTAACAACGTTTATTCTTTTAAAAAGATTTCCTTTAAAATAATTCTATTTATTTTCTAATAAATATCCCTTTTATCACTTCACTTCTATTCATTAGATCCTCATCATAAATTGGTAAGTGAATAAATTCCTTAGTGTTAATCCCGAAGGCCGAAACCAACATCAGATCAACACCTTGAAATTAACTCAACTCAATCAACATATAACAAGTTCCAATTACTCAAAAACTATAACCTATCCTCTTTACATTTGTAAATCGATTCTATTTATTTTCTAATGAATATTCCCCTTTATAAAATCCGATGATTTTATAAGTACTCTATTTTCAAAATATTTCCTTTTATAAAATCGGTTGATTTTATAAAATTCCTTTATTTCAATATACATTGAAATATTTCTTTTTACATCCCAGGGTTTCTTATGATATTAAAAATATCGAATAATAATGATCAACATCATTCTAACACACATAATCCATAACAGATTATATCTCACATCATATATCAAAATATATGAAAAACAGTAAAATAAATGTTAAGGAACTCAGTTGGGTCCCTCCAACCTGTTTCCCTGCATCACAGATGTTAAACAACACGAATATAAAATATTCTGATAAACAAAATTAATATTCGATTAACGATTTATATATATATATATATATCGTTATCTATAATTTCAACCAATACATAAACAATTCAACCAAACAGTTAACACACAGCAATCAGTCATCATTTATCAGTTCTAAATATACGTTATAAAAATAGAACTGTTCAGAGTTGGTGAGTTTTACTCACATTGGCAGTTCATCGTTAAAGAACGATAAACTGTTTGTTTGATTTGAATCAAATAATTTATTTTGCTATAAATTCAAACGAGCTCCACTCCACTCCCAGTCAGTCCCAGTTGGTAGTCGTCGTTCATACGATCCTAACGGATCTTGTTTTACTGAATTTCGTTCATGTATGACCGAGCTATGATAATATAAAGTTAGTACATTTTTTTATTTTAAAATAAAACCAAAAACTAAATTTCTTTAATGGGTCCACCCTCACAAACCTGACCCATCACCAAACATACTCAACCCGCCCAATCCTTCCCCGATACCGGCTTCACCCAACAGAAACGTCGAATTCTGAGGTCGTTTGCAAAACTGGCTATTTTTAAAGCTCTAAATAACCCTTATAAATATTAATTATATTTAAAAACAATTAAATTAAATATTTATAAATAAATATTATCGTATATATTCATAGTGGAATATCATACAGCTCCCATTGGATTTATAACTCGATATTTCAAAATTCCCAATTATACCGATATTCGATTTATATTAAAAATCCTTATATAATATATATATATATATAAATTATAAAGGAATTCCACGGCAACTTTTCTAAAATTTGATTTGGACGTAAATCAAAATCTACACGACGAAATCTAGGTTTTTCTCTTCCATCAGAAAAATATACTTCACCAGTTCCGAACATTTCTTGTTTCATAGAAATCCGGCTTAAAACGAATCATGTACATTCAGTTGAAGTTCAAATCGCCAAATAACGAACTGCCGCGCCATTTCGAGCTCGATTATAATTATAATATAATTTATACGTTCAACCATCGTTAATTAAATATATTCGTTATCAAAATTAAATTCTAAACTGAATTATATCTTTTGAATTTCCCGATTCACACCATATCGCCATTTCGGCCAATTCTGATTATTTCAGAATTAAATATATTATTTAATTTGTTATTTTAATTAAATATTCACCATTATTTAATTCAACGACCATTAAATCCTTTTATTCACCTTTAAATAATTAAATTAATTAATTATTATATCGTTGAAAATGCGGGTCATTACAATTGGAGCTGTTGTGTTGCATAGATATTCGACACAAATAAGAGATATTTTCAGATCTAAGATTAATTTGTGGCTAAGGTGAGTGATTTGCATTGTTTTTCACTAATTACGGCCAATTAGGGGTGATTAATGTTAATTAGCAAATCTATGCATGTTAAAATTCTGGAAAATTTTGTAAAATTCTAAAATATTATTTTAGGCCTTTGTTAAAAATTTAGGTTAATTTGGACGTGTTTTGCTAATCATATGATTAAGTCATGATTAAGGAGATTAGGGGAAAACTGGAATTTTGGGTAGGTTTGATCCACATTGGCATGTTAAAATTGTTGTTTTAGTGTTTGTGGTTGATTATACATGTTGCTATTACTGTTTGGAATGTTTTGTTTGCTTAGTGAGGTTAGATTGGTCGAAAACGCCGTCGTATGGCGTAAACACTTGCTGAAAAAGTCACAGGAAAACAGTGTAGGAAATGGGATCGGGTTCCCTGAACCCATCCGCTCGTGCAGCTCCCCACGACTCCGACCCGCTCGCCTGAGTGCATCACGAACCAGATCGATGGAGAGGCGCGACCTGAACCGCTTGCACCCGAGCCACTTGCTCACGAACCGATGCCACGAGCTAAACCATGGTGAGCCAAACCATGAAGCATCCACGATCCGCTTGCTTTTGAAGACCATGATCCGACCTAGAGTATCATTCATGATTCACCACTCAGGGAGTACCTTGAACCGGTTGCTTCCACAAACCGATGAAGCGCCATGAACTGGAAGAAGATGATGCACCACGAACCGCCACTCAGGGAGTGCCATCCACGAACCGAACCGAGGATGAGGAAAGGATCACGAACCGGAGCACCAGGCTAACAAAATGGAGACCGAACCGAGCCACGATGATGACTAAAACCCGAGATGCAAAGGTAGTCCAAATAGAAAGTTGGAACTCAGGATCCAGACGGGAATCAACGAGTTAATTTCATGATTGAACTTTGTTGCGGGACATGTGCAAACGGATTATCGATACCTATAACTTGGGTTCACCACTGAGAGACGGATTAAGGGCTCGTAGTGATAGTTGTACGGGGTTGGACTCCATCATGGCCCAAAGATTAGGTGACCAAAGTAGTGGATATCGTATGCTTTACGCACTGAGTGAGAGATGTGAGGATGGTTGCTATGATTGATTGTTTGCCATCATTATGACATGCACACCCCCTCCCCCGTTATCTTTACACCTTATGCTAGTGTCACCTTAGAGTATTGTACATCCTGTTGTGCTAACTCTTTGGTTGTAGGTCCAGGTTCAAGTATGATTGGATTATACCTGTTATTGTTCTGTTTTGTTGCTTATCGCTCATACCAGAATTTTGTCTGACCCAGAGTTTTGTCTCTTCTTATTACTCTAGGTGCTCCTAAATGAGCAGACTAGAGACAGGTTAGCTGGTTATGCACTAGTAGCTGATCCGGAGATGAGCAGGAGGCTCCCACGTATGATATATATATATATATTCTCCCTGTGTTGTTGCTAGTCACTACGTTGGGCATTAGTAGTGTATTTTTACTTTACTTTGCTTTAGAGACAATTTGAAAAGTTGTAATAATGATGATGTGGAACATAAGCTGTAATTGGATTTCCGCTACTATGATGGTTTAGTTTTTAGCTTATGCACTGTCTCGCCTGTTTTATGTCAAAGTTATGTTATTATTATATTTTATCCCATGCGCTGTGAGACATTCTACAGGTTCCTTTGGTAGTTTTAGGTTCAAACCGCTTTTCTTTGGCGACCGTCCCATGCTGGTTGGCATCAGTACAGCACATTTTCATTGGAAATGTCGGCTGGTGCGGGGCGGGCCGTCACCATTGGTATCAGAGCTCTAGGTTGCGTAGTTAACCTAGGGGAAGACATTAGGGAGAGGTAGTATTCGTATATGAGAGCGCGTATTTGTGATATTTTGGTTTTCAAAAGCTACATATATGTATATATAATATTAGTATATCTTTGAGGAAGTCGCACTGCACTGGCACCACATTGAGATGGTTAATCGTTTTCTCTTTACAGACTGAACGATGAGCCGATATACAAGGAGTACAAGTTTAGGAGTAAACAATAGGGATGTTCCTGATATGAGGACGATGTTTACTACCTTCATGCGAGAGATGCTTAGGGATGCCCGGGGAGCAGTTCCTAATGCTGCTAACGGTGGTGGTGCAGTAGTGCAGGCGCCTAGGGCCGATTTCGTCAAGCTTAACAAGGATTATACTAGTCTTGGCGGGAAGCCGTTCCACGGAACGGAGTCGGGTATGGATGTTCAAGACTGGTTGGATAGTTGTGAGTGCATCTTCGAGGACTTCGGAATCAATGATGCCATGAAGAGAAAGTTAGCATGGCGTCAGCTTCAAGGACGAGCTATGAATTGGTGGAATGCTATTAAAGCAACTACTCCTGAAGATCAAGTCACTTGGAATCAGTTTATGACTCGTTTCAGCGAAAAATTCATTCTAGCTGCTTACAAATCTAAATTGTTTAGGAATTTTTTGGAGCTTAAGCAGAATGGTAGGGCAATCTCTGAATATATTGCTGAGTTCAATAATTTATCGAAGTATGGATTATCTCTTATCGACACTGCCGAGAAGAAGAACGAGAAGTTCATAACCGGCTTAGATGAGTACTTCAGAGAAAGGCTGATAAACCACATCGACGAGACATTCGAGTCTATAGTGGGGAAAGCATTGAGATCGGAGAGTCTTAACCCTAAGTCAAAGGCCGATGTTGCTATTGCATCTGTAGAGGAACCAAAGCCGCAAACAAATGGTGGAGGTAAGAAGGAGTCTCAGAATAAGAGAAAACAGGATCAGACCAAGGGTGGTCAGAAAAAGAAGGACAAGAAAGATAAAGAGTGCTTTATTTGTGGCAAGAAGGGCCACTATGCTAGAGATTGTCAGGAAAAACCTAGGAAAAGGAAGTGCTTCAATTGCGGCCAAGTAGGACATCACAAGGATAATTGCCCGCAAACCCCTAAAGAGAAATAGATTTTGAAAGCATATGCTATCAACGTTGTTCCTTCTTCGTCGAATGCCCCAACTGCGGCGAAGAAGGGAAAGGGCGTCATTATTTGAGGTATGCTTTCTGTTTATGATGTTTCTATTCTAGTTTTGTTGATAGCGAGGCATCCCATCCCTTCATATCTAGTGACCTGGTAGATAAGTTGGGATTGGAACCTGAGATAGTCGATAGACCTTTAGTTGCGACGAACCCGATAAGTGGTTCGACTAGTCTTTGCATGATTTGTTGTAATATGGTCTTATCGAGTTATGGATGTATGTTTGCTTGTGATTGCTTTGTTGTTTTGCTAGTATCATCTCACATAGATTGTATGAATTCGGAGAAGATGTTCCTTGAGTGCTTGTCTGATATTGGTTTAGACCTTTGGGGCTTGTGCTTAGAAAATGTCGAGTTCGACTAGGATTGTTTGCGTGAGATATAAGTAGTTGTTGTGATTTCCATTGAATGGTATCTCGGCTTACTCGAGGAGTGATGTGCAACCGTGACATGATAAGATTGTTCAATGGTATGGACTTCCCCGAGTTGGATTCGATAGGGCTAGGAGACGACTCGAGTGGGACTTGAGGAAGCTGCAAGGTAATGGATTGTTTAGGACCCTATGTTGATGTTCTCTTTGGTTCAAGAATGGTAGAACTTCGAAGGGATAAGATGTGGTCTTTGATTGTGGAGATGCAACGAGGGCTGGGATGATTCAAGTTGGACTTGAAATCGTAAAAGAAAAATGGTTGTTCGTTGATCTTGGAGATGCAACGAATAGAGATACGACTCATGTTGGACTTGAGATTTGTTAGTAATGGATACTCGAGACTAGGTCAGAGTATGTGGGTAGCTCTTCTGGTGAGAGTACCAAGAAATCATCGATATTAGAGTGTTCAAGGAGGACTCGAAGCAGGGGTATCTGGGGATGCCCGTTACCTTGGATCCGTTTGATGTGATCTAGTTATCCTTGGAGGATAAACGTATGTTGGACGTACGGTAGTCCGCATGGAGGCGGGGCTTCCATTAGCCTTGGGTTTGGTTGGACCAGTCAAGTAGGCACCGATGTATGTATGGAGGCGGGGCTTCCATTAGCCTTGGGATTGGTTGGACCAGTTAAGTAGGTATCGACGTATGCATGGCTCTAGCACATGATAGATATGACATGTTTGTTGGATGCTATGGTCGCTATGTTTGTTCCTATTTTTGTTCCCTTGAGTAGACTATCACTTATAGGATTTTGGTAATAGAGAATGAAGAGATGACGGCATACACGGATGCCTGTGCTACCGGACTAGGTGCGATAGCTGATGCATTGAATAGGGGACATGACAATTTAGATGATATGTTTCTTGAATGGAAGCATCTGGAGTATATCGCGGGATATAATCTTAGACGTAAGTATGGATTGGATCCAGAAATGTTAGCAAGTTTGATGGTTAGACCGACTTTGATTGAGCGGATTGATTCTAGTCAGAGGAACGATCCTGACATATTGGAAATCATATCCAAGGTAGAAATGGATATCGATAGCAAGGAGATGAGTAAGTATGGACTTGATAGAGAAGGATGGCTTTGAAAGAATGGGGGATTGGTTGTACCCAATGTTAATGGATTGAGAGATGAAGTACATGAATTGCCAGTTAGGTAAAACTGAGCAAAAGGAGCCTAGTGGTTGTTACAACCATTGGAAATTCTCGAATGGAAATGGGAACAAGTCTCGATTGATTTCATTGACGGTTTACCAAGGACCAGATTGGATCATGATAGTATTTGGGTGAATCATGTATTAGAGGATCTCTTGAGGGCTTGTATATTGGATTTTGGTGGGTCATGGGATGACCATTTGCATCTAGTTGAGCTTGCATATGATAACAGTTATCAATCCAGTATTGGTATGGCTCCATTTGAAGCTTCGTACGAAAGACCGTGCAACTCACCGTCATGTTAGTTAGAGACCGGTGAGAAATTTGTGCTTGGACTAGATGTTATAAGAGAAACCTCACATAAGATCAAGGTTATCCAACAGTGAATGAAGGCTGCCAAAGATAGGCAGAAGAGTTATGCTGACAAGAGACAAAGAGAGTTGAAATTCTTCATTGGCGATTTGGTGTTTATCAAGATTTCTCCGTTAAAGAGCGTGATTCGATTTGGTAGGAGAGGCAAGTTAACACCAAGATTTGTTGGTCCATTCCCAGATTTCGAACAAGTTGGAAATTTAGCATATAAAATTAAGTTGCCGGACAAGATGGCGGGAGTTCATAACGTATTTCATGTTTCCGAGTTAAGGAAATTCGTGCACGACCCCGATGTGGCTATTTCACAAAATCAGTTAGATGATATCGAAGTAGAACCCGAGGCCGTTGGGAACCGCAAGCCGATTCATATTGTCGAGAACGATACGAAGAAACTTCAAAGGAAAGCGGTGAATCTAGCCAAGGTTCAGTGGGGCGGGAATGACAATGACTATACTTGGGAGACAGAGGAAAGCATTAAGGTGACATATCCAGAACTCTTTGCCTGGTAAGAATTTAAATTGCAATTTAGTTATTCCACATGCTAGGATAGACTTGACGTGCTTGTTGTGTATGTTTATCGTTTGTGAATAACTGATAGGCATGCGGAATAGCTTTGTATGTTTAGTTAAGGAATTTCGGGGGCGAAATTTCTTGAGGGGAGGGGGGGAGGGGAGTGTAACGACCCGCATTCTATGCATCGGAGGATCGTAGAATATTTATTTCATATTCGTATGAGGTTGTATGGTCGTGTAACTTTAGGGAACGACTATTGGGGTCATTTCCCATGTTCACGATTTTTGCCAATTTTTAAATGACCATTTTGCCCCTGGCGAATCTTGTTTCGCTTATAACTTTTGATTGGCAAGGAGTTTTGATCTAAAATCACTTCCATTAGATTTGAATGATGGTTTACCTTTCAATAGAGTGGTCGAACTTGTCAAACGGACTTACCGTTTAGGAGATATGGCTGAATTAAGGTTAGAAAGCGAAAAACAGCTTAATTGGGCTTAACCGGGTGATTAGCAGCTAGGCCCATTGGGGGATTTCGGGATTAGGGCTATATGAGGATTGACTAAGGTTAGAGAAACCTTCTCTTTGTCATTTTTCAGCCGCCACTAACATCCTCTCAACCCTAGCCATGGCCTCCACCTTCTAATTTCATCCCAAATCGCTCTCTAATCAAGGATTAAGCTAATCAACATCAAATCAAGTTAAAATAGCATCAAATCAGAGTTGGAGCTGTTGTGTTGCATAGATATTCAACCCAAATCAGAGATATTTTCAGATCTAAGATTAATTTATGGCTAAGGTGATTGATTAGCATTATTTTTCACTAATTACGGCTAATTAGGGGTGATTAGTGTTTATTAGCAAATCTATGCATGTTAAAATTCTGGAAAAATTTGTAAAATTCTAAAATATTATTTTAGGCCTCTGTTAAAAATTTGGGTTAATTTGGACATGTTTTGCTAATCATATGATTAAGTCATGATTAAGGGGATTAGGGGAAAACATGGATTTTGGGAAGGTTTAATCCACATTGGCATGTTAAAATTGTTGTTTTAGTGTTTGTGGTTGATTATACATGTTGCTATTATTGTTTGGAATGTTTTTTTTGTTGCTTATTGAGGTTAGATTGGTCGAAAATGCCGTCATATGGCGTAAACACTTGCTGGAAAAGTCGCAGAAAAACAGTGCAGGAAATGGGATCGGATCGGGTTCCCTGAACCCACCCGCTCGTGGAGCTCCCCACGACTCTGACCCGCTCGCCTGAGTGTGTCACGAACCAGATCAAGGGAGAGGCGCGACCCGAACGCTTGCACCCGAGCCACTCGCTCACGAAGTGATGCCACGAGCTAAACCATGTGAGCCAAACCGTGAAGCATCTACGATCCACTCGCATTTGAAGACCACGATCCGACCCGGAGTGTCATTCACGATTCGCCACTCAGGGAGTACCCCGAACCGGTTGCCTCCATGAACCGATGAAGCGCCACGAACTTGGAGGAAGATGATGCACCATGAACCGCCAATCAAGGAGTGCCATCCACGAACCGAACCGAGGATGAGGAAAGGGTCAGCACTAGGCTAGCAAAATGGAGACCGAACCGAACCGCGATGATGATTAAAACCCAAGATGCAAATGTAGTCCAAATAGGAAGTTGGAACTCAGGATCCAGATCGGAACCAACAAGTTAACTTCACGATTGGACTTTGCTGCGGGACGTGTGCAAAGGAGTTATCGATGCCAATAACTTGGGTTCACCATTGAGAGACGGATTAGGGGCTCGTAGTGATAGTTGTATGGGGTTGGACTCCATCATGGTCCAAAGATTAGGTGACCAAAGTAGTGGATATCGTATGCTTTACGCACTGAGTGAGAGATGTGAGGATGGTTTCTTTGCTTGATTGTTTGTCATCATTATGACATGCACACCCCCTCCCCGTTATCTTTACACCTTATGCTAGTGTCACCTTAGAGTATTGTACATCCTGTTGTGCTAACTCTTTGGTTGCAGGTCCAGGTTTAGATATGTTTGGATTATACCTATTATTGTTCTGTTTTGTTGCTTATCGCTGATACCAGACTTTTGTCTGACCCCGAGTTTTATGTCTCTTCTTATTACTCTGGGTGCTCCTAAACGAGCAGACTAGAGACAGGCTAACTGGTTATGCACGAGTAGCTGATCCGGAGACGAGCAGGAGGCTCCTACGTATGATTATATAGGTATTCTCCATCTGTTGTTGCTGGTCACTATGTTGGGCATTAGTAGTGTACTTTTCCGTTACTTTGCTTTTGAGATAGTTTGAAAAGTTGTAATAATGATGATGTGGATCATAAGCTGTAATTGGATTTCCATTACTATGATGGTTTAGTTTTCAGCTTATGCACTGTTTATGCACTGTCTCACCTGTTTTATGTCAAAGTTATGTTATTTTTATATTTTATCCTATGCGCTGTGAGACATTCTATAGGTTCCTTTGGTAGTTTTAGCTTCAAACCCCTTTTCTTTGGCGACCGTCCCGTGCTGGTTGGCATCAGTACAACGCACTTTCATTGGAAATGTCGGCTGGTGCGAGGCGGGTCATCACAACCATTCTCCATGCCTTTAACTCCCTTTTTATAGCCTCCAACAAGCCTACTAATGGACCTCCTCAAATCAGCCCATTAATGGCTTAAAACCTGTACAGAAAATTGTGTAGCACTAAAACAGCGATTCCTCCTAAACTGCTGAATCAAATCTTTAATGTGACCACTCTACGGAATTGGCAACACCGTTTCCTTTCCAATGAAATCGGTCTCAGCACCCTGTTCGATCCTACTCAAAAGTTATGCCATGTTCAAAACTAACAGTGGCAAAATGGTCACAAATAAAATTGGTAAAATTATGGACATGTCTCACATCCTCATAAACAACATATCAAAATATGAGAATGATCCAACCCTTAGGGTAGGGCAACACACAACCCATATCCAATCCGATCCAACCCACTAACCCAACCCACACAAACCCAACCTAGCCCTTCCTAGTTCGGGTCGGATATGGGTTAAAATTTGTAACCCATACTACATACGGGTCGGGTTTGATATTTTGTTCAACCCAACTTTATTTTAACCCAACCCAACCCTACTTTAAAAAACTAATTTATAATCAGTCTACATAAATTTAGAATAGCATAATCCTATAATATTGTTTATATATTCTATAGAAAATATGCAAAAAAGCATATTTCATGTCAATCTAAACTCAATAGAATTTGGCAAATATATTTTAAAGAGCATTTTAATGTATCTTAAAATGAAACACGTGTCCTATTACGTAGTAAATTAATTTCATATGATGTGTTTTACAATGAAATTATAATAAAATATGTCTTATAATGAATAAGTTATTTTAAATGCAATATGCTGGCCAAAATCTAATATATTATGCTGAATATTTTAATATTATCTTTTAAAAAATTCCCTTATATTCTCATTTTTTATTATATTCAAGCAACCATACCCAACCCTACTAAACCCGACCCAACCCATACTCCAACCTAACCCATATCCAAACTTATATATGGAGTCGGATACGGGTTGAACTACCTTCAACCCATACCTATGCGGGTCAGATAAAGGATTTGGTTTGACCCGACCCAACCCATACTTTATGCGGCCCTACCTCAGGAAATTAAATAAAAATATTTAGCGATACTCTGATACGTAAAATGCTGGCTGTTACAAAAGCGCTTAGCGGTTCTATAGCGGCAAAGATGCAAAAATGTGTAGTTAGGATATAGCGGAGACACAAAAAAGATCCATTGGATGCAAAACCAAATATTTAAAAATTAATTAATCATCTTTTTCACATTATATATGTAAAATAAATTAATTAATCTTATATAACAAAATCAAGGAATATCATAGTTACGCATGATATTTTGATGATCGTAATTGATTTTTACCATATATTATGCATTTATGCCTTAAATTTGGCCCTTTACACTAAATTTACTGAATTTTTTAGGAAGAGAACTAGTCAAATCAAAGTCTATATATTAATAATGCTAAAGCCGACGCTAAAAAGCCTTGATTTAGGGATGCACCGGAAAACAACGGGGCTAAAAGCAGATTTACTCTTCATTAGCGCTAAATTGAATAGCGGTTGAAGAGCATTGTGGGCTATATCGGAGATTTTTGTTTTATTTAGAAAATAGAAATAATATAAAAAAGGGAGAATATACCATTCTCTAACAACTCACAAAAACAGTTTCTGTATAAATGGCTATAGAAACTGTGAACACATGCAAAGAAAAGATACAAAACAAAATGCAGTCCAAAAACAGAATATGACCAACTAAATAAGATTAAGAGCACAGGTCAGGCCAGTCATCAGAATGCAGTCGCCAGAGGAAAGAGCAACATCGAATACTCCACAACTCCACAAATGACAGACAAGGAGCTAGGAGAAAGGAAGTCCAAATGCTGTAGTCCTCAGGCATAGGCAAAAGTTAGTAAACAAATGCTCCGAAGGCTCCATCTCCACTAGCTCCAAAAGTTCTAGCTGAAAAGTAACTCCTTCAGCAACAAACAACCCAAAGAGCATCAAAATCCATATACCTACAAATCCAGGCCCTACAAAACTAGTAAGCATCATAAGATCAAAAAAAGAGGGGGAGGAGGCATAGTGTAGAGTGTGAAGACAAAATGGATGAGCCCAACAACAATGGGATCAACTAATTCCCGCCCTAAGAGTAGTTGGCACCGAGGTAACACCAAAGGTACCAGCCAATCTCCTTGAGCATGAGCCAATTGATCCCTTGAAAGGCCTACCCCGAAATGCAAGGAATACATCATTCCTTATCCTTCGTATAATGGTAAGAGGATTCAGAGGCACTGCATCAAATATTCCCTTATTCCGCGAGCACTAGATATGCCAATGGATAAGACAAAGAATCAAACGAAAGAGAATCGAGCGATTTGATTTACCCGAGACGCCGGACCACAAAATTCTCAGTAAATCTTCAAGCGAAGTGGCATTACCATGTAAACCCACCAAATTTCCGAAGCAATTTCAAATAGAATTAGCACAAGATCCAAAGAAAAAACAAATGAACAATGAATTCCAAACATCCATTGCTACAACACCTATACCGAGACATGATTGAGATGCTAATTAAAACGACCTGAATTTTTAGCCGTTATTTTTAAAACACTTAAATTGGTGTTAAATGTTGTATTGGAAATATAAAAAGGATTTTTATATTGAATTATTAATTAAACGACATTTGAACGTATAATTTATAATTAAATTTAAAACGAGCTTGTAACGTGGCGGTAGTTCATAATATTTCATTTTGAGCTTCAATCGGGTACACAGAATCCAATATAAGTTGGATTTCTTTAAAACAAGAAATGTTTGAATCTATTTAACTATATTTTTCTAATGAAAGTGAAAAATCAAGGCTTCTTCGTATAAATTGTGAGTTATGTCCAAATCAAATTTTCAAATAATTGCTATGGAATTGTTTATAAATTATAACGATTTATTATATAAGTAAATCGATTTGAATAATCCGAACAACATTTCATTTTGAAATATCGAGTTCAAACTACAAATATGTTTATTTTGGAGCTATATGATGTTCTATTTGGATATATATATGATATTAATGATTTATTATTATTAAATTGAATTGTTTTGGAATTAGTTAATATTTTAATCAATTTATTTAAGCCTTAAAAATAGTTTTTTTTTGCAAACGACCTCCGTTTTTGACGAAACAAGTTTCACTGGGTTTGAAATGTCAAACCATATCAGGATTTCAATTTTCATCGTGATCAGAGCTTGTAGGTGATCATACAAATTTAAAATGTTCAACGTGGATTTGTGATGGAATATAATGGGAGTATTCTAATTTACCTATTAAATAATAGTAAAGCAGAAGAATTTCTTGCTCTCTCCTTGATTTTAGGTGTTATCTCACTTCTGCTTAATTCTCTCTTGATATTTAATGTTTGAATCTTTTAATTATCAATTATATTATTTAACTAAACATCTCATTGTTTTATAGTATGATATATATAACTTATGTATAATTTATCTATAAATAATTCATTATTAACTTCTTACATTTATATTCAGGATCATATATTTATATTAATTACATAATGCAAAGTTTAAGTTGTTTACAAAAACTTAGTCAGCTAATATTTCTAATAGATATTAAAGAACGATAATTCAATACGTATATGACTATTGTACTAACAATGTAACGACCTAGCGGATTTGACTCCGGAATTCCAACAATAATACATAAACCCGTATTACTTGCCAGAACTTAAGTATCGAAAACACCAGATAATTAAAGAAAAAAATAGAGGGTGAGATAAGAAAGAAAGAAATATTAGAATAGAAGAAAAAGAAAAAGAAGAGCAACACAACAACATCAGAGTCTCACATCGCAGCAGAATAAAATACAATATTGAAATAAAACTTTATTGAGAGCTTTAAAATAAAACATAGAATCATCAGAGTACATTAACACATCTAGACAGTTATAATAATCTGTCCTCATATACAACACACAGCGGAATAAATACTAATACGTCTGATCTCCTCCAGCACGTCTTATGAAGCTCGCAGCTTCCAAACCTAAACCTGAGAAACCCAGTCTAACCCAAGCATTACAAATGTCGGATGAGTCTGGTGAACCAGAGTGAGAACACTCGCTAAGTTTAAAAGCATCACTCAACTTGATTTTAAATTCAAACATTTCTTTTCGAAAGAAAAAGCTAATCGTAAGACCGGGCCACATATAAACACGGATGGTATAACCCAAAGCATTTTTGGAAATCATATCTTATTCTAATATTATAATAGTGTTTAAACACAAATAAATATCAACCTAGCGAACACTTGCATCTCACGCCCACATATATAGTATACAATCAAAACCACAGGCTCTTATTGGAGATTGGATTTCCAACTATGACAAGGTACGGAACCACCTTCCGATAGTGTATCTCTAGAGGCGAATATACTGGGTTCAACAAGAACATCTTGCAACTCAGCCACACATAACCTACCACTCATTTTGTTTGAGTGTATCAAATGTATATCACTAACGGTTGGGAGCTACCCACCGTTTCCCGATAAGGGACAACATCGAAATAGTTTAAAGAATGAAATGGATTTTCTCTAGACAGTTGATTATACACCCTAATTGGGAGCTACCCATTTAGCCATGCTGCCTGCCCGTTTTTTTGTCATCTCTCGGTTGAAGAGGCTTGAGATTTGTCACTACCTTTAGAACATCATATCACCATTCACTTTGAATGTCACATTGTCAGATCCGCCAAATCACTAATTGACGTCCACAAAAATACTCTGGTCGTTAAGCTAAGATAAGTGCCCCTCTCCGCCACTAACAAAATTACGTTCGTAAAAATCAATGTATGTGATTCTTAAGAAATACTCTGTCAAACACTAGTCCATACAAGTCATCCAGGAATAGGATGAATCAAAGGCATCCTCCTAACACATCCCAGATATCACCCTATAGATTAGTAGCGAGTAGTCCTTGTATATTCGTATTTCAATCTTGGCAGAACTACAATATATCTCTGGTCATGAATCAGAGATTTAAGTAGTTCTTCTGTTTTATAAAGATCTATGGTCTTCAATTTCTCCATCTCGATCATCTTCTTATATTTTCCACATCTCGTATTTGCTGGTCGGAATGGTTTTCGAATATAAATTTGATCCTTCTCTTTCCGTACCAACTATAGTATAGGTCAGATTTGATAGTCGGTTATTTGACTATCAAATTAAACAACCATTCAATCATAAAATAAAAATAGATTTACTGGTTTAGCACTCAGCATCACTGGGCTACTTTATTTAAAAATAATTAACAAATAGTTTAAAACTCATAAATCTTTTATTCCCATTACTTCAACATTTTTTTGTCCCTGGCCGTAAATTAGTAAGAGAATAGTTCCCTAAGTATCAACCCCGAAGACCGAAATCAACATCAGATTAACACTCAGAAAATCACTCAACTCAACCAATCTCCAGTTAGGTTCCAATTCTTATCTTAACTCATTATTAACCCAATATATTTCACTTGTAATCCATTTTACCATTTCTTGTTTTGAAAATCTCATTTCAATTCCGTTCATTTCACTTAATCTCGTTATTAAGTATCACCAATTCAAAATCAATGCTTTAATTTCGGATTCCTCTTATAAACCTTGTTTATAAACTCTAGTTTAATATAAAAACCTTTTTATCTCTATTCCTTCTTACTTAACTTAAATATTAAGTAAACATTTATTTCAAGCTGTCGTATTTGCTTAAAACCCCTTTTACAACTTTATTCACAAAAGCTCGGGTTTTCATTATATACCCGATCATAAACTCTTTTCACAATTTAACTATATTCCATTACATTATTGATTTCTTACTTAAATCATTTCCCTTTTAAAAACTAATCTCTTAATTTTTTTTACTTCAACACTAAACACTGTAAAATTATTTAACTGCTTTATTAACTAAAAATAATAATAAATTTCTGCTCATCTGCTTATGATTCTTATTAACATAAGAATTTGTTTTATAAAATCATATAACAATTCGTTATAATTTGAATAATAAATATTTATTTCCTGTTTAATAAAATTCCATTCCAAAATAATAGATTTAAAAATCTATTTTCAGTTGTAAAATAAATTTTATAACTTCGTTTCTGTTGATTCACCGACGTTAAATCCATATCTATAAAACAGTTGAATTTCAAGCCATTCGATGCCAATTACTCAACCAATACTGCCCATGGGTTAAAACACACAAACATTGAATTCCAATCAACAACTAAATCAATTTTTCCAATCCATATTAGGTAAACAGATCATATAATGGTAATATGAAAATAATAATAAATTTGAGGAATCCAGTTGGATCCCTTTAACCTGTTTTTCCCTGCATCCAAATACGTTATTCAAATAATATTACCCAATTAAATAAACAGATGTAGTATTTAATAATAAATAAATAACAGTAATCCAAGCATCTATATAATAATTTAATATGTTTATATTATTATAAACGTAACCAACAAGGTAAGTTACCTCATTTGGAAATAATGGTTAAAAATAACGATTAGATTTCATTTAAAATAAAGAACGTTAAATCAACCAATTTATCGAATATATAAATAATATTCAGCACACAACAAACAATTATCAACCAAAGTACACCAAACAAATCCCGATTTATATAAAATATAAGTGGGTAAAAACTGAGTGAGTTAAACTCACTTCGATTTCCATTCATTCTTACAGTTAAATTAAACAGTGTTCAATTTAACTGTAAATTCCAGTCGCCTCCTGCGTTGTCCATATTAGTTCTAGAATATTATGCTCGTCACCACGATCCCATTGCACTTTTTTCATTAAATTCTGATTATCAATAGAAGTTTATACGCATCTTAGCATACAAATATTAATTAATAATTAACCATATAACTATATTATAATATTTCCCAAATTATTATTTCTAATCAGGCCGATATATATATATATATACATACATACATACATACATACATACATACATATTCATCTCCGTTCTGCTTTGTCTTGAAAATTACCATTTCGGTGTATTCTTCCCACTTGAAAACTTCTCGACTATTCCACATTTCTGTCTTTTTTAAAGTCCTATACTTCATCACAACGGCAAGAGCAGTTGCTTTATTCCCATAACGTTCACATGTCCACTTTCACACAGTAAACGTTTTCATGCAACTTTGCTTCTTCCAGAAACCCGCACATGCTTCTTTCGTTCTATCTGCTCTTTTCTTTCAAACCGTTGCCCCCAAATCCATCACAATGCCTTTGCTATTTTTTTTCAACCAATACTTGTGTTTAAAAATTTAACCAGGTTTCATGTTAACTTCTGTTCTTTGTTTGACCATTCCAAAAATTGAAGCCGCATGTTTATTTCTTTTCCCAATGTTTTCTCTTTCCTGCTTCAACTGCCACGTCTTCCGTTCCTAGAAATACCCACTGCCTTTGTTTAATTCTTTCTAGTCTTAAACTCTTCATCACGTCAGTTGCTTTCCTTCTTATAAACTACTACTTTCAAACCCTTCTTCCAATTCCAGTTCAATACCAAGCCCGCTTCCTCAATTTCGCTTTATTGCTTCTTTGTTTATTCTTCTGGTCGACTTCAACTCAACTTTGGTTTCTTCATTCAAACTGAAAACACCTGATATTCTTTGCGTTCATGCCTACCAGTAGTATAGCATGCTGCCCATCTTTTAATTTCTCCACTGCTCTTTGTTTTAAACCCTTCATTCTGTCCACGTCCTTAACCTACACCATTGCTGCATCGATCCTCCACCGTCGGAACATCATCAGGGTGCACCTTCCGGATGCGCCACTCCCTCCTCGACACACGCACCAAAGCTCACGTGCCCTAGTTCACCCGTCGCCGACGAATTATCCCTAAGCACCCCCACTTCGTGAGCCATTTCCGATCACTACATTACCTTGAATTCCATCGCCGTCGGTCATATTTAAGAGCTCGACTAGATGATCAAGTTTGTAGTTGGGAATATTACATTTTGATGACGAATTTGTGAAAGAGAGGAAGAAAATCGAAAATCATAGTTCGTTCATTAATTTGTGGAGGCGACATTTATCTGTGTTGACTATGCATAAAGAATATTTAGGTTTACAATGTGTTGGTCTTTATATATGGTAGGGTATATTAATATTATATTATATTGAAACTTTGTCGTGAAGTAATGTGTTAAAACACTCATGTACGTCCTCCAATAAAGGTAAAACTCCTAATCCTAACATAAAAAATATTCCGAACTCGATGGGACAGGTTTCGTCGAATTCCGAGGTCGTTTGTAAAAAGTCCTTTATAAATTGCAGGTGAAAAACATGCGTTTAAATTTCCCACGATCACAAAATAGATCCAAATAACTTGAAATTTGAATCAGATTACAGACTAATAAAATTAGTTTCATTTAAAATGGAAATCGTTACATATTGGTTATTCCATTTTACATGTAAAACAACGCTATATTGGACACCAAAATTACCCGGTCTCCAAAAATAACAAATTATATATGTATCCTGACTTTAAACATACATATGAATTCAAGAGAATTCATTTCGTAGCTTAATTCAATCTTTATTTCCATTTATTAATAAATTCATTTCAAATCGAATTAAATATATTAAATTAATAGCTATAATTTATAATTAATTCTTTAGCGACTATTTGAAAATTTGAGTTGGACATAACTAACAATCTATAACATGAAATCTCTATTTTTCTCTTTATTAGCAAATTATAATTAACAAGATTCAAACATTTCATGTTTCACAGAAATCTGACTTATATCGAATCATGTATATCCAATTGAAGTTCAAAACTCAATATTACAAACTACCGCGATGTTAGGAGCTCGATTTAAAATTATATATAAATTAAACGTTTAAACTTCGTTTTATAACGGATTATATATTTTAAATCCATTTAGTATTCCAAATCAATATTTAAAATAATAAATTATATTAAATATCTGACTACCAAAAATACAGGACATCACATTCCTTTCCCCTTAAAAGATTTTCGTCCCCGAAATACTAAGGTAGAAGAAATGTTACAACCCATTAACTTTTCAAACTTCCAATTTACTTTAAATTGAAAACAAAATAACTTTTATTAATAAAACATTTCAAAAATATCGAAAATTTTCTAACCCATTAAATTTTCGGAAAAATTTGGCAGTCTCCCTTGTATGGAGTGACTTCTGCGATATCGCAAGAACAATAAATATATATACATCGACCCACAAGGTCGGAAAACAAAATTCAAAACCCAAAAATTGTATTTTCGCGTAAGCGTACCTTATGCAAGCGCTATTAAGCATACTTGCTCAACTCATATGCCATTCTATGCAACCAAAGTCCATTCTCAAGTCTTTTGGCATCTATACATAACTCTATTCAACTTGTAAGTAACAATTACATGTAATATCAAATAACATTTAATTAATCAACAAGTTTAGCAATACAGAATCCCAAAACTAAACACATGCATCATTTACTTGCAAATACAAGGTTAAATCATTTGGTTTCAATTCATTTGTGATTCCATTCCAGTTTATTCTATTGGAATTCAATTCTTTAGCTTACAATTTATTTAACTTCTTATTAAACCATTTATGATTCTATAATCAATCAATCTAACAAACAACCAACAAACAATGCACACCTAATATAACCAATTATTCAACTTTGATTAACTTTAATTAATATTCAGTATTAACATTTACTTGGTTTTTATAGACTATAATTATCAGTCAATTCATATCCGATTGATTTCCATTCAATCATTAATAATTCAAATCCAATTTCCAAATTTGTCTTCACTTAACCAACTTATGTTCAAAATTCCAAATTCAATAAACTAATTTATTTTCAAAATTAGTTCATTTCCATTTCAAATTCCAATTCTGATTTTCATTCCACGTATCGTCCAATTCCACTTTAAATTTTATTTAACTTATTTTTAAGTTAAATTCTGATTCATTCAAATTTAAAATTCTCATCTATAAATTTATGTGAAATTCCACTTCTGATTATATCAAACCGTTTCAAATTCATAATCCAATTCGAATTCCATTCAAATTAATCAAACAAGTCAATATATAAATAATTTGAAAAAATTATTTATTTTCTATTCAAAAATATAATTTGGGCAAAATTATTTCATTTATGTTTTTTACAAAACAATATCATGTCAGTTGCTAGTTCAAAATCGAACTGATCAAATAGCACAATACAAAACATTTTTATATAAAATTTAGAAATACGCTCTCATATATATACACTCTACTCAATCTAGGGTATTACTAACCACATCTCTATCAAGTTACGCCACAGAGTTAAGGTTATTTATGCTCTGATAACACTGTAAGGACCCAACGGATTCAACGTTCGAATTCCAACAATAATATATAAACCCGTATTACTTGCCAGAACTTAAGTATCAAAAACACCAGATAATTAAAGAAAGAAAATAGTGGGTAAGATAAAAAAGAAAGAAATATTGGAATAGAAGAAAAAGAAGAAGAACACAACAACATCAGAGTCTTACATCGCAGCGGAATAAAATGTAATATAAAAATAATACTTTATTGAGAGCTTTGAAATAAAACTTACAATCATTAGAGTACATCAACACATCTAGAAAGTTATGATAATTTGTCCTCATATACAACACACAGCAGAATAAACACTAATACGTTTGATCTCCTCCAACACGTCTTCTGAAGTTCACAGCTTCCAAATCTAAACCTGAAAAACCCGGTCTAACCCGAGCATTACAAACGTCGGATCAGTCTGGTGAACCAGAGTGAGAAAACTCGCTAAGTTTAAAAGCATCCCCCAACTTGATTTTAAAGTCAAACATTTCTTTTCGAAAGAAAAAGTTAATCATAAGACCAGCCCATACATGAACACGAACGGATTTTACCTTACGATAACCCAAAGCATTTTTGGAATTCATATCTTATTCTGATATTATAATAGTGTCTAAACACAAATAAATATCAAACGGAACGCTTACGTCACACACCCACATATATAGTATACAATCAAAACTGCTGGCTCTTATTGGAGGTTGGATTTTCAACTATGACAAGGTATGGAACCGCTTTCCGATAGTGTATCTCTAGAGGTGAATACACTGGGTTCAACAAGAACATCTTGCAACTTGGTCACACATGACTGACCACTCATTTTGCTTGAGTGTATCGTACGTATATCACCAATGTTTGGGAGCTACCCACCGTTTCTCGATAAGGGCAGCATCGAAATAGATTAAAGAATGAAATGAATTTCTAGATAGGTGATTATACACCCTAATTGGGAGCTACCCACTTAGCCATGCTGCCTGCTCGATTTTTGTTATCTCCCGGTTGAAGAGGCTTGAGGTTTATCACTACCTTTAAAACATCATATCACCATTCACTTTGAATGTTACATTGTCAGATCCACAAAATCACTAATTGACGTCCACAAAAATAATCTGATCGTTAAGCTAAGAGAAGTCCCACTCTCTGCCATTAACAAAATTATGTTTGTAAAAATCAACATACGTGATTCTTAAGAAATACTCTGTCCGACATTAGTCCATGCAAGTCATCCAAGAACAGGATGAACCGAAGGCACCCTCTTACCACATCCTAGGTAACACCCAATAGATTAGTAGCGAGTAGTCCTTGTATATCCACAGATTTCAGTCACGGAAGAACTATAATATATCTGTAGTCATGAATCAAGTATTTAAGTAGTTCTTTCATTTTATAAAGATCTACGGTCTTCAATTGCTCCGTCTTGATCATCATCTTATATCTATGTAACACCCCGTATATTCTATAATAGTGAAATTCATAAATTAAAGTATAATTAATTATAATGAAAGAATTAAGGGAAATGGCTTACGCCAATGTGTTCGTCTCAGAATTCTGGTTTAGATAGAGTCCGAGTTTGCGTGAAACAGACTCCGTATGAAGGAGTTATGATCTCCGGAAGTTTCAGAATAAATTTGAAATTCAAAAACAGCTCAGAACAGGTTTAAAAATTCGAATTCGAGTTCAAACTGGGCTAGGCGGGAAAACTCCCGCCCAGTGACCAGGTCGACACTAGTGTCGACTGGGCAGTCGACCTGGCCCCCCCAAGTCGACTGCGCAGTCGACTTGGGTGTCGACCTGCAGGTCGACTTGCCTGGTCGGCCTGACCAGGTAAGTCTGACCCTGGTTCGACTCTGGTGTGTTGTACGGTCTGATTTCCCTCCCATGTTTACGTTAATATCCCCTTTATGTTTATGTTGATATCATGGGCCATATACTTATGTAAACACACCCTAGATCTGAGATCCTTTATGCTACATGACTCAGAACTTATGTATACATCTTAGATCCATTACAAGTATGATGAGAACTATGTTAAATGCAGTTTGGGCTACATAAACTATGCAAGTTCATGTGGAAATAGACTATATATTAGATTTGGACATTTTGGGTTAATTTACAACATGCTAGTTTTGTGTTCGACGCTATGCCAAGTTAATATGTTAAAACCCAAGTTTGTATAAGTCTACATATGCCATCCTATGTGACACCCATTTAGTTGTATGCCAATTTTGAATGCAAGTTCACATGCTCCAATGTTTATGTTAACGCCAATTTGCAAGTTCATACGCTACACCTTCTATGTATCATAGAAATATTTTATGTTCTGAATTTCTCCCTTTCTCACATTTATCAAGTTGGGCTGAATTGTGTTGAGCCCAACATTAGTACGTACAAACGGGGGTAATAGCGTTGGGTGTAAAACATGATATAAATAAATATGTTGGCATGTTTGGCGCGTGCCAACGACTGTGACATTTTTGCGGTATAAATTGTTATATCCAAATTAAAAGACGACATGACATTTACATAAATAATGAAATATGTAAATCTAGAAAAGACGACATGTTTAACCCGATGTTGGATTGAGTTGTGATATAAACCTGCCCGGACCCGCCCGGCTGTCCAGTAGTCACAACAATACCTATCCAATGTGGGTGGTTAAACATTGAGCCCAATAAAGACCCGAGGTTAGACTGAACTACGGTGTAAACCTTCCCGGAACCAACCGGCACATCCAGTAACCGTAGTGATATCTGTCTAATGTGAGTGGTCGGTGCTCTAAAAGGCTAAGGACAGGTTGTAGGGTTAAGTCAACTGAAAACACGTAACCAAAGATTCAACATGTTAACAAATACTGATGGGTGGGGGTTAGGTATATACATACACTTAACCACTTAACATGTTTGACTAGAAAACCCTGGTAACGTAGGGACCCGTTTCAGCAGTAACCCAATTTAGGTATCAACGGTACCCTGAAATTAGGCAGGGTGGGGCACGATTACTGGGCTGATTGTAAGCGGTCAAATAACGGCAATGTTAGGTGCACAGTGTAGGTCTAACGGTGTGCGGTCGTGCACGCACTCCGGAGCAGACAAGCAAGGCACTGGGGGCACCAGTAGTATATCCTATGCCTTCTAGTAATTGTGTCGGGGCCGCCACCGTGGGTCCTGATACACCCCATGGTGGGACCAGCATAGGTATCTACACTTCTTGGGGTAGCCGTAAGACACACATACGAGTATGAGCCAATCTTTAGAAAACAAAAAGGATCACTTCACCCTCAGCATGTGGTGCCGGTTAGAGTAATACTAGTAAATGCAGAGATATAGTGTGGGTTCGATAGTATATTCGATTCTAGACTACACTCTCTTAGTTATGATACTATCCTATTTTCAGTTTATGTCTATCATATCCGTTTCTTATTCACATACTGAAAATCACTAGATTTACTCAGGCTTTATGTCTGACTCCGTTTTTCTTTTCGTCTTCTTTTCTTTCGTTTGTCCCCCCAGGCCCACAAGGAGGAAACAACTCAGCCTAGTTAGACTCTTTTGCAAGCTTGAAGACAGTAGATGTACGGTTTGGATCTCTTTGGCTTGGATCATGGCTTTGGATATCATTATGGGGATTTTGTTGCTTTATTTAATGTTTTATGCTTCTTTGATAATCAAGACAGTTATGGAAATGTAATGTTTTTGGAAGTATTATAAGACAATTATGGTATGGTTTGTGTAACACGTATTTTGATGAAATAAAAGTTGCTGTTGTTTCCGCTATTTAAAAATATGTGTATTTATATCTGTCTTGTGTATTTGTGACTTATACTTAAAAACCTCCACCAAAATTAGGGCATTTCCTTTGTGAGGGACCCTAACGGAGGTGGGGTGTTTCACTTGGTATCAGAGCATAGGTTTACCAGATAAGATAAAGCTTTTGATATTATTTTCAAAAGAAAGTTTAAAGAAGCATTTTTTTTTTGAAAAAAGTGTTATATTTTAAAAGGCATGATCCCCCAAAGCCATGTGTACTATCTCCCTCTATCCTTCGTTTTGATTCTTTCCTTTCTGTTTCAGCATGTCTGGAGACCTTAACATTCCTGAAGGAGTACCGATACCCGGTTGATTTAGGAGGTTCTTAGAAGCTAGGGCCGCAAATGGCGCGGGCCCGGCAGATATCCTTCCTCCCCCAGTAGCACCAGTTCCCCCTCCTGCTCCTCCCCTTGGAAATGCTTTTGCCAAAACATGTAGAGACTTCAAGTCTATGGGTGGAAAAGACTTACATGGAACTGAACCCTTTGTAGGAGCAAGAAATTGGCTAAAGGAGACCGAGGATCTGTTTGACATCTTCGGAATTGATGATAGGCAAAAGATACAGCTAGCAGCGTGGTTTCTCAAAGATGAAGCTTCCTATTAGTGGGAGATCACTAATGCTCAGAGGGCAGCGGAAACTTGGGATGATTTTAGGACAAGGTTCGAACTGAAATTCCTCTCCCAAGCTGAAAGGAGCCTGCAAACAGAGAAGTTCTTGAATCTTAAACAGGGAAGCATGACGGTCAGGGAGTACGCCAATCAGTTTAATCAACTGGCCAGATTTGGGCTGGACTTAGTAAATACCCAACACAAGAAGGCGCTTCGCTTCGTCAAAGGTCTGAATGAGCCTATACACAGCCTTGCCATGACCCATGTGTCCACGGGAGCGACTTATGAAAGCTTGGTGGACATGGCGTTGCTACATGAGGAAGACCACGGCAAGAAGGAGACTAAGGCTGAGGAAAAGAAAGAAGGTTTACAGGCTAAGAAGACGGACTTTAAGAAAGGAGGAAAGAACAAGAAGTCCCGTGAGAAAAGAAAGTGCCATTTCTATGGCATAGTTGGACATATAGAGAAAGACTGCCGGAAGAAGAAGGCAAAGATGGGTGGTTGCTTTCATTGCGGAGAGACTGGGCACCAAGCTAAGGACTGCCCAAAGAGGAAAGGACAGAGACAGAAAGCTGGATCTACTTCAGGGGGTCAAGTTCATGCTCTGACAGCACCTTCACAAGAGCGAGGTAGTAATATTTCTGTAGAAAGTGTAGTCTATCTTTATGATCATTCAGTTCGCACACTTTTTGACTCTGGTGCATCACACTCCTTTATTTCATCTGCTTTAGTAGAATCTCTGCATCTAGACACTAGTATGGTTGAGGATCCCTTAGTAGTTTCAAATCCAATTGGGGGCTCCGCTTACTTGTCAATGGTTTGTTTGGGTTTGAAAATCTCTATTCTCTGTGTTGAGTTTAGTTGTAATGCCTTTGTTCTAGGCTTCTCGGGATATGGTTTGATCTTAGGCATGGACTGGTTATCCAGTAACGGTGCCATTCTTGATTGTGAGAAAAGAGTAGTTAGACTCTTGGCTCGGCTTGGTAACACTCTAGAAATTTCCTGTAATCCTTTGAATGCTGTTATGCTTAGTTATCTGGAGTCGCTTGATGCTTCTGACGAGAATTTGCAGTCAGTTAGAGTAGTCCGGGAATATCCGGATGTCTTCAAGGAGGTGAAAGGCTTACCTCCAAAGCGGGAAATAGACTTTCGAATCTATCTTGTGGATAACGCAAAGCCCGTAGCTTTACCTGTCAGACATATGGCTCCAAAAGAGAGAAAGAAGCTCAGTAAGCAAGTTAAAGAACTTCTCGAGAAGGGGTTCATTCGAAGGAGCATTTCAGAATGGGGTGCTCCAGTGGTGTTTACAACCAAAGCAGACGGTTCGCTTCGCCTCTGTGTTGACTATAGGGAGTTAAACAAGTTGACCAAGAAAAATAGGCACCCTCTTCCCCGAATCAAAGATTTGTTTGATCAGCTTATAGGCGCGTCGGTTTTCTCCCAACTTGATCTAGCAACTGGGTTTCATCAGCTAAGAGTGGCTGAAGATAGTATTGATAAAATGGCGTTCAGAACCCCAGACGGTTTCTTTGAGTGGCTTGTCATGCCTTTCGGCCTGACGAATGCACCCGCTTATTTCGTGGACCTAATGAGCAGAGTGTTCAGAGAATTCCTCAACAAGTTTGTGGTTGTCTTCGTGGACGATATCTTGATCTTTTCAAAGAGTGAGGAAGAGCATGCTCAACATCTGAAGGAAATCATGGATACTCTCCGAGCACATCAGCTAAAGGCAAAATTTTCAAAATGCCACTTTTAGAGAGAAGAAGTAAGGTTTCTTGGGCATGTAGTATCTAAAGAAGGGCTGGCCGTAGACCCCGCGAAGGTAGTTGCGGTGCAAGACTGGAAGGCACCAAAGAATGCAACTGAGGTCCGAAGTTTTCTAGGACTAGCAGGCTTCTACCGAAAATTCATAAGGGATTTTGCGAAAATCTCAGCTCCACTCACAAGGCTGACAAAGAAGAATCTAGTGTTCAATTGGGACTTGGATTGCGAGTTGGCTTTCCAACGCCTAAAAAGGGCTCTTACAACAGCCCCAGTCCTGACTCTGCCAGACGGAAGCAAGATGTTCACAGTTTATACAGATGCATGTGGGACAGGGCTAGGCGCTGTCTTGATGCAAGAAGGGAGGGTAGTGGCTTATGGTGGAAGGCAATTGAAAGTTCATGAAAAGAACTACCCGACCCACGATCTTGAGTTAGCCGCCATCGTCTTTGCACTTAAGTCTTGGCGCCATTATCTCCTAGGTGAGAAGTTCGAACTTTACACTGACCATAAATCATTGAAATATCTTTTCTCGCAGAAAGATCTTAACTTGAGGCAACAGAGATGGATGGAGTTTCTTGCCTCGTATGACTTCGAGATTTCCTATACTCCGGGCAAGGGAAATGTGGTGGCAGACGCCTTGAGTAGAAAGAAACTGACCCTAAGCCCACTCTTTGTAGAAAGGCAAAGCCTAGAGTATATAGCCTGTTTTAACTTTAGGCCCTCCTCTGATTTCGTACCGGGTTTGTTAGCATCTCTTGAGGTGTGCCCTACTCTTTTGGACACAATAGGGACGACACAACGTGAGGACCCTCGGCTAGTCGAAGTGGTTGATAAACTAATTAGGGGTGAGACTTCTAGTCACCTCAGTAGATACTCTATTGATGATAAAGGCTGGCTGAGACGCGACGGAAGACTATGCGTTCCACAAGCAAGGGAGTTGATAAAGAAGGTTCTCGAGGAAGCACATCGTTCCAAGATGACAATACATCCAGGCGGAGACAAAATGTACAAGGACATGAAAAGAGTTTTCTTTTGGAACGACATGAAGAAGGACGTGGCAGATTTCGTTTCTAAGTGTATGGTATGCCAACAAGTTAAAGCGGAACAGAAAAAGCCTGGAGGACTGCTTCATCCCCTAGAGGTCCCACAGTGGAAGTGGGATAGCATTTCAATGGACTTCGTTGATGGGCTGCCTAGGTCGAGAAGGGGCAATACTAGCATTTGGGTAATAGTGGATAGGCTTACAAAGAGCGCCCACTTTTTACCTGTCAAGAGTAGAAGGACCGCCTCATCCCAAACGTTTCTTTACATCAAGGAGATAGTTCGACTCCATGGGATACCCTCCAGCATTATTAGTGACCGAGACCCTATCTTCACAAGCGAGTTTTGGCGAAGTTTGCAAGAAGCTGTAGGCACACAGTTATGTTTGAGCACGGCCTATCACCCCCAGACCGATGGACAGACGGAAAGGGTGATTAGAGTTTTAGAGGATCTTTTGAGACTTTGCGTTCTAGACTTTGGAGGGACATGGGAGGATCACCTTCCCTTAGTGGAGTTTGCTTACAACAATAGCTTCCAAGCTACCATAGGCATGGCACCCTTCGAAGCATTGTATGGAAGACCGTGCAAGTCACCAACTTGTTGGTGGGAGTCTACAGATAAGGTTATTCTTGGTCCAGACATGATAAGAGAAACTTCAGAAAAAGTGGACTTGATACGAAGGAGGATGAAGACGGCCCAAGATAGACAGAAATCCTACGCCGACAAGAGAAGGACCGACCTTGAGTTTGAGGTTGGGGACAGAGTTTTTCTTAAGGTATCTCCTCTAAGGAACGTTGTTCGTTATGGATCCACTGGAAAGCTAGCACTGAAATTTGTAGGACCATTTCCTATCATCGAGAAGGTTGGGAAGATGGCCTATAGGTTAGAGCTACCCGAAAAACTGGCCGGAGTTCACAATGTCTTTCATGTTTCTCACCTACTGAAGTGTTTACACGAGTCTGCTGAAATAGTAGAGCCTAGCATTCTAGAAGAAGCCGAAGTGGAACGTGAAGCAACTGTGAGAAGAGTTCCAACACGCATCTTAGGAACTAAAGTGAAAAAGCTACGCAACCGCGAAGTCAAGCTCTTCAAAGTTCAGTGGAGCGACGCCGAGGAAGACGCGACTTGGGAAACTGAGGCTAGAATACGCGGAGCCTACCCTTTTCTTTTCGAGGGTACATCTTTGATCTCTCTTTTTCCTTAAGTTATGCTTTATCTATCTTTTAGGCATATTTCCTCGACCCTTTCTCCTTAACTCCTTAGGTAGAAAACAAATGGATGCAAACATGTATTTGAAAACATGTTATGGATTATGGCTGCAAGTGGTTGCTAGTGATTGCTAGTGGTTGCTCGTGGATGCATATACACACACACCCTAGGTTTTAGATCGGCTCAGTCACTTCATACTGCATATGCATATATGTATTCTCGTTCACATATGGTTGAAATTTTATATGTTATCATATGGTTATCGCATTTGTATGAATTGTTGTGCACTCATGTAGAATTATGAGCAGGGAAAAAAATTGCATACATAATGGATTCATGACACTTACATGATTCGAATTTAGGAGGTCAACTGAATCAGTGGACCGCCTGATTTCTGCATTAGATAGGGACATTTACACACACAATGCATATGATCATAAAGCATTAGAAGTCTTTAAGGACAATGGACACCTGTGTTTGTTGGTTGAGTAGATGGACGATTGGATGGAAGGATATACATTCTTCCTAAACTTGAAGATTTCGGGGACGAAATCCTTTTAAGTGGGGGAGAATGTAACACCCCGTATATTCTATAACAGTGAAATTCATAAATTAAAGTATAATTAATTCTAATGAAAGAATTAAGGGAAATGGCTTACGCCATTGCGTTCGTCTCGGAATTCTGGTTGAGATAGAGTCCGAGTTTGCGTGAAACGGACTCTGTATGAAGGAGTTATGATCTCCGGAAGTTTCAGAATAAATTTGAAATTCAAAAACAGCTCAGAACAGGTTTAAAAATTCGAATTCGAGTTCAAATTGGGCTGGGCGGGAAAACTCCCACCTAGTGACCAGGTCGACACTAGTGTCGACTGGGCAGTCGACCTGGCCCCCCCCAAGTCGACTGCGCAGTCGACTTGGGTGTCGACCTGCAGGTCGACTTGCCTGGTCGGCCTGACCAGGTAAGTCTGACCCTGGTTCGACTCTGGTGTGTTGTACGGTCTGATTTCCCTCCCTGTTTGCATCTGACGGCTCAAATTAACTTGAAAACTCTATAAATACACACTAAGACTCAACTAATTCACATAAGAAAATAAGAGAGGAGTCGTCATGCTGTCAGGAAGGAGTTGATCGTAGCCGCCAAGAATCAAACTAAGAAGCAAATTAAAGCCTAATCAAATCAATCAACAAATTGCTACCCAAAGGAGAGCATCTCCAAATTCAGAAAACAGAAATCAGAAAACAAGATCTCGTCACGTTGTAAGTATAGTGGTCTTTCAGAATTTGAATAAAATTATGATGTGATACGATGTAATTGGTAATAGAATTGTATCATTATAGTGATGTAGATCTTGTGTATTGTAATGTTTCTATCGTGATTGTTTTTGGTGAATTGATTTGTGGCATAAATGGATCGATGCAAGTTTATTATACGTTTGTATATGAAAGTGATGATAATTGCAAGTTTTGTGGCAAAGTCTATGATTAGATCCCTCCCATGTTTATGTTAATATCCCCTTTATGTTTATGTTGATATCATGGGCCATATACTTATGTAAACACACCCTAGATCTGAGATCCTTTATGCTACATGACTCAGAACTTATGTATACATCTTAGATCCATTACAAGTATGATGAGAACTATGTTAAATGCGGTTTGGGCTACATAAACTATGCAAGTTCATGTGGAAATAGACTATATATTAGATTTGGACATTTTGGGTTAATTTACAACATGCTAGTTTTGTGTTCGACGCTATGCCAAGTTAATACGTTAAAACCCAAGTTTGTATAAGTCTACATATGCCATCCTATGTGACACCCATTTAGTTGTATGCCAATTTTGAATGCAAGTTCACATGCTCCAATGTTTATGTTAACGCCAATTTGCAAGTTCATACGCTACATCTTCTATGTATCATAGAAATAATTTATGTTCTGAATTTCTCCCTTTCTCACGTTTAACAAGTTGGGCTGAATTGTGTTGAGCCCAACATTAGTACGTACAAACGGGGGTAATAGCGTTGGGTGTAAACATGATATAAATAAATATGTTGGCATGTTTGGCGCATGCCAACGACTGTGACATTTTTGCGGTATAAATTGTTATATCCAAATTAAAAGACGACATGACATTTACATAAATAATGAAATATGTAAATCTAGAAAAGACGACATGTTTAATCCGAGGTTGGATTGAGTTGTGATATAAACCTGCCCGGACCCGCCCGGCTGTCCAGTAGTCACAACAATACCTATCCAATGTGGGTGGTTAAACATTGAGCCCAATAAAGACCCGAGGTTAGACTGAACTACGATGTAAACCTGCCCGGAACCAACCGGCACATCCAGTAACCGTAGTGATATCTGTCTAATGTGAGTGGTCGGTGCTCTAAAAGGATAAGGACAGGTTGTAGGGTTAAGTCAACTGAAAACACTTAACCAAAGATTCAACATGTTAACAAATACTGATGGGTAGGGGTTAGGTATATACATACACTTAACCACTTAACATGTTTGACTAGAAAACCCTGGTAACGTAGGGACCCGTTTCAGCAGTAACCCAATTTAGGTATCAACGGTACCCTGAAACTAGGCAGGGTGGGGCACGATTACTGGGCTGATTGTAAGCGGTCAAATAACGGCAATGTTAGGTGCACAGTGTAGGTCTAACGGTGTGCGGTCGTGCACGCACTCCGGAGCAGACAAGCAGGGCACTGGGGGCACCAGTAGTATATCCTATGCCTTCTAGTAATTGTGTCGGGGCCGCCACCATGGGTACTGATACACCCAATGGTGGGACCAGCATAGGTATCTACACTTCTTGGGGTAGCCGTAAGACACACATACGAGTAGGAGCCGATCTTTAGAAAACAAAAAGGATCACTTCACCCTCAGCATGGGGTGCCGGTTAGAGTAATACTAGTAAATGCAGAGATATAGTGTGGGTTCGATAGTATATTCGATTCTAGACTACACTCCCTTAGTTATGATACTATCCTGATTTCAGTTTATGTCTATCATATCCTTTTCTTATTCACATACTGAAAAGTCATTAGATTTACTCAGGCTTTATGTCTGACTCCATTTTTCTTTTCATCTTCTTTTCTTTCGTTTCTCCCCCAGGCCCATAGGGAGGAAACAACTCAGCCTAGTCAGACTCTTTTGCAAGCTTGAAGATAGTAGATGTACGGTTTGGATCTCTTTGGCTTGGATCATGGCTTTGGATATCATTATGGGGATTTTGTTGCTTTATTTTGTGTTTTATGCTTCTTTGATAATCAAGACAGTTATGGAAATGTAATGTTTTTGGAAGTATTGTAAGACAATTAATGTATGGTTTGTGTAACACGTATTTTGATGAAATAAAAGTTGCTGCTGTTTCCGCTGTTTAAAAATATGTGTATTTATATATGTCTTGTGTATCTGTGACTTATACTTAAAATCCTCCACCAAAATTAGGGCATTCCCTTTGTGAGGGACCCTAACGGAGGTGGGGTGTTTCATTCCACATTTCGTATTTGCTGGTCGGAATGGTTTTCGAATATAAGTTTGATCCCTGTCTTTCCGAACCAACAATCGTATAGGTCAGATTTGATAGTCGGTTATTTAACTATCAAATTAAACAACCATTCAATCATAAAATAAAAAAATAGATTTACTGGGTTAGAACTCAGCATCACTGGGCTTCTTTATTTAAAAACAATTAATAAATAGATTAAAACTCATAAATCTTTTATTCCCGTTACTTCAACATTCATTTTTCCCAGACCGTAAATTGGTAAGAGAATAATTCCTTAAGTATCAACCCTGAAGACTGAAATTAACATCAGATTAACACACAAAAAATCACTCATCTCAACCAGTCTCCAGTTAGGTTCCAACTCTTATCTTAACTCATTATCAACCCATTATATTCCCATTTTGAAAATCTAATTTCAATTTCGTTCATTTCACTTAATTTCGTTATTAAGTATCGCCAATTCTAAATCAACGGTTTAATTTTGCATTCCTCTAATAAACCTTGTTTATAAACTCTGGTTTAATAAAAAAACCTTTTTATCTCTATTCCTTCTTACTTAATTTAAATATTAAGTAAACATTTATTTCAAGCTGTCGTATTTTCTTAAAACCCCTTTTACAACTTTATTCACAAAAACTCGGGTTTTAAATATATATACTCGATTATAAACTCTTTTCACAATTTAACTATATTCCATTACATTGTCTATTTCTTACTTAAATCATTTCCCTTTTAAAAACTAATCTCTTAAATAAAAAGTAAACATATTCCAACACTGAATACTGTAAAATTAGTTAACCGCTTTATTAACAAAAAATAATGATAAATTTCTGCTCATCTTCTTATGATTCTTATTAACATAAGAATTTGTTTTATAAAATCATATAACAATTCCTTATAATTTGAATAATAAATATTTGTTTCCTGTTTAATAAACTTCCTGTAACAACCCATATTTTGACAACGTGTTATAACTATAAATCAAAGCAGAATTAATTTTTAAAATAAGAATCAAGGGCAACGGGTTATGCCATTGCGTTCGTCTCGAAATTCTGCTTGGAAACGAGTCCGAGTTTTCGAAAATCGGAGTCCGTATGACCAAGTTATGACCTTACAAATTTTTCAGAAAATTTCAAGTTCAAAACAGCTCAGAATTCAAATTCAAATTTCGAATTCAAACCACAGAACAGACTGGGTGGGAAATTTCCCGCCCAGGGCCAGGTCGACCTGGGGGTCGACTATAGAGTCGACCAGCCCAGGACCAAGTCGACCATAGAGTCGACCTGGGGGTCGACCTGGTGACAGAACCCATTTTTGAGTGTGAGTTCGCTTTGATGTTTCTGGCCTCGTTTCTGTCTACATTCGTTGACCTGACCCTATATAAACAGCCCCTAACACTAGTCTCTCTACACAAAATTCTCTCTGACCTTATGCTGCTCTAATTCCGGTTGAAAAGTTAGAGAAAGGGACTACTTCTTCTACGACAAAACTACGTTAAGAGAATTGCTGATTTGGGGATTTCTGTTAGGACTCGACTAAGCATATAAAGATTCAACATCGACTTTCTTTTTCTAATTCTCGAACCATGATCTGTAAGCCCCAGTTACTTTTAGATTTAAACTGTAAACGTAATATGAATATGTTGTAAATTGAAATTGGACCTGTGTATGATGACTGTTTTACATCCATTCTTGTTCATCTTGGATCTTGACTTTTGGGTATATTACTATGACATTGATTTGGGGCCTTTTCATGTTGTAAATCAAAAAGAAAAACCCCTCATATTATCATGCCTGCAATGTTGAATCTGCTATTAGTCACAAGTTTATGACTATCATCTTATGTCAAACGTTACCATGACTATCACCTTATGTCAACTGTTATCTTGACTAGTACCTTGTTTTGCTAGATTTGGAATCTTTATGTTTGAGGCCGATATTCCATATGCCAGTAATGTTATAATCATTTATCTCAAGCCATACCATGCTATGCTAGTAATCACTTTTGCCACCTTATACCCATCCCTTTTTATGTTATTCCCTAATTAGATTTATTTGTATCGATTCGAGTTTACGTGCGATGGGAATACGATTCGGGTAGATTAGGTAAAACATGAATTGGCTTTGAACTTGAATATGAACGTTATTATAACTTGAACCTGTATATGGACAAGAACTTGACATGAAATTTACATGAAACCTGACATGAAACTCGACATGAATTTTGACATGAAAACTTGAACATGGACATGACACTTTGATAAACTTGAAAATGGCCAACTCGAGGTTGGGTTGAGTTTGCAGTGTAAATCTGCCCGGAACCGCCCGGCAAATCCAGTGACTGCAAACAATAGGATCCAATGTGGGTGGTTGGTCATATCGCGCGTAAAACCCGAGGTTAGACTATGTTGTGGTGTAAATCTGCCCGGAACCGCCGGGCAAATCCAGTGACCACAACAATTAGTCTAATATGAGAGGTTGGGGTGCATTAATGAATTAATGCCACATGATAGGGTTAAGTCGTGAACCACTTGAATATACTTAACCAATCTGACATGATGATTTGATAGGGTTAAGTCATGAACGGCTTGAACACACTTAACCAACTTGATACATGATTTGGATAGGGTTAAGTCATGAATTTGAAACCCATTAGAAACCCTAGTTACGCGGTCCTTTTCAGCAGTAACCCACTTAGATGTATCACGATACCCTGGGACTAGGCAGGGTGGGGCACGATTACTGGGCTGATTGTAAGCGACCAGAACGACGGCTGAGTAGGTGCGCCATTGTATGTTCAGGCGGACTATGGTCGTGCACGTAGTCCGGAGTTGAAAAAGCAGGCATTGGGCACCCGTAGTTTACACTGTGCATTCTTGATTCGTGTCGGTGGTTGGCACCCTAGGGCTTGATACACCCTAGGGTGGACCTAGCACAGGTGACTACATTTCGTGATTGGGCCGTATGACACAGACACTTGACGAGCTAGAACTTGTAGGGAGCCGATCGATTAGTAGATCGTACCGTAGGACCCCGTAACGGATCCCTTCATGATGTTGGGCCAATAGATCATTTCATGATTAATACTTGACATGGGTAACAACACTAGTACAGTTGGTGCAGCGAATCTTGAATATGCGACGCTAGACTTGACTTATTTTGTTATCTCAATTAGCATACCAGTCTTGTTATCATCCTTATGTTTAATTCCAGTTTTCACATGTCATGTTACCTTTACTAGTTTTTATACTGAAAGTCACTAGGGCTTACCAGTCTTATGACTGACCCTTTTTCTTTCGCCTCTTTTCTTTCGTCCCCCCAGGTTCTCAGGGAGGAAACACTAGCTCTTAGCTTGGATTTAGCTTGCAATCTGCCAGCTCATGTACGGTTTGGTCTTGAGCTATGCTATGGCGGCACTTCTGCTACTTATGGGGAATAATTTACTTTTGTTATCTTAAGTTTATGCTTCTTTATTTGGAACCTGATGTAATGGAATAATTTGTACCTTGGATATATGAGGTTTTGACTCTTTTCTTGAAAGTAATAAAAATTTGGTTTTTAATTTCTACCACTGCTTTACTTATGTTCTGCCTTGTGATATCTCTGTGTATGTTTACCTAGATAATACTCCACCAAAACTAGTGCATTCCCTTTGTGAGTGACCCTAGCAGAGGTGGGGTGTTACACTTGGTATCAGAGCCGAAGGTTACCAGGCTGGGCAAAAGTTTTAAAAACCTTCTGAAACTATTTTCCAAAACCGTATATAAAGAAGCATTTTTTTTCAATAAAAGTTTTATGTTTAAAAAGGATATTCCCTAAAAGCCATTAGCACTTTCCTTTGTTTCCTCGTTTAAATCTTTTTCTTTTCGTTTTTCAACATGTCTGATCTTAACCTTGCTGAGGGAGTACCCGTACCTTGATGGTTCCGAAGGTACTTAGAAGCTAGGGCCAACGGCGCGGGCCCGACAGACATCCCTCCTCCTCCTCCCCTAGTGGCCCCGGTTCCTCCTCCTTTTGGTACCGCCTTTGCCAAAATATGCAAAGACTTTAAAGCAATGGGCGGCAAGAACTTCTTTGGAACTGAAACCTTTGTTGAGGCCCGAAACTGGCTAGAGGAGACTGAAGACTTGTTTATTATCTTTGATGTGGAAGACCATAGAAAAGTTCAGTTGGCAGCATGGTTGTTGAAAGAGGAAGCTACATTTTGGTGGGAAGTCATCAACGCTACCAGGCCAATTGAGACTTGGGCAGACTTTAGAGAGAGGTTTGGGCTTAAATTCTTATCGTCAGCAGAAGAGAACCTTCATATGGAAAGGTTCCTAGCACTCAAGCAAGGGGACATGTCTGTTAGGGAGTATGTGAATAAGTTTAATCAGCTTGCTCGGTTTGGTTTGGACTTGGTCAACACGGCCCAGAAAAAGGCTGTATGCTTTGCTTGAGGATTGAACGAGCCACTACACAGTTTGGCCATAACTCATATACCCATGGGGTCGACCTTTGAAAGCTTGGTGGATATGGCTCTACTTCATGAGGAAGACAAGAATAACAAGAAGGAGGTTAAGCCTAATGAGACATAAGAGAGCCCTCACCACAGCTCCATTTTTGGCATTACCTGACGGAGGCAAGGTGTTTACGGTGTACACAGATGCGTGCGACACGGGATTAGGCACTGTCCTAATGCAAGATGGAAGAGTAATATGCTACGGGGGCAGACAACTTAAAGTTCATGAGAAAAACTATCCCACGTATGACTTGGAGTTGGCCGCGATCGTTTTTGCACTTAAATCTTGGTGCCATTATCTTCTTGGGGAGAGGTTCGAGCTGTATACCGACCACAAATCGCTTAAGTACCTCTTCTCACAGAAAGATTTGAATCCAAGACAACAGCGGTGGATGAAATTCTTGGCATCATATGACTTCGATATAGCTTATACCCCTGGCAAGGGTAATGTGGTGGCAGATGCGCTAAGTAGGAAAAGGTCGACCTTGAGCCCCTTGTTTGTTGAAAGGAAAAGTCTAGAGTTTATAGCAACCTTTGATTTTACACCTGCTGTTGAGTCATTGATTGTTACGTTAGCATCTCTGGAGTTAAGACCTACACTCCTAGATCAAGTAGGGACTTCACAAAAGGAAGACCCACAGATAGTCAAAATCATGGACAAGCTGATTAGTGGTGAGACGTCAAGTCACCTCGGTAGGTATGCCATAGATGACAAGGGATGGCTAAGGCGTGATGGAAGGCTATGTGTCCCACAAGTGGGAGACTTAGTAAGGAAAGTTCTCGAAGAGGCGCACTACTCGAAGATGACTATACATCCCGTAGGGGATAAGATGTACAGAGATATGAAACGCATGTTCTTTTGGGCTGGGATGAAAAAGGACGTGGCAGAGTTCGTTTCAAGGTGCATAGTGCGCCAACAAGTAAAGGCCGAGTCGAAGAAGCCCGGTGGGCTATTACATCCTTTGGAGGTTCCGCAATGGAAATGGGAGAGTATCTCAATGGATTTCGTGGATGGACTGCCTAGGTCAAGGAAGGGAAATACTAGCATATAGGTCATAGTTGATAGACTCACGAAAAGTGCTCACTTCATTCCGGTGAAAAGCAATAGGACTGCATCATGGTTAGCGTCTATTTACCTTCGAGAGGTAGTACGGTTGCACGGGGTTCCTTCTAGTATAGTTAGTGATCGTGACCCGATTTTCACTAGCCAGTTTTGGAATAGTCTGCAAGAAGCAATGGGTACACGACTGAGTTTAAGCACGGCCTATCACCCACAGACGGATGGACAAACCGAAAGGGTAAATAGGGTACTAGAAGATCTCCTGAGGCTATGCATTCTTGACTTTGGTGGTACTTGGGAAGACCGTCTTCCTCTCGTGGAGTTTGCTTATAATAATAGTTATCAAGCTAGCATCAGGATGGCACCGTTCGAAGCCTTGTATGGAAGACCGTGCAAGTCGCCAACTTGTTGGTGGGAGACGACAGACAGGCTTATACTTGGGCCCGACATGATAAGGGACACTTCTGAGAAGGTTGAGTTGATACGAAGACGGATGAAAATGGCCCAAGATAGATAGAAATCTTATGCGGACAAGAGAAGGACAAACTTAGAGTTCGAAGTCGAAGATATGGTCTTTATAAAAGTTTCTCCGTTACGCAATGTAGTTCGTTTTGGAGTAGTTGGAAAGCTAGCACCAAGGTTCGTAGGACCGTTCCCTATCACTGAGAGGATTGGACAGATGGCCTATAAGGTAGACTTACCCGAGAAGCTAATTGGAGTACACAATGTCTTTCACCTCTCGCATCTCCGAAAGTGCTTGCATGAGTTGGCCGAAGTGGTTGAGCCAAGCATCCTTGAAGACGTAGAAGTGGAAAAAGAAGCAACATTGAGGCGAGTTCCGATTCGTATCTTAGGAACGGAGATTAAGAAGCTAAGGAATCGAGAAGTCAAGCTAGTTAAAGTGCAGTTGAGTGAAGCCCAAGAAGACGCAACATGGGAAACCGAAGAGAAGATACGCGCGCTTTACCCATTTCTTTTTGAGGGTACATTCTCGATCTCTTTTTCCTATAAACTTGAAAACCTTTTCGTATCATGCTTCTACTACCTACGTTTGTCTTGTTATCTTCTCGATCTTATCTTGAGAACCTTAGGTAGAACCATCTGGATGTAAACATGTGATTGAAACATGTTATGGTTGATGTTTGCAAATGGTTGCAAGTGTTTGCAAGTGATTGCTAGTGGATGCATGACACACATTAGGCACTAGATCGGCTCAGTCACATTTTCATGTTGCATATGCATGAGTGCTTATACTTGTACATGGATGGAACTTGTTATGCTATAACTTGGATGTTGCATATGGATGAATGTTATGTGCACTCATGTAGAGATTATAAATCATGTTAGGAATTTTTGCATACATGTTGGATTCATTACACTAACATATTTTGCATTAAGGAGGTCTACTGAATCAGTTACCGCCTGATCTTTTGCATTAGGTAAGTACATATACACACACTTTCTGCATATGTTCATACAGCACTAGAAACCTTTTAAGGACAATGGTTGCTAGTGGATGATGTTTTGAGTAGATGGATGGTAGGACACATCCTCCCTAACTTAGAGATTTCGGGGACAAAATCCTTTAAGGAGGGGAGAATGTAACAACCCGTATTTTGACAACGTGTTATAACTATAAATCAAGGAAGAATTAATTTTTAAAGTAAAAATCAAGGGAAATGGGTTACACCATTGCGTTCGTCTCGAAATTTTGCTTGGAAACAAGTCCGAGTTTTCGAAAATCGGAGTCCGTATGACCAAGTTATGACCTTTCAAAGTTTTCAAAAAATTTCAAGTTCAAAACAGCTCAGAATTCGAATTCAAATTTCGAATTCAAACCACAGAACAGACTGGGCGGGAAATTTCCCGCCTAGGACCAGGTCGACCCGAGGGTCGACTATAGAGTCGACCTGCCCAGGACCAGGTCGACCATAGAGTCGACCTGGGGGTCGACCTGGTGACAGAACCCATTTTTGAGTCTGAGTTCGCTTTGATGTTTCTGGCCTCGTTTCTGTCTACATTCGGTGACCTGACCCTATATAAACAGCATCTAACACTAGTCTCTCTACAAAAAATTCTCTCTGACCTTATGCTGCTCTAATTTTGGTTGAAAAGTTAGAGAAAGGGACTACTTCTACTACGACGAAACTACGTTAAGAGAATTGCTGATTTTGGGATTTCTGTTAGGACTCGACTTTGCATATAAAGATACAACATCGACTTTCTTTTTCTAATTCTCGGACCACGATCTGTAAGCCCCAGTTACTTTTAGATTTAAACTGTAAACGTAATATGAATATGTTGTAAATTGAAATTGGACCAGTGTATGATGACTGTTTTACATCCGTTCTTGTTCATCTTGGATCTTGACTTTTGGGTATATTACTATGACATTGATTTGGGGCCTTTTCATGTTGTAAATCAAAAAGAAAAACCCCTCATATTATCATGCCTGCAATGTTGAATCTGCTATTAGTCACAAGTTTATGACTATCATCTTATGTCAACCGTTACCATGACTATCACCTTATGTCAACTGTTATCTTGACTAGTACCTTGTTTTGCTAGATTTGGAATCTTTATGTTTGAGGCCAATATTCCATATGCCAGTAATGTTATAATCATTTATCTCAAGTCATACCATGCTATGCTAGTAATCACTTTTGCCACCTTATACCCGTCCATTTTTATGTTATTCCCTAATTAGATTTATTTGTATCGATTCGAGTTTACGTGCGATGGGAATACGATTCGGGTAGATTAGGTAAAACATGAATTGGCTTTGAACATGAATATGAACGTTATTATAACTTGAACCTGTACAAGAACCTGACATGAAATTTACATTAAACCTGACATGAAACTCGACATGAATTTTGACATGAAAACTTGAACATGGACATGACACTTAGATAAACTTGAAAATGGCCAACTCGAGGTTGGGTTGAGTTTGCAGTGTAAATCTGCCCGGACCGCCCGGCAAATCCAATGACTGCAAACAATAGGATCCAATGTGGGTAGTTGGTCATATCGCACGTAAAACCCGAGGTTAGACTATGTTATGGTGTAAATCTGCCCGGAACCGGCCGGCAAATCCAGTGGCCACAACAATTAGTCTAATGTGAGAGGTTGGGGTGCATTAATGAATTAATGCCACATGATAGGGTTAAGTCATGTACCACTTGAATATGCTTAACCAATTTGACATGATGATTTGATAGGGTTAAGTCATGAACCGTTTGAACACACTTAACCAACTTGATACATGATTTGGATAGGGTTAAGTCACGAATTTGAATGACAACACTTAACCCATTAGAAACCCTAGTTACGCGGTCCTTTTCAGCAGTAACCCACTTAGATGTATCATGATACCCTGGGACTAGGCAGGGTGGGGCACGATTACTGGGCTGATTGTAAGCGACCAGAACGACAACTGAGTAGGTGCGCCATTGTAGGTTCAGGCGGACTATGGTCGTGCACGTAGTCCAGAGTCGAAAAAGCAGGCATTGGGCACCCGTAGGTTTACACTGTGCGTGCTTGATTCGTGTCGGTGGTTGGCACCTTAGGGCTTGATACACCCTAGGGTGGACCTAGCATAGGTGACTACATTTCGTGATTGGGTCGTATGACATAGACACTTGACGAGCTAGAACTTGTAGGGAGCCAATCGATTTGTAGATCGTACCGTAGGACCCCGTAACGGGTCCCTTCATGATATTGGGCCAAGAGATCATTTCATGATTAATACTTGACATGGGTTAGAACACTAGTACAGTTGGTGCAGCGAACCTTGAATATGCGATGCTAGACTTGACTTATCTTGTTCTCTCCATTATCATACCAGTCCTGTTATCATCCTTATGTTTAATTCCAGTTTTCACATGTCATGTTAACTTTACTAGTTTTTATACTGAAAGTCACTAGGGCTTACCAGTCTTATGACTGACCCTTTTTCTTTCGCCTCTTTTCTTTCGTTTTCCCCCCAGGTTCTCAGAGAGGAAACACTAGCTCTTAGCTTGCTTTCTGTCAACTCATGTACGGTTTGGTCTTGAGCTATGCTATGGCTGCACTTCTGCTATTTATGGGGAATAATTTACTTTTGTTATCTTAAGTTTATGCTTCTTTATTTGGAACTTGATGTAATGGAATAATTTGTACCTTGGATATATGAGGTTTTGACTCTTTTCTTGAAAGTATTAAAAATTTGGTTTTTTAATTTCTACCGCTGCTTTACTTATGTTCTGCCTTGTGATATCTCTGTGTATGTTTACCTAGATAATACTCCACCAAAACTAGTGCATTCCCTTTGTGAGTGACCCTAGCAAAGGTCGGGTGTTACACTTCCATTCCAAAATAATAGATTTAAAAATCTATTTTCAGTTGTAAAATAAATTTTATAACTTCGTTTCTATCGATTCAACGACGGTAAATCCATACTTATAAAATGGTTGAATTTCAAGCCATTTGATGCCAATTAATCAACTAATACTGCCTATGGGTTAAAACACACAAATGTTAAATTCCAATCAACAACTAAATCAATTTGTCCAATCCCTATTGGGTAAACATTTTATATAATGATAATATGAAAATAATAATGAATTTGAGGAATCCAGTTGGATCCCTTCAACCTGTTTTTCCCTGCATCCAAATACGTTACTTTAAATAATATTACCCAATCAAATAAATAGACGTAGTATTTAACAACAAATAAATAAATAACAGTAATCCAAGCATCCATATAATAATTTAATACATTTATATTATTATAAACGTAACGAACAAGGTAAGTTACCTCGTTTGGAAACAATCGTTAAAAATAACAATTAGATTTCGTTTAAAATAAACAAACATTAAATCAACCAATTTATCGAATATATAAATAATATTCAACACACATCAAACAATTATCAACCATAACACACAAAACAAATCCTGGCTTATATAAAATATAAGTAGGTAAAAACTGAGTTAAACTCACTTTGATATCCATTCATTCCTGAAGTGGTTCAATACAGTAAACAGTGTTCAATTTAACTATAAATTCCAGTTGCCTCCTGCACTATCCAGATTAGTTCCAGAATATTATGCTCGTCACCATGATCCCATTGCATTTTGTTTCATTAAATTCTAATTATCAATAAAAGTTTATACGCATCTTAGCATACGAATATTAATTAATAATTAACCATATAAATATGTTATAATATTTCCTAAATTGTTATTTCTAATCAGCCTGATATATATATTTATATATATATATATTCATTTTCGTTTTGCTTTGTTTCGAAAATTACCATTTCGGTGTATTCTTCCCACTAGAAAACTTCTCGACTATTCCATGTCTTTGTCGTTTGTTTAAGTCCTATACTTCACTCACAACGGAAAGAGCAGTTGCTTTGTTCCCATAATGTTCACATGTCCACTTTCACATTGTAACCGTTTTCATGCAACTTTGCTTCTTCCAGAAACTCGTGCATGCTTCCTTCGTGCTTTCTGCTCTTTTCTTTCAAACTGTTGCCTCCCAAACCCATCACAATGCCATTGCTATTTCTTTCAACCAATACTTGTGTTTAAAAATTTAACCAGGTTCCATGTTAACTTATGTTCTTTGTTTGTCCATTCCAAAAATTGAAGCCGCCAGATTATTTCTTTTTCCCAACGTTTTCTCTTTCCTGCTTCTACTGCCACGCCTTCCATTCCTAGAAATGCCCACTTCCTTTGTTTAATTCTTTCTATTTTTAACTCTTCACTACGTCAGTTGCTTTCCTTCTTATAAACTACTTCTTTCAAACCCTTCTTCCAATTCCAATTCAATACCAAGCCCGCTTCCTTAATTTCACATTGTTGCTTCTTTATTTATTTTCCTGTTCGACTTCAACTCAATTTGATTTCTTCGTTCAAACTAAAAAACACCGCATATTCTTTGCGTTCATGCCTACCAGCAGTATAGCACACTGCCCATCTTTTAATTTCTCCACTACTCCTTTGTTTTAAACCCTTCGTTCTGTCTACGTCCTCAACCCACACCATTGCTGCACCGATCCTCCACCGCCGGAACATCATCAGGGTACACCGCCGAAGGCGCCACTCCCTCCTCGACACCTGCGCCAAGCCTTGCATGCCCTAGCTCACCCAGTCGCCGACGAATTACCTCTAACCACCCCTACTTCGTGAGTCACTTCCGATCGCTGTAGTACCTGGAATTCGATCGCCGCCGGTAATATTTAAGAGCTCGACTAGATGATCAAGTTTGTAGTTGGGAATATTGTATTTTGATGATAGATTTGTGAAAGAAGAGAAGAAAAAAATCGAAAATCATGGTTCGTTCATTAATTTGTGGAGGCGGCATTTATTTATGTTGACTACGCAGAAAGAATATTTAGGTTTACAAAGTTTTGTTCTTTATATAAGGTAGGATATATTAATATTATATTTATCGAAACTTCGTCGTAAAGTAATGTGTTTAAACACTTACGTATGTCCTGCGATCAAGGTGAAACTCCTAATCCTATCATAGAAAGATATTCCGGACTCGATGGGACAGATTTCGTCGAATTCCAAGGTCGTTTGTAAGAAGTCATTTATAAATCACAGGTGAAAAACACATGTTTAAATTTACCACGATCATAAAATAGATCCAAATAACTTGAAATTTGAATCACTACAACACCTCATCATTACGGATTTAATAAAATTGGTTTCATTAAAAACGGAGATCGTTTTCATATCGGTTATTCCATTTTATATGTAAAACAACGCTATATTGGACACCAAAATTACCCAATCTCCAAAAATAACAAATTATATATGTATCCTGACTCTAAACGTCAATACGAATTCAAGGGAATTCGTTTCGTAGCTTAATTCTGTTGTTATTTCCAATTATCAATAAATTCATTTCTAATCGAATTAAATATATTAAATTAATCACAATAATTTATAATTAATTCCATAGCGACTATTTGAAAATTTGAATTGGACATAACTAACAATCTATAACATGAAATCTCTATTTTTCTCTTTCATTAAAAAATTATAATTAACAAGATTCAAACGTTTCTTGTTTCACAGAAATCCGACTTGTATCGAATCCTGTATATATCCAATTGAAGTTCAAAACTCAATATTACAAACTACCGCGACGTTATGACCTCGATTAATAATTGTATATAAATTAAACGTTTAAACTTCGTTTTATAACGAATTATATATTTTAAATCCATTTAAAATTCCAAATCAATATTTAAAATAATAAATTATATTAAATATCCGACTATTAAAAATACGGGACATTACAAATAAAAATGATAAAATAAGTTTTTATTCAATTGCAATATATAAATCACACAAAACAATAATAAAAAGTTTAATTTTTTATTCTATTATCATTTAACATAAAATGCATATATTTAAAATGGTAAAATATATTTATTGTGCAACATTTAACTTGAAATATCTATACTTAAAATGGATAAATATATTTATCATGCATTGAATTATAAAATTCCACATTTGACTCAAAATACCGATATTTAAAATTACCACAACTATTTACAAAACCCACCTCACTTTCTCCTATCTATTAAACAATAGTAAAGAAGAAGAATTTCTTGTTCTCTCCTTGATTTTAGGAGTGATCTCCCTTCTGCTTAATTCTCTCTTGATATTTAATGTTTGAATCTTTTAATTATCCATTATTTTATTTAACTAAACATCTCATTGTTTTATAGTATGATACATATATATATATATATATATATATAAAACTTGTGTATAATTATCTATAAATAATTCATCGATTAACTTCTAACAGTTATATTTAGGTCCATATATTTATATTAATTACATAATACAAAATTTAAGCTGTTTACATAAATTTAGTTAGCTAAAATTTCTAACAGATATTAAAGAACGATAGTTCAATTCATATTAGACTATTGTACTAATAAAAGTGATAAAATATTTTTTTTATTCAATTGCAATATATAAATCACACAAAACAACAATAACAAGTTTAATTTTTAATTCTATTATCATTTAACTTAAAATACATATATTTAAAATGGTAAAATATATTTATCATGCAACGTTTAACTTAAAATATCTACATTTAAAATGGTAAAAATATATTATGCATTGCATTATATAATTCCACATTTTACTCAAAATGTCGATATTTTAAATTACCACAACTATTTACAAAACCCACCTCACTTTCTCCTATGATTTACATTTCATTCCATATTTATAAAGCAATTATAAAGTGTTCAGCTTGAAATAATAAGATAAATGCAATTAAGAGATATTCATTAGTTCGGTCACTAATGATAATACGAAAATTTCAATAATATAAATCATACCTATATCGATAAAAATTGCATTTACATTAAACTAAAACACATAAGTCACATAACATAAACAATAAGGAATTTTTGTAAAATACACTATATAATTTCATAATACATAGATTTTCTTTCTTAGAAACATGTTTAAGAAACACTATTATTTTTAGTTCCAGTTAACCTGTAAATAGTTATAGTAAAAACAAAAGATATTTCTGCGTTTGCAAAAAAAGTGCACTTTAGCAAAGAAAATGTGAGATTAAGTGAAAATCTAACCTTTGAGATAAAACAAAAAATAATAGCAAAAAAATATCAGAAAAGTATCAATATATTCGTCTTGCATTACTGAATTATGTTTTTTTGCAGTAAAAACTTTAATTTTATAATTCCTACAACCTCCTATCAAACTATATCAGTTCTCTTCTAATAATTTATATTTGACTTCATATGTTAGAGTTAATCAAGAATCTTAAAACTATTATCAAGCATAGTAAACTATTAATTGTTGATGTGAAAAATAAATCATAAATATACGAAAATTTCAATAATTGTACAATATTCAAATTAGCAAAAAAAAGTGTATAAAATTCATTTGGATATACAAATACATTAGTCACATAACATGATCATATATATGAGCAACGATTGCAAATTTTATTTATGATTCTTCTATATCGTTACATTAGTGCATTATATTGTACAACTCTTATTTTAGCTAAAGTGCCTATATTATAAAATTTCTATAGTTGCTTACAAAACTCACCTTAATCTCACATAATTTTGTACATTTACATTAATACATTTTTAATTAACCATGTAACCTTCTTTTTAATTTATTAGAATAAATTTAATTGATAAATATCTGTTAATTCATCCAATAAATCCTTAATGTAACAATTTCAGTTTGTATATCACATTAATGTTAAAAAAGAAATTAAATAGATTTTTCATTTAAATATAAAAATATATAATTCAATTATCATAAATATTTTACATTGATAACATTACCGAAACTAATTTATTATTCATTTATCTCGATAAATTTATGTTAATTGTTGAATTCTGTTTTTTTAACTTTAAATATCCATATTTTTATAATTATATACAGCTTCACCGACTATTTCCTATCATGTTCATATCCATGTATTTAAATTGTTTAGGAAATCTCAAATTTAAAGGATAATTTATATATTAGACGTAGATGTATACATACACTTATCGAAATTTTTAGCAACGCAATTAGGGTTGAATAATATGGGGCTTTCGAGTTTCGAATCTACTTTTGGTTATTGTATTTGGAATTAGGAGGTAGTTTAGCATAGATGTGCCAATTGTCGGGGGATTCTGTGTATATTCAGTTCGATTAGTGCACTGTTGCCGTGGTTTAGGAGCCTGAAGTCGCAGTCTTGAAAAGGGTGCCGAGCTCCAACAGATGGTGATAGGAGGATGAAGATGTTGATAAGGAGTTGAACGGTGTTTTCAGTTTTGGAATTCAATGAGAAATGATGGGATTGTTTCACAGTCACGGAAATGGAATGGAGCTTGATTACGGATTCCTGGAGCAGAAGTTCGAGTTGAAGAAGAAGGTGACTGGAGTGGAACTTATGTGAAGAGAAGCTGAATGAAGCAATCGGATTTAGGTACGGGGTGCAGTTGTGTGTTAATGGTGCTATTGGACGGTGCAGACTGTGTGGGTAAGAGGGAGATGGAGTCAGTTGTGAACTGTAAATTTTGTGTTGGTATGCACTGTCGTTATGGGTTCTGGGAGGGAGTTGCTTTGTCCAATATGGGGAAGAACTGTTAATGGCCTGGGTAGTGGTATACAGACTTTCTTGTGTAAGATCAGTGGATGCGTTAAGGACAAATGAATAGGGAGATAATAGGGGGATAATAGGGGATACACAATCAGGGATAATAGGGGGATACACAATAGGGGGATACACAATCAGGGATCAACAAACTAACCATAAGTACAAGAGCCTATGTTGATGCACTTTTAAACGAATCGGATTCAACATCAACCTAGTTCTAACAAAAATGATTTAACATAGTATGTGAAAGCAATAAATTGTTGTATACCGTCGAACAATGTATGATTCTTGTTTGCATATCAATATGGGTTTGTGAACTATAGTACTATTTTTTTAATGTTTAAGAAATTTATGCAAGTATTTCAAAATGATTGTTCACTCAGACTAACATTCTTTCATACAAGTGAAACAATTTTTATTGTTTTGCATCATTTGGCTAAAATCCACCAATACTTTCATGCTTTACAAGTGTAATGACCCGGGTTTTTGACGATCTTGGTTATCCGATATACAACACATATCGAACATCCAAGGATCGAAAATACCGGTCATTAATGAAAGAAATTAGAGCGTGAGAATAGATAAGATAGAAACTTAGAATATAAGAAGAAGAAGACAACATCAGAGTAACACGAATCTCACAGCGGAACGAATAACATATAATAGATAACATCTCTTTGAAATAAAATCAGTATATGTATACAATAACAATATCAGAGTACAACACTTACAACACAGCGGAAATAACTATAGCTATATAATCCTGAAGCCTCCTGCTCCCAGCTCTTCAAGTATCTGTAAATCCCGACTACTTGACTGCCCGTACAAAATTGGGCACCCAAGAGTTTAGGGAAAACAAACAAAATAAACTCCGGGTCAGTCATGGGACTGGTATGAGTAAAACAGTTTAAAACAGTTTGAACAAGTAAACGATATCTCATAAGACCACGCCGTAAAACGGAACGGGTTTTTTCCTTATGAGATACCAAAATATCTTTATATCAAAAACCTTTTGATATTATAGTAATGTCTATCAACCACAATATAATAATTATCTAGCATAACGCTTTCATCTCACATTCTACATATATAGTATACAATCAAAACCGCAAGTACATATTGGGTAATGGATTTCTAACTATGACAAGGTATGGAACCACCTTACTCTAGTGTACCTCTAGAGAGGAATACACTGGGTTCAACAAGAACATCTTGCAACCCGGCCACACATGACCGACCACTCATTTCGCTTGAGTGTATCGAATGTATATCACCAACGGTTGGGATCAACAACCGTTTCCCGAATGGGACAACATCAACAATAGATTTTTAGAAATAAATGAAACTCTAGATCGGGTGATTATACACCTTACTTTGGAGCGACCGACTTAGCCATGCTGCCTGCCCGATTTCTGTCATTTACCGGATGTGAGGCTAGAAGCTACGCTTTATCATCATGCCAGATTCACTTTGAATGCCACATCGTCAAATCCATCAAATCACCAATTGACGTCCTCAACCATACATTATGTGTTAGCTAAAAGAAGTTTCCTTCTCTGCTTCCACTCTTGGTACGGTTGGAGAAATCAATATACGTGATCGTCTGGAAATACTCTGTCAGACATCCGTCCATACAAGTCATCCAGGAACAGGATGAACCGAAGGCACTATTCAATACATCCATCTTAGTCACTGTTATCTAAGACTTATACAATAGCCCTTGCGCTTTACTCCTTCTTCAATTATCTTTGGCATATATGATTCACAACTCTTATGCCAATACAGAGTGGTTCTTTGGATAATAATCCAACCGGTCTCTCCATATTAACAACGTTAAAATGGTCAAAACATTGATAGTCGATGAGTTAACTATCAAATGGAAACACGTGTGCAAACAATGATATTATTTCCAAATGGAAATACTATCAATCAATCATCAATCATATATATTTCCTTATTTTCTATGTTTAGAAAATATACGTTATTAACACTGGAAAACATTTCCATTGTTTATTTACATATCACTATCATTTAACAACTATCAGTCCCTGACTGTAAACTAGTAGGAGAACAATTCTCTAAATATAGACCCCGAAGGCCGAAACCAACATCAGATCGATTCTCAGGAAACCATTCAACTTACTAATCTCCAGTCAATTTCTAATTTTGCTTAACTCAATTTCTTTAACTCTATTCGATTAACTCCTATTTGATTAACTCTAATTCGAATAACTAATATCTGTTTTAACTTTATTTCGAATAACTATATTCGATTTAACTCCATTCGCTTGACTCTAGGTCGCAACGATCATAATGGTTACGCCTGATTCCCTCAGCAAACATCTGACTGCCGTAGGCTATCTGCAGCCTTGCGAATTACGCTAGCAGTCGTGCTAAATGGAAACTCGTTTATTTTGACTCCAACTTATTTACTCTACTGATTTATTCTAACCGATAATATTTCCTTTATTTTAACTTATCCTTCGATTTTATAATTATTTTCTTTTATAAAAATCCTTTTCCTTTTCTATATAAAATCCATCGATTTTATAAAAATAATTCATTTTCAAAATACACTTTGAAATTCCCCTTCCCCACATCCAGTATTTCTTATGGTATTTAACATACCATATAACAACGATAAATATCGTCCAAACACACATAATCAACAACAGATTATATATCACATCATATATCACAATACATGAATCACATAAAATAAATGTTGAGGAATCCAGTTGGATTCCTCCAACCTGTTTCTCGGCATCACAGATGTTAAACAATATAGATAACATCACTTTCAGTTCCATATGATATATTCTGTTAAACAGAATCAATATAGAAATTCAACTAACTGACTAGCAGTTCAATCAAACAGTCAACACACAGTCAATCAACCAATATTTAACAGTTCTAAAAATACAACTTGAAATTATAAACTGTTCAGAGTTAGTGAGATTTACTCACATTGGCAGTTCATCGTTAAAGAACGGTAAACTGTTGTTTGATTTGATTCAAACAGTTTATTTCGCCATGAATTCAAACTAGCTCCAATCCACTCCCAACCAGTTTCATTGCGAAGTGCTCGTCCATACGATCCCAACGGATCCAACCGTTCGGAATTATGATAATGTATGTAATAAATATTAAAGTTACAAGTTCAATCAAATATTTAAATTAAAATGAAAATCCAATTTCTTTTATAAATTCTAATTGGGCTTTCCAACCTTTCAAGGCCCATACTCACTTGAATTTACCAGGCCCGCCAAGACCTTTATCCTCCCTCTCTGTTTTTCTTGGCTCCAGGAAATCCACGCACCAGTCCTCCCATTACCACTCCCTTCACCGATCCAAACACCTTCACCTTTCCATCGAAATCCAAACCGAGTGTTTCAATGACCTTCTCTTCCATTCCTCCATCTTCCCATACCAATATCCCCACACTCGATCTCCCCGTGTAGATCCCGTCGTACTCCTATTCCTCACACACAACACAATTTTGTGCGACAGTTTTCACCACGAGTTCCCCCAAAACTTCGTCAATATCTTATACTCTCCACCCTAAACAATAAATTAAACTCCAATTCGAAAAACCATACTCCAACATCAAGAAATATCGAACCCTAATAAGAAAACGCACTCTGTACATTTCCGCCCAACGCAGGCGTTGATCACACCCTACAAAACTGCATAGAATCGAAGTCTAATACTCAAGGATCTCATACATATACGTTTTGGGATTTTTTTGATTTAATTTTGATTTTCTATTTGATTTTACTTCTTACGTTTTTTTTTGCTGAGAAAACAAAATGATGAAGTGGTGGCTACAGATTTTGTTCTCATGGTTTATAAACTTGCGGTGGTTGAGGTTCATGGTTGAGAGAGGAGATAGGTGGCCTTGCTAAGGTCCATACAAAAATTTAGGATATTTTGTTTAAATATTTTGTTTAATTAATAATGTTATACTCATCTTTAAAAATTCTTGTGATCACTCATGATACCCAAAAATCACGGAAATTGACATGTAGCTACAGTTTGACATTACGGTCCCAACGAAACTGGTTTCGTCGAATTCCGACTTCGTATGCTCACATAGTATATTTTTAACTGTCAAAATACTGACTGTTTTCCACTTTAAAAATCCGTACGGCCACACAGTGACCCCAAAAATCACGGAACTTGGAATCTAACAATAATTTGATGTTGCGGATCCAACAAAATTAGTTTCGTCGAATTTCGACTTCGTTTGCAAAACCAGCTATTTTTAAAGCTCTGAATGACCCATTTAAATATATAAATATATTTAAATTAAACATAAATAAATTTATATTATCGTATATATTTACAGTGGAATACCATACAGCTCTACAGGGATTTATAACTTGATATTTCAAATCTGGGTCAACCCGATATTCGATTTATATTGAAATCCCTTTTTAAAATTATAAATAATTCCTTTATAAATTATAAAGGAATTGCACAGCGACTTTTCTAAAATTTGATTTGGACGTGAATCAAAATCTACACGATGAAATCCTGATTTTTCTCTTCCACTAGAAAGATATACTCCACCAGCTCCATACGTTTCTTGTTTCACAGAAATCCGGCTTAAAACGAATCATGTACATTCAGTTGAAGTTCGAATCGCCAATTTACGAACTGCAGCGCCATTTCAAGCTCGACTTTAATTATAATATAATTATACATTAAAACTGTCGTTCAAATATTATATTCGTTATTCTAATTCAATTTTGAACTGAATTAAATATCACAGATGATCTAGTTCACACCATATCGCCATTTCAGCCAATTCTGATTATTTCAGAATTAAATATATTATTTAATTTATTATTTTAATTAAATATTCATCATTATTTTATTCCACGACCATTTAATTCACTATATCACTATTTATATAATTAAATTAATTAATTATAATACCTCTGCAGATGCGGGTCATTACAATCTTCCCCACTTAAAGTAATTTCGTCCTCGAAATTGCTAAGGTAGAGAACGACCCTATCGATTGGTTAGAACATATTTGTTCACTTTTTAACTCCAGTTTTCAACTGAACCAATTTAATTTCAATTAAATTATTAATTAATTTTTATCAACGAAAATTTTCAAAAATCCTGAAAATTTTCTAACGCCTTAACTTTTCGAAAAATTTCGCCAGCATCTCCTTTGTACTGGTCAAATCGGTCAAACTCCAACTCGCCTCTCTAGGCCATCTCCATCCCAAAAGAAAAATCAAACAGTCAATCGGCTTGCCAATTCGGCTCATAAATCTCATACTTATATCGAATATAAGCTTGTACCTTTTTGTCGGGCATATCAACTCTATCACTTTTACCTGCTGTCAATTCAGCATATACCAGTGTTATCCCAATCAAATTCCAATCTGCTTTTATCCACAACACAACCATTCGTTTATATCCGAGCCAAATATCATTTCAACTCGAGTTTCTTCTTGATTCCCAACTCTTAACTTGATTGTCACATTACACTTCAAATTTGAATCTAACAATCCAATTTGCCTTGATATCATTCTAATTCAATCTCACTTACCACTTTACTGGCTTTACTTTAATTCAAATTTTGCTTTCACAAATTTCTGTTAAATTTGTTTTTAATTCAAACAGTCTTTCGCTAGGAGTTTTTAAATAGTTTACTCTTTTCAAAAATCAAATTTTCCTTTTGAACATGTCACTGAGCCCTTAATTAATATTCCATTAGTTAAATCACTTCTCTATTTCTTTATTAATATTTGTTAACCAAATATCTTCAATAACCATATTGGCCTTTTATGTTATTTGGAAAACATTTACGAATATCGCCTTCCTTTATTTTCTAAACTTTAGAAAATATATGCTATTCATAATTGGAAAATATTCCAATTACTTATCTCTTTTCCGATCTCGTTTATTTCTATACTTAGGAAATATTCTTTATTATATTTCCAAGCTTACACTTATTTGGGTTAAAACGGATGTTGTGTAAAACATCGTTACGACAACCCAAATACTATATTCAACTAACTCTTATTCAACCTTGATCTTCGAGCCTGAAATCTTACTATTTATTTGTTAATAATGAAATCAATCAAGTTGGGGTATAACTACCTCTCAGACCTTGACTGAATATCATTTATAACGTCAAAACATATATGACTACTTACTCGAATAATCAATACCATATAACTACTTCTTCACTTTTAAACACGTATACGCTTCCTCTTTCTATTCTTACTAGATTTTATTCTTAGTCTTCCTTTTTGATTTTACTATTCTATTTCTAAGTTCGTTTCCTTATCGACTTCTATATATATATATCGATACGTTGATTTCTAACTATCAAATTATCTTAAAAATATTTTAACTCCTTAAATTCACGGAAAAATTCGCCATAACTTCCTTTGTACAAGGAGCATCGGGATATTTCAAATAGCCTCCCATGGCCCTCACCAATCCAAAAGAAAAAGAAAAAGCCAAGCGGCTAGCCGATACAGCGCATAAAATCTCATATATGAATTAAATACATACCTTTTCGTCGAGCATTCTATTTATATACCTTCATACCTTATCCATACCTATCTCATGTATATTCATACCTGCCCAATCTATTTTAATTATACCTAATCGTTTTAACTCAATTCGTTAATTAATTTGTTAATTAACTCTTTAGTCTATTTCACTTTTATATTTGAACATGACATGTTCAAATATATTTTAACTTGCTTATTAACTAATTTGAATCTAAATTTCAAATTTAAGTTCTATATTCGATTTCGAATATCCATTTACAAATCCAATTCACCTTTCAAAGTTCAACTTCAAATTCAAAACTCGATTAACTAATTCCTCTTCGACTTAGTTAATTCTATTCAATTTCTATTCAAATTTTATATCACTTCTATTATTCAAATCTATATATCAAATTCTGTATATAAATCCCATTTTGAAATTCAACACAACTTGTCTTTCCCAAAACAAATTCAAAACAGTATCTCTGGTAGTAATTCATCACTTACAACTCGAAAATGAATACTGATGATGCAGCTGTCATCATCGGAATCTATTTTCCAGTGATCAAAGTGAGTCAAATACTATAAAACCATTTCTAAACATTTCAACTTTGAAATTCATTTCAAAATATAATTCACACTGCTTGTAAAACAATTTAAAATCTCCCAGGATCTTAAATTTTCCTTATTTTTAATCCAAATCCATTTACAAACACTTATCAAATTTTCCAGAATTTTAATTCAATTTCTGGTTTAAAATTTCAGATTCAACTCATCTGATTTCACGTATTTCACTTATATGAATTCTGATTGGTTATTTACATAACCATTTAATTTATAATCTTACTCGATTATAATCACAACCAATATACCCAATATATTATAATCATTCCAATATAAATCCTTTATATCAAAATATAATTTGGATAAAATTATTTCATTTACCCTCTTTTCAAAACATACCATGACGGTCCATCGTATTCAAGTGTTTACCAACTCCTACCGATACATTGGATCAAACTGATCGACCAGAACTCATAAACAACTCAACCAATAAATCACCACAATATTAAACAATTTTTATATCAAATTATAAACACGCACTCGTTTATATACACTCAAACTCAATCTAGGGTATTACTAACCCTATCTCTACTGAGTCACGCCACAGAGCCAAGGTAATTCACTTAACTTAAGCTCTGATACCAACTGTAATGACCCGGGTTTTTGACGATCTTGGTTATCCGATATACAACACATATCGAACATCCAAGGATCGAAAATACCGGTCATTAATGAAAGAAATTAGAGGGTGAGAATAGATAAGATAGAAACTTAGAATAGAAGAAGAAGAAGAAGACAACATCAGAGTAACACGAATCTCACAGCGGAACGAATAACATATAATAGATAACATCTCTTTGAAATAAAATCAGTATATGTATACAATAACAATATCAGAGTACAACACTTACAACACAGCGTAAATAACTATAGCTATATAATCCTGAAGCCTCCTGCTCCCAGCTCTTCAAGTATCTGTAAATCCCCACTACTTGACTGCCCGTTTGGGCATCCAAGAGTTTAGGGAAAACAAACAAAATAAACTCCAAGTCAGTCATGGGACTGGTATGAGTAAAACAGTTTAAAACAGTTTGAACAAGTAAACGATATCTCATAACACCACGCCGTAAAACGGAAAGGGTTTTTCCCTTATGAGAATCCAAAATATCTTTATATCAAAAACCTTTTGATGTTATAGTAATGTCTATCAACCACAATATAATAATCATCTAGCAGAACGCTTTCATCTCACATTCTACATATATAGTATACAATCAAAACCGCAAGCACGCATTGGGTAATGGATTTCCAACTATGACAAGGTATGGAACCACCTTACTCTAGTGTACCTCTAGAGAGGAATACAGTGGGTTCAACAAGAACATCTTGCAACCCGGCCACACATGACCGACCACTCATTTCGCTTGAGTGTATCGAATGTATATCACCAACAGTTGGGATCAGCAACCGTTTCCCGAATGGGACAGCATCAACAATAGATTTTTAGAAATAAATGAACCTCTAGATCATGTGATTATACACCCTACTTCGGAGCGACCGACTTAGCCATGCTGCCTGCCCGATTTATGTCATTTACCGGATGTGAGGCTAGAAGCTACGCTTTATCATCATGCCAGATTCACTTTGAATGCCACATCGTCAAATCCATCAAATCACCGATTGACGTCCTCAACCGTACATTATGTGTTAGCTAAAAGAAGTTTCCTTCTCCGCTTCCACTCTTGGTACGGTTGGAGAAATCAATATACGTGATCGTCCGGAAATACTCTGTCAGACATCCGTCCATACAAGTCATCTAGGAACAGGATGAACTAAAGGCACTATTCAATACATCCATCTTAGGCACTATTATCTAAGACCTATACAATAGCCCTTGCGCTTCACTCCGTCTTCAATTATCTTTGGCATATATGATTCGCAACTCTTATGCCAATACAGAGTGGTTCTTTGGATAATAATCCAACCGGTCTCTCTATATTAACAACGTTAAAATGGTCAAAACTTTGATAGCCGATGAGTTATCTATCAAATGAAAACACGTGTGCAAACAACGATATTATTTCCAAATGGAAATACTATCAATAAATCATCAATCATATATATTTCTTTATTTTCTATATTCAGAAAATATATGTTATTAACACTGGAAAACATTTCCATTGTTTATTTACATATCACTATCATTTCACAACCATCAGTCCCTGACTGTAAACTAGTACGAGAACAATTCTCTAAGTATAGACCCCGAAGGCCGAAACCAACATCAGATCGATACTCAGGAAACCATTCGACTTACTAATCTCCAGTCAATTTCTAATTTTGCTTAACTCTATTTCTTTAACTCTATTCGATTAACTCCTATTTGCTTAACTCTAATTCGAATAACTAATATCTGTTTTAACTTTATTTCGAATAACTATATTCGATTTAACTCCATTCGCTTGACTCTAGGTCGCAGCGATCACAATGGTTACGCCTGATTCCCTCAGCAAACATCCGACTGCCGTAGGCAATCTGCAGCCTTGCGAATTACGCTAGCAGTCGTGCTAAATGGAAACTCATTTATTTCGACTCCAACTTATTTACTCTACTGATTTATTCTAACCGATAATATTTCCTTTATTTTAACTTATCCTTCGATTTTATAATTATTTTCTTTTATAAAAATCCTTTTCCTTTTCTATATAAAATCCATCGATTTTATAAAAATAATTCATTTTCAAAATACACTTTGAAATTCCCCTTCCCCACATCCAATATTTCTTATGGTATTTAACATACCATATAACAACGATAAATATCGTCCAAACACACATAATCAACAACAGATTATATATCACATCATATATCACAATATATGAATCACAGTAAATAAATGTTGAGGAATCCAGTTGGATTCCTCCAACCTGTTTCCCTGCAACACAGATGTTAAACAATATAGATAACATCACTTTCAGTTCCATATGATATATTCTATTAAACAGAATCAATATAGAAATTCAACTAACTGACTAGCAGTTCAATCAAACAGTCAACACACAGCCAATCAACCAATATTTAACAGTTCTAAAAATACAACTTGAAATTATAAAATGTTCAGAGTTAGTGAGATTTACTCACATTGGCAGTTCATCGTTAAAGAACGGTAAACTGTTGTTTGATTTGAATCAAACAATTTATTTCGCCATAAATTCAAACTAGCTTTAATCCACTCCCAGCCAGTTTCATTGCCAAGTTCTCATCCCAACCATTCGGAATTCTGATAATGTATGTAATAAATATTAAAGTTACAAGTTCAATCAAATATTTAAATTAAAATGAAAATCCAATTTTTTTTTTTATAAATTCTAATTGGGCTTTCCAACCTTTCAAGGCCCATACTCACTTGAATTTACCAGGCCCGCCAAGACCTTTATCCTCCCTCTCCGTTTTGCTTGGCTCCAGGAAATCCACGCACCAGTCCTCCCATTACCACTCCCTTTACCGATCCAAACACCTTCACTTTTCCACCTAAATCCAAACCGAGTGTTTCAATGACCTTATCTTCCATTCCTCCATCTTCCCATACCAATATCCCCACACTCGATCTCCCTGTGTAGATCCCGTCGTACTCCTATTCCTCACGCACAGCACAATTTTGTGCAATAGTTTTCACCACGAGATCCCCCAAAACTTCATCAATATCTTATACTCTCCACCTTAAACACCAAATCAAACTCTAATTCGAACAACCATACTCCAACATCAAGAAATATCGAACCCTAATAAGAAAACGCACTCTGTACATTTCCACCTAACTCAGGCGTTGATCGCACCCTATAGAACTGCATAGAATCGAAGTCTAATACTCAAGGATCTCATACATATACGTTTTGGGATTTTTTTGATTTAATTTGGATTTTTTATTTGATTTTACTTCTTGCGTTTTTTTTTGCTGAGAAAACAAAATGAGGAACTGGCGGCTACAGATTTTGTTCTTATGGTTTATAAACTTGCGGTGGTTGAGGTTCATGGTTGAGAGAGGAGATAGGTGGCCTTGCTTAGGTCCATACAAAAATTTAGGATATTTTGTTTAATTAATAATGTTATACTCGTCTTTCAAAATTCCTGTGATCACTCATGATACCCAAAAATCACGGAAATTGACATGTAGCTACAGTTTGACATTACGGTCCCAACGAAACTGGTTTCGTCGAAATCCGACTTCGTATGCTCACACAGTGTATTTTTAACTGTCAAAATACTGACTGTTTTCCACTTTAAAAATACGTACGGCCACACAGTGACCCCAAAAATCACGGAACTTGGAATCTAACAATAATTTGATGTTGCGGATCCAACAAAATTAGTTTCGTCGAATTCCGACTTCGTTTGCAAAACCGGCTATTTTTAAAGCTCTGAATGACCCATTTAAATATATAAATGTATTTATATTATCGTATATATTCACAGTGGAATACCATACAGCTCTATTGGGATTTATAACTTGATATTTCAAATCTGGGTCAACCCGATATTCGATTTATATTGAAATCCCTTTTTAAATTATAAATAATTCCTTTATAAATTATAAAGGAATTCCACAGCGACTTTTCTAAAATTTGATTTGGACGTGAATCAAAATCTACACGATGAAATCCTGATTTTTCTCTTCCACTAGAAAGATATACTCCACCAGCTCCACACGTTTCTTGTTTCACAGAAATCCGGCTTAAAACGAATCATGTACATTCAGTTGAAGTTCGAATCGCCAATTTACGAACTGCATCGCCATTTCAAGCTCGATTTTAATTATAATATAATTATACGTTCAAACTGTCGTTCAAATAATATATTCGTTATTCTAATTCAATTTTGAACTGAATTAAATATCACAGATGATCCAGTTCAGACCATATCGCCATTTCAGCCAATTCTGGTTATTTCAGAATTAAATATATTATTTAATTTATTATTTTAATTAAATATTCATCATTATTTTATTCCACGACCATTTAATTCACTATATCACTATTTATATAATTAAATAAATTAATTATAATACCTCTGCAAATGTGGGTCATTACAACAAGCTCCTGTGGATGTTACTTGTTTCAAGTGCTTGTATAATTCCTTTTAAATAAAAATTTAACGTTAATCCCATTTGTTATCACCTTCGGAACAGATTAAAACTTCAGCTAACATTCTCTAATATCACCTACTGTAATGTTATGCATAAAAACATCTTATTTATCAACATAAAAACATGTCATAGTACTGAAATGTTTGATGGATCATTTTACAAAACCATCATGTGCGGATCCTACAAATATGTGGGCCTCTTAGGTTTACAAAGCTAGATCAATTTGACAAGGAAATTAATCGCCCATCAACATGTTTAATTAGAATAAATGCATGCATACCATTAAGACATTGCTAAGACTTGTCTAGTAATAATAGCATGCAAAAACTATAAGTAGGACGTGAAGTGGAAAATTTGTAGCTACGTACTTTTGTTCCTCTAATTATTAATTATTTTTCTTGTACTTCATATTTTATTAATTAATGTATTCATGTCTAAAAATTACAGTGAAACTTCTGGTTTTTTTAGCATACAGTACATGCATTCAACCTAGCCATGTTACGTGATCTATGTAAATTTTAATCTTAGAATAAACACACTTTTCAGTATTTACTATTTGATATAACATCGTCTGTCTACTTTTGATAAAACTGAAAAAACTAACAATACACTGCAACAGAAAACCAAAATCCATTATTCTAACCAGTGACATGATTAGTACAATCCTTTTGCTGCGTCTCTTTATTATGTTTTGACGGTGGACCAAGTTCCTTTATCTGCCACAGGTAGTGTATGAATATGAGTTGTCACACACAAGTGTAACAAAACAAATCCTAGATGTCAAATATTAATCAACTCATATTTATATGCATCTCCATCAATTGTTAGTGGTGTGAGACTATTCAAATGGTTTACCGTCATTACATTGTCCAACATGCAAGATAATCCAGACAGTTTGTCTAATAATTCTCATTCCCTTTGAGTATTTTGCATTGTTTCATATCTTGGGAATATCGTCCGATATCTCACTCGAGGTTCCGTTTTGATCATCCTCAAAATGAGATAGAATAGCACACTGAAAATGTTTTTTTGAGTGTATCAACTGATGGATTACAATATCCGAGATGAGGTATGAAAATATCAGTAGAGATTTTGGTATTTTTGGCTAAAATTTAATCCCCTTCTCTGACCCAAAGCAATATTAAAAAAAACTAAAATCCATTTGTTATTATTGATGTTTGAGTTTGATCAATCACACTTCAACACCCAATTCGTTTGTAAATTAGATGTAAACCATAGTTATCAGTCACTGACTGCGTAAAAGTAAATGAACATACAAGTTTTACAGTGGCTCAACGAATCGTGCCTACCTTCACATATATTAGTCAATTGGTTATACTTTTGATTATAAGTATAATGCAATTTGTTCTTAAGAAAGTAGAGAAAGTTGAAATTAATCTCCAACAGTGTCCTTGCGTGGTGGAATTTCAAAGTGGAGAAGAGATCCTTCAGAATGACCAAGAGATGACCTATTTATAGCTGTAGATAAATGTGTTTATCCTAAAATGTCGGAGGAAAAGGTGATCTCAAATTTACTGGTTTCCAAGAATTTACGTACCCGCGGATCAGTAGCACTCCCATTTGGGGATTGGTAAGACTCTCCAGACTTAGCCAAGTTTCCACATTTTTGCTCCAAACTCCCAGTGCATTCCAAAACTCTTCGTACTCTAATCTTAAGTCTTCGATCGTGCATTTTATGTTGAAAACATGTATCGTTCATTTGAAATTCTCGGATCCATGTTTCACTAATTTGTTTGATCAAAGTTATTGTCCTAGATACGAATTTCGTATTTGAAATTGTTTAACATCGTATACCAACATATGTTGATTACTTCAGAACTTTATATTTGCATGCTTTACTTCGTATTCGGGCTCACGGGGTACTTCAGATCCCATTGAAATACTAATCCCTAGGTCCGTGCAAAAACATTAGCCTGATCACATGAAATTGCACCAAAACCACGTACCGTTCCTCCTTTTTGCTTCGATCCTCATGTACCCATCTTGCTCAATAATTTGCAATGTTTCGGACCCCACAATTTCATATCCGTGATTATTGATCCGATTACATAAAAATATCAAAACACTTGTACCAATCCCATATTTTCCTCATGTTTTTTGGATCCATGAGTTCGGATCCCTAATCATGTGTATTTTTTGCATCTCGCCTTGCTCCTTAATCACTCGTTTTTAAGTGATCGATCCATGCTGATCACCCGTTTATAATTGATCAAATTCATTTCCAAGTGACCGATCATTAGTCGATCACCTATTTTTACATGATCTTGTTAGTCTTATCACTTATTTTCATGTGATTTGTCATGACATTTGAAGTGATCGATAAAACCTTCTGAAATCCGATCACTCATTTTGAGGTGATCATGTCACGATAATCATCTATTTTTGGGTGATGGGACTATGTTTTTGAATTACATCGATCTGTGTTTCCAACTAATCTAGCTAATCTTTTGAGATGTTTTCCATGTAACAACCCGTTTATTTCGAGTGGTCGGATTGTGCCGATCATCATTTTTTGGGAGTATCGATCCGGACTTATCAAATGATTGGGCAAGTGCCGTATCAGTTTGACTCTTGATTTCCAGGTGATTGACCCATGCCTATCATGCTTTTCTAGGGTGATCGACTTGATTCTGCGTGTGATCAATTAAATGAATATGGAGTGATCCAACATGCCGCTCGGGTTATTTTTGAGTCATCAGACGATGCCGGAGATGATTGATCCGAGTCAGTTCATTTTTTATTTCCAAACGAGCGTCGATTCTAATGCTTAGTCTGAGTTTATTCGAGTTCGCACTCGAGTCACGAGCGATCCAGATGTCCCAAGTCTAAAGAGTAACAACCTTGTTAAAAGGCTGGTTAACACTTGCCTCCAAAACATGTCTTTTTGTGGAAGTCCTGTTTCAGATTAGTTCAATCTCCCATGGTCTCTTTGGATTAATGTTGAAAGCTCGTCACCGCGCCAGGTTGATTCCTTGCCCAGTGTAGTCCATACTTGAATATATGAGCCATGTCTCCACTAATCATACTCCTCAGTTAGCGTTTGGAGCCTCTCCGGGCATTAGATAGAGCATAATCCATATTCGTTGCATTCGAACCTTTTTGGGTTTCGGTCATGTATAATCTATACATGATGGTGTGAAGCCTCTCTGGGCTGAGCATAATCCATACAAACATTTGGATTTTAGGTTGTTCCCTACTAAACATAATCCATGCTTATCGGTTCGCGATTCAGTTGATTCCCACTCAGCACAGTTCATTCTTAGTGTTTCGGTTTGGTTAGACTGTCAAACATTATCCATATTTGACTGCCTATTTCTTGGGTCCTGTCAAGTATAATCCATATTTAACGTCCCATTGATTCTTGTTCCACCAAGCATAATCCATATTTGATAGTCTATAGCCGAGCATTATCATGTTTGATGCGTCCCTAGCCTCTTTGGGCTCTTGTCAAGCATAATCCATACATGATGTCATAGTTAAATAGTCGAACATAATCCATACTTGACGCGTCTCTAGCCTCTTTGGGCCATGCATAATCCATGCATAACATCATAGTTAAAGAGTTTGTGCTTGATAAGCATAATCCGTACTCATCAAGTTATTAAATTAAAATCGAGTTTGACATCTGATGATCATAATCCGTACTTACCAAATGGTTTGTTTGACATCTGATTAGCATAATCCAAACTCATTGAATGGTTCATTCTACGTCTGCCGAGCATAATCGATACTTATCGAACAACTCATTATGCTTACTAATTTCATATTTCACACATGATGAGCATAATCCATACACGCCAAATGATCTTATCAAAGTAGCAAAGCATAAAATTTATGTCTGACGAGCATGATTCATACACGTCAAATAACTTCATTAGAATAGAAAAAGTGAAATATTTATTACAAAACTAACAGGTTTTCACCATTCACAACTTGCTTAGGGATCTTTACGATTTTCCATACAAGTGCAGACGACTTGGTCTTTTTGTTACAACTTAATTAATAAAATGAACTAAAACAAATAAAGCAAAATCTGGTGACTTGGTCATCAAAGAGCATGTCTAGGAAACTCTCTGGTTTCCGTACATTGGTAGGAGACTTAGCCACCAGTATCATCTTATTCCTACTTGCCATATGATGACAAGGCCATGACGAGCGCTCGACTCATCTACATCCTTGGCAGTTAGCGGTTGTTTTTGTTGGGTTTCCATGGATGTTCAATTCTGGACATACTGTTGTAGTTGTCTATTTCTCACCCCGTAAATGTCAGCATTCATTTGTTTCAGGTCCAAACCTCTCACGGAACAAACATTATTTTCCAGAAGCCAAGTCTCTTTCAATGGGCTCCCATCAACTACGCCTTCTCGCTGGAACGAGGTCTTTATTATTTAGGAATATCTACTTTGGACTCACATTCAGCTGCATATACAAGTCATATCTCCTTTCCTTTCTGATTTGATTTGCGGAGGATGGGTTGTCTTCATCCTTCCTCTTTCTTTTGCTTTTCCCAGAATTGGATTGTTCTTCGTCATCGATATTATTCACTTGGATAGATTCCCGATCACTTTTGGCATTTCCTCCCTTCGGAATTTATCCGTTTCGAGGTGGAAACCCCCTTATATTCCATGGGGTCTTTCAATGGGCTCCCATCAACTATGCCTTCTCGTCGGAACGGGGTCTCTATTATTTAGGAATATCTACTTCGGACTCACATTCAGCTGCATATATGAGTCATATCTCCTTTCCTTTCTGATTTGATTTACGGAGGATGGGTTGTCTTTAGCCTTCCTCTTTCCTTTGCTTTTCCTAGAATTGGATTGTTCTTCGTCATCGACATTATTCACTTGGATAGACTCCCGAGCAGTTTTGGCATTACCTCCCTTAGGAATTTATCCATTTCGAGGTAGAAACCCCCTATATTCCATGGGGTCTCTTTGTAGTGGGATCTTGAACTCTAAGTTGTCCAAGACGCCCAATACCACGACCATCAACATCATTAATGGTTTTGGTCTATCCATAGAAGCCACGATAACATTGAAACACTCCAGAAATTTGTGCAGAGATTCTCCATTCCTTTACTTAATCGTAGTGAGTGTCATCACATTCTTGGGTCTAGCGATACGAACCCTGAATTGTTCAACAGTTTTTTTCCACCAAGTTCCAGCTCTTGATAGAATTCAATTTCAGTTGTTTGAACCACATTACGACCAAGTTTGAGAGATATAAAGGGGAAGCATTTTGCTATGACAACGTCGGATACCCCTAAGTACTTCCACGTGTATGATATATCACATCAAATTGGCAGTAGGATTCTTTCTACTGTCATAAGCTTCTAGATCCAGATCATTTCCATGACGTGATTGTTGCCATTGAACAGTTGACGCCAATCTCCTTTGCCCACGTCCATTGCTGTTGAAGCTTTTTGAGTGTCAAGTCCGAGCTTCAAGCTTGTGTGTGCCTTAGTTCTACGTTTTAGTCCTGGATTTCAATCCAAATGAGGATTGCATGAGATGCGTGCAGTGGTACTAGAGGGATTGCCCCTACTATCGGTTCGGTATCGATTCCTCCAAGCATAGGGGGAGCTGCCTCTGGTTTCGAACTTCGAGGTGCAGTGTTGCTGGGTTCGAGTTCAATGTTATGGTTTTGAATTGATGGTTGAACTGTTCATTCAACCTAGTTGAGGAGTCTCGTCTTGAAATCTTTTTGTCCCTTGAGCAAAACCTCCTGATGTTCAAGAGGAGGTATCCTCCATGTCTCGTTTGAAGTCACTTATTTTCTACTTCAACGAATATTCGGTTCATCATCAGAATAGGATTCCTCTACTCCTAAGGATCTGCGATGGTATAGCTTCTTTAGTGTATATCGAGATTCCCCTTAGACTGCTACAAACGCACCTCGTGAGATTAGCATACTATGAAGGATCTACAATAGCCACTTCGTTAGGCCTAAATCTAGACTCCTTTTAGACTGCTCCAAACGCACCTCACCTCTTTATTAGACCGTATGTATAATCTTTTCTTATATGTTTAGCTTATATTTCTATTCCACTTATTAAGATATTTAATCTTCTTTTAGGTTTCTTTATGTTACATGGCAATTATAGTCCGAAAATTATGTCTACCTACCGTGAACCTTTTTATCAGTAATTACTTTATTTCTTTATTATCTACATCCCAACGGTTGACCTTAATCATTTTCCTAATTTCCACTTTTATTAAGATGATCAAGTATTTAACTTACTTATTGGTTATTTCTCTGTTTATCATATCATATTCATTGCGTTCTCACTTTTCCTCACTGCCATTGCAAATTTCTTTATTATTGGGAAGTTAGTCATATTCTATTTGGTTGGTTACGAAGGTTTGTAAAAAACTATTTCTATACTTAACGTAAAACATTCTCATATGTAATGATCTGTAGTTACCAGACACTTTTCACTTTTACTCATATATTTTCCCTTTTCGCTGGATAATGCGAAATACATAACATCCCTATTTTGCACTAATCTCGCTTTCCTTATCTTTATTGTAACTACGTTCAGTGTTCCTATTTATAAAATTTAAGATATAAAAATATATTCTTTTCCAACTAATCAATTAAGCTATTTCTGACTTCCTAATTTAGTATATTTATTTGATTCCCTTTTTTACTGCTTTACAAGTTTGACATTATTGCTGTTAATTTTTTCACATTTAGGCTTATGTCTTTCTTTTCAATTTTAAGCCCAAGATACTTATAAATTTAGATTCTATTCTATTAGAACAACATTTACATATAAGTCCAATAATTTAAGATCTTTGTTTAATGCAAATAACTTGAATTAATTAATTACCATAATTTAGTCCCAAGTATATCAATATCTATTTAATAATTACAACGGAAATCAAACGATACTATATATCATTGTCTAAAGATATATAATTTAAATCTACTCACCTGAAAAAAGCATTTCATGTTCCAATTCTGATTAAAATCCAATTCATTATATGTGGCCATTCATTTTGTAATCCTATCTAGATCCACAAACTGGAATTGGCACAGATATATAAATCCAGAATTAAACAAATAAAATAAACTAACTAGAAAACCAGATCTATAAAACGTACCTCACACGGACGACTCATTTTGGACATTACTTTCTTATGTCTACAGTTTCTACCTTCAATTTGTAAATATAAAAATAACCTAAATCTAAAATATGAATTTTCTGAAGAATTGGAGAAAAAAGAAAATTGATAGGGCTTCTGCGTCCATTTAGAAAAAAATGGGTTTAGAGGCTAAGGCTAGCCTTGCACGTTTATTTAGGGAGCCAAAACCACGTCGTCCATTCGTTTAAACAGATTAAAATCATTCGTTCAAAACCTTAGATAACGCATCATTTTTAACACATATGAGTCGACTCAGGCCCGTTATAGGTTGACTAATAGGTTGACCAGACTTATTGGCGGTCGACTCCCATTGGGTTAACCGTCAAATTAATATGTCCTATCATATGTGATTTATTTCTATTAATTATAATATAATGTTGGTTTATAATGTCAATGTTATTAAAATAAATTTCCATGCATTCATATTTAATTTCATTTTGTGAATCGCGTTAGTTTTTCAAATTCAAATACTACTACAAAACTGGCTTGTTGCTTCTATTGTTTAAGCCTTGTTGCTTTCATTCTACAACAGAAGCAACTGCAGGTGATTTAATTAAGCAAAATGTGTTGCTTCGGCTAGAAAACCAAGCAAAAAACAATTTTTGCTTCGGTTTCTTACCCATTGTTTCTTTAGTTCAACATCCGAAGCAAATAAAAAGGATGCAAGTAGATCCAAATTTGTTACTTATGGTATTATACCTGTTGCTTCTGTTATGCTTACACCAGAAGCTAAAAAATGTTACAAAAAATTACTCCCTTGCAAATCACCAAAATTCTCAAACAACAATTGATATATATCATAAATAATTATCTCTTGCAATTATATAATCAGACTATATAACAATTTAAATTGGACAATTAAATGTAATAATTTCATTGATTATGTTATCATCCATGCATTTCAGAGCAACACTAAACAAAAAAAATTCAGTAATACTGTTAATTATATGGTTTTAACACAAGAAAGTACCAAGTACAAACTAAGAACTGCAACTTACTTATTCCAAAATCATAGTTTTAAGATGGAGTGCGGTATCCAACTCTTATTAAAAAAGTAAACTTACAGAAACAAACCAAGCCTCAGTAAATATCCAGTAATCTGACATAGTGTGGAACCTGGACAACAAAGAAAAATGGACTTTTTTTAGTGAGTATCTATCAATGTTGTTGCTAACAACAAATGATTTGTAACATCTAGCAGGAGGTAAACAATGGACAGTTTGGCAAATTTTGATTTATATATTAACATTTAAAAATAGCAATATCACCAATGTGAATTCAGTTTGAATTTGCCGAACAATGTCCCCAGCAATATGTAACAGTCAAAATATAGTATTATCATATAAATATACACATAAATTCCTATACGTAAACCAAAATTTGTATTTTTCCAACAATGGATAGATTTAAATGTCGTATATGTTGCATGACAAACCATGTCGCTGCTTCAACATCTTAAATGTATATATCTAAGAAAACGCTGTATGCATTTTCTTTACTGTATATGTTGATGAACTAAGCATTTTTTGGGTCATTACAGTATTATTTTCAAATCCATCCAAAAAATTTCACAAATATGTTTGATGTTTGACATTTAACAAGCAGCAGAACCATTGTCAAGCACATGCAAAATGCATTATCCGCAACCTTAAATTCTTCACTGCATAAAACATAGATATGAAATGTCATTATCTAAGTTCTTAATTTTGTTATCATTTTTATAAATAGTGCATAAACATGTTTTTCAATTATTCTGCTAATTTTTAAATAGTGCATAAAGGTGTTTTTTAATCATTCTGCTCATTTTTTCTTCTCTTCATTATAAATTAATTTCAGCTACTTTAATAGATCATTCATTTTGACTGTATTGTCCATTCTCTAATTCTAAAAAGGGAGGGGAAGGAGACATGTAGCCACTAATCTGCAACTTGACTAATTTAGTTACTGCGGTTACAATTACCTTGTGCTGTATTAATTATAACAGTGCTATCTGATATGTTATATATCACTCTATAAATTGCATAAAACATAAAACCAATCTATGCAAGAAACACAAATAAATAGGTATATTTTTACCTTCCGCTACTGTAAGGATCTCTTAACCCATAAGAAAATATTATGCTGCTTCCAAAATCCCCAAGCACAAATACGATAGTCTACACAGACATTGTACTTCAATTTAATTATCACTGTATGAAAATTTCCATTACTTCGATAGAAATGAAAAAAAATCGTGGTTTTCAGGTGCAATTTTAATACCACCTAGTCTAATCATCGTCATTCCAATGGTATCAACATGATACAACTGGAAAGCAAAGCCACTTTTTGCAACTATGCTTCACAAGACATTCATTCATTTGAAAATTCACTATGTTTTAACACCAAGAGAAACAAAAGTTAAAGCCATGAACTACATGTAACATATATAGACACACATATTCTAACTATTCCTTTACAATAATTGAAGCAAGGAAACTGAAATCACAAAATGCAAAAGAATGTAAAAATTACAATATGAGACCACTTATACATTAACTTCACATTCACATAATCATGCTCATTTAATCTATAGTACATAGAGCACACTTAGTATGTGGGGCTGCAACCACAGATTTTCAATAACTGATGTTATATATATGGATATAATAAGTGTATTGAAGAGGGGTATGCTGCATATACATGGGGTTCGGCAACTCAAAACTTAATACATGAAACCAAGGCTATCAAGTTTAAAATAAAGAGGATGAAAAAGTTAAGAGATAAGGACAATTCAATCTCTAAATTGTTAACGATATTTTTTGTCAACACCGGAGATAGGTCTATGGGAGTGGACCTAAGGGAAAAATAGATTGTTTAGTCTTCGTAAGTTTGAGTTAGTTTACCATTCCTAGGTATCAAGGTCTGGAATCCGAAAGAATAGTTACTCTGCCCTCGATGGGGTGAGTATCACGCTTAAGCGATTCAAGAACCAATAGTTACCTTGGGGAGAAGGATCTCTAAATACAACCCTTGACAAAGGATTTAACCGATGGTAGAAATGGGGTTCGGCACCAAGCTTGCTGAAGGATCTAAGTTTGCAAGAAGGGTCAAAACTTGTAGGAAGGGTCTAAGCATGTAGGAAGGGTCTAACCTTGTAGGAAAGGTCTAAGCTTGTAGGAATGGGTATTTCACCTGATTTGTGGAAAGGTTTGGGTAAGGATTCATGCGCATATAAGAAGCAAACAGTAAGCTGTTGTAGCGATAAGTAAGAAACAACATGATAATCTCATAAAAAAACATCATAAGTATCAATTCGCTCTTTATTGATCTTTGATTTAGAATACGTTAGCAGAATAGAAGAAATCCCCAAATCGATCTAAGAATTAGGGTTTACTCTAAAAAGAAAGAGTACAAGAATAAGAATGATAAACCCGTCCTTAAAATGAGACCCTTGGGGTCTTATTTATAGAGAATTCGGGACCCCTTCTGTTGTTGGGCTATTGGGCCTGCCAGAGCCTCTGTCAGCCGCTTTTCTCTTTGGTCTCGGATGTTTAGCTTTCGGCCGCTTTTGTGGCGCTGATTATAGCCTCTAAAGTGAGGATCCCGGTCAATTGGGGCTTCTTTGAGATTGAGATGAGCTTGTCGATGCAGTAGGTTTTCGGGATGTATTTGAGCTTCCGGCTGTATGCTTTTGGCTATAAGCTTCCAGATGTAGGCTTCCGGTTTTTTTCATGAATACTTAGAGAAGCTTGCCCTCATGATGTAAGTAGATAGCTGCCGGTTCGGAACCACTGTTGGGGTCTGTACCAAGTGGACTAGTATGGATATCCTGTATCCTTTCTAGGGTTCTGGCTTACCTTCTGGTGGAGCTTTTAGATTAGCCTTGTTTTCCAGGAGGTAGCTTCCGATGATGTGTCTGTTGTTTATTAATATGACCTTTCGACGGGGGTCAATGTAGGTAGCTAATTTTTTTAACTTCTTACGCTTTTACCCTTACTTTTAAAAACTTATGCACCGTAAAATCATCAAATGTCTAAATAAAAAATATATTTAACTGTAAATAACGTCAGGGAATAGTTGATATCATAGGCATACGATTTAATAAACTGAAATTAATAAACAGAAATTAGATCTTAACCCTAACAATGTGTGCATACGATTTAATAAACTGAAATTAGATCTTACGATCTCATCACTCTGATCAACTCCAACATAACTTTCACTCTCCTGTGTTAATATCATATTGTTTTTTTTAGATCATGTTTTTTTTTGAAAACAAAAATGTGTGATCTTCTAAAAAGAAGAGAGCACACATAATATAAAACAAAAAGACTACAATATCTGACTACATAACCAAAAGGAGATAAAAGCAAAATAAAACTACACTCTAAGAATGTAAAGGAATGTAGATAGATGAGCTCCAGATAAACCACCGCCCATCATACTCCAATATAGAATTCCGGCAAAGCCACCACCCGATAGTGAAGTATATCTACTCCAATACAAAAACCAGACACTCCAAACAAAATACAACAAAAAAGAAAACAAAACAACCCCAAAAACTCTCCGAAACCATATACAAAAAGAAACTCCAAAGGATATGTCAATCACCAATCCAGACAGCAATCCAGACAGCTCCTCAACAGTGATCAACAGCCTGAAACCTGAAAGAAACTAGGCAAACCATAAGTAGCCATCACATATAGATATGAGTATATGTGTGTGTATATATATATATATATATATATATATATATAAGAATATCTATATATATATCCATACATATATGTGAAGAAGAAATAAAAAAGAAAAAGAGACAATCAAGCAACACCAAAAAACAGAAATCAACAACAAATGCGAGATCTATTACCTCTAAAATAACCAATGATTCTAATAAATAAACTCAAATTAAATCTAACCTGAAGCAAAAAGCATTCAAAACGCGATTCACCAAAAAACTTAAAGCGTGAGTTAGACATCCAATCCAGACTGTAATTAACAATCTTAATGATTAAATTATTAGCAGACACAGAAATAGAATGAAAAAATCTCTGATTCCTCTCCAACTATATGAACCAACTAATGATAGTAACTAAAGAATCCAACACATACCTCTGCCCAGAATTATAAACAAATCTACAACGATCTCAACAATCAACACAGCTACAAAAAGAAGTAAAACAACCAAAAACAAAAATCCTCAAAACCATATTTAAAATATAATTGGTAAAATTGCAAGAGAAAAATAAATGATCAACATCTTCATCCAAAAGACTATAAAAAATACACTTAACGTCAAAAATAATATTCTTCTTCTTCAAAATCTCAACCGTATTAAGCTTCTTATGAATAATCAACCACATAAGAAACTTAGCTTTAGGAGGAGAATTAGATCTCCAAAGAAACTTAAAAGGGCACAAAGAAACACCAGAAAAATTAATAAAATTATACATAGAATTAACAGAGTACACTAAATACTTATCAAATCCCCAATTAATACAATCACCATTCTCATCCAAATGATATAAAGCTAACTTAGCTTTAAGTAAGGCTAAATACCTTAACATATCTCCTTCTAAAATATTCTCAAAGGAAAATTCCCACGGGGGATTTAAATCCCCTCTATAAACGTCTATAATTAAAGCATTCTTAAAGCAACAATTATTAAAAAGCTCACTAAATTCAATTTTAAGAGGCAGACGAGAAATCCAAGCATCATGCCAAAAGAAAGTAAGATTCCCAGAATGAACTGTCAAATTACAACCTAAATTAAAAAAATCAATACAATACAAAACCGACTTCCAAAACATAGATAGTTTATTAGACCAACTAAAATTAGAACCTACAATAAACTCACCCCCAGAATAATAAAATTTAGAAACAATAATCTTCCAAGTAGCCGACACATCAGGGCATCTAAATCTCCATATCCATTTGGCTAACAAAGAAGAATTAAAATTATATAAATTAGTGATCCCCAGGCCCTCATCCTTCTTGGGTTTACAACACACCTCCCAGCAAACTAAACATTTATAGCCTCTACAAATTGGAACACTACTCCAAAGATAATTATGCCTGATTCTGTCAATCTTCTGAATAACCCATTGAGGGAAACGATGAACGTTCATCCAATAAGTAGGAATAGAAGACAATACCAAATTAACAAGAACTAATCTACCTGCTCTAGACAGAAATCTGTTATTCCAACTTGATAATCTATTATTGATCTTATCAATAATAACTAACCAATCGTCCTTCTTAAGTTTCGAAGGCCTAATCTTAAAACCCAACTAATCAAAAGGAAATTTCATGATAGAACAGTTCAAGGTGCCAGCAACCAGAGACTCAACATTATCACGATCATTAAGAACCATTAAAGCACTCTTATCAAAATTGATTCTAAGACCAGATAGCATCTCAATACAATAAAGAATAAATTTCAGAGCAATAATATGCTTAGGCAAGTGAGAGGAAAATAATAATGTATCATCTGCAAATTAGAGAATAGATAATTCATTATTAAATTCCTCATTACTAGTACAACCTAAAACACCTAATCTAACGGCTCTCTTAACAATTCTAGAGAAAACATCAGCTGCTAAATTAAACAGAAGAGGTGATAGGGGATCACCTTGTCTAAGACCTCTCTTAGATTGAATCTTCTTGCCCACAACCCCATTAACAACAATATTAGAGCAACCATATTTAAGCAAAAACATGATCCAATTAATCCATCTAACCATGAAACCCCTAGCAAGACATAACTCACAGATAAAATCCCAATCAACAGAATCAAACGCCTTCTCAAAATCTAACTTCAAAATAGCACAAGTAAAATTATTTTTACAACAAACATTGATATACTCCTGCACTGCGGCCACTCTGTCCATTATGCTTCTGCCTTTAATAATGGATGTTTGGGATCCATCAATAAGATTGTTCATCTTAATACTAAGCCTATTATCAAGGACTTTAGAAATAATCTTAACCGAACAATTGGTTCAGGAAATAGGCCTAAAATCCTTAAGAGAATTAGCACCCTCTCTCTTATGAATAAAGATAACATTAGCGAAGTTAAAACTTCCTAAACGTAAATCCCCACTATAAAATCATTAAATAAGTTAATAATATCGAATTTCAGGACCTCCCAAAATGCTTATAAAAAAGAACAGAAAAACCATCAGGCGCAGGAGCTTTGTCACTAGGCATATCACAAATAGCCTTCCAAATCACCCATTCATAGAAAGGCTTGTCTAAATCTACTAACTCAACCTTAGCACCAGAAGGGTAAACGTCATTCCATCTAACATTAATCCTCTTCTTAATCCTAGAACCAAAAATCTGCTTATAATACCTAGTAAAAGCCTCATTTAAATCCCTCTGAACGGTCAATTCCACATCATTAACAAAAATAGAATGGATCAAATTATCACGTCTCCTCTTATTAGCCACATTATGAAAGAACTTCATGTTATTATACCCCTACTTAATCCATTGAACATGGGCCCTTTGCTTCCACATGATCTTTTCTTTTTCTAAAATCAGCTTGAGATCATTTCTAAGGTTGCAAAGTCTATCCCTCTCATTGGAATTAAGAATCCTGGACTCACTAATATTTTCTAAATCTAACATCTAACACCACCAAAAATATACTTATTCCAACGTTTAAGAAAAAAAATCTTAACTTACCTAACTTCACAACAAAAATCTTCGTAGAATTACCCCTATACAGATTGTTAAAATAAAACGGGGAATTCCACTTAACTGAAACAAGATTAATAAAACTAGAATCCAATAACCACATCTTCTCAAATTTGAAACTATTACTAATAGAAATATTCGAATCACATGAAAGGATAATAGGACAATGATCAGAACATAAAAAAGGCAAACCCTTACCTCTACAAATAGAGAATCAACCATCCACCTCGGTACTAATAAAAAATCTATCTAATAAAGCAAAAGAAGGATTATCTCTGACATTAGACCAAGTGAACGATCTATTATTGAGAGGAATCTCAATCAAATTATGAGCTAAAATGAAATCATTGAATTCCTCCATATCAGAGAAATCTCCTTCTTAAGGAGATCTCTCCCCCAAAAACCTAGTGACATTGAAATCTCCCCCCACAACCCATTGATTTGGGGCAAGGTTCCTAAAATCAGAACATTCAGCCCACAACTCTCTCCTCTCTAATTTTGTATGAGGGCCATACACATTGGAAATACTCAAGAAAGAATTATTATGAAGGGAAGCAAAGATGACATGTAAAGAATGAAAATTATGAATCTCCTGAATAAGTCTAAATTTTATCCTTCCAACCAATCATAAGTCCCCTGGCACTACCCACAGCCGGAAGACAAGCCCAATTATGAAAGTGAGGCCCCCCAACCTCATATAAAAGCTAAGATCAGGGTTCTCAATTTTAGTCTGCTGAAGTAAAGCAATATCAATATGAAAGTCTTTAAAAAATGCCCTAACCTTATCGCATTTTTTGGGCTCATTAAGACCCTAATGTTTTAGCTAACAATCCTCAACATCGAAAAGAACTAACTCTCTCTAATTCCCTACTCCTAATATAATCAGCATCTAATTCTATGTCAATAAAAACAAAAGCAGTATCATTAGCAAGCTGAAATAGTTGACTGGTAGAAAGGCTACCAAAGAAAACAGAGTATATTCACTACCATAAACAGGAATCATACCTATGCCCGAATTCAAATTGCTACTACTAGCACTCGAATTCGGTAACCTACCATGATAAGAAGAGCCAATGGATCTAATCCTCGCACTACGACGAACCAATCCACAATTGGGAGTCTCTCTCTTATGTCTCCCTCTCCTAACCAATGAAGAGGACACATCTCTAATCGGAGAATGCCCTCCGATATACTCTCGCGAAACAACACTAATCTGATCACTTATCTTACCACGAGAGTCGAACACCGAATTCGCCAACTCACCATCCAACTGGGATATACTATAACAGGGCTGCACATACATGGATGCAATCTTTACATCCAACACCCCCAAAACCAAAGAACAACCACCCATAAACATCCAACCCATATAACCACCCACATCATAACCCAACAAACCATCTAACAGACCAAACTGAAATGAAAACAATCCACTCCTAATAATTCCACGACCGCCCTCAAGCCTATTACCAAGACCACCGACAATGCCTTGAAATCCCTCCAAACTGTCACCATCAAAAACTAATACATCACCACCACACCCAACATTACAGACCCCACAACCCATCTTAATACCCAAACTGCCATCCACTCTCACAACATCATTGTGACTATTAGCATCAAGCCAGTCTTCCATAGACGAACACTCAGCATCATCACTCGATCCAAATTGATCGAGAACACTGCTACGAGTTTTCTTCTTAAACTCCTGCTCGTGCTTTTTACGATCAACAGATGCTAATACACAATCACTTCGAGAAACATAAACCAAATCAGTATCCTGCGAAAAACCGAACTTCACGTTAGATGAAACACAAACTGAACTCTTCCTCAATTATTCCTCAAAATCATCCTGCTCCTCCAGCAGACCAAAGCTATTAAACAATACAATGTCTTCAGCTACTTGCCAAGCGGAACCAACATCCCCAAGGCATTTATCAGAATTATGGCAAGAACCATCAAACTCTCCAGCAACAAACCACTGCATATCCTTCTTAACGCAACCACTCCTCACATCCCTAACCACATTAAAACCTAAAGACTCGTTCTCCAAACCACCATCAAACCTAAAATCAACCGTACACGCCTGAACAAAAGGGTCCAGATCAATGGATCAAACTGACGAGAATCCAAAAACCTCCAGGAAAGACCCACCAATTCTCCTTCAAAAAAAAACCACCCGACAGCCGCCTCCTTATCCAAACCAACCATCATGCCACCATCCACCATAGTCTGCTGATCAACACCCAACAGAGTTGAAACCTCCCAAAACTTCGTCTCTACAACATCATCACCATCTGGGAAAAACTGAAAATCGGCCACATCAAAGCCACAGTTCACAACAGTATTAATAGCGTAAAAATGCACCAATATCTCATCCATTATCATAATACTCCTCCTCCTGATCTTCGCTAAAAAAAATCAGAAAATAACCTTCGTAGTTTCAAGAAATTAAGGCAAAACGAAAAATCATGGTCCTTCCTCTCGAGCGGTCGTGGTAAAGGCGGGAACACTTCAGATCTTGAGTCACAAGAAATTCTCTTTCGCCACAATATACCATCTACTAGACCCTTGATGTTCCAAATCAATAGAAACAACTAATACGCACCATCATTATCCTGTTGAGGATAAGCCAATTCGTAAAGATCAATGAGCGATATAATCTTCCGACATAAAATTGAACAGTTAAAATGCATGAAATCAAAGACTGAACTGCCCTTAAAAAACTCTAGACAAATGATCTTTTTATGCCCCAATCCACCGCATTTAAAGCATCGTATCGGATTCCTGCAATCACTTGCAAAATGGCCAGAATCCCCACATCTGTAACAACATCGATCTCTAGATGATTTCCAATTAACAGAGCTCTTATGCGATGCCGAAATACGCTTTGGACCTAATACTGACTTAGGACAGAATTGACGAGCCACAGCAGCGAACGAACGATGAGATTCTCTACTCGAACAGGGCAAGAAAGAAAAAAGAGACGAAGAAAGATTACAAGAAAAGTCCAAGTAAAGATCTTGACTCGATACAAAAGAAAGAGTCGCCGCCATTTTTTCGATCTCTGATAGTCAAAATTGTATAGAATATTTTTGCATTTAACAATTGTTTTATGATGTGATAAAATTCATATGATCATGTTTTTTTTTAAATCATGTTTTGAAACGACCCGAAAATCGCCCTTGTGGGAAATCGCCAGATACGCTTACTCTGGGAATACAACACATCAGAACAATAACAACAGACTTTTATAAACATCATAATAATGTTACATCAGAGTACAGAATATCAGAGTACATCGAATAAAATACAGCGGAAGATAAATTACAATATTTTAATACATTGCAGCGGAAACAATACAATAGATACAGCGGAAGACAACTATGCTTAGGACACCGCTTTAAGCTTCAATCCAGAATCCTGCTCGAGATAAGGACCTGTAGACAAACTACTCGACTGCCCGTGTGGAAAAGAGGGCACCCGAGTTTGTAAAGGTGGAAACAAACAATGGGTCAGTCATGGGACTGGTGTGAGAATTCTAAACTAATCAATAGTAATAAGGAAAATCCAAGGACCACGCCGCTAACGCGGAACGGGTTTACTCCAATGGATTGTCATGCATAACTTAAGGTGACTGAACAAATAATAAGTAAATCGTAAAACAACGCAATGCTTTTTAGAAAAATGAAACCATTATAAGACCCAAGTCCCATCACACAATGCAACGCAAACCGGAGGATAGGGTTTTACCTTATAATGGTTAAAAATGCTTGATACGATAAAACGGGTTTGATATTATTATAGTGTATATAAGTTTCAAAAACATTTCAATCATAATGTATCAATCCTAGGACACATAGATACCATAATACTATGCTTCCATACTAGTAATACAATCAAATTTGCATGAGGTCGTATTGGAAATTGGATTTCCATCATGAGTCAAGGCTAGGGAGGAGCTCCTTACTGATTCGAGACACTCTAGCTAATGTCTCAGGATCCCCCGCAGTGAACCCTTGGATAGCTGCAGGGTCGGTCCATACATACAGCTTCGTGGATTGGCAATTCCTGAACACACGTTTCCCGGTCTTATAGGACCTATCATCCGAGGCGCCTCATTCCATCATCCACATAAGTAAAATGTTGTAACAACCCGAAAATCTGGGCCAGTTTAAAATTTTTATTTTGGCAATTTTAGCGAATTTTAATTATTTAAAATGAATTATTTTAAATAATAACGACGAGAAATTTATTTTGAATATAAATCGAACATATATATTATATAGTTCGTCGTTAGAATATAAATATTTATATATAATTATAAATAGAATTGAAAATGGCGCGGTAGTTCGATAATTCGATTTCAAACTTCAATTGAATGTACCGGGTGCTAAACAATCCGGATTTTAGTGAAACCAAAAATAATGGAATCTATTTGTGAATATCTTTCCAACGGATCTGAAAAATCAAAATTTCATAGCGGGGATAAAAAGATATGTCCAGTTGAAAAGTCTGAATAGTCGCTATGGAATTCAGGCCCTTAAAAATAGCCATTTTGCAAACGACCTCGGAATTCGATGAAACTAGTTTTGTTAGGACCGTATCGTCAATACGAAGCTAGAAAATATTTTTCAGGAATTTTTAAAGTTAATATGTGACCCCAGTAAATTGAAATGTACGTTTAAAATTCAATATAAGGATTTAAATGTTAATTTGAACGAAAACTGATCGAAACAGTCGAGTTGGCTTACCAGACCTATCCCATTGTGTTCAGAATGGGGGTATTTAGTTGGGGACTACAGTCGTTGGATTTGAATTGGAGTTTGTATCGATAAACAAACAATTTTCGAATAAAATAATAATATTATATATATTATAAAACCTAGAAACCATTCTAACCTAATTCCCTTTCACTTTTCAAACCCGTAGTCAACCAGGTCAAACACGCCTCCACCCCCCAAAACCGACGTCCCTCGTCCTTCGAAATTGGTCGCCAGCGATCTCCCTCATCCTGAATCATTTCGACCTGGTCCCTGAAGCGAAATCGACGACCTTGGGGAGATCTCGAAGGTGATATTGTGTGATGGGTTATCGTGGAATGGCAGGGCCGATTTCATTCACCAAAGGCGCCGGCATCATGATGATTTCCAGGCCAAAGGAGGCCGTCGAATTGGGGCCCACTCCAGGCGCAGGTGGCGCACTCCAAGGCGCACCTCGTGCCATCAATTGATCCTCCTCCGGTCAAGCGTGGCAGCGGCTTCTTCGAACCCTAAATGTCGAGCCTTATCCGATGTCAACCTGGAGCAGTTCGGGAAGTTGCTGAATGATGAAAATAGACTGTGAGCTCCTTCTTTCTCTTTATTTTAATTAGCTTAAATAAAAATGTTAGATTTTTTTTTTATATATGAAACAATGTTCTAAAAAAATATATATATATAAAGTTTAAAAATCAGTTTAGAAAAATATACATATACTTTGTTTAGCAAAATATAATATGCTATGTTTTGAAAATATAAAGATACGATTTTTGAAAACAGAAAAATGAGATTTTTATGTAGATAGTATAGAAATAAAAATATGATTTTTATTTATAAATAGCATAGGATGAAAATAGAATTTTTAATATGGTAGAAGATGGTTAACTGATATTTATTTTCAGCTTTTAATCTAAATAAGCAGTGTATTTATTTGCAAGTGTTAAAATAAATACGATGGAATTTTATTTTTAGTTTATAAAAATAAAATAGCAAAGTAAAAATTTGATTTTTATATATTGAACATCGAAGTAAAAATTTGATTTTTATATATTGAACATTGAAATAAAAATATGATTTTTATATATTGAATAGCGAAGTAAAAATTCGATTTTTATATATGTAGTGGCTACGGGCGAAGAAAGTGATAAGAGACGAGAACAGTGAAGATTTCCTGCATTAGAAGTGCCGTGGAGTTAGGATAGCTATTGGTGAGAATTTCTCACCTTTCAATTTCTTTTTCTAGTTATATATATATACTAGGATGCAGACGGTGCTTAGTAGCACCCGACACAATCGTCCACAGACCATGGACTTGTTTGGTTGATTGCAAAAATTAGTTAGATTATTTGATTGAAATTGAATTGTTGGGTGAAATGAATGGATTGATTGATGTGTGAATGGCGTGGGCCTTCACTAGATCGGGGATAAGGCTAGGCCTTGTCCCGTTTCTAGTATCGTGCCGTTATGCCGCCGAAATTTTCTAAAATATGTTAGAAAGATAAAAATAACATTTGTTGAATAAATGAACTTAATAGAAATTCATGTGTTAAAATAAAATGTTTTATCGTTAAAATATATAATTTTTAACGTGAAAGTGAATAAATAAATATTTATAAACAAATCGGCCGATTTGTTTATATACACTGATTTGACTGATATTGATTGGGTCGATAAATTTTACACATCGCCCAACTGCACAACTAAATCTGTGTTTGATTGTTTGAAACCCCACACGGGTGTTGGGATGAAATTTGAAGTTCACTCATCCTGATTGATTAAATGTGTCGATCGATTGATTGACAGGCTGTTATAAGCGTTAGATATCTATATTTGATGCTTATACAGTGTAGTGCACTTTGGTTGATGGTTGATTATTTTTCAATGCTATTATGTACGTGTGATGTGTGAAAATCCATATGATTAACTTTATATGGTAATTGATTGGGCCTCATTCCAATTTAGAAAATGAATTGAATTTGATTAGATTAGAAAACCAATTGAATTTGATTTGATTAGAAAATGAATTGAATTTGATTTGATTAGAAAACCAATTGAATTTGATTTGATTAGAAAATGAATTGAATTTGAATTGAATAGAGAATGAATTGAATTTGAATTGAATAGGAAAACGAATTCGAATTGAATTGAATTGAAAAGAAAATGAATTCGAATCGAATTAAAATCGATTTGAATTGAAATCAAATAGAAATGAAGGTAAAAAGGATTTATAATAGAAAATTCAATTTCGATTTGAATTTGAAATAAAGGTTGAAATCGTTTTTGAAACGAATTCAAAACTATTTATAAAATTCGTTTTAAATAGTAATCGACGAAATATATATTATATATATTATATATATAATATAATGGCCTGAATAGAACGCGCCGCGGCAGTTCGCGAATTTCGACCATTAACTTCGAACGAATATTACGGGAGATCCGACCGTCAGATTCTCCTGAAACCGGAACCGTTGGGTTCGTATCGAAAAGAGCTTTCTAACGAATATTAGAAATTTGAAATCTAACGGTTGGATTTGGAATTATGTCCAAATCAAATTTGAAAAAGGTCGCTGTAAGTGCAGTTCGATGACCATTGATGGAAATCGACTGTACGGGCCTTGATAAAATTATTAAAAATAGTAATAATTTGTGTAAAATCATAAGAAATGATTTAGAAAGGATTGGGATGAAAAACTCCATATTTGAAAAGATAAAAATAGATTTTTATCGAAATGAACTAGTTTTGAACTAGAACTATAATTCTATTTATTTTTTTTAAATAAATAACTTGAATTTGAAAAGGGTTTTAAAAATAACCAGAATTTCCAATGATTGCATTGGAGTGGATTTGAATCGAAATTGTCCTCGGAATATTTCGATGTTGGAATTCGTGATTATACAGATGTTGTTATGGAAATTTGAAAGATATATGTTTATATCGTTATTTCCAATACGACATTTGTTAATCGTAGAATTTGATATTGAATATAAGCCGATATATATTTTCTATTTAGAGCCTTGTATTGAATATCAAATGTGATTTGGGTTTGTCGTGAATGGTGTCTTCATTAACACTGTTCTTGAACCCAGTTGAGAAAAGATTAAATCTTTTTATTTAGATTTAATGAAGTGTACCAATTAAATAATATTTAATTGAAATTGAATTGATATTGATTCTTGGGTTTATCGTGAATGGTGTTTTTAAATAACACTCGTTCTTTAACCCGATAATTAATGGAAATGTGATTTTGGGTTTATCGTGAACCGTGTTTTAAATGACACTGATTCTTTAACCCAGTCACAGATCAAAACTAAGTGGAGTTTTAATGAATCTTTAATTAGATTGAAAAGATCGAGAATGGAGTATCACCAGTTTTACTCCAGGCGATAGTTAAATCTTTAATTAGATTTAAACGTGAAATGGTAATTGAATTTACCGATAACACCGTGGTGTTAGATATGAAGTATAACCAGTTTTACTTCATGGGATGAATAGGTTGGGATTGGGAAATTAAAACAAATGATTACTTCGGTAAGGATCGCTAATCCCGACTAGTTTGAATTGATATTCAAAAATAGATTAAAGAATAAATTCAAGAAATTTATCTTGGATAAAATTAATGGGAACCTTTCCCTACGAATGTGAAATTTAGAAACTAACTGTCGGTTAGCTAAGCAGAATGGTTTTCTGGATATTGATCTGATGTTGGTTTCGGCCTTCGGGGTTAATATTTGGGGAATTATTCTCTTGTTAATTTACGGTTAGTGACTGATGAATTGGAATGAGGCGTATGTTGTGTTTGTGTAACACTTATTTAAAATATACGCGAGTTATACGGAAAGACCAGGTTTATCCCATTCTGAATAACTGATACGACGATAAGTCGAAGATGAAGACGGTGGTCGAAGACCAGAAGTCTTCACGTTGTTTGGGTGATTACTGATGATCTTGATTGAGCTGTACACCGAAGAAAATGGAAACAGTTGGTGATCGTCCAGACGTACTTGGAGATCGATGGATATGCGGGGTACTAGGTGCCTCCGGTTTCGATCAGACCCAGAACGGACTTGTAAATGGACTGTGTGTCTGACATTGGATTTTAGTCCGTGTGATTGATCTCTATTAAATATATATCTGTTTGGCGGCGGAGAATTTATTCTCTTGCCTAACGCCCTTCTCTGAGACGTATGAGCTCAGGGGTTATATATTGATGGATATCAAACGCATGGAGTGAATTGCCTGTGTGGCATGCCTAAGTGGCAATTGATCGAGGCTTCTGTTGAAAAGCAAAGTCTTGTGGTTGATGATCGAAGCACGACCTTTGTGGCGTAGCTTTGTGTAACGTTTACTTCGCGAGTTTCACACCCGGTATGAACCAAAAACGGGAGACAGACCTCAGGGAGGACATGCGTTTCTTTCTAGTTAGAAGTGGCGTCAGTGGTTTTACACGCCCTGACGAGTTTGACTTATGTGGTTGTTGCTGTTGCGAGGCGCCTCGGTTTGATCGGACGATCCGGGTCCGATGGAGTCATTTATTGGCTCATTTACACCCCATAGGTTGGAGAAACGTATTGTTCAGGCATTATAATCCACATCAGTGGACCGACCCTGAGTCCAAGGGACGATGCGTTCTGTTCCTGAGACTCGGACTAGACAGTCTCGAATCGGTTGAGGATCTTGCCCCTAGCCTCGGTTCATACCATAAATGATAATCCAACTTCCAATACGACGTCTTGCGGTTTTGATTGTAAACTTATATATGGCGACATAGTGGTATGGGTCATTCATGTCGCCTATGATTGATACTTATGATTTGAAGTTGTTTTATACACTATACACTTATAATAGTATCAAATAATCTGTTTTAAACGTATCAAGCATTCTTTGGCTGTTATAAGGGAAAACCCTATCCCCCGGCTTGCGTTGCATTGTGTGATAGGACCTGGGTCTTATAACAGCTTCATTTTTCTTTATTTAGCATTGCGCTGTTTGTTTTATGCACTGGTGTTCTTGGGAGGAAACCCGTTCCGTGTTATACGGCGTGGTCCCTTGATTTACCAAACTTTAAAAATAAAGATTAACTGTTTTAGTTCTCACACCAGTCACATGACTAATCTGGAGTTTATTGTTTTAACCTAAACTCTGGGTGCCCCTATTTTCCGCACGGGCAGCTTGTAGTTTTGGTTTTGCAGATTTATTTTCACAGGATCCTGGTTTACAGCTGGAACGATATCCGGAAAGCTTTGTATCCGTATATCTCTTCTAGTTGTGTATTGTATTATTTTCCGCTGCGATGTATTTAAATGTAATTTAAATCTCTGATATTTCTGTGTAATATTCATTTATACTCTGTATATTCTTATAATCTGATGTATTGTTGTAATATACAATGAAATGTTCTTCCGTCTGCGTTCTGTTTTGTCCTGTTCTCGAACAATTCGTTCTTTCTCTTCTCTTCGGAGACCGGGGAAGTTCGGGTCGTTTCATTTTGGTATCAGAGCTTTGGTTTACAAAGCTAGAGAACAAGGCACATTAGAACCATAAGAAAGAATTCATCAGATATTGGATTAGTAATATCCAATTAGAATGACTCGTTAGAGATGGGATCAGTAGAATCCTAGAACGAGTGTGAAGAGTATATTTTTAAAGAGAAAACAAATTTAGTTTTGAAAATCTAAATCAAATATTCGTATTTGATTATTTATCTGTATTGATTTGGACAGTCCAGTATATAAAGAATTTGCATATACGCCTTGCAAACGTATATTCAAAGTTTTAATATATTGGATAGATATAGCATCACACTCTAGTCGCCCGGAGATGATATTGATGATAGCGATCGCATCATCAACATTTATGTTCGAGTTTCGAAGGTGGGATTCCTATATATTTCCATTAGACTGGTGTGAGAACCAAAATTAGATAGGGCTTATTGTTGTGATTTGGCATCAAAAATGAGATTTTTGACTATATATCAAAGTTATGAATTTCAAATGATAATTCACTAATTGATTGATGTTTGTGTTGTTTGTTTAATTGTTTGATAATTTTGAACCATTATGCCTAACTGAATCAAATATTGAATTGTATTGAAAATTGGTCGCATATGCTTGCATATATATGTACTTACCTTGAACAGGTCATAGCAAGGAGGCTAGAGCAGAGAATAAAATTTGTTTGCCCGACAAATAGGTACATGTTTACTACATAATTTACTGTTTTGTTTGGGTGATGATGATTTTATGAGCCTATTGGCTAGCCGCTTGGCTTTTTCTTTTTCTTTTTGAGATCTGAAGGCCTATATGGCAATTTCGGGATTTTCCCGTGGCTCCCGGTGCAGGGGAGGTTATGGCGAAATTTTTCAAAAATTCCGGGTGTTAGCCAAATTTTTGAAATTTTTGAAAATTCTCAGAAACTGAAAAGTTGGAGAATGGAAGCCAGATCGAACGTAGAGTTGATTAATCAAACCACTTTCGACTTTGTTCCTTTTCGGGGACGAAAAGTTTTAAGTGGGGGAGATTGTAACAACCCGAAAATCTGGGCCAGTTTAAAATTTTTATTTTGGCAATTTTAGCGAATTTTAATTATTTAAAATGAATTATTTTAAATAATAACGACGAGAAATTTATTTTGAATATAAATCGAACATATATATTATATAGTTCGTCGTTAGAATATAAATATTTATATATAATTATAAATAGAATTGAAAATGGCGCGGTAGTTCGATAATTCGATTTCAAACTTCAATTGAATGTACCGGGTGCTAAACAATCCGGATTTTAGTGAAACCAAAAATAATGGAATCTAATTGTGAATATCTTTCCAACGAATCCGAAAAATCAAAATTTCATAGCGGGGATAAAAAGATATGTCCAGTTGAAAATTCTGAATAGTCGCTATGGAATTCAGGCCCTTAAAAATAGCCATTTTGCAAACGACCTCGGAATTCGATGAAACTAGTTTTGTTAGGACCGTATCGTCAATATGAAGCTAGAAAATATTTTTCAGGAATTTTTAAAGTTAATATGTGACCCCAGTAAATTGAAATGTACGTTTAAAATTCAATATAAGGATTTAAATGTTAATTTGAACGAAAACTGATCGAAACAGTCGAGTTGTCTTACCAGACATATCCCATTGTGTTCAGAATGGGGGTATTTAGTTGGGGACGACAGTCGTTGGATTTGAATTGGAGTTTGTATCGATAAACAAACAATTTTCGAATAAAATAATAATATTATATATATTATAAAACCTAGAAACCATTCTAACCTAATTCCCTTTCACTTTTCAAACCCGCAGTCAACCAGGTCAAACACGCCTCCACCCCCCAAAACCGACGTCCTTCGAAATTGGTCGCCAGCGATCTCCCCCATCCTGCATCATTTCGACCTGGTCCCTGAAGCGAAATCGACGACCTTGGGGAGATCTCGAAGGTGATATTGTGTGATGGGTTATCGTGGACTGGCGGGGCCGATTTCATTCACCAAAGGCGCCGGCATCATGATGATTTCCAGGCCAAAGGAGGCCGTCGAATTGGGGCCCACTCCAGGCGCAGGTGGCGCACTCCAAGGCGCACCTCGTGCCATCAATTGATCCTCCTCCGGTCAAGCGTGGCAGCGGCTGCTTCGAACCCTAAATGTCGAGCCTTATCCGATGTCAACCTGGAGCAGTTCGGGAAGTTGCTGAATGATGAAAATAGACTGTGAGCTCCTTCTTTCTATTTATTTTAATTAGCTTAAATAAAAATGTTAGAATTTTTTTTTATATATATGAAACAATGTTCTGAAAAAAAAAAAATATAAAGTTTAAAAACCAGTTTAGAAAAATATACATATACTTTGTTTAGCAAAATATAATATGCTATGTTTTGAAAATATAAAGATACGATTTTTGAAAACAGAAAAATGAGATTTTTATGTAGATAGTATAGAAATAAAAATATGATTTTTATTTATAAATAGCATAGGATGAAAATAGAATTTTTAATATGGTAGAAGATGGTTAACTGATATTTATTTTCAGCTTTTAATCTAAATAAGCAGTGTATTTATTTGCAAGTGTTAAAATAAATACGATGGAATTTTATTTTTAGTTTATAAAAATAAAATAGCAAAGTAAAAATTTGATTTTTATATATTGAACATCGAAGTAAAAATTTGATTTTTATATATTGAACATCGAAGTAAAAATATGATTTTTATATATTGAATAGCGAAGTAAAAATTCGATTTTTATATATGTAGTGGCTACGGGCGAAGAAAGTGATAAGAGACGAGAACAGTGAAGATTTCCTGCATTAGAAGTGCCGTGGAGTTAGGATAGCTATTGGTGAGAATTTATCACCTTTCAATTTCTTTTTCTAGTTATATATATATACTAGGATGCAGACGGTGCTTAGTAGCACCCGACACAAACGTCCACAGACCATGGACTTGTTGGGTTGATTGCAAAAATTAGTTAGATTATTTGATTGAAATTGAATTGTTGGGTGAAATGAATGGATTGATTGATGTGTGAATGGCGTGGGCCTTCACTAGACCGGGGATAAGGCTAGGCCTTGTCCCGTTTCTAGTATCGTGTCGTTATGCCGCCGAAATTTTCTAAAATATGTTAGAAAGATAAAAATAACATTTGTTGAATAAATGAACTTAATAGAAATTCATGTGTTAAAATAAAATGTTTTATCGTTAAAATATATAATTTTTAACGTGAAAGTGAATAAATAAATATTTATAAACAAATCGGCCGATTTGTTTATATACACTGATTTGACTGATATTGATTGGGTCGATAAATTTTACACATCGCCCAACTGCACAACTAAATCTGTGTTTGATTGTTTGAAACCCCACACGGGTGTTGGGATGAAATTTGAAGTTCACTCATCCTGATTGATTAAATGTGTCGATCGATTGATTGACAGGCTGTTATAAGCGTTAGATATCTATATTTGATGCTTATACAGTGTAGTGCACTTTGGTTGATGGTTGATTATTTTTCAATGCTATTATGTACGTGTGATGTGTGAAAATCCATATGATTAACTTTATATGGTAATTGATTGGGCCTCATTCCAATTTAGAAAATGAATTGAATTTGATTAGATTAGAAAACCAATTGAATTTGATTTGATTAGAAAATGAATTGAATTTGATTTGATTAGAAAACCAATTGAATTTGATTTGATCGAAGCACGGCCTTTGTGGCGTAGCTTTGTGTAACGTTTACTTCGCGAGTTTCACACCCGGTATGAACCAAAAACGGGAGACGGACCTCAGGGAGGACATGCGTTTCTTTCTAGTTAGAAGTGGCGTCAGTGGTTTTACACGCCCTGACGAGTTTGACTTATGTGGTTGTTGCTGTTGCGAGGCGCCTCGGTTTGATCGGACGATCCGGGTCCGATGGAGTCATTTATTGGCTCATTTACACCCCATAGGGTGGAGAAACGTATTGTTCAGGCATTATAATCCACATCAGTGGACCGGCCTTGAGTCCAAGGGACGATGCGTTCTGTTCCTGAGACTCGGACTAGACAGTCTCGAATCGGTTGAGGATCTTGCCCCTAGCCTCGGTTCATACCATAAATGATAACCCAACTTCCAATACGACGTCTTGCGGTTTTGATTGTAAACTTATATATGGCGACATAGTGGTATGGGTCATTCATGTCGCCTATGATTGATACTTATGATTTGAAGTTGTTTTATACACTATACACTTATAATAGTATCAAATAATCTGTTTTAAACGTATCAAGCATTCTTTGGCTGTTATAAGGGAAAACCCTATCCCCCGGCTTGTGTTGCATTGTGTGATAGGACCTGGGTCTTATAACAGCTTCTTTTTTCTTTATTTAGCATTGCGCTGTTTGTTTTATGCACTGGTGTTCTTGGGAGGAAACCCGTTCCGTGTTATACGGCGTGGTCCCTTGATTTACCAAACTTTAAAAATAAAGATTAACTGTTTTAGTTCTCACACCAGTCACATGACTGACCAGGAGTTTATTGTTTTAACCTAAACTCTGGGTGCCCTTATTTTCCGCACGGGCAGCTAGTAGTTTTGGTTTTGCAGATTTATTTTCACAGGATCCTGGTTTACAGCTGGAACGATATCCGGAAAGCTTTGTACCCGTATATCTCTTCTAGTTGTGTATTGTATTATTTTCCGCTGCGATGTATTTAAATGTAATTTAAATCTCTGATATTTCTGTGTAATATTCATTTATACTCTGTATATTCTTGTAATCTGATGTATTGTTGTAATATACAATGAAATGTTCTTCCGTCTGCGTTCTGTTTTGTCCTGTTCTCGAACAATTCGTTCTTTCTCTTCTCTTCGGAGACCGGGGAAGTTCAGGTCGTTTCAAATGTCGGGCCGTGTTAAAACCCAAACACCACTTCTAGCTAGAAAGAAACGTGCTGCTCTCCCTGCGTTTCCTTCTCCCGTTTTAGACTCCGCCGGTGTGTGAGGCTCGCGAAGTCACGCCATACACAAAGCTATGCCTAAACAGGCTATGCTTTGATCATCCCACAAGGCCTGCTTTTCAACAAAGCCTTGATCATATGCATCTTAACATGCCACATCGTCACTCCATATCACACTACCCATCCTTTGCCGAAATATATGAAAGGGTGTTAAGAAAGAGAATAAATTCTCCGCCACCAACATTCATACATTCGAGAGAAAATCAATAAGTACAATATATAAAGGAGTACGATATCAGACACAAATTCCATTCATAAGCTTATGCTCTGGGTCCGACCGAAAGCCAAATCCGTACTAATCAACACTACGTCCGGACGGCCACCACTGTAGCCCCTTCAAGGTAGCTACTCCAATCACGGGCATCAGCAATCGTCGTCCATTCGATATGAAGATCGCCGGTCTTCAATTTCCGTCTTCAACTCTTGAATTTTTAAACGTCGTTCAAATTATTTGGAATGAGATAGACTCGGACTTTCCAAATAATTCTCGCATATATATAATTTAAAAATCATTTCATATTGTTAATATCAATTCATAACGATCAATCTTTATTTTTATTTATATAAAAATAATTAAATTCCATTTAATGACGCTTCAAGTCAAAAGGACGACCTTGGTGCTGTTTTCACCCAAATTTGTTTTACTCATTTCTCTAAATCTAACCGTTGGATTTTAACATATTTCATAACATTGGAAAGATCTTCCCAAGGCGAACCTAACGATTACAGATTTGGGAAAATCCGACGGTCGGAGATTTCAGTATAACCGTTTAAAATACAATTCCAAAACGCAAACTACCACGCTTGATTCGTTAAAGTAAAATTTATTTATATATATATATAATCGGATATATACACACAATTTCTTCGGCCATTTCGTTATTGCGATAATCGTGACAAGTAAAGGTATATAACATAACACACAATAATTTTTATTTAAATTTAGTTCACATACACATCTTATACACAACAATGTATATTTTCTTACTTTTGGTTTAATTACATAAAAATGAAATTTTCTCTTCTTTTAATCTAATTACATGGTAAAATACCCTTTTTAATTACATTAAAAATGTAATTAACATTACGGTGAAAAATTCTATCTTTTGAATTTCATCAAAAATGTAATTCTCATTACCATGTCAAATTTTCTTCTTAATTACATTACGACGGTAAATTCTTACCTTATAATTACATTAAAAATGTAATTTTAATTACAATGGTAAAATCTTATTCTAAAATTCCATAAAAAAAAGTAATTTCTTACTATGCAAATTCTTATTCTTTAATTGCATATAAAAATGTAATTTTCTTATTCTAACTTACATTAAAAATGTAAAATTTTCTAATTCTTATATAATTCACATGAAAAATGTAACTTTCACTTTAATTCAGTTACACAAAAATATGAATAAAAGTACATTCTATTTTCTATATATATTTGCATCGAGGAATACAAATAAAAGAACAATTTTTATTTCTAAATATATTTGCATAAAAGAATGCAAATAAAATAACCTTTTGATTTCTTTCAGTGTATTTGCATAAACAAATGCCAATACATAACATTTTATTTTAAAGTAACTCTTTTATTTAAATGTAACTCTTTTATTTCAATATTTTGTTCGCATCAAGGAATGCAAACAAAATACTACTCTTTTTATTTTACTAAACAAATTTCCCATTTTACACAAATGTCAAATTTTGGTGTCACATTCTCAATGAACAAATATAATGGTTTTTGTTTAACCATTTTCTAATATCTCAAAATGTCCAATTTCTTTCCAACGAATGACGGTGAAAATAAATGTCAATTTCTTACTTAACCTATAACGGTACAAATAATGATCATTTTAAAATTATCAAAACAAATGAGGGTTAATTCTTTTTAACAACAAATGAAAGATATTCTTTTTCATTAGACAATGAAATATTATTCTTTTAAATGCAACACTCTTTAACAAAAATGAACCTTTATTCCTTATGCAACATTTTGACTAAAAATGTTAATTTTTAAATGCAACCTTTTACACTAAAAATATTAATTCCTTTAATTGCAACAAAAATAAAAATGTTACTTTTCTATGCTAACCTTTTATATAGTAAAGATGATCTTTTTCTAATGTAACACTAGATGTACCTCTTTAAGACTAAATATATAATGACACTAAAACATTTCACTTGATTCTACAAAGTTACAACAAAAGAATAAGTTCTTTTGTCATAACTTTTATTCAAAACAGCACTACATAAAGATATAGCCTTTAATGTAAAAAAACTTTATATTTAAACAAAATTATAAACAAAATCTTTAATGTCCATTCTTTTTATTGTAATGAATTTACAATAAAAATACTAAATTTCATTTCAGCTCTTTTATTTACAAACGAAATGTAAATAAAAGTGATTTTACAAATTTGCCCTTTTTAATTATTTACGCAAAGGATATAAATAAAAATGTATAAAATAAATTTTTTTTTATTTGCACATAAAATGCAATTAAAAATGTATCTAACCTTTTTGTCCCTTTTTATTCGCAAATAAAATGCAAATAAAGATGTGTTTTCTAATCTTGTCTTTTAATTTACATGGTAAAATCCTACCTTTAATTACATATAAAAATGTAACTTTATTTACCGCAAATTCTCTTTCTTAAATTACAAAAAAATGTATTTTTTTTAGTTACATGTCAATCAATTCTTTTTATTTACATGTAAAAATGCAAATTTTAATCCATCGCAAATTCCTACTTTATTTTTACATATAAAAAAAGTATAATTTTAATCTACATGCAAAATCTCATTCTAATTTACATTATAAAAATGTAATTTTAATTACAATGCAAAATCTACTTTTTGTTTACATCATAAAAATGTAAATTTTCTTTACTATGCTAATTCTCATTTTTATTTACATATAAAAATGTAAATTTTCTTTACTATGTAAATCCTACTTCCTCATTACACAAAAAAAATGTAAATTCTATTTTAATGCAAATTCATGTCTTAACTTACATTATAAAAATGTAAATTTTATTTTACATGCCACATTCCTTCTTTTGTTTGCATGTAAAAATAGAATTTTACCTACTATGTAACTTCTACTTTTCACTTACATAATGGAAATGAAATTTTTCTTACTATGTAAATCCTCGTCCTTAATTCACATATAAAAATGTGAATTTTCATTCTCTATGCAAATTTCATTCTTTAGTTGACATAAAAAAGAATGATTTCTTATTTTCAATGTAACTTGTTATTCTAAGTTACATAAAAAAATAATCTTTGTTCTCAATATATATTGTCATTCTATGATTTTTATTCACATCATCAATTTCATGTTGTTACCATTTCTAATTTACATAATTGTAAATTTTGAATACAACAAAACTAAAGGAACCAATCGTATATATTTTTATATAAATCTCAATAATGAGATTTTGATTGCATTAACAAATCTACAATATTAGAGCTGAAACAAGAGAAAAAATAACAACTCAACATCAGATCTAAATGGTTGATCTGGAATCATACATACATGCAAACCATCATTCATAATATTATCACATTTCAGATTTACTTCATTCTCTATTCAATCATTAAATAACGATTAATAATTTAATTTAATAAATTATTTAAAATAGAATCTCACCTTGCTATTGCACGAATCTACAATCAATAGAGAGTCGGAAAATGTTCCAATCAATTTCAGCAAAGTCTATTCATCGTCACAGTTCCGTCGGACCTGAAATTTTCAGATTCGGAGTTTGTATGAATTAACTATGAATTTTTAAATTAACAATTGCTTTTCACAACTGCCGCTGTAACGGACAGAAGCATGGCAAAATCTGAAATTGTTCTTACCTTTTATACTTAGTTTATTCAAAACTTTGATTTCAGAAATCTGAAGATTGGAGCGATGGTTTTACGAACGGTTTGTTGGAGGTGGAAGGGCTAGGAGAGGTGCATCCACGCCTGGAGGTAGGGGGTGCGGTGGTGACACGTGGCGGCGGCGGGGGTTCGAAGGCGGCGGATTCAGGGGGTCGGGGCGGCGGCTATAGGGTACGGGGGGTGGTGATTTGGGTATAGAATCGAAGAGCTCGGAAATCTCTTCGAAACGTGTACTCTGGCGAAGAATTTCGTTGAGAAACGAAGGAGGAATCGAAGTTTGAAATTTTGAGAAGTTATGGGTTCCGGCGGCGTGAAATTGAGGAGGAAGAAGACGGAGTACTATACGTACGTATTTATACTGGTATTTTAGGGTATTTTCATTTTTATTTTTTATTAATTAAATCCAAAATTTGGGGGTTTTCCGTCCGATCACCAAACGGAGCCCAACGACTGTCGAACAATAAGTTTTGAGTCTCCTGAACGCAATGGCGCTAGTGTCGAAGTCTAATTCTGAAGTTTACAGCATGTTTCCTTTATTTTTAAAATAAATCTTTTTAATACTAATGCGAACGTACTCTTTAATCTACCAGGGTTTCATACGAACTCAGAAAAATCCAGAAAGATTATTTATGGCTTTGTTTTGACGCTGCGAACCTAAAAAAATAAATTTCGTTCAATTTTGAGCCTATTTGAAAAATGGCCTTTTTCAAATCGATTAAAATTGACCGAAATTGACAAAACACATATCTTTTTGCCACAGTCACAAATTAATTCTAAAAATTATGAAAAATTAAACTTAGCCATATTTAGACTCTCCGGATCCAACAAAAGTGGTTTCATCGGAAACAGAGGTCGTTTGCAAAATGGCTATTTTCAAGGCGTATATATTAAATATTAAAAATACATTTTTAAATAGATTCTAATATTTTTGGTTTCACTAAAATCCGATTTATTTTGCATCCTGTACGGTCAGTCAAAGTTCAAGTTTGACTTTTCAAACTACTGCGCTATTTCTAACTCCTTTTATAATTAAAATTAAATTATTCATTCTAACATCGATTTAAATCAATTTTTAATCATTATTATTTTAAATAAATTATTTTAAATATCATAAACTCATTAAAATTACTTAATATAAAATTTTAAAATTTACCCCAAAATTCAGGGTTGTTAAGGTCTCCCCCACTTAAAAACTTTTCGTCCTCGAAAAGGAACGAAGCTAAAAGTTGTTTAATTAATTACCCTACTCAATTTTTTTTCGTTCTTTATTAATTTCAAGAATTTTATTTGTTGATTAACTTTTAAAATATATATAACTTTTATATATTCAAAAATCATATTTTCAAAAATCGGATTATATATAATCAAAAATACGTCAATTATAAACTGGGCACTCTCAACTTATTCTAGGGCATTACTAACCCCATCTCTAATGAGTTTTCTCATTCTAGGATACTGCTGATCCTATCTCTAATGAGTATTCTTATTGGATATTACTAATCTAATCTCTGATGAGTCTTTTGTTCAGTTCTAATGAGTTGTACCCCAAAGATTTGAGCTAACCAAAGCTCTGATACCAAAATGAAACGACCCGAAAATCGCCCTTGCGGGAAATCGCCGGATACGCTTACTCTGGGAATACAACACATCAGAACAATAACAACAAACTTTTATAAACAACATAATAATGTTACATCAGAGTACAGAATATCAGAGTACATCGAATAAAATACAGCGGAAGATAAATTACAATATTTTAATACATTGCAGCGGAAACAATAAAATAGATACAACGGAAGACAACTATTCTCTGGACACAGCTTTAAGCTTCAATCCAGAATCCTACTCGAGATAAGGACCTGTAGACAAACTACTCTACTGCCCGTGTGGAAAAGAGGGCACCCGAGTTTGTAAAGGTGGAAACAAACAACGTGTCAGTCATGGGACTGGTGTGAGAATTCTAAACTAATCAATAGTAATAAGGCAAATCCAAGGACCACGCCACTAACGCGGAACGGGTTTACTCCAATGGATTGTCGTGCATAACTTAAGGTGACTGAACAAATAATAAGTAAATCGTAAAACAACGCAATGCTTTTTAGAAAAATGAAACCATTATAAGACCCAAGTCTCATCACACAATGCAACGCAAACCGGAGGATAGGGTTTTACCTTATAATGGTTAAAAATGCTTGATACGATAAAACGGGTTTGATATTATTATAGCGTATATAAGTTTCAAAAATAGTTCAATCATAATGTATCAATCCTAGGACACATCGATACCATAATACTATGCTTCCATACTAGTAATACAATCAAATCCGCATGAGGTCGTATTGGAAATTGGGTTTCCATCATGAGTCAAGACTAGGGAGGAGCTCCTTACCGATTCGAGACACTCTAGCTAATGTCTCAGGATCCCCCGCAGTGAACCCTTGGATAACTGCAGGGCCGGTCCACACATACAGCTTCGTGGATTGGCAATTCCTGAACACACGTTTCCCAGTCCTATAGGACCTATCATCCGAGGCGCCTCATTCCATCATCCACATAAGTAAAATGTCGGGCCGTGTTAAAACCCAAACACAACTTCTAGCTAGAAAGAAACGTGTTGCTCTCCCTGCGTTCCCTTCTCCTGTTTTAGACTCCGCCGGTGTGTGAGGCTCGCAAAGTCACGCCATACACAAAGCTATGCCTAAACAGGCTATGCTTTGATCATCCCACAAGGCCTGCTTTTCAACAAAGCCTTGATCATATGCATCTTAGCATGCCAGATCGTCACTCCATATCACATTACCCATCCTTTGCCTAAATATATGAAAGGGTGTTAAGCAAGAGAATAAACTCTCCGCCACCAAACATTCATACATTCGACAGAAAATCAATAAGTACAATATATAAAGGAGTACGATGTCAGACACACATTCCATTCATAAGCTTATGCTCTAGGTCTGAGCGAAAGCCAAATCCGTACTAATCAACACTACGTCCGGACGGCCACCACTGTAGCCCCTTCAAGGTAGCTACTCCAATCACGGGCATCAGCAATCGTCGTCCATTCGATATGAAGATCGCCGGTCTTCAATTTCCGTCTTCAACTCTTGAATTTTTAAACGTCGTTCAAATTATTTGGAATGAGATAGACTCGGACTTTCCAAATAATTCTCGCATATATATAATTTAAAAATCATTTCATATTGTTAATATCAATTCATAACGATCAATCTTTATTTTTATTTATATAAAAATAATTAAATTCCATTTAACGACGCTTCAAGTCAAAAGGACGACCTTGGTGCTGTTTTCACCCAAATTTGTTTTACTCATTTCTCTAAATCTAACCGTTGGAGTTTAACAAAATTCATAACGTTGGAAAGATCTTCCCAAGGCGAACCTAACGGTTACAGATTTGGGAAAATCCGACGGTCGGAGATTTCGGTATAACCGTTTAAAAATACAATTCCAAAACGCAAACTACCACGCTTGATTCGTTAAATTAAAATTTGTTTATATATATATATATAGTCGGATATACACACACAATTCTTCGGCCATTTAATTATTGCGATAATCGTGACAAGTAAAGGTATATAACATAACACACAATAATTTTTATTTAAATTTAGTTCACATACACATCTTATACACAACAATGTATATTTTCTTACTTTTGGTTTTAATTACATAAAAATGAAATTTTCTCTTCTTTTAATCTAATTACATGGTAAAATACCCTTTTTAATTACATTAAAAATGTAATTAACATTACGGTGAAAAATTCTATCTTTTGAATTTCATCAAAAATGTAATTCTCATTACCATGTCAAATTTTCTTCTTAATTACATTAAAAATGTAATTATATTACGACGGTAAATTCTTACCTTATAATTACATTAAAAATGTAATTTTAATTACAATGGTAAAATCTTATTCTAAAATTCCATAAAAAAAGTAATTTCTAACTATGCAAATTCTTATATTTTAATTACATATAAAAATGTAATTTTCTTATTCTAACTTACATTAAAAATGTAAATTTTTTTAATTCTTATAACTTACCTTAAAAATGTAATTTTTTCTAATTCTTATATAATTCACATGAAAAATGTAACTTTCACTTTAATTTAGTTTCATAATAAATGTGAATAAAAGTACATTCTATTTTCTATGTATATTTGCATCGAGGAATGCAAATAAAAGAACAATTTTTATTTCTAAATATATTTGCATAAAAGAATGCAAATAAAATAACCTTTTGATTTCTTTCAGTGTATTAGCATAAACGAAATGCCAATACATAACATTTTATTTTAAAGTAACTCTTTTATTTAAATATTTTGTTCGCATCAAGGAATGCAAACAAAATACTACTCTTTTTATTTTACTAAACAAATTTCCCATTTTACACAAATGTCAAATTTTGGTGTCACATTCTCAATGAACAAATATAATGGTTTTTGTTTAACCATTGTCTAATATCTCAAAATGTCCAATTTCTTTCCAACGAATGACGGTGAAAATAAATGTCAATTTCTTACTTAACCTATAACGGTACAAATAATGATCATTTTAAAATTATCAAAACAAATGAGGGTTAATTCTTTTTAACAACAAATGAAAGATATTCTTTTTCATTAGACAATGAAATATTATTCTTTTAAATGCAACACTCTTTAACAAAAATGAACCTTTATTCCTTATGCAACATTTTGACTAAAAATGTTAATTTTTAAATGCAACCTTTTGCACTAAAAATATTAACTCCTTTAATTGCAACAAAAATAAAAATGTTACTTTTCTATGCTAACCTTTTATATAGTAAAGATGATCTTTTTCTAATGTAACACTAGATGTACCTCTTTAAGACTAAATATATAATGAGACTTGTAACGACCCAAATTTTTGACCGTTTAAAATCGACAATAAACCTCACATGTCGACTCAAACAAATCGCAAATACAGGTAGTTATTGGGAAAGAAGAAAAAAAAAAAAAAAAGAGGAAAGAAGAGAAAAACAAATCTCAGAATCTCACAGCGGAAGGACAACATATAATAAACAAATAGCAGTTAACACAATTGGAATATATACACATTTGACTATAGCGTACGAATGATAAATCAGAGTTACACATAAACAGATATACACACACGGCAGCGGAAATACATATATAATAGATAATGGATATACCAAATCTTCGTCTTCGATCTCCAAAGCACCGTCCTCTTCGGTAACTGCAACGTCTGCTGACCCGAGCGTATTACATAAAAAGAAAACACAACAAACACTCGGATCAGCACTAAATCATCTCATATTAGTCAAATAAAAATACGAAATAACATTGGTGTCATGGGTACAGTAACTCAAGAGATGTTACGGGATTTTTCCATCTCTCAAGGATCCGTTAAACTAATACATACATAATATAGTACGCTATTATGATAGTGTCTATTCAGTAAAGTATAAATACTGAAAATAGCGTAAGCGGGATTACCATATTACCCTTACGCCGTTTATAGGCACCAACAGTCTATACAGTACCGTAAATTCACCGTACTGGTGTTATCAGAGGGCACTCCATAGAAGGCAATGCTAAATCAAAATCGTATGGGGCTCGATATGGATATATATGACAAGGCACTCGAGGCAATGCCCAGGGTAGGATTCTACCAACTGCACTCCCGGACCGGTGGTAACGCATAGCAGCCACTACCGCCCACCTCGGAACACACTCCCATAATCATAAAATCAAATGGGCCCAAATCATCATCATCATAGTCATATAAATAGCATCGAAGAAGTGTGTCCGATCAAAGGCGCTAACCTCAATTAGTCACGGTATAGCTCCTGTTTTAGTCATTTCAATTCTGACCCGAAGGTCAGGGCTATTTCGTCATCGTTCATCTTCTTCGATTCAATAATCGCCTCCAAGTCATCATACTCATTCTGGATACGTCATAACGTTCACAGTTGTCAAAGTGGTATCGACACTGACAGAGAGTATGCCTTATGTCGACTCCGGTCTCTTTAACAACCAACGCTTACATCTTTCACATCGGTTGGTTCTTTTACCTTCCAAAGGTTCGCTTTCATATCAAAATATCGTATTTTGTCTCGAACCAAATTTATATTCAAATTAGAATATAGTTTCAAATCGAAATATCATAAATCATACCATCCTGATTATATTCTAAACTAGAATATATTTCCATATCCTATATCATAATCATACAGTATTTTAAAAATCGACTTATATTCAAATAGAATATATTCAATCTCAAAAGATTTCAAATTATTCCAAATTGATTCATACTCGAAATTCATTCATATTCAAATAGAATATATATACTTCTATAACTTCTTTCAATCCCCTTAGGAGATAAGTTTATATTTAGTGGAATATATACCCTCTTCCATATTTGAAAACGGTTTGAAATCGATTCATAAAGAAGTACTTTTATCTCAACTCCATCTTAACAACGATCTTAGATCCAGCACTTTCCATTCGGAGGAAAAATTACACTTATAAGATATAAATTTAAAGGATAGATGTTTATAAAGAAACCTTTATATAAATAATATATGTATAGAATAAAATAGAAAAATTAGGATAAATAAGTTTAAAACACTATATATATATATATATATAGATTTTTAAAATTCACTAAATAGTTTAAATCAAAGAATATAAGAAAATTTTGGTTATATAAAATAGTTATGGATAAAAATTTAATAAATAAATTTCAAGAAAGAATAGCTAAAAAATCAAAATTATATATGTATATAAATTCTTTACTGAAAATCGATTCTTCCTTCCGAACTTCGATACTCGAATCTAAACTCCAGTTTCAATGGAATTGCTTAGCTCAAGGACTTATTTCAAATCCCATTTCAACCCGTTTCAATTTCAAGGATTCAAGACCATATTCGAATCAGGTTTGGAGAAAAATTTTCGAGTATTCTCCATTATCTTGATTCAAAAATTTAAATTATATATGAATTTATTTAAATCTGAATCTACCCAATTCTTAAAAACCCAAATAAAAATTTTGAATTTCTAACACTTCAATTCGCTTAGGAACAAAATTTCTTAAATCATTTCAGGTCATATTTAAGATTCAGATTTCAAGGAAAATAAACTTATCGAAATCAATACATTTCCCTTGAATGAAATTTCCAAAAATAGAATTTCGAATATTAAAATCATTTAACCAATCGATGTCCATATATAGTTTGCTATCCTATGGCCAAGTGAGTCTTAAATTTAAATTTCTCGATATTTCGGGATGGATCTATCATTTCAATCCAATTCAGGGTCACAGGTATGTATCATTTCAACCTGTGTTCTTAATTCATTCAATTTGAGAAATCCCGGATTTATTAGATGCCCGTAACATCAAAGGTGAGAAATTGGGATTTATCGAAAATGCAAGGAATATCATGTACCGAATAAACAGCCAGTTCATGCAACATTCATTCATCAATCAATTTAAATCAAGGCATCCATCACATCATTTCATTCAACAGTAAATGAAATCATTTTTACTGGTTAACAAGTGTCGGGATCTCTAATTAGAAATTTAAATTAAATTTAAATAACTAATTATCGATTTTATTTGCATATTAACACTTGCATGTCAAACTTAAACAATCGTTCATCAACAACACAAACATGCAACCAAATTTACTTCATAATTTAATTTAATAAATATGGGAATAATTTAGTATTTCGTGAGCGAAGAATCACTCACCCTTGAGTCTTCTGTTGATCGTACGTCCAACTGAAGGCCAAAATTTCACAGTCTCTAAACATAGCCAGATTAGTGCCAAAACGTCCGAAATTCCGCCACGATCCCAACGCAACAAACCGCGTCCAAATCCGAGTTAATATGAAGAAGTTATGAGCATTTTACGATTTGAATTTAAAATATATATAAATCAATGAAATAAACTCCCACCCAACCACACCTTGCCACGTCAGCGCGTTCACAGGCCTTCTCCCGCTCCTTTCTTCTTCTCTACAGTGAACACGATGGAAAAACCCATAGCTCGCGACTTTGACTGACCCAAGCTCATCCCTCCGGCCACGATTCCAACCAAGGCCACCGGCGTTCAAAAGATCTCCTCCAGGCGCGTCCAACCCCCTCGAGAACGACAACTCCGGTCAACCAAAACGTCCCCCATCGTCAGCCCTAGGTCACGGAAAATGAGCCTTATAACGCCAAATTGAACCTCCTCCGACCACGATATGACCGACGATCACCACCTATGAACTCCCCAGGACATCCTCTACAAGACCCATATCCCCAATTCCACGATTTCAGCTTAAATCAAAACCCCCTAATTTCAACCCTAAGGTTTCGATTCCAGCAAACTTTGACCAAGGATTTCGGTTGATTCAGTCGCTGCATGTCAAAACAAATTGCACCAGAAGCTTCGCACCGTCGAGAGCTTCGAATTGACATACAATACTCTAGGGTTTGCAGAAATTTGAATTTCAAGCTTGTATTTTTATTTTCAGGTAGGTTTAGAAATTTGTTTTCAGCCATTAGAGGAAGAAGTAGACAGATGGAAAGTATACGTGAAAGTGGAAATGAGCTGGTGAAATGCAGATGGATTTTATTTATATACATTTATAAGGCCCAAACATGAGAAATACCCTATTATCCATTTACACTGCTCTTGTTCACATTTTCTCTTGTACGATCAAACGGTAAGTCGGATTGTAACGCAATTTGAAATCCTACCATAATTCACCGTTCCGGTTCTGATGGCGCCGGTTTCGTCGAATTCTGAGATAGTCGTCAAAACAGTTGAATTCCACAATTAATTAAATAAAATATTCAATTAACTGTTTAATTCAAATTAAATATTCATTAAATTCAAAATTTGAATCAAATTATGACTTAAATAATTTCTATAAATAAATTGCACACATTTTTACATCTTAATTTGATTATTTGAATTCTTTTGACTCGAGTTTCAGTCAAATTTAACGACTTAAAGATTCCACCATTTTCAAATTTAAATTTGAGTTCTATATCTTAACTTAAACAAATTTATAATTTCAACATTTAAATCAATTCAACTTGAATTTCCCTTTTGTTTACTTAGACCACTTATATTTACTTTGTTATTAAAATATTAAGTCCCAAATTATCACATTTCTAATTAACTAAATTTGGAAATTTATATATACTCAATTCAAAAATCATTATCAATATGATCAACAAAATTTGATTTTTCTAAGATTAACTCATTTATTTATTTTAAATCTAAATTTAAAATATACAGAAAATATTGGGATGTTACAAGACTAAAACATTTCACTTGATTCTACAAAGTTACAACAAAAGAATAAGTTCTTTTATCATAACTTTTATTCAAAACAGCACTACATAAAGATATAGCCTTTAATGTAAAAAAACTTTATATTTAAACAAAATTATAAACAAAATCTTTAATGTCCATTCTTTTTATTGTAATGAATTTACAATAAAAATACTAAACTTCATTTCAGCTCTTTTATTTACAAACGAAATGTAAATAAAAGTGATTTTACAAATTTGCCCTTTTTTTTATTTACACAAAGGATATAAATAAAAATGTATAAAATAAGTTTGTTTTTTTATTTGCACATAAAATGCAATTAAAAATGTATCTAACCTTTTTGTCCTTTTTATTCGCAAATAAAATGCAAATAAAGATGTGTTTTCTAATCTTGTCTTTTAATTTACAAGGTAAAATCCAACCTTTAATTACATATAAAAATGTAACTTTATTTACGGCAAATTATCTTTCTTAAATTACAAAAAATGTAATTTTTTTATTTACATGTCAATCCATTCTTTTTATTTACATACAAAAATGCAAATTTTAATCCATCGCAAATTCCTACTTTATTTTTACATATAAAAAAAGTATAATTTTAATCTACATGCAAAACCTCATTCTAATTTACATTATAAAAATGTAATTTTTAATTACAATGCAAAATCTACTTTTTGTTTACATCATAAAAATGTAAATTTTCTTTACTATGCTAATTCTCATTTTTTTTTTACATATAAAAATGTAAATTTTATTTACTATGTAAATCCTACTTCCTCATTACACCAAAAAAAAAATGTAAATTCTATTTCAATGCAAATTCATGTCTTAACTTACATTATAAAAATGTAAATTTTATTTTACATGTCACATTCCTTCTTTTGCTTACATATAAAAATAGAATTTTACCTACTATGTAACTTCTACTTTTCGCTTACATAATGGAAATGAATTTTTTCTTACTATGTAAATCCTCGTCCTTAATTCACATATAAAAATGTGAATTTTCATTCTCTATGCAAATTTCATTCTTTAGTTGACATAAAAAAAATGATATCTTATTTTCAATGTAACTTGTTATTCTAAGTTACATAAAAAAATAATCTTTGTTCTCAATATAAATTGTCATTCTATGATTTTTATTCACATCATCAATTTCATGTTGTTACTATTTCTAATTTACACAATTGTAAATTTTGAATACAACAAAACTAAAGGAACCAATCGTATATATTTTTATATAAATCTCAATGATGAGATTTTGATCGCATTAACAAATCTACAATAATAGAGCTGAAACAAGAGAAAAACAACAACCCTACATCAGATCTAAATGATTGATCTGGAATCATAAATACATGCAAACCATCATTCATAATATTATCACATTTCAGATTTACTTCATTCTCTATTCAATCATTAAATAACGATTAATAATTTAATTTAATAAATTATTTAAAATAGAATCTCACCTTGATATTGCACGAATCTATAATCAACAGAGAGTCAGAAAATGTTCCAATCAATTTCAGCAAAGTCTATTCGTCGTCACGGTTCCGTCGGATCTGAAATTTTCAGATTCGGAGTTTGTATGAATTAACTATGAATTTTTAAATTAACAATTGCTTTTCACAACTGCCGCTGTAACGGACAGAAGCGTGGCAAAATCTGAAATTGTTCATACCTTTTATACTTAGTTTGTTCAAAACTTTGATTTCAGAAATCTGAAGATTGGAGCGATGGTTTTACGAACGGTTTGTTGGAGGTGGAAGGGCTAGGAGAGGTGCATCCATGCCTGGAGGTAGGGGGTGCGGTGGCGACACGTGGCGGCGGCGAGGGTGCGAAGGCGGCGGTTTCAGGGGGTCGGGGCGGCGGCTACAGGGTACGGGGGGTGGTGATTTGGGTATGGAATCGAAGAGCTCGGAAATCTCTTCGAAACGTGTACTCCGGCGAAGGATTTCGCTGAGAAACGAAGGAGGAATCGAAGTTTGAAATTTTGAGAAGTTATGGGTTACGGCGGCGTGAAATTGAGAAGGAAGAAGACGAAGTACTGTATGTACGTATTTATACTGGTATTTTAGGGTATTTTCTTTTTATTTTTAATTAATTAAATCCAAAATTTGGGGTTTTTCCGTCCGATCACCAAACGGAGCCCAACGACTGTCGAACAATAGGTTTTGACGTCTTCTGAACGCAATGGCGCTAGTGTCGAAGTCTAATTCTGAAGTTTACAGCATGTTTCCTTTATTTTTAAAATAAATCTTTTTAATACTAATGCGAACATACTCTTTAATCTACCAGGGTTTCATACGAACTCAGAAAAATCCAGAAAGATTATTTCTGGCTTTGTTTTGACGCCGCGAACATAGAAAAATAAATTTCGTTCAATTCTGAGCCTATTTGAAAAATGACCTTTTTCAAATCGATTAAAATTGACCGAAATTGACAAAACACATATCTTTTTGCCACAGTCACAAATTACTTCTAAAAATTATGAAAAATTAAACTTAGCCATATTTAGACATTCTGGATCCAACAAAAGTGGTTTCGTCGAAAACAGAGGTCGTTTGCAAAATGGCTATTTTCAAGGCGTATATATTAAATATTAAAAATACATTTTTAAATAGATTCTAATATTTTTGGTTTCACTAAAATCCGATTTATTTTGCATCCTATACGGTCAATCAAAGTTCAAGTTTAACTTTTCAAACTACTGCGCTATTTCTAACTCCTTTTATAATTAAAATTAAATTATTCATTCTAACTTCCATTTAGATCAATTTTTAATCATTATTATTTTAAATATCATAAACTCATTAAAATTACTTAATATAAAATTTTAAAATTTACCCTAAAATTTAGGGTTGTTACATGTTTTTTGGTTAAGGTTTGATTTCTCCACAACTAATGGTGTTGATTAACCATAAAAAAGTAGATTAATGAATAGAAGAGTGTAATTAATTAAGCCTAAATGGGTAACAAGGTAAAATTACCTTTATTTGTTAAGGGGTTACTTCCTTCATTCATACTTCCCTTAACAAAAAAAATTATAAAAAAAAATGGCCTTTCCTTAACGATGTTTGGAGTGTCAATAACAATTCCCATGTGGAATATAGATTTTTGAAGGGGGAGATGATTTTTTTTTTCTTTGCTTTCAAAATACAGAGAATCACTATGTCTATACGAATAAACACAAGATTTGTGTAAACATAAACAATCTTTGCACAAATCTAATATAACTATTTAACTTGAAACAAAAATGAAAGTGAAATCGATTTTTTTAACCTAATATCGTAATTCCTTTTATTCCATGAAGCCACGATTCACACAAAAACGAAGTCAATTGCCTCTAGTTTGCAAAACCAAAGTCTTTGATGCCTAATTGAAACCATGCGAATGAACCAAATAAATGTTTACCCAATTCAAAGTCATTCGAAATCGAGAGAGGTTTTGAGAGTGGGATCGCTGATATAAATTTGAGAAAGCAAAAATCCTTCGCCGGATATCCATTTTTCCGTTTATTTTGAATATTGTTAATGCCACTCCAAAAATGGTTAAGGGGTCCTTTTTTTTTTTTTTTTTTTTTTTAAATTTGCTAAGGGGAAGATCATTTAACATAGCCCTTAACAATTTATAAAACATAGACCAAATTCACTTTTATTATTTTACCCTAATTACATTTTACTGTTCATTAGACCCTAATCATATTCTTCTTCTCAAAGCAAACAATTAATCATTTTTTTCATGGAGGAACCAATTTCCAACTTTTTAAAAAAACAATATGATTTTTTACTTAAAAAAGGAGGATGACATGTTGATTTTGTTGAAGAAAACACCGAAAAGATAACAATTTACTAAAAAAAAAAGGAGGGTCGTTTTCGACCATAAACGATATACTCGTTGACAAGAAGCCGGAGTTAAATAACTAAAATGGCATGTACTCGCTGAATTTGGTGAATGCATCAAGTCATGACAATAACACAAATTCAGCGATAGACTACCGAATAAAATCGTATTTTCCGACGTTCAATCGCCGAATATAAAGGATTTTAATTTTTTATAACTGTTAATCTATTTTCGGCATGTTATTTCCAAACTTTGTACTCAATTTCATTATGCTCAGGTCGATTTTTACCATGTTTTGTGTATTTGAATGGAGGGTGAAATCAGGTTCTTTTATTTATTTTTCCATTGTGTTTTGCTCCCTTTAACAATTTAATTTTTAATGGAGTTAAAATAAAATATGACTCCCCTTATCCGTTTTTAGAGTGGCATTAACAATACTCTTTATTTTCTTATGAAGAGGCCTACACAAGATTAAGCGTTAAGAGAGAGAATTAGGAGAGCGAGTAAGGTTGTGGACGAAAAATTTACAAATTTGTTGTAACGACAATTGTTCTTTAACTCAATTAACAGTGAAAGTATAATTTGGAAATTATAAATCTTCTATTAAGATTTAATGAAAATTTTCCAAAGGTAAAGTTTTCCAATTTAATATATTAAATTGGAATTGAATGGAATTTGATTTAATAATAATCGAGATGAGATTCTGTAAAAGAAGATATTACTATATATGGAATTTAAAAGGCTTTGCCGTTATTCCATTTATATTATTGGTCGGATACAGAAATTTATATCGATTATATATTGATTTGATTTCTGTGAAAATTCCATATTTAATGGAAGATGAATTTGGGTTTATCGTGAACTGTGTTTTAAATGACATTAGTTCTTTAACCCAATTAAAGTTAAAGATAAGATTTATTTCTTAAATTTGAATAATCATAAAGTAATGATTTTGGATATTAAAACCAAATTGGGGTTTTAATGAATCTTTAAAAAGGGGATTAAAGAATAAATTAAAGAATTTATCTTTGATAAAATTAATGGGAACATTTTTCCAAATAATGTGAATATCTTATTAAAAGAATATTCTGAATTGGAATGTAGTGTATGATGTGTTTTATAGCACTTGATTTTTATTATAAAATACGCGAGTTATTCGGAAGGACCGGGTTTAATCCATTCTGAATAATTACTACGACGATTAAAAGTCGAAGATGAAGACAGTGGCTGAAGACCGACGATTTTCACATCGAATGGATGAGGACTACTGATGCCTTTGATTGGAGTTACTGCCTTGAGAAGGTTCCAGTGGTAGTTGTCCGGACGTATTGTTGATCGTTCCGATATGTGAGGTATAAGGTGCCTCCGGTTTCATTCAGACCCAGAACGAACTTGTAAATGGATTATATGTCTTACGTTGTATTCCTTTATATTGTATTCGTTAATCACTGCAAAATATATAACTGTTGGTGGCGGAGAATTTATTCTCTTGCATGACACCCTTCTCTAAGACGTACGAGCTTAGAGGTTATATATTGGCAGAAATCAATGGTATGGTATGGATTGACAATGTGGCACGCCAAGATGCAAATGATCAAGGCTTTTGTTGAAAAGCAGGGCCTTGTGGTTGATGATCAAAGCATAGCCTATCTAGGCATATCTTTGTGTATAGCGTTACTTCGCGAGCCTCACACCCCGGTATGAACCAGAAACGGGAGTAAGGACTGCAGGGAGGACATACGTTTCTTTCTAGCTAGAAGTGGTGTCATGGTTTTTACAAGGCTTGACATTTTTACTTATGTGGATGATGGAATGAGGCGCCTCAGTTATTTGAGTCCCTAGTGGCTCTATTTACGCCCCATAGGGCGGGGAAACGTATTGTTCAGGCATTATTAATCCACTAATATATTTGTGGACCGGCCCTGAAGATCCAGGTGTGGTTGCGACTGTATCCTGAGGCACGTGCTAGAGTGTCTCGAATTCGGTAAGGACTATCTTTTGCCTTGGTTCATGATGGAAATCCAACTCCCATTACGGCCCATGCAGTTTTGATTGTATTACTAGTACGGCAACATAGTATATGGTAGCTATGCCGTCTATGATTGATATTATGGTTGAAATGTTTTTGAAACATATACACACTACAATAATATCAAATTCGTTTTATCGTATCAAGCATTTTTGACCATTATAAGGTAAAACTCTAACCTCCGGTTTGCGTTGCATTGTGTGATGGGACTTGAGTCTTATAATGGTTTCATTTTTATAAAAAGCATTGCGTTGTTTAACAATTTACTTTAGTTATGCACTGGCGGTCCAATGGAGTAAACCCGTTCCGCGTTAGCGGCGTGGTCCTATGATTAGCCCTATTATTAAATAGGTTAAGCAAGATTTCTCATACCAGTCCCATGACTGACTCGTAGTTTGTTTCACTTTGCAAACTCGGGTGCCCTCTTTTCCACACGGGCAGTCGAGTAGCTTGTTTTGCAGATTTATTAAGAAGGATTCTGGATCGAAGCTTAGAGCTGTGTCTAGAGCATTGGTAGCCTACCGCTGTATTAGTTTATTTATTCCGCTGCATTGTATAAAAATTATTGTAAATTTATCTTCCGCTGTATTATGATTCGATGTACTTTGATATTCTGTACTCTGACGTAACATTATTATGATGTTTATAAAGGTCTGCTGTTATTGTATAAATGTGTTGTATGACCAAAGTTAACGTATGCGGGTTTTGAACGATTTTGATCGATCTAGCGATTGATTAAGGTCGGGCAAAATGCGGTATCAGAGCTCTGGTTAGCTCAAATCTTTGGGGTAGCTGTAACGATACCGCATTTTGCCCGACCTTAATCGATCGCTAGATCAATCAAAATCGTTCAAAACCCGCATACGTTAACTTTGGGCATACAACACATTAGAACAATAACAGCAGACCTTTATAAACATCATAATAATGTTACATCAGAGTACAGAATATCATAGTACGTCAAATAATATTACAACGGAAGATAAATTTACAATAATTTTTATACAATGCAGCGGAATAAATAAACTAATACAGCGGTAGGCTACCAATGCTCTAAATACAGCTCTAAGCTTCGGTCTAGAATCCTGCTTAAGAAATCTGCAAAACAAGCTAGTCGACTGCCCGTGTGGAAAAAAGGGCACCCGAGTTTGCAAAGTGAAACAAACTATGAGTCAGTCATGGGATTGGTATGAGAAATCTTACTTAACCTTTTTAATAATAGGGCTAATCATAGGACCGCGCCGCTAACGCGAAACGGGTTTACTCCATTGGATTGTCAGTGCATAACTAAAGTAAATCGTTAAACAACGCAATGCTTTTTATAAAAATGAAACCATTATAAGACTCAAGTTCCATCACACAATGCAACGCAAACCGGAGGACAGAGTTTTACCTTATAATGGTCAAAAATGCTTGATACGATAAAACGAGTTTGATATTATTGTAGTGTGTATATGTTTCAAAAACCTTTCAATCATAATATCAATTATAGACGGCATAACTACCATATACTATGTCGCCGTACTAGTAATACAATCAAAACCGCATGGGTCGTATTGGGAGTTGGATTTCCATCATGAACCAAGGCAAAAGATAGTCCTTACCGAATTCGAGACACTCTAGCCCGTGCCCCAGGATACAGTCACAACCGCACCTGAATCTTCAGGGCCGGTCCACAAATATATTAGTGGATTAATAATCCCTGAACAATACGTTTCCCCGCCCTATGGGGCGTAAATAGAGCCACTAGGGACTCAAATAACCGAGGCGCCTCATTAAATCATCCACATAAGTAAAAATGTCAGGCCTTGTAAAAACCATGACACCACTTCTAGCTAGAAAGAAATGTATGTCCTCTCTATAGTCCTTACTCCCGTTTCTGGTTCATACCGGGGTGTGAGGTTCGCGAAATAACGCTATACACAAAGTTGTGCCTAGATAGGCTATGCTTTGATCATCAACCACAAGGCCCTGCTTTTCAACAAAAGCCTTGATCATTTGCATCTTGGCATGCCACATTGTCAATCTATACCACACCATTGATTTCTGCCAATATATAACCTCTAAGCTCGTATGTCTTAGAGAAGGGTGTTATGCAAGAGAATAAATTCTCCGCCACCAACAAATATATATTTTGCAGCGATCAACGAATAAAGTATAAAGGAATACAACGTCAGACATATAATCCATTTACAAGTTCGTTCTAGGTCTGAATGAAACCGGAGGCATCTTATACCTTGCATATTCGAACGATCAACAATACGTCCGGACAACTACCACTGGAACCTTCTCAAGGCAGCAACTCCAATCAAAGGCATCAGTAGTCCTCATCCATTCGATGTGAAGATCGTCGGTCTTCAACCACCGTCTTCATCTTCGACTTTTGATCGTTGTAGTAATTATTCAGAATGGGTTGAACCCGGTCCTTCCAAATAACTCGCGTATTTTATAATAAAAATCAAGTGCTATAAAACACATCATATGCTACATTCCAATTCAGAATATTCTTTTAATAAGATATTCACATTATTTGGAAAAAGGTTCCCATTAATTTTATCAAAGATAAATTCTTTAATCCCCTTTTTAAAGATTTATTAAAACCCCAATTTGGTTTTAATATCCAAAATCATTACTTTATGATTATTCAAATTTAAGAAATAAATCTTATCTTTAACTTTAATTGGGTTAAAGAACTAATGTCATTTAAAACACAGTTCACGATAAACCCAAAATCATCTTCCATTAAATATGGAATTTTCACAGAAATCAAATCAATATATAATCGATATAAATTTCTGTATCCGACCAATAATATAAATGGAATAACGGCAAAGCCTTTTAAATTCCATATATAGTAATATCTTCTTTTACAGAATCTCATCTCGATTATTATTAAATCGAATTCCATTCAATTCCAATTTAATATATTGAATTGGAAAACTTTACCTTTGGAAAATTTTCATTAAATCTTAATAAAAGATTTATAATTTCCAAATTATACTTTCACTATTAATTGAGTTAAAGAACAACTGTCGTTAAAAACACAGTTCACAATAAACTCAACTAACATCCCTTTATTCCAATTACTAAATATAATTGAAAACTCTAATAATCTTAATTAAAAGGTTTATTCTTTTCATATGGGGTTTAAGAACAGTATTATTTAAGACACCATTCACGACAAACCCAAAATCTAATTTATTTTATTTAATCCCAATTAAATATTAATTAATTGGAAAACTTCATTAAATCTTATTTTGAAGATTTATTCTAGTTAATAACCAGTTCAATCCGATAATAATATATTTTCCTCTTTTCGAATATGGAATTTTTCATCCAAATTTTTTCCAAACCATTTATTATGATTTTACATAATTTTTCCATATTTTTAATAGTTTTATTATCGCTCGTACAGTCGGTTCCCAATAACAGCCACCGAACTGCATCCATAGCGACCTTTTCCAAATTTTATTTGGGCATAATTCCAAATGCAACTGTTAGATTTCAAAACTCTTATATTTATTGGAAAGCTCTTTTCGATACGAACCCAACGGTTCCAGTTTTAGAAGAATCCGACAGTCGGATCTTCCGTTACGCCAATTTGAAGTTAATGGTCGAAATTCGTGAACAGTCGCTGTGCGGCGCGTTCTATTCAGGCCATTAAATAAATATATGATATATATATCGTCGATTTCTATTTAAAATGTATTTATAAATATTTATAAATTCATTTTAAATGATTTTATCTTTATTTCAAATTTTAATGCAAAATTTAATATTTTATATCTTTATCATATTAGAATAATATTTCAAAATATTGGATTTTGGAATCGCTTCTTTTCGATATTTATTATCAAATAAATAAAATCGATCAATAAACCCGTTTTGGTTAAAAATTGCGTTTCTACTTAACTCGGCTTCATATTTTTCTTCTTCACTGAATATTATTTAAAATATTCGTTATTAAAAATATTCTTTATTTTAAAAGATTCTTTATTTTAAAATATTCTTTGTATTAAAAGATATTCTGAATCGGAATGCGACTCAATCAATTACCATACAATTTCAGTTGTATGGATTTCATACATTGCATATATTCAACGATAATGATAAACAGTCATCAAACAATACATTCACATCCAAAGTGAGATTTATAACTGTGCGAGCATTAAAATAAAGAGACAAGTAATGCTCGACACAGACTGTCAATCCATCGATTGACAATTAATTAAATATTGGGACTGGTGTATATTAAATGTTGTCCCAACACCCGCATGGGGTTTCAACCAACAAACAATAATAAATTATTGTGCACTTGGGCGATGTGTGAAAAATAATCATCCCAATCACATAAACAAGTCGGACAACTTGTAAATGGAAGTGTAACATTTCAACAATGAGAAACTTTAATGATTTCTACATACAAAACAAAATGTATATTTTTATTGTTCACCTATTCCATTTTAATCTCTAATTCTTTTTAATGTATGTAAAATGACAATAAAAACATAACATTAAAATCTATTCTTCTTGTTCATATAAAATGACCATAAAATGTGACATTTTATTCTACTTTTTTATTGTCTTTAAAATGACAATAAAAATGTAACTTTCAATTCTATTCTATTATTTTAACTAAAATGTAAATAAAAATGTAATTCTTTAATCTATTCTTTTATTTACATCTAGAATGTAAATAAAAATATAACTTTTTAATCTACTCTTTTATTCACATCTAAATTGTAAATAAAAATGTAACCTTTTGATTTATTCCTTTACTTACATATACTCTGACAAATAAAGATGCATCCTTTAATTCTACCATTTTGATTACAATTAAAATGTAAATAAAAATGTAACTTTTTATTTTAATGTTTTGTTTGCATCTAAAATTGCAAACAAAAATGCAACTTTTATTTTAATGTTTTGTTTGCATCTAAATTTGCAAACAAAAATGTAACTTTTATTTTGAGGTTTCATTTACATTTACAATGTAAATAAAATGTATTTTTAATTCTATGATTTTATTTACATCTAATATGTAAATAAATAAATAAATAACATGTAACTTTTCATGCTATGTTTTATTTATCTCTAAAATGCAAATCAAAAATGAAACTTTTTAATTTATGTTTATTAGCATCAAGAAATAAAAATGCAACTTTCAATTCAATGTTTTATTTGCATCTAAATATGCAAATAAAAATGTAACCTTTCTCTACGGTGTTTATTTGCATCTAAATATGCAAATAAAAATGTAACTTTAATTAGATGTTTTGTTTGCATCTAAATTTGCAAACAAAAATGCAACTTTATCTTAATGGTTTGTTTGCATCTAAAATTGCAAACAAAAAATGCAACTCTTTAAATCATGTTTTTATTTGTATCTAAAATACAATTACAAATGTGACTTCCTAAATCGTGTTTTTATTTGTATCTAAAATACAAATAAAAATATAACCCTTTTTAAACTATGTTATATTTTCATCAAAGAATGCAAATAACAAAAAAAAACTTTTTATAGCAATGTATATTTGCATCAAGGAATGCAAATAAAAGAACGACTTTTTACATCAGTATTTATTTGCATCAAAGAATGCAAATAAAAGAATCACTTTTTATTTCCATTCAATAGTATAAACAATAATAATATACTTTCAATTGTATTGACAATTCTGTTTCAATATAATAAAAATGATAAAATAATGTTTTATGTTGATTTGGTAATTCTATTTCAATGTTCAAAAATGATAAGAAAAAAGTTATTTTTAATATTGAACCGACCATCTAATTCAATTCAACAAATAATAAATTAATTAATAATAAAACAATATAATTGATTTTCATTTAACACATGTAAATCTGTGTTTACACATCACCAACAAAACAGATAGATCATTCACAACATCATCACATAGCATATCTCAGTCATACACATACAATCATCCCCTAGCAATTAAAATAAATAAATAAATAAATTAATTAATTATATAAAAAGGAAATCTCACAGTCTATTTTTGTCTGAATTTTCAAAGTGCTTGGTTTCAGATCTGGTTTGCTCCATCGCGAAGCTATCTTTTTTTTATTTCAACACAACTGAAATTTCAGAATTTCGTCGCTGTTTGAGAGAGATACGGTTGTTTAAAGATTTGATAACGTTAATAAAATAATTAAATAATTAACTTGATTACAATCCTTAATTAAATTAGTCAAGAAAAGATCGGTCGTCCCCTTTCCTCTTCTTCGTTGTTTGACCTGAACGTGAGAACCCATCAGCCCCCATCCTCTCTCTCCTTCTTGAGCCTCCTACAACCGGCATGACCTCGATCGAACATCACTCCCCGACGCGACTTCGAACCCCCAACCTACGGTGGCCACCTCGTCAACTTCGGTGGGCCCTACATCACTAAAAACCCCTTCGAACTCCGTCACTTCATGGCGCAAAACCTTCTAATCCACGACATGTAAACAAATCACAGCCGTATGAAACCGTAGACGAGGGAAATCTCCTTGATTTTGTCTTAAGGACCATGTTTTAATTCTTGCTAGATTCAAAGAAATTGATGAAACAAATTCAGAGCGTTTAGGCCATTTATTTGGCTTGTGGCGGCTGTGTATTGAGGAAGTAGGATTAGGGTTTTGCTTGAATTTTGAGAATATTTATAATATTTTAATGTTAAATTTTGCAAATAAATCCATAACTTTTGAACAACTTCAATTCCAGCCCAACCAGAGTTGACCCCACCCAATAGCCCCCGTTCCAGATCCAATGGGCTAGGTCCCTTCAGCCCAAACGACTGTCTGTGGTCTGTTTTATTTAATTTAATATTTAAATCATTTATTTAATTAATACTAACGTACATTTAAATTCACCGAAGCCACATACGGACTCTAAAAATTACAGAAAAATTATTTCTGGTTATGTTTTGACGATACGGTCCTAACAAGATTAATTTCGTCGAATTCCGAGACCGTTTGAAAAATGGTCATTTTCTGGTCGATCTGATTTGATTGAAACTGACAAAACACGTTTTCCTTTGCCACTCTCACATATTAGTTCGAAAAATTCTGGAAATTGAAACCTAGCAATAATTTGACATTCCGGTTCCAATAAAAGTGGTTTCGTCGAAAACAGAGGTCGTCTAAAAAATGGCTATTTTTAATATTAATATATATATATATATATATTCTACAACGACTATTCTGAAAATTAAACTGGGCATAACTTCGGATTCCTGCTATGAAATTTTGATTTTTCGGATTCATTAGAAAGATATTTTTAAATAGATTTAAATATTTTTGGTTTCACTAAAATTCGATTTATTTTGCATCCTGTACGGTCAGTCAAAATTCAAATTCAAATTTTCAAACTACCGCGCTATTTCTAACTCCTTTTATAATTAAATAAAATATATTCATTCTAACTTTAATTAAAATAAATTTTTAGTCGTTATTATTTAAAATAAATTATTTTAACTATTTAAAATCCATCAAAATTTCTAAAATAAAAATTTTAAATTGGCCCCAAAATTCTGGATTGTTACATTTGTCCTTAGAACATTAGTGTTGACTAGGCGTATCAATGCAAATAAGTGTTGCTAATAATTTTTACTGTAGCAACACATATTATTGTCACTGATCTACAACACAAACAAGTATTGGTAATTGGAAAAAATAATGGTTGCCAAATGTTCATTATGGTGTAGTGGGATTGGGCGGAATTACCGCAACCGAAGCTGGTGGTAGGACATTTCCTTGCGCTTTGGCAAGTGCTATAATCTCTACACATCTACAGAACCATGTCGAAATGGGATGCCCTCGGCGAAATTAGGAGCCCCAAATATGATGAAAAGAGAAGAAACAAGGACTCAAAAAGATATCAAAGGAATATTGTAATTGAGTTGATGGGATATATTTTCCAAAATAGGTTTTACTTGAAAATCTTTTACTTTGAAAACACCTTTTAAAAAAAAATTCTCTGATCTTGTAACCTTAGGCTCTGTTACCAAATGTGACACCCCATGTAACAACCCGCCAGGAATAGGCCTAAATTTCGACCTAGAAAAGGCCCATCGAAATTTAGAACCATTCTAAATGGGTCGTTAAGGATTACATTTGCATATATAATATATACACAGATACTTCTAATGGAAATCTCACACAACGGAAAGAGAAAATATAATACTGAAAATAAGATGTACCACTTTATTTAAAACTACAGAATTTCGAACTCAACAGTCACAGTTACATCTGTTCCACAGGTACATCAAATAGTTCATTCTCACATGTTTCAAAAAGAAGTAAAACAATAACTAATAATAATAGCATAATGACTTCATCTTCATCTTCAGCTCCCATCAGGATGTCGTCCATAACTTTTACCCCATCTACTGACCTGTTGGATATGTTAAGGAAAGGGGTCAAAACATAAAGTTCTGTGTGACTGGAATATGGTGTTAACTTATTGTTCATTCCCTATATTTTTAGCAGGTTGCATATGTCAAGGTATGTCTATGCGACACACAACATTCACACAAACACCAAGTATCTAACCAATGAGGTGGATATCCAAGTCAATCGCTCATTAGTGTTTTTAGGGTAAAGACCCAACGTGGTGGGAATTCTCGATCACTTATGGCCCTATTAAAGGTGAATTATTTTGATTTCTTATAACCCTAAGTTGGACCCCTAGCCCTTTAAGACCCCATCCTAATACGTCAACGTTCTTAAGTCTTTACTTTCACTTGTAATATGAGAAGTAGTATTGCGAACATTATTACTTAAATGATATTACGATAGGAAACTTATGTAGCTTAAGACTTCCCTTAGATAGTTGGTGAGCATGCAATGACCACATATCCTTTATATACCAATTTTGTCCCTAGTTGAGCCCTTACAAGTTGTAAGAGGAAATAAACATCCCTCGTGAACTACTCTACTCTGTTACCGCTTATGCCTAACCACTTTTAGAGAAGGAGGACCTAATGACTTACTTTGAATCTAATAGGGCAGGTACCATGACTTTGGTTCCTCTCCAAGGAATAAAGCGTAGGAGGGATCCTAGTCCTAACCACTTAAGACCCAAATTAGATGGGAAGAGAGTCATCCACTTAAGACCTTATCAAGATGTAGTAAACCTGCCAATTTTCACACACAATAGACTTATATATATAGTTATATATATGTATACACACTAGGCCTCTCACATTAGACCATATACTTGTAGATGTTGGATATGTCGGACGGTTCTAGGAAAACTTCTACTACAAGTAGGTTTAACCTCGTGTCATAGTGAACTAAGTTTGAATGGCCCATGGCACCGAGACATCTCACATTAGTTGGGCCTACTTGTGGTTGCTTGATATGCCGATCTGTTCCGAGCAGGCTTCTACCACAAATGGAAACTAACCTCGTGTTTATGTGTCATTATTTATATACATGTAAGGCCATTATATATGCATACACATGCAACCAATATATATATGTAAATTATGACATTTCAAAATTCGAATTCTAACATAATCGCTTTTATTACGTTAATACAATGTTAATTACGTTTACTACATTTATATAAGTGTAATTATTATAATGCCTAAATAAAGCAAATTGTTCGTATAAACTAGAAAATGTTTCTAATGAGATAGCAATTGTCAACTTGTCTAAATTAAGGTATACAAGTTGGTTTTCCATATCTTAACCGCTGCAATTTGAATATGATGGCATAACGACATAAAAGCATAATAACATATAGCAGTGAATGGAAAAATACAATCATACATATAAACTTGAACTTGCATCCTAGGCTTATTAGGATGATTTCAATATTGGATCAAAAATAGAGTACGACATACACATATAATATATACAATTATGTTTATAAATTCCACTTTATCCAATTCACCCCTTTTTTGATGATTTGCACATAAAAACGTTTACATTTGATATATTTCAAGTCTGAATACGTTTGGATTCAAAATAGAATCCAAACCTAATCAAATTATGGAATAACCAAATTTAAACCCTTTTATTTTGCAATCAAATGTTTACATAAAGGTGAATTTCGCAAAGTAGGAATAACAACAACACCCCTTTCATTCTCAATCCAATATAAAAATCCAAATCCATAAACCTAAATAACAATAAATTGACAATTCATACGTAAACTTAAGATAGATGATTTGGGGGTTTTAGTATTGATGATATCAATTTCCAAATCCTCTTAGGCATAACAATCAACATGTAAATCTATTAATAAAATAGAATATGCCTAAGAACACTAAATCCCATTCATAGATCTAAGGAAGAATAGAGAGGATTTCTTAGTCTCATTCCCTATATAAAATATCATTTGTCCCCATAATATTATCCTTATTTCAAATTTCAAATCCTCCCTCTTTTATTTAAATATATTTTGGACATATGTATATATATATTACACAATTATTTAAATATATATAATTTTCTATGTTTTACTACCCAAATTCATTTTCTTATAACTTCTTCATACATTGACCTTTTTCAGCATATTATATATGAAAATAATTCAAAATTTTGCCATGAATCCAAATAAAAAAAATTCATAGCCAAATACCTAAAGCTACAAAATCTCATTTTCCAGCCATTATTTAGTTTCTTATTTCCATTTAATATTAATATTTATGTATTTTATGGGGTGTTACATTCTCCCTCTTAAAACAGATTTCGTCCTGAAATCTGATTGAAGAGGCGAAAAGTAGAACTCCCTCGAAACGTCCATGTTGTTCATCCATGTTATTTTTAAATCATCCATAAGCATCCATGACTCACAATGATTATGAACTCCAGAACCACTAAAGTGAGCTCAACCCTATCGTGTAGGTGTAATAAATGATGCAACATGTATGCAAACAACCTAATTATGCGTATATTTCTACATGAGTGCGCTTGTGAAATTGTGTTGCATCCATTTCCTAGCATCCAATCTAGAAATCATGATGCATCCATAAATGTAAATTTGGGAAAAAATTACCCGAGAAAAGTTCTGGGTGAGTCTATTTCATCTTGTCCTCGGTCTCCCATGTGCTTTCCGCAGGATCATTTCCCTATTGTACTTGGACGAGGCGAATGGTTTTGTTGCGGAGACTCTTGATTCCGTGCTTTACAATCCTTAAAGTGGCACAGGGCTTCCTGGACTACAACTCAAGTTTTCCTATGTCCCCAAGTTCACTAAACTCGAGTATGATAGCAGAATCATGAAGGCATTTCCTTAGATGAGATACATGGAAAACATTGGATTCCCGATAGGCACTTGGGAAGATCCACTTGATAACCCAAAGATCATATCTTCTCGATGACACGAAAAGGCCCAATAAATTTGGGAGCCAACTTCCCAGTCTTTCCAACCGAACTGTCTTCTTGAGAGGGTATACTTTTACGAATACCAAATCTCCAACATTAAACTCGAGTTCCCCCTTCTCTTATCGGCATATGATTTTTGACGGTCTTAGGTTGTCTTCATTTTCTACCTAGTCAAAGATATCTTCTCCGTGGAGTAACGGACGAAGTCTGGTCTGAGTATAATCTTTTTGGTAGTTTCCCACCAACAAGTTGGCGATTTGCATGGCCTCCCGTAAAGCGCTTCAAAGGGGCCATATCAATCGTCGTTTGAAAACTGTTGTTGTAGATGAACTCTATGAGTGGTAGGTGTTGCTCCCATACTCCTCCATGATCGATGATACAAGCTCTTAGCAAGTCTTTCAAGATTTGATTTACCCTTTCCGTCTATCCGTCGGTCTACGGATGATAGTTTGTGCTTAGATTGAGGGTCATTCCCAATGCTACTTGTAGGCTTCTCCAAAAATCGCTTGTGAACAAGGGGTCTCTATCATTCACAATACTTGATGGGATACCATAAAGTCTGACTATCTCTTTGACATACAGTTGGGCTAATGAGGCTGCATTCCTTATCTACTTGACTGGTATGAAGTGGGCCTTTTGGTTAAACGATCTATCACAACCTAAATGGCCTCATTACCCTTTTGGCTTAAAGTAAGTCCATCTGCAAAGTCCATGGAAATATTTTCCCACTTCCACGTGGGGATCTCTAAAGGTAGTAATAGTCCTTCAGGCCTTCCTTGCTCCGCTTTCACTTTTTGGCACGTCAAACATTTAGCCATGAACTCGTCTACATCTCTCTTTATTCCTTCCCAATGGAGATTCCTCTACATATCCTTGTACATTTTATCCTCATCGGGATGTATGGTCAATTTTGACCTATGGCACTCCTTAAGAATTTCTTTCCTCAATCCTGCAAATTTGGGGACGTGAAGCCATCTGTCCCAAAGTAAACTCATATCATCGCCAATCGAATATCTAACCGAATGAAGAAAAGTCTCCTTCTTTCCCACTTTCTCTTTTTCTTCTTAAGTTTTCGTCAAGTTCTTGTGCACTTCGAATCCTCTCTTTTAGAGTAGGTCTAATAACCATAGCTCCATGAAAACCATTAGAAACGGTTGTTGAGGGCCGCAAATTAAAATTAGAGAGGAACTCTAATTGTTCCCATTTTGTCATCGCATTCAAAATCGCATGTTTTCTACTTAAAGCATCCACCATAACATTCCCCTTTCCCGAGGTATACTGGATCATGAAATCAAACGAGGCAATATATTCCATCCACCATTGTTGTCTCGGTTTTAGGCCATGTTGAGAAAATAAATACTTTAGGGATCTATGGTTCGTAAAAAGTTCAAATTTCTCCCCTAAAAGAGAGTGTCTCCATTTTAAGGGCGAACACCACTGCGGCTAACTCAAGGTCGTAAACTGGATGTCTCTTCTTGGGATCCTTGAGTTGTCTACTAGCGTAAGCAACTACTCTTCCTTCTTGCATAAGGAATGCTCCTAAACCGGGCCCACATTCATCAGTGTAACTGTGTAAATAATTTTGAACCGTCAGGTATAATTAGGTTTGGAGCGTTAGTCAATACTTCCTTTAATTTCTTAAAGGCTATGTCACATTTATTACTCCAAGCAAACACCAAATTATTTTTCGTTAGTTTGGTTAAAGAATTAGCAATCTTTGCAAAGTCTTTAATGAAATTCCAATAATATCCGGTCAATCCAAGGAAGCTTCTGACTACCATAACATTTCGAGGTATCCTCCATTCCTTGGTTGCCTCGATCTTTGCGGGGTCTATGGCCAAGCCTTCATTTGACACAATATGTCCTAAAAATCTTACGTCTTCCCCCAAGAAATGGCACTTCAAGAATTTTTCTTTCGATTGGTTCTTTCTTAATATCCCTAACACTTGCCTTAAGTGATCTTCGTGCTCTTTACGATCTTTTGAATATAAGGATAGCATCTACGATGACTACCATAATTTTATCTAGAATGCCCCTAAACACTCTACTCATGAGGTCAACAAAGAAGGAGGATGCATTCGTTAGTACGAAGGGTATAACTTCCCATTGGAACAATCCATTTGGGGTCCTAAACGCAGTTTTGTCCTTGCTGTCCTCCGCAATTCTTAACTGGTGAAATCCAGTAGCAAGGTCTAGTTGGGAAAATACTCAGGCTCCTCCCAAGTGGTTAAAAAGGTCATCGATTCTAGGCAAGGGGTACCTATTCTTCTTGGTCGACTTGTTAAGTTCCCTATAATCCACAAAAAGACTTAAAGATTCGTCTGCTTTGGTGGCAAACACAACACGTGCACCCCATTCTAAGGTACTTCGTCAAATGAAACTTTTTGTAATAATTCTGAAATATGCTTGTCTAAATCCCTACTTTCCTTAGGTGCCATGTGCCTCAAGGGTAGTGTTATAAGTCTGGCATCCTTCTCTAGGTCAATACGAAAAGAGATTTCTCTGTGGGGTGGAAGTCCCGTGACTTCCTCAAAATCATCCAAGAATTCATAAACTATAAGGACCGAAGATGGTCCTTCAAAACTAGGAGATAAGGAATATAACAAGGCTTTATCCTTGTTCCTAACATTACAAGGAATACTTAGGCTACGTCCTTCTTGGCTCCTAAGACGAACGATTCTCTTATCGCAATCTAGGATGGCCCCATAAAATGATAGCCAGTCCATACCTAGGATAAGGTCATATCCCATAAAATCCAACACATATTCTTCGCAAAGGAACTCGACATTGTCGACCTCTAATACTAGCTCTTTACACAACAGCTCAAGATATTTAGATCCTCCGATAGGGTTGGCCACCTCTATCGGACTATCAGAGATAGACATGGGAAGGTTCAACAAATCAACAAGTATCTTAGAGATAAAAGAATGGGTCACTCTGGAATTGAACAAGATGTATACAAAATTTCCTAAAACAGAAGTTATACCTTCTAGCCCTTGTTGCCTTTTGTCTTTTGGGGGTCGGCTTTGGATTGATACTGCCTCTATTGTAGAATTATGGCCACTCTTAATGACTTTGGGTTTTGGGTGGTACTTGGACATGTGTCCTTCTTCATGGCAATTGTAACACTTTCCTTTAAATTCCTTCTTCGCCAGCGAGGTCCTACAATCTTTGGCCTCATGGCCCTTGCGGTTGCACCTCGTACAAATCTTTGCTTCCTTTTTGAATTTGTTTCCCTTCTTCTTAATTTTTCTACTATTCCTTTTTCTTATTCTTATTGGAACTTCCTTCTCCATTCTCACCTTCTTTATCCTCCTTGGAACCTTCAGTCGTACATAAGATAGTTGTCTCTGCTAGGGTTACAAAAGTTGCCCCAAATGTTACTTGGGCTAATAAGGTTTCCTTCAGTGGGGAGTTTAACCCTTTAACAAACTTCAAGGCTTTGTTCATGGGGGTGTCTACCAAACCCCTTCCAAACTTACTTAACTCGATAAACTGGGCAACGTACTCTTGTTGGCTCATGCTTCCTTGCTTGAGGTGAATGAATTTCTCCAACTGGATAGTCATTTCTGCCCATGGAAGATCGAAACGGGTTCTGAATTCAACCCATTTAAAAATCCGTCCCTTGTTCTCCCCAGAAACTGAATTCTGCCATTTAAGGGCCACCTCTTTAAAGTGCCAAGCCTCTATTCTTCTTTTTTTTACTTCATCAGGCTAGCCAGTAGCTTCGAAAATTCTTTCACAGTCCGTTATCCAAGATTGGGCATTAGCAAAACCTTCCTTTCTAGTGAATGGCTTCCCTCCAAGATTCATGAAGCTCTTACAAAAGCGAGAAAAGTCAAAGGCTACCTTAGCGGCAGGAGTTGCAGTAGTCGCTGGGGCAGGATTAGCAACAGGGACTTGTTCAACAGTATGTAGATACTGTTGGAACCATTCTGGCAAGTATCAGGACCTTGCCTGGTTAGCCCTCTTAGTATTTTTAGACATTTCACTATCTGAAAAGAAAAGGAAGAATCCTTTAGTGGTTACTCCAGAGATAGTATATAAGCTGAAAAGGGAAGAAAACGATAAAGCTGCTAGTATAAATGCGTATGCTTATTGGGGTAAATATATATTATATATATAGTTTTGAAGAAAAACCTTTTTCAAATTACAAATACGCCTCTCATACGTATAATTCCCTTATAATTGGGTAACCTATGCCTCATACCAAATGTAACAACCCGCTCGTAATGGGCCCAAATTTCGACCCAGAAAGGCCCATCGAAACTTAGAACCATTCTAAATGGGTCGTTAGTTCCTGTAATGTAACGAACTGGGATTTTTGACTCCGAAAATCAGCACAAAACTACCATGTTGACTATTCAGACATCGAAAATACATGATCATTAATAGAAAGAAGTTAGAGGGTGAGAATAGATAAGATAGAAAATTAGAATAGAAGAAGAAGAAGAAGAACACAATCAGAGCAAACACGAATCTCACAGCGGAACGAATAAAATATAATATATAACATAACTTTACAATAAACAGTATAATAACATTATCAGAGTACAACACTTACACACAGCGGAAATAACAATGGCTATATAATCTTGAAGCCTCCTGCTTCAAGCTCCTCCTAGCATATCTGTAAAGACCTGAACTACTTGACTGTCCATACAAATTTGGTCAACCAAGAGTTTAGGGAAAACAAAATGAAAATAAACTCTGGGTTAGTCATAGGACTGGTGTGAGTAAACTAAAATCATCGGTTTAACTTTTCAAAATCCTTTTCAAAAGAAAAGGTAATCGTAAGACTGATCCACACATAAACACGGATGGTTTTTACCTTACGATAACCCAAACAGTTTTGAAAATAAATACTTCTCTGATATTATAGTAATGTCTAATCACAAGTAATTAACAATCTAGCAGAATGCTTGCATCTCACGTTCCACATAATCTTAGTTAAAAACGAATTCGATTAAGTTGGGGTATAATTACCTCTCAGACCTTAACTAAACAACCTTTCTAACCTCGAAATACACCTTTAACAACTTCCTTACGTAACTCTCGGATTCTATTTACGAATTCCCTTCTTTATTTTAAAGCACTGATTTAACTATAGCGTTAAAATTCCTTTCTTCTTGAATATCCAACTTCAAAATGTAACTTTTATCCTTAATTTAACTCAATAACTAAACCACTCATCTATAAATAAATAAGTAATTCTCGATTTAACCGGAAAGTAAATATCACTTTCCTGAACTCGATATAATCGAATTCAGTGTATAATTCTCTTTTTCGAATAATCTCTATTCGATAGCTCTTTTTCGGGTAAACTATATTCGATAACTCTTTCTTCGAATAACTACATTCGATAAATCTCTTCGAATAAACTATATTCGATTAACTCCCTTAATTATATTCGAATAAACTATTTCGAATAACTCCTTTGGATTTACTCACTTGAGTTAACTTGATTTGATTAACTCAACTCGATTAACTCAACAAATTTAACTCTACTTATTTAACTCCTATCTAAACACTAATATTCGACAAATTTATATTCGAATAACTATGTTGTTTTAACTTTCTTTTGAAAGGCTAATATCCAATTTCACACCATTCGCTTGACTCTAGATCGCAGCGATCACAATGGTTACGCCTGATTCCCTCAGGAAACATCCGACCGCCGTAGCCTATCTGCAGCCTTGCGAATTACGCTAGCAGTCGTACGAAATGGCGACTCATCCTGAATAACTATGTTTTGATTAACTCTATCTCAAATAACTATATTCGATCAACTCTAATTGAATAACTAATATTCAATTAATTCTAATTTGATTTGCTCTATCTAGTTAACTCTACGTTTATCTATATATTCTATTTATACAATGATAAACATCTTATTTAATTTATAAAATATTATTTTTAAATTATTCTTCTCAATCAATTGGTCAGAATAGTTTCCATTTTAAAACTTTGCTTTAAATCCATGACACGTTATACCCGTGTGCGAAGCACGGGTCCAAACCTTTCAAATGTAAAATTCTCCTTTTATACAATTCTAGTCACTTTTCAAGTATTTCTTTTTATAATCTATGTATTTACAAAATAAATAACTTTTTGATAATTCTATTTATTTTATAAAATATTTCCTATTTATAAAATCTATTGATTTTATAAGTAATTCCTTTGATAATCTAACTATTCCCTTTACACATATTTCCCCTTTCTATTCTATTTATTTTCAACCCTATTTGTAAATAATTTACAAATATTTATTTTTCAATTCTATCTATTTGATTTACAAATAAATATTCCTTTTTAATCCATTTATTTTCTAAATAAATATTTTTCTTTTTATAAAATCTTTTGATTTTATAAATAATTCTTTTTCAATATAACATTGAAAATTTCCCTTTTAACATTCCAGTATTCCCTATGGTATTTAATGAACCATATAACAATGATCGGTGTCATTCAACCATACAAAATCAACAATAGAGTTCATATCACATCATATAACACAATATATAAATACAATAAAATAAATGTTGAGGAACCCAGTTGGGTCCCTCCGACCTGTTTCCCTGCATCCCCAGATGTTAAACAATAAAATTAACATCAATTTCATTTCACTATAAAGTATTCTGCTAAACAGAATCAATATTTGATTAACGATTTATATCTATATCGTTATCTATATTTCAATCAACTGACTAGCAGTTCAACCAAAACAGCCAACACATAGCAAACAACCATTATTTATCAGTTATAAAAATACGTTGTAAAAATATAACTGAGAAGGGTTAGTAAGTTTTACTCACATTGGACAGTTATCGTTAAATAACGATATGCGTTCATTGATTTGATTCAGGTGTTTAATTTCACCATAAATCCAAATGAGCTTCAATTCACCCCCAGTCAGATCCATTGTGGAGCTCTCGTCCATATGATCCCAACGAATCCTGTTTCGTCAAATTCTGATAAGGTATGACGAAGTTATACCTTATACAAGTTCTTACATTATTTAATTTAAATTAAACTTGAAATAAAATTTGAAATTGGGCATTTACCTATATGACCCGGACCATCTCCCTTTAACAAACCTACGGTCGCCTCAATCTTCTTCCCCAATCGATCTGAAGAAACTCGTCTCCCCCAACTACAATACCATAACTTCCTCCAAGCTCCCTCCTTTGTTACTACCTTAAAAATCAAACTAAAACCCTCAAAATTCACACCTCTCTCTCCTCTTGAACCTCATACCCACCATGTCGTACTCGAATTGAGGATTCACTTCTGACGTCGAACTAATTCACATGCACCTATACACATGATTGATAGAAAGAATCACCGTATCCCCCAATACTTTGCCAACAACTCGCCCTTGCTACCACGAACTCTGCTGTACCCTCAAAACGAACTCCGAACTCCTCCTTCATGCTCGCTAGTCAACCCTAGTCCACTGTTTCCCCAAAGTTGCGTGGCCAAAACTGCATCGAGCCCTCTAAAAGAGATACCAACGGATTGAGGGTATGATGAGAATCTCATATATTCCTATCTCATGATTTTTAGGATTTTCTTTGTTTTGATTTTGATTTTTCTTTGAAGCCGATTTCACGTTTTCTTTTACTGAGGGTGGCGGCGGATGTAATTGACCAAGAAGAAATAGTTTTTAGGGTTAGGCAGTAAGATTGGGTATTTATAGTGCATTTATATATATTTTTATTGAATATTTTTATTTTATTTTAAGCAATCGCTACTTCTCTATGTCCTATAAGATTCCTGTGATCACACATGACCCCGAAAAATCACAAAAATGGACATGTAGCCACAGTTCGACATTGCAGACCCAACGAAACTGGTTTCGTCGAATTCCGACTCCGTTTGCTCACACAGCGTATTTTTAACCGTCAAAATACCGATTGTTTTCCGCATTAAAAATCCGTACGGCCACATACTGACTTCAAAAATCACGGAAACTGAAATCTAAAAATAATTTGATGTTGCGGATCAAACAAAATTAGTTTCGTCGAATTCTGAGGTCATTTGAAAAACTGGCTATTTTTAAAGCCCTAAATAACCCCTTTAAATATATAAATATATTTAAAAACAATTAAACTTAATATTTAAAAATAAATATTATCGTATATATATTCACAACAGAATATCATACTGCTACACTGGGATTTATAACTCGATATTTCAAATCCAGTGTTACATCGATATTCGATTTATATTCAAAAATCCTTTTATAATATAAAAAAATCGATATAAATTATAAAGAAATTCCATAGCGACTTTTCTAAAATTTGATTTGGACATAACTAAAAATCCACACAATGAAATCCCGATTTTTCTCTTCCACTAGAAAAATATACTTCACCAGCTCCTAACGTTTCTTGTTTCACAGAAATCCGATTTAAAATGGACCCTGTACATTCAGTTGAAGTTCAAATCACCAAATAGCGAACTGCAGCGCCATTTCGAGCTCGATTTTAATTATACTATAATTATACGTCCAAACTGTTGTCGATTGAATATATTTGTTCATATAATTCAACTCTAAACCGAACTATATATTTTAAATAATCCAATTCACACAATATTGTGAATTCCACTATTTTTTTTATTTCAGAAATTAAATACATTATTATATTATTTATTTTAATTAAATATTCAATATGATTCAATTTTGGTCATTTTAAATAACCAAACCATTATTCAAATAATTAAATAAATTAATTATATCGCTGAAAAATGCGGGTCGTTACATTCTTCCCCCCTTAAAATAATTTCGTCCTCGAAATTGCTAATGGTAGAGAACAAACCCTATTGACTGGGTTAAAACTATTCGTTCGCTTTTAACTTCAGTTTCAACTGAACCAATTTATTTCAATTAAAATATTAATTAATTCTTATCAACGATAATCTTCTAAAATCCTGAAAATTTTCTAACACCTGAAATTTTCGAAAAATTTCGCCAGCACCTCCTTTGTACCGGTCAATAGTTCAAACCCCAACTCTCCTCTCTAGGCCCCTTCCAATTCAAAAGAAAATCAAATAGCCAAGCGGCTTGCCAAATCGGCCCATAAATCACCAAATCTATAAAAATAAACGTGTACCTTTTTGTTGGGCTTATCATTAAATCCTTTAATTCTGCTGCCAATTCAGCATATACCAAAGTCATCCCAATCAGTCTCTGATCAGTTCATCCTCAACACAACTATTCGCTTAAACAAGCCAATTACCATTTCAAACTCAAGTTTCATTCTCGATTTCAAGCTCCTAACTCATCAATTTAATACCATTTCAGATTCCTATCTCTAAATTCAAAATCTGATTCTACTAGATATATTATATTCCAATTAAATTTCCAGTTAATTAGTTTCAATTCGATTCATATTTTCTTTCACCAATTTCTGTTTAAATTTGTTTTTGTTCAAACAATCACTCCTGGGAGTTTTTAAACAGCTTAGCTTTTCTAAAACCAAATATTCCTTTCCAGGATTCAAAACAACTTGTTTTCTCAAAACAATTCAACACAAAATATTTGGTAGTGATCCGTCACTTACAACTCGAAAATGAACACTGATGATGTGGCCAGCACCATCAGAGTTATTTCCCATCTATCGAAGTGAGTTCAATACTATATCACTTATCAAAACCATATTTAAACACCTTCATTTTGAACTCATTCCAAAATATCATTCACGATACTTCTAAACAATTTAAAATCTCCCAGGATTTTTAAAATTTCTTATATTTAACTCAAATCCATTTACGAGCACTTTTCCCCAGTTTTCAAAATTTTAATTTCAATTCTGATTTAATTCATATTTAATTAATCTGCTTCTATATTATACGAGCTCTAATTGGTTATTTATATAACCATTTCAATTTTAATCAACCAACACATCCAACATACTATCATCATTCGAATATAAATATTTTCTTTATATCGAAATATACTTTAGGTAAAATTATCCCATTTACCCTCTTTCAAAACATACTGTGTCGGTTTATCGTATTTGAGTGTTTGGTAGCCCCTATCGATACAGTGGATCAAACTGATCGACCAGAATTCACAAACAACTCAACCAATAAATCTCCACAATACAAAACAATTTTATAAAAATCTACAAATACGTTCACTCGTATATATACACTCAACTCAATCTAGGGTATTACTAACCCCATCTCTATTGAGTCACACCACAGAGCCAAGGTAATCACTTAACCTTTCAGCTTTGATACCACTGTAATGAACTGGGATTTTCGACTTCGAAAATCAACACAAAACTACCATGTTGACTATTCAGACATCGGAAATACCTGATCATTAATAGAAAGAAGTTAGAGGGTGAGAATAGATAAGATAGAAAATTAGAATAGAAGAAGAAGAACACAATCAGAGCAAACACGAATCTCACAGCGGAACGAATAAAATACAATATATAACATAACTTTGCAATAAACAGTATAATAACATTATCAGAGTACAACACTTACACACAGCGGAAATAACAATGGCTATATAATCCTGAAGCCTCCTTCTTCAAGCTCCTCCAAGCATATCTGTAAAGACCTGAACTACTTGACTGCCCGTACAAATTTGGGCACCCAAGAGTTTAGGGAAAACAAAATGAAAATAAACTCTGGGTCAGTCATAGGACTGGTGTGAGTAAACTCAAATCATCGGTTTAACTTTTCAAAATCCTTTTCAAAAGAAAAGGTAATCGTAAGACCGATCCACACATAAACACGGATGGTTTTTACCTTACGATAACCCAAACAGTTTTGAAAATCAATACTTCTCTGATATTATAGTAATGTCTAATCACAAGTAATTAACAATCTAGCAGAACGCTAGCATCTCACGTTCCACATATATAGTATACAAACAAAACAGCGGGCGCTTATTGGAGATTGGAATCCAACTATGACAAGGTATGGGACCACTTGCCGATAGTGTATCTCTAGAGGCAAATACACTCGGTTCAACAAGAACGTCTTGCAACCCGGCCCACACATGACCGACCACTCATTTCACTTGAGTATATCGAATGTATATCACCAACGGTTGGGAGCTACCCACCGTCTTCCCGAAAGGGACAACATCAATAATAGATAAAAGAATGAAATGGATTTTCTCTAGATAGGTGATATACACCCTAATGGGAGCGACCCACTTAGCCATGCTGCCTGCCCGATTTTCGTCATTTCCCAGTTGATGAGGCTTGAGGTCATAACGTATCTTTGACAGATCATACATTTATTTACTTTGAATGCCACATCGTCATACCCGCCAAATCACAAATTGATTTCCTCAAAAATACCATGGGTATAAAGATAAGAGAAACGAATTCCTCCGCCACCAAACGTAAGTACGTTTGAAGAGATCAACTTACGCGATCCATTAGATATACTCTGTCAAACATTCGTCCATTCACGTTTGTCCTGGGACTGGACAAACCGAAGGTACTGTTATGTAAACGGGATAGCCCTTGCATAACTCTGTCTTCGATATATGATCGCAACGCTAACGTCCATACAGAATGGTTTTCAGATAATGCATCTGATCCCGGTCTCCCCGTATTGACGACGGAAAAATGGTCAAAAACTTCGATAGTCGGTGATTTAACTATCAAAGAAAAATAGGTGTACAACCAATGATATTATTTCCAGATGGAAATTCTATCGATCAATCAACATTCAACATTTATCTCTTTAGTTCATCAGTTTATTTTTTCCCATTTCCATATATTCAACATTTCTTATTTTCTAAATTTAGGACATATACATCATCAATCATTGGAAAACATTTCCATCTCTGTTTCACGTATCACTGTCATTCCAGTATTCTTTCTCATTAACATTTCATTTTCTATGATTAGAAAATATCTCTGGTTATATTTGGAAAATGTTTCCAAAATCTATACATTTGATTTCAACAGATGTTTAAAATAAACATCACTAAGCCAATTTAAACCATTATACTCATTAACTAAATTCACTAAATCAATCTTCACAATCGAACCTTACCCATCTCTTAGTTAAAAACGAAGTCGATCAAGTTGGGGTATAATTACCTCTCAGACCTTAACTGAACAACCTTTCTAACCTCGAAATAGACAAAGTTCACCCTTTTACACCTTTAACAACTTCCTTACGTAACTCTCGGATTCTATTTACGAATTCCCTTCTTTATTTTAAAGCATTGATTTAACTATAGCGTTAAAATTCCTTTCCTCTTGAATATCCAACTTCAAAATGTAACTTTTATCCTTAATTTAACTCAATAACTAAACCACTCATCTATAAATAAATAAGTAATTCTCGATTTAACCGGAAAGTAAATATCACTTTCCCGAACTCAATATAATCGAATTCAGTTTATAATTCTCTTTTTCGAATAATCTCTATTCGATAACTCTTTTTCGGATAAACTATATTCGATAACACTTTCTTCGAATAACTACATTCGATAACTCTCTTCGAATAAACTATATTCAATTAACTCCCTTAATTCTATTCGAATAAACTATTTCGAATAACTCCTTTGGATTCACTCACTTGGATTAACTTGATTTGATTTATTCACTTCAGAGCTAAGATTATGGATATGTAGATGTTTAAAGGGAGACAGAGCTTATATACAGGGGGAGATAGCAATAAAGATTAAAATATCAAGCTATATTGTCATCAATCAAAAAGGGGGAGAATGTTGAGTCGACGGTTTCAATGCTTATTTTGATTAATGACAAGAAGGAGCTTCATGATCGACAAAAAGAAGATTCAATGCTTTATAGGTTAGAAGATGGTTATTTAGAGTTATTTATGTTAAAATCTATCCTCAAATAATCATACTTCTTATTCTCTTCAAAAAATATACATGAAAACTCATTTTTTATGTATGTTGAAAAAAACCTGTCAACTTGTTAAATTTAACAGGTCAACAGCTTTTTAAACTTAACAGGTCAACCTATTAAAATTAACAGGTCAACAGTTTTTTGAAATAACGGTCAAAAACCTGTCAACCTATTAATTTTTCCTGTCGACCTATTTTTGAATTTCATGAAGAGTCATCTTCTTTCTTGAAAAGTTGCATCCATTTCTCTTCATTAAAAATCACTCCTTTTGATTGCAACTTTTCACTAATAATTACAACTTCTCATTTGCTATAAATACATCATCTTTCATTCATCCAAATAACCGATTCTTGCTCTAATTTTTGATCTTACTTTCTAAATACTCTTGCATTCTAAAAGCTCCCAAATTCAAGTTACTTATTGAATCCTTGATAATATTTCTCATATTTTGATTCAACAAGCAACTTACTTCCTTCAAATCTTCGCATTCAATTCATATATTTGAGGATAAGATTATAGGAAGGGTGTACTCAATTATTGACTAATCAGTGTTGAAAAAAGAACACATTCAGAAGTCAAACTCTTGTATTTGTTGAAGTCCTGTGTGGGTAAGCTTGTAGCCCGTGAAATCAAGTGGGTAAGCTTGTAGCCCGTAAATCAAGTGGGTAAGCTTGTAGCCCGTGAAATCAAGTGGGTAAGCATGTAGCCCGTAAATCAAGTGGGTAAGCTTGTAGCCCGTGAAATCAAGTGGGCAAACTTGTAGCCCGTAAATCAAGTAGTGTTGTGAACCTGTTCCTCCGGGTGAAGAGAGGGTGTTGTTTAGTGAAAAGCCGAAGAGGAGCTTCGGGACTGGACGTAGGACTGGAGGTCCGAACCAGTATAAAAATCCTGGTGTCGTTACTCTACTTTACTTTACTTTACTGCATTTATAGTTATTTGTGATATATATATTGTTTGCGAATATTTATTCGCATAACTATTGAATAGCTTAAGTTATCACATACATTCCGCATAGCCATATTATAGATCCTGCACAAGTCGTACACACTCGGACTTTTCAAACTCCTATCTAATAACTAATATTCGAATAACTATGTTATTTTAACTTTCTTTCGAAAGGTTAATATCCAATTTAACACCATTCGCTTGACTCTAGATCGCAGCGATCACAATGGTTACGCCTGATTCCCTTAGGAAACATCCGACCGCCGTAGGTTATCTACAGCCCTGCGAATTACGCTAGCAGTCGTACGAAATGGTGACTCATCCTGAATAACTTTGTTTTGATTAACTTTATCTCAAATAACTATATTCGATCAACTCTAATTGAATAACTAATATTCAATTAATTCTAATTTGATTAACTCTATCTAGTTAACTCTACGTTTATCCAGTTTCAAATACCGATGTTGAAATCGATTCTTACTTCTCTATATAAGTCATGACTTATATATTCTATTTATCCAATGATAAATATCTTATTTAATTTATAAAGTATTATTTATAAATTTATCTTCTCAATCTATCGGTCAGAATAGATTCTATTTAATTCTTTGTTTTAAATCCATAGCATGTTATACCCGTGTGCGAAGCACGGGTCTAAACCTTTCAAATGTAAAATTCTCCTTTTATACAATTCTAGTCACTTTTCAAGTATTTCTTTTTATAATCTATTTATTTACAAAATAAATCCCTTTTTGATAATTCTATTTATTTTATAAAATATTTCCTATTTATAAAATCTATTGATTTTATAAGTAATTCCTTTGATAATCTAACTATTCCCTTTACACATATTTCCCCTTTTTATTCTATTTATTTTCAAATAAATATTTCTTTTCAACCCCATTTGTAAATAGTTTACAAATATTTCGTTTTCAATTCTATCTATTTGATTTACAAATAAATATTCCTTTTTAATCCATTTATTTTCTAAATAAATATTTTTCTTTTTATAAAATCTTTTGATTTTATAAATAATTCTTTTTCAATATAACATTGAAAATTTCCCTTTTAACATTCCAGTATTCCCTATGGTATTTAACGAACCATATAACAATGATCGGTATCATTCAACCATACAAAATCAACAACAGATTTCATATCACATCATATAACACAGTATATGAATACAATAAAATAAATGTTGAGGAACCCAGTTGGGTCCCTCCGACCTGTTTCCCAGCATCCAAAGATGTTAAATAATAAAATTAACATCGATTTCATTTCACTATAAAGTATTCTGCTAAACAGAATCAATATTTGATTAACGATTTATATCTATATCGTTATCTATATTTCAATCAACTGACTAGCAGTTCAACCAAAACAGCCAACACATAGCAAACAACCATTATTTATCAGTTATAAAAATACGTTGTAAAAATATAACTGAGAAGGGTTAGTAAGTTTTACTCACATTGGACAGTTATCGTTAAATAACGATATGCGTTCATTGATTTGATTCAGGTGTTTAATTTCACCATAAATCCAAATGAGCTTCAATTCACCCCCAGTCAGATCCATTGTGGAGCTCTCGTCCATATGATCCCAACGAATCCTGTTTCGTCAAATTCTGATAAGGTATGACGAAGTTATACCTTATACAAGTTCTTACATTATTTAATTTAAATTAAACTTGAAATAAAATTTGAAATTGGGCATTTACCTATATGACCCGGACCATCTCCCTTTAACAAACCTACGGTCGCCTCAATCTTCTTCCCCAATCGATCTGAAGAAACTCGTCTCCCCCAACTACAATACCATAACTTCCTCCAAGCTCCCTCCTTTGTTACTACCTTAAAAATCAAAATAAAACCCTCAAAATTCACACCTCTCTCTCCTCTTGAACCTCATACCCACCATGTCGTACTCGAATTGAGGATTCACTTCTGACGTCGAACTAATTCGCATGCACCTATACACATGATCGATAGAAAGAATCACCGTATCCCCCAATACTTTGCCAACAACTCGCCCTTGCTACCACGAACTCTGCTGTACCCTCAAAACGAACTCCGAACTCCTCCTTCATGCTCGCTAGTCAACCCTAGTCCACTGTTTCCCCAAAGTTGCGTGGCCAAAACTGCATCGAGCCCTCTAAAAGAGATACCAACGGATTGAGGGTATGATGAGAATCTCATATATTCCTATCTCATGATTTTTAGGATTTTCTTTGTTTTGATTTTGATTTTTCTTTGAAGCCGATTTCACGTTTTCTTTTACTGAGGGTGGCGGCGGATGTAATTGACCAAGAAGAAATAGTTTTTAGGGTTAGGCAGTAAGATTGGGTATTTATAGTGCATTTATGTATATTTTTATTGAATATTTTTATTTTATTTTAAGCAATCGCTACTTTTCTATGTCCTCTAAAATTCCTGTGATTACACATGATCCCCAAAAATCACGAAAATGGACATGTAGCAACAGTTAGACATTGCAGACCCAACGAAACTGGTTTCGTTGAATTCCGACTCCGTTTGCTCACACAGCGTATTTTTAACCGTCAAAATACGACTGTTTTCTACATTAAAAATCTGTACGGCCAAATACTAACTTCAAAAATCACGGAAACTGAAATCTAGAAATAATTTGATGTTGCGGAACCAAAAAAATTAGTTTCGTCGAATTCTGAGGTCGTTTGAAAAACTGGCTATTTTTAAAGCCCTAAATAACCCCTTTAAATATATAAATATATTTAAAAACAATTAAACTTAATATTTAAAAATAAATATTATCGTATATATATTCACAACAAAATATCATACTGCTACACTGGGATTTATAACTCGATATTTCAAATCCAGTGTTACATCGATATTCAATTTATATTCAAAAATCCTTTTATAATATAAATAAATCGATATAAATTATAAAGAAATTCCATAGCGACTTTTCTAAAATTTGATTTGGACATAACTAAAAATCTACACAATGAAATCCTGATTTTTCTCTTCCACTAGAAAAATATACTTCACCAGCTCCTAACGTTTCTTGTTTCACAGAAATCCAATTTAAAATGGACCCTGTACATTCGGTTGAAGTTCAAATCACCAAATAGCGAACTGCAGTGCCATTTCGAGCTCGATTTTAATTATACTATAATTATACGTTCAAACTGTCGTCGTTTGAATATATTTGTTCATATAATTCAACTCTAAACTGAACTATATATTTTAAATTATCCAATTCACACAATATTGTGGATTCCACTATTTTTTATTATTTCAGAAATTAAATACATTATTATATTATTATTTTTAATTAATTATTCAATATTATTCAATTCTGGTCATTTTAAATAACTAAACCATTATTCAAATAATTAAATAAATTAATTATATCACTGAAAAATGCGGGTCGTTACATGTAAGGATTACATTTGCATAGATAATGTATACAAAGATACTTCAAATGGAAATCTCACACAACGGAAAGAGAAAATATAATACTGAAAATAAGATGTACCACTTTATTTAAAACCACAGAATTTCCAACTCAAATTCACAGTTACATCTGTTCCACAGGTACATCAAATAGTTCATTCTCACATGTTTACAAAAGAAGTAAAGCAATAACTACTAATAATAGCATAATGACTTCATCTTCGTCTTTAGCTCCCATCAGGATATCATCCATAACATTTACCCCATCTACTCACATATTAGATATGTTAAGGAGAGGGGTTAGAACATAAAGTTATGTATGACTGAAATATGGTGTAAACTTAAAGTCCATACCCTATAATTTTAGCAGGTTACATATGTCAAGGTATGTCTACGCGGCACACAACATTCACACAAACACCAAATATCTAATCAATGAGGTGGATATCCAAGTCAATCGCTCATTAGTGTTTTTAGGGTAAAGACGCAACGAGGTAGGCATTCTCGGTCACTTATGGCTATATTAAAGGTGGATTCTTTTGATCTCTTATAACCCTGAGGCGGACCCCTATCCCCTTAAGGCCCCGTCCTAATACGTCAACATTCTTAAATATATACTCTCACTTGTAATATGAGGAGTAGTATTATGAACGGTACTACTTAACTGATATTACGGTAGGATACCTATGTCGCATAACACTTCCCTTAGACAGTTGATGAGAATGCAATAGCCACATATCCTTTATATACCGATTACGTCCCTGGTTGAGCCCTTACAAGCTTCTAGAGGAAGTGGACATCCACTGTGAACCACCCTACTCCATTACCGCTTATGCCTAACCACTTTTAGAGAAGGAGAACCCAAAGACTTACTTTGAATCTAATAAGGGTAGGTCCTATGAATTTGGTTCCTCTCCAAGGAATAAACCTTAGGAGGGATCCTAGTCCTAACCACCTAAGAACCAAATTAGATAGGAAGAGAGTCAGCAACTTAAGACCTTCTCAAGGTGTAGTAAACCTGCCTATTTTCATACACGATGGACTTACATATATGTATAGTTACATATACACATACACACACACATATACTAGACCTCTCACATTAAACCATATACATGTAGATGTTGGATATGTCGGCCGGTTCCTGGCAGACTTCTACCACAAGTAGATTTGACCTCGTGTCATAGTGTACTATGTTTGAATGGCCTATAGCACCTAGACATCTCACATTAGTTGGGCCCGCTTCTGGTTGTTGGATTTGTCGGTCGGTTTTGTGTAGGCTTCTACCACAAATGGCAACTAACCTCATGTCTATATGTCACTATATATATATATATATATATATATGTTTGTGTATGAGTGTGTGTAAGCCCATTCTATACGCACACACAAAAAACCAATAAATAAATAAATATATATATAAGTATGTATGTATGTATGTATGTATATGGGACATGTCAAAGTTCGAATTCAAACCTAATCGCATTTATTATGTTAATACAACGTTGACTACATTTATATAAGTATAATAACTATAACGCATAAATAACGCGAATTGTTCGTATAAACGAGAAAATGTTTCTAACGAGATAGCAATTGTCAATTTGTCTAAATTAAGGTATACAAGTTGGTTTTCCATATGCTAACCGCTGCAATTTGAATATGATGGCATAACGGCATAAAAGCATAATAACATATAACACTGAATGGAAAAATACAATGTTGATCTCTTAGGCATAACGGTATACAAGTTTGGTCACTTATGGCATAACGGTATACAAGTTTGGTCACTTATGGCTATATTAAAGGTGGATCCAATGTTGATCTCTTAGGCATAGTTATCAACATGTGAATCTATTTAAAAAAATAGAATATGCCTAAGAACAATATATCCCATTCACAGATCTAAGGAAGAATAGAGAGGATTTCTTAATCTCATTCCTTATATAAAATATCCTTTGTCCCCATAATCTTATCCGTATTTCAAATTTCAAATTCTCCCGCTTTTATTTAAATATTTTTTGTATATATATATATATATATTTACACAATTATTTAAATATATGTACTTTCTGCGTTTTACTGTCCAAATTCATTTGCTTATAACTTCTTCATACATTGACCGTTTTCAGCATATTATATGAAAACGATTCAGAATTTCGCCAGGAATCCAAATAAATGATTTTTGTAGCCAAATTCCTAAAGCTGCAAAATATCATTTTCTAGTCATATTATTTAATTGCTTATTTTCATTTATTATTAATATTTATGTATTTTACGGGGTGTTACACCCCACGTCTATTAATGTCACCCGTATGAGGATGCATTAAGTTTTTTTGAAGTGCAATAGGTATAAAGTAATAATACAGAGGCTAAAATTCACACGACAGAATATAAAACGTACCAGAAAACTTTTATATTATTAAAGAAGCATCACAACATTATAGTTTCAATGAAAATACCATAGAGTCATAAAACATATGTCTCGAGGAAAATAAGACATCAGAGTACAAGTACAAAACCATAAAAATCATATCCCTCATGAGTCATAACAATAGTCATAGAGCAGAAATCGAAACAATACATGGAGTAAGAAATAGTCCAAGTCCAAGCTGAATCAAAGTGTCCTGATCACCGCTGCAATCCACTACCTTGAAAATCTAAGGGGGGAGGAAGAGAGAGAAGGAAAAACAAAATTGGTTAGACTTGGCGAGCTCCGGTGATTTTTATCATAAGCAAAAGGTAAAGAAGTATCAAGACAGATCAATAGTATTGGACATCAAAATACATAAAGTATAAAAGTACAAATTAAATGAGATAAGGTAAGATCGGATAAGCTTCTCATTCATATGGCAGAACGGAATTTCTGCACCAACTATCAGCGTATCAGGATTAGGTTTTACCTAATTACTACCCAGTGATCGGCTCCTTAAACAGATGCGAATAACCTATGCCAGTTATGGTATTCAGGGATATCAGTCCCAAACCCATCAACTAAAAAGACACAGCCCTATCCGCCGGTGTTACAACGTCTCCCCAATCGGATCCATGCACGCTTATGACTCTTCCATAACGTTCCCGCACCCACCTCCATAATTTGATCCTCTTAAAATCATCCATTAGTAAACTGTGCCATAGTCTCTACCAAGTGCGAGACTCATTTCATAACAGAAGGGTACTGATTGGTAGGTGTTTAAAACAGAAAAACAAATAACAGATTGACATAAGCAACCCCTAGGCTTAGCCCCCAAACTAGGATTTTAAGAGTTCCCCCCCCCCCCAAATATTTAAACATCAAAATGGACATCTTAGCTTATTAAACAAACTGATTTAACTTAACAGGTTTAAGTTCATTAATAAGCTCAATATAACCCTATGTTACATTCCAAGGTTATAACATTTCTTCTTAAATGTAATTCTTTACACAACCTTTCCCCAAGTCAGACAGGCACCTGCTCAAATGTTTACAGATTACAGTGACATGTTTTACTTAATATACATTTGATTCGCATACCATGACATGTTTACTTAATATAAAATTAAGTCAAACCTGTTCAGATTTACATGTTTGCATAATCTTCCTTTATAATTATCCCAAATTTATAGTCAAAGGTTCACAAACTCCAATATGCCCAAATCTCCTTTTTATAGTTATTATATGTTATACCAATTTTATGCAATTCAAACGGAAAAAGGCCTATGCTCTCATTGGCCTAGGTTCAACGCAAAACAAAAAGGGAAAGGAGAAATAGATCCAGACTTAGAAATGAACAGACTGAATAAATAGGCATAATAAGACTGCAAATAAAACAATGACAGAAAGGGGATAAGGAAGAAGAAGATACATATAAACAAATAATAACTGGAAAAGGAGAAGGTAATTGACAGTAATTTAATGAACAATAACATATAAGAATAAACTTATAAACACTAGTACTTTCAGATCCAATATATTTACTGTCAAAAAACAGTTTTAATTTGCAGATCTAAAAATAACATAAAACTCACAGAGATTTGTAATAGATCCAGAGAAGGCCTTTGAAATAGTAAAAGAAGAAGAATTATCCTCTCAATCTATATTTTGATAGCACCCTAACCCTTTTCCTAATTTTATTTCAGAACATAACTTAGTGGAGGAAGAAGCTGAAGAAATATTTGGTATAGGAAAATAGTAAGGGTTGCTAGCCCATTTGTAGGTGTGCTAGGATAATTTAGACCATAGGATCTTAGGGTTTCAATCTAAGCCATCAAAAACACATCATGTTGAGTTAGCAAAAGAACATTCTACACAGGTTAATTAGACCAGGTACAGGTTCGTACCTAGCCACAAGCGGGCTGACCCACCTCCTACGTGGGTCGACACTAGTGTCGACCCGTGGGTTGACATAAGGGTCGACCCATGTAGGGTCTAGGTCGCCCTATTACCGTTGCATTATTTCTGAATTAATTAATTAATTAAATTATTTTATTTAATTCAAACTCCTTTTAATCATAACTTGTTCATACTTAGTTTGATTTAAGCAAACCAAAAGTCCATCTGACTCAGAATTTCGTAACGAACACAACGGAATATTCCATTTTATCCAGTTTTGAACATTTTATAAATTAATATTTGTTTTATTAATCCTTATCATATAATTATTGTTTATTAAATTTTGGGGTGTTACAATATGTACATGGTCCAATTTTATGCTCTATCCTATGTGCATGTTTGAATTATTAGTCTAGTTCAGAACTCAAGGTTATTCTAATACGTGGAAGATCGAAATATCGACTCGACGTTGAGGAAGACGCGAAATTTGAATTCTAGATTGTGTGAATTCGTGATGATCGAAGTTTAAATTATGAGTCGAACTATTAATCGATCCAATCGTGTTTATGCCGAGTCGACCCTTCAACTTGTGATCTAATCTGATTCTGCGTTTCAAGCATCCGATCCGATCCATGCTTCTGTCATCGGATCGCTGACCCGATCCCTACATTTCACTAGATCGATCGATCTGATCTAATGGTTAGCATGTTCTAAATTTTCGCTCCAGGCCTAAATCCTTTATTTGATCTCTTTCTCCCTTTTTTCCTTTTTCTACCAAGCCAATATCTTCTTTCTTCCTCACTACATTTGTCGATCCAAATCGCTTTCACCCTCTTCCTCCTTCAAGCTACCTATCTTAATAAGCTACCTCGACTTCAACACCCTGGCGTGAAACCATCATCCATGTCCACTCACTGTTACCCATCACAATGTCACTAACCCTTCAAAGCGAATCAAAAGGGCGAGAGACCCGCTTATTGACGTAGTTGTGGCTTGAAGGTCAGGGGACGACAAAGCTCTGATGCAAGGCAGTGGAGATGAGGTTGTAACAAACACAAACTAACCATGGTGGAGAAGTGAACTCACGAGTTTCAATATCTTATATCAACTCAAATGTCACTAGGAAATGGAGGAGAGAGGGGCTTCAACTATTTATATGGGGAATGGACCGAACTCGTTCTTTTTAAATTTTACAATTTTTTTTGCTATGTATGAGATTGGTAACGATCCCTCGAAAGAGATCAATATAGACCCGTTACCTCACTTATTTTTTAAAAAAAAAGGAAAGGAGAGAGATGGATTGGCATCACCTCTCAAGTTGACGTACACTTATATATATATATATATATATATATATATATATATATATATATATATATACATGTTAATATGTATCCATACGATCACTGATGTGATCACGAATTGAGTATTGAATGTGCAATTAACGATACATAACTTATAAACATAAAAATTCGATTAATTCTAAGGTGCATGCGCAACGCTCGAACGCAACCAAATTTCGAATACTAACATGTAAAATCATATATGTACCTTTGCATTTTTATATACTGTTATAAAAATATATATTCAAGCATATTACACGAAATCACATACGAGCATGTGAGTGCATATGTAACTCCAAGTCGGCAACGACTTTCTTACACTCAGGTGTAAGCAAAAGCCGACAACTAACAATTAATTCATTGAATCAACAAAAATTAGGTGTACACATGGAAATTCAAAAAAATCCGGTCTTGATGGTTGAATTCAAACAGACAGAATAAATGATAAAGCTGGAATCACAGTACTTGTACCATTGAAGCTCGATCAAACGTCATAACTATTCAATAATTACATACTCTTTTGTGTACACTACTCAAAGGAAGGATCATGACCATTCGACGAGCACAATATGTCGTCCATTCCTACTGCTAAGACTTCAAAGCACGTTATGATCTCATAGGACGTACTTTGGAGTGAAAGTGTTACCTGGCATTTATACCCGACTATCGAAAGCTATCTAGGTTGACATGACTCAACGATTACCAAGGTAAACTGTTCAGAAACGTCACTCGAAAGCCTAGAGATCAAATTTGGATAGCAACATATACGATGAAGATCACCTTAGCACACCAAAACAGTGCTTGAGAACTATTCTAGAGAGGGATCGACAAAACCAATATGGAAGGATCGGTATGACTTCAAGATGAATCGACAAAATAACAATACTTCAACAATCAAATGACCATAACTCGCAACCCATAAGTCCAAACAGGATGAAACTCCACAAAGCAGTTCAAGACACCAGAATGGACCCACCAAAGAAGTTGTGTGGCGCTAGACCCTATATTGGGGGATTGGTACTGATCCCTATGGGAGAATCAGGACAGATCCCTCACTTAGCCCATATCGGGCTTGAGCCTCCTAGGATTTTCTACAATGGTCCTACGAATTTTCTATTTAACCTACATCTATAAATACCTACTACATAGATGAAAAATGGATCTTTTGGCCTTTTTACTTTGCACTATATTTGGAGTCTTAACTCGAGCACTCGTGATTAACACGTAAAAGTGTTTATTTTTATGCTCATGTCTTATCTTTATTGTATATAAATAAATATTACTTTCGGTATTTTGTTTGTTTTTACGGATTGTTAATAAAAGTCTCCCCTATCTCAATCAAAGACCAACTGTATAGAAAAAATGCTACTTTTTGGAAGTAACAAATTTTCAATCACAAAGGAAGCTATAGAACATTGGCAAAAGCCTAGGAAGTTTGGTAAAGCATTCTGAGTTCGATCCCTATCAAGTCCTATTTTTATGAAGAAAGGAACATGGATACTTCACACCCCCGCCACCTGTGTTTTGAAGAGTATATGGACTAGTGATATATATATATATATATACACACACACACACACTCTATAAAGATTTTAGGAATTTGGCATATTCCTCTTAAAGAAATCAAATCAAATCATTTATATTTAAACTGTCATGCAGAAGAAAAGGAAATCTTCGATTATAGTCTTCAATCAAGCATCATGAAGAGAATATTTCTTTATTTTTGGAAAGAAAATATTTTTACAGATTTTTCTTAGCCCAATATTCATGCAGAGAGGAGACTTCAGCTATTATAAATACTCATGTACCCATTGTGAAGATTGTTCATTCCTTTCTGCCTTTTCATCAATAAAGCTTTGCTTTTTTTTTTGCATTTTTATTTTTCGTGGCAGTTTGTACTATCTATTCAACTAGATTTGACAGAGCATGAATTGCTGCTGCATTTTCTTTTCTTATTAGTGATTGATCGTTTAATTAAATTCAACTGTAATCCTAATTTTTATTTCTATTTGTCTATTTCTATTCTGCAAATTTAATTTTATTATTTTGCTTTGTTAGTTAAATATTAAATTAATATAGATTCAATTAGATTCGAATCTATAGTGAATTCAATTGTAGTTTACTTGCTTTTCCCTTTTGTTTTATTGAAAATTGTAATTTGGTTGCCGGCTCGATTAGATTTGTTCTAAACCAAATGCAATTTCAGTTTTATTCAATCAAATCCTCTAAATTTGCCTAACTTGCCCATGAAATTACATAAGCAGTAAACTTTAATTTTCCTTCCTATGTTCGACTTGGATACTACACGCATATGCACTTGCGGTAACTTTTTTGAAATTTGCGCTTTTCTAGTCCATAAAAAGTATTAAACAAGTTTTTGGCGTCATTGCCGGGAGGCAATATTAATTTTTATTATTCATTTAATTTCCGATTCATGTTAGTTTTTATTTTTTTAATTTCTTGTTTTACTTTATACAAAAAAAGTTTTTGATTAGTTGATTTGGTATTATTTATTGATACTCTAATCTTCTAAACATGAGCAAAAAAAACTAGCCAATTTCCGCTGATTTTATTTCCTTTTTTCTCCTTTCCTTTGTATAGTTTCCTTCATTCTTTTGCAAGTTTCAAACAAAAAAATCTTTCGCTATTTTTTCTCTTCAGTGTCATCTTTCATCAAATCCATGTTAAATCCTCGCGAACCACCCCACCACCATCATCAATATGCACAGCTCCAGCATACATCATCTCCAGTCCCTAAATCATCAACCGTCGATCATTCTTCGCTGCTCTATCATACAAGTCAAGCCATCACCCCCAAACATCATCATTGTTGCTCCTTGCAGCGACCTCGATCACTCACCTTACAACACAACAACCTTCCCACCTTGTCGAACTACACCAGTCAGATTTTTACAATACCCAAATTCCATGAATCACAAAACCAAACTAACCCTTATATGCACAGCTCCAGCATACATCTTCTCCAGTCCCAAAAATCATCAACCGCCGATCATCCTTCACTGCCCTATCATACAAGTCAAGCCATCACCCCCAAACATCATCACTGCTGCTCCTTGCAGCGACCTCAATCACTCACCTTACAACATAATAACCTTCCCACCTTGTCGAACTACACCAGTCAAACTTTTACTGTACCCAACTTCCATGAATCACAAAACCAAACTAACCCTTATATGCACAGCTCCAGCATACATCATTTCCGGTCCCAAAAATCATCAACTGCTGATCATCCTTCACTGCCCTATCATACAAGTCAAGCTATCACCCCCAAACATCATCACTGTTGCTCCTTGCAGCGACCTCGATCACTCACCTTACAACATAACAACCTTCCCACCTTGTCGAACTACACCAGTTAGACTTTCACCATACCCAACTTCCTTCAATCACAAAACCAAACTAACCCTTGCAAGCATTACCACATCCATCTTGCTCCCATTAATAGCAACACCAAGTCAACCTCATATTGTATCATTCAAACGGCACAACACCGAAGCCCTCTTCAATCCCCCTCAGTCAAACCCTAATTCGACAAGTAATCACCAAATCAAATCGTTGCAAACCCTAAAATTCAACACAAACCCGACTCAAAAATCCACTATACCCAATCGAACCCACATCCAAGTCAGTTCCAAACGTATTACCTGATTCAGAACCCCAGTTTGCAACTTTAACCTTTGCTTGCATATTTCAAAAGCCAACTTCACTACCCCTCAACCTCATCTACCAACATTGCATCATCACTCTCAAACCGAATCATGAATCCAAGCCCATCTTGAGTGATATTTTTTTAGAAGATAAACAGGGGCTCGAGACCTTTTTGGTTTGATTTATCATATTTTTGGGTTTTTAGAAATTAATAGCATCTGTATTGGCCATGTTTTCCGAAGAAGAAAAAAAGGCATCTTTCTTTGTTGGTTTTTAACTGTGTTTGAGAAACTAAAAGAAAAGGAGGTGATATTTTTAGTTTGTTTACTAAGAGCAGTTTCTCCGTCTACAATTACAATTCAATCGATTACAAAATGTAATCTCGTCTGTTCCCCAACAGTTTTCAGGATTGGGCAGGCGCCCCAAAAAAAAAGTTGGACGCCTGTTCAACAAGCGCCCGAAGTCTGGGGGCCTTTTGAACAAGAGCACCCCATGTTAGCTGTGTGCTTTGTCAGATTTTTCTTCTTCTTTACTTCAGTCTTTCCCTATTTTATGTACATTGCTTTATATGTTTGTTATACTGTTTCTCTCTGTATACAACTGTCCTTTTATAATTCGTTATATGTTTGTTCAACCATTATCCGATTTAATAAATGATTTGATCTTCTGAAGAAAAAAAAGTCATGGAACAGAAATTTCATTGAATGTATGATCATTACGTTACTTTACTTTATCGATGATCCACCGTACATATCATTTCTATTACAAGTGGGATGTTTGAACATTGTAACAGTTATCTATTTACCATCTACAAGATTTTCAGTTGGAAATGGTGCATAGTCTACCTTCTTTTATATCTTATGGGGGCAGCTGTTGAACTGGTGCCCTGGTATGAGGTGCTTGTTCAATAGGCGCCTGAAACAGGGCGCCTGTTCAACAGGCGCCCCATTCCAGGGCGCTTGTTCAACAGCTACCCATCTGATTACGTTTTTGTAACCAGAATTGCTGAATTTTGAACCAATTCAAATTTTGACGCTCCGTTGGAAGCCATATTGGGTACAATTATTATGGATCCGTAATATTCAACCCCTATTGGGGATGCACTACGAATATATAATGTAAGGTGCGTTTGTTTTAGTTGAGGGACGCCACCATGTGTTTTTGTTTCTTTTAAGAGGTCGTCTAGTTCTTTTTTCCTTTTAAGAGGGTTGTTATTCTTTCTTCAATTACTTGAGTGTTTCTCTCGCGTGGTTTGTTCACTTTGATTTGAGTTTTTTGTTTCATTATTTGTTTTATTTAATTCTTTGAGTGCTTAGGCTTTTGTTTTGTTTTCAAGTTCAAAATTCAAAAAAAAACGAAGGAGAGAAAAGCCAAAATCGTAGACCACCAAGAAGATTATAGTTTAAGCAACAAACTAGGATCCAAGGGCCACACAAATAGTAGAGTTCGAACTACTAGAACTACTCAATTGCTCTGGATGGACTGTCATACCCCAATGTAAAATTTTCTAAACTCTACTCGTGCTGGTGTTGCTTAAAAATAGAGAAATTGCTTGTAAAGATTTTATGTAGGGGTCGCGGCTTACGTATACAATTTTTTTAATTTCTTCAATTATTCTTGTTTGATTGTTGTGTTGGCTAAAATTTCTGAATAAATTTGGTGAGAAACAAATTTCCATAACTAAAATCATCACTCTTATTCATTTTTCAATTTTAAAAGACAACAGATATTGGTTAGGATCAAAACTCAAGCTCACTAAGATAAACAAATTGGGTTAAATATTTAGATTTGAATTTTTATTTTATTTACTTATCCTGTTGTGAGGAATACGATCCATTCCTTTTACAAAGGACGGTGATACGTATTATATCAGGAATATTTCGATATCCTAGCAATTTAACTTTTATAATCTATCTATTTATTTTGATTAGCAAAATATTTAACTATAAGAGTGTATTTTGTAAAATTGATCCTCTTAAGGGTTTGATTGCGGATAAATATTAGTTCAATGTTTTGAAATTATAGTAAAAGAGGTTGCATACTATCCGTAAAACATTAGTATGTCCATTACTATCTGTACTATATGTGAATGGCCATAAGACCCTCTTCCCCTTTCAAATAGAGATTATCAACTAATAAAATATCTTTGAGTACGTTATTTATTTTGAATAGGAACTATTTGTGTCAACCTTAAGTCTAGGATTTTCCTTGTTTGCATTTAACAACGGTGAAAAAAGTTTTAGCTACCATAATTCTTTTAGAGAGTCTCAAATAAACCAAAACTTTTCAAACGGGATGGGTTACAATCGAGTAAATCAAATTTTTCTAAATCACAATATGGTGGAGGATAGACCCTTATCTCCTCGAGATCGGTGTTACTCAACTAGGAGTGTTCAACCTTCCGCCATAGTATTTCCACAAGTAGAAGGAATTTGGGCTTAAGCATTCTTTTAGTCAAGGGGTTGCAAAATTTATAGGTTTTGAAAATGCATATGAATTTTTAAGTGAATTTGAATTGTATGCACCCACAACTAAAATGCAATAATGATCTAGCTTGAATTACTCAAGCTAAGGCTAATTCCATTTGCATTACTTGAAAGCACAAAAAGATGGCTAAATTCTCTTCCAAAACATTCCATAAGAAGTTGGGATGAATTTTTCACTATATAATATTAAAAGAAGTTTTTTCCCATTCCATAAAACTTTAAAAATCCAAACTAAAATAAACCAGCTCTCTCAAAATGAAGGGGAAACTTTTTCAAAATACTTTGAGAGATTCAACCAACTACTGTATAGGTTCTTCATCATGCAATCCCAAAACACCGCTTATACCAAATTGCATATGAAGGAATAAACTATCAAACTAGAACTCGGCTAGAATCAATGTGTGGAGGAGAATCTATGTCTAAAATAGCCAATGAAGCTTGGGAGTTCTTAAAAATATTCGAATAAGGACATGCAATGGCAGTCAATTTGTGTTCCATTCCGTACTTCTACTAGAGAAGTGCATGTCATGGATCCAATTCACTTTCCCTGTGAAACTCAAAATCCTCAGATCGAAGAAGGACCACACCATTATTATCATCAGGACTAAGTCAATGCCATAGCTCAAAATAGTCCTTACTCATCCATGTATAACCCTAGTTTGAGAAATCATTCAAATTTCTCACAACCTAATCCCAATAATGTTGTGAATCCATCGCACATGATACCGAAATCGAATTACCAAGCTCCATTTTCATCTAGGCCTCAAACTTATCTAGTTTCACAAGTCAACCTTATAAGCATTTAACTTTCAATCGTCAACTCAGTCTTCTTCATCTTTTGAAACTTCAAAAGAAATTGTTCGATTAGAGAAATAAATAAATAATCAAGATGTTAAACTCAAACAAATGATGAGTATGATGAAGTAACTAATGAAAAGTAATGAGAAAGGAAAATTTACTAGTTAACCAGAGATGAATCAAAAATATAATTCTCATACTGTGAACTCTTATGAGGACGAAAACCAAAATCCGGTCAACTCGATCACCACCCTTAGATTTGGAACAATGATCGACAATAATGTAAAAAATCCTGATAATCCTTCGATCTCAACTCCAATTCAAAAGTTTGACTCTCGCCCGATGGCAACCAAGGCCAATGCTTCAAACCTTCTTCTTCTTCGAATGTTGGCAATCCTAACATCTCTTCTTCTAATCTAGGAAAACCCGACAATACTTCTTCCACCAGTGTTGCAAATACCAACATCCCATCTTCTACACCCTTATCTCCCTCAATTCCAATATCGAAACCTTATTCTTCAAACGGTCAAAATTCTGAAAGAGTCTATAAACCAATAGCCCATATCCTCGTAGAATTAACAATAAGAAGATGGATACGAATTTCGAAAAAAATCTTGAAATATTCAAACAAATTCGTGTCAATATTCCACTTTTATACACTATCGAACAAATTCCTCAATATGCCAAGTGTCTCAAAAAGCTGTGAACCCAAAAACAAGCCATTTACATTCCAAAAACAATCTTCTTGACTGTGAATACTAGCTCTATTTTCAAAAATTCGTCACCAATCAAGTATAAGGACCTTGGTTGCCTTACAATCGGTTGTAAAATAGGAAATACTCACTTAAGTCAAGCTTTACATGATTTTGGGGTAAGTGTCAATCTTCTTCCCTACACTGTTTATCGTCAACTTGGACAAGGAGAGATAAAACAAACGTCAAAATTCAATTAGCCGGTCGATCTATCAAAAAGACCTTGGGCATTATTGAAGATATTTTGATTCAAATTGAACAATTTTATTTCCCTGTCAACTTCATAGTTCTTGAAACCGAGCCTGTTTTGAATCCCAATAGTCAAATTCCATTGATTTTGGGTCGTCTAGTCTTAGCTACCTCGAATGCTATCAAAAATTGTAGGAGCGGCCAACTTCGACTATTATTTGGGCATATAACCATTGAATTGAATATTTTTCATCAACCAAAAGAGTTTGATATAGGAGAAGCCAACATTATAGAAACAGTTGTAGATGACACATCTAATTTATCTTCTCGGAAAGCTTCATATTCCTCAATAAACATGCTCTACTATGACTTTTGAAGAACTATTCGAAGATGAGATTAAATTCCTAAATGACGAGAATTAATCTGGGGAAGTCTTGAAGATAATCTTAATTCCATATCATTAAAAGAAATTGTGATAAAACACTCAAGTTTATGGGGATTATGATAATTTTCAGTTGAATGATATACATCACTGGCACAACAAAATTAAAATTTTCATTGGAAGAATTTTGATTTCAGAATTCATTGTACCTCACAAATCATATAAGAAATTATTATGAGCCATTTTCGATAGACTAAGTGTCAAGGGAGAAGGGAATTTCATTCTTCACAAAACATTCATCATTTTCGTAGATCTCATTTTGCATATGATTTGCGTACTCATATAGTTGTTAGATTGCATTTCATTCTACAAATCATTTTGCATATCGTCCATCTTTGGGTACTCTCTTTTGCATTTAGGAAACGTGTTTACCATGTGGACACTGTTTTAATCAAATGTGGGGGAAGTCTGCATTAAATTCTTTTTATTTTTCTTTATTTGTTTCTTTCCATTTTCATGCATTTAGATAGGATCATTATGCATTATAGGTCACAGAAAGATGCATTTTTTTCTTCTGAAACACGACTCATTTTAGATTAGTACAACGAAGTAAGTGAACAATTTTTAGTCAGTTGATAGTAATTTTACTTTTCGCAACTAAGATGGAATAAGAAATCTAACGAAAAGATAAATTACGAGCGATAATAGTGTAACCAATATACAGGGAGATTCTTAGGTAATGTCCATGAAGTATGTTCTAATTATAGTCTTTGTTTACTGAGTGAAGGATTTAAAGTACATGTATTGGATTTTTAAGTTTTTAAAACTAAGTTGTGTCAAGATGAATTTGAATAACTCTTCCTCTTCTTATTATATTCAAAAATAATAGTAATCCAAGGGTATCCAACATTGCTAGTAAATCTTGTGTCTGTCTGTACAATCCACCAAGCTTTGTCCTAACTCTCACCTAAGTCCGCGAGACAGTGCATGGGTGGTATATCTTGGTATTTTCAGTTAGGTGTGTGTAATTAGTTATAAATTTTATTTTTATAAAGAGAGAGAATAAGCAGTGGATGCCCAAGTACTTCTTGACCGTATTGATTTGACTAGTTATACACAAGGAATTAAAATATCACTTTGCAAACTATGATAAGCAAATTAAGAATTTATTTCATGACTCCACTATGTTATCAACCAAACTAACTGGCCAAACTTGAATTTAACGTATGAAAACTTGAATATTATGTTGAAATTTTGTGACGAGTTGAGGAACCAATTTTTTTTTATAGATCGACTTCGAATTGTATACTTCTATGTAGGAATTTTTCTGAAACGAGTCGTTTTTTAATTTTCACATGTCTGTTGCATTTATGTAGTGACATTAGAATCATAGCACACTGCATTTGGATTTTGTGTGTAGTATCCGCTGAAAACCCTCACGAGACATCACTTGTCCTAGTAGAGACATCTAGAGGTTTAACGGCTTGTTTCATATGTTCAATGCAATCACGTGTCCTATGAAAGTGTGACCTACCTAGTTTTGTTTCCATTTTTTCGTTTTACTCAAGGACGAGTAAAAGATAAGTTATTTTATTAACATGTAAAAGTGTTTATTTTTACGCTCATATCTTATCTTTATTGTATATACATAAATATTACTTTGGGTATTTTTGTGTGTTTTTACAGATTGTCAATAAAACTCTCCTCTATCTTAATCAAAGACTAATTGCGTAAAAAAATAATGTTACTTTTCGAAAGCAATAAGTTTCATTCACATAGGAAGCTATAGCACACTAGTAAAGGCATAGGAAGTTTAGTACGGTGTTCTGATTCCGATCCCTGTCAAAGTTCTACTTTTATGAAGAAAGGAACATGGATACTTCACACCCCGCCTCTTGTGTTTTAAAGAGTATATGGACTAGTGATATATATACACATATATTCATATGTAGAAAATTTCCTCTCTCCTCTCTCCCATGGAGGGAGGAGAGAGGCGATCCTTTTGTAAATTGAAATCGTTCAGGTTTCGAGCCATAAACAAAAGGTAAAAACTAAAAACCAAATCGCAAACAGAAACAGATCTCTCACTCCTTCGCTTTCAAGGAATTTAGTCTAAAGGTTGAGATTTGAGTTATCTAGTCATTTACTCTAACACATATTCAAGTTCATACTGATGATATGTTTTATATTCTGGAACCCAATCATTTCAAGTTATATTATACACGCTTTTTCACCAAATTGAAAGTTCATGCTCAACAAGTTTATTATGAAGTCCTCAACTTAAATATGGAATGTTCATGCTTGCAATTTTCTTTAAGATCTGATATCATACATGCTTCATATGTCAACACTGGCTTTTGAAGGGGAGATGATGAAATAATTTGGTTCGATAACACATATTTCATTCCCTATTCTGTTTAGTTTATGAGATGTAACCCAGTTAATGGTACATAAATCATGATTTCCAACTCTGCTGTGTGTCAGTAGTAGAATGTGGAAGTTTTTTTTTCCGTTTATTGGGCTCTAATTTAGGAGTCCATAGGGCAAGTGTTTTTTAATCTTTTGGAGTTTTTAAATTTATCCCTAAACTACAAGTTAAACTGGGAGGTGTTGTTATAATTTTCCTACTTATAATACCAAAGATATTGACTTGCTGAGGTTGATTAATGAACAAAGCAGAATCGAAATTATATCAGGTTCAGTTAGTATAAATAGGAAGAATGGTTTCGGTTCTTTGTATTTTAATCGTTATCTTCTTAGCATCAGGATAGTTGGCGTTATGTATGCATCACCAGAGTATACGAGGCATTCCAGTCTCAAGGATTTCTTCCTAAAATTCGTTTGGAAAAAGTAAAAAAGAGAACAGTAACTAATAGTCAATACCTTGTTGCTGAAATTAAGGATCTTGAAGAATGGATCAAGTTACTTTATGTAAGTAGGGGTAATTGTGCTATTAATTCGGTACATGCCAGATACAGGACATGAAGAACAAAGTGGTGGTTGACGAGGTGGAATATCATTCTTTTAGGATGGAGGTGCAGAGAGTTCACACTTTCTAAAATGACGTCTCATATTATCTTACGTTACTTCGTGTTGTAATTTATTATCCAGTATGTTTTTTTCCTTATGTTTTTAGTGTCTTTGTACTATTATTTCACTAGTTGATAAAAGCGTACCAAGTTTCAAAAAATATATTCGTATGTATGTATGTATGTATGTATGTATGTATGTATGTAATATATGCACTTAATAAAGATTTTGAGAATTTGGCATACTCCTTTCAAAAGAAATCAAATCAAACCATTTATATTTAAACTGCTATGCAGAAGAAAAGAAAACCTTTTATTATAATCATCAATCAAGCATCATGAAGAGAATATTCCTTCATTCTTGGAAAGAAACTATTTTTACATATTTTTTTGGGTCCAATATTCATGTAAAGAGGAGACTTCAGCTATTATAAATAATTATATACCAACTGTATAGATTGTTTATTTTTTCTTCTTTTTCCGTTGATAAAGCTTTGCTTTTCTTTTATTTCGACATTTTTATTTTTCATTGTAGTTTATGCTATTATTCAATTAGATTTGATAGTGCATAAGTTGTTATTGCATTTTCTTTTCTTATTAGAGATTGACCGTCTAATTGGATATAATGGTAATCCTAATTTTTATTTCTGTTTGTTTATTTCTAACCTTAAATTTTTAATTTTAGTATTTTTTAGTTAAATATTAAATTTTATATAAATTCAATTAGATTCGAATCTGTAGTGAATTCAATTGTAGTTTACTTGCTTTTCACTTTTGTTTTATTGATAATTGTAATTTGGTTGTCGGTTCAATTAGATTTGTTCTGAACCAAATTACAATTTCAATTTTATTCAATTACATCCTCCAAATTCTTCTAACTCGCCCACGAATTACAGAAATAATAAATTTTAATTTCCCTCCCTATGTTTGACCTACATACTATACACCTGTACGCTTGCAGTAATTTAATTTAAAATTTACGCTTTTCTAGTCTAAAGAAAAGTGTTAAGCAACCTATAACCTTGCAATTCAGCAATAAAATGAACAAATCTTCAAAGTGGATGTATGCCGATCAACGTCGAACTACTATAAATCTTTCTGTGTATTTCTATTACAAGTATATTGCTCTATTTCTACTTATTTTATTTTACCTATTCGTTGAACTCGTTGGGTGTTGTACCAAATTCTAATGCATATATGTGTGTATGTGTATATATTTATATAAGCATTGTTTATTAAGTTAAATGAACTGAAGACTAAATGGGTGTCATTTATACGTAGAGTTGAGAACCCAACATAATTACTAAACTTAATATAATAAAGATGGTATTAGAATGATATATGATAAAAGTATATAATTTACCAACCACCAGAACATTAGTTTTTGTCCCCTCCTTAAAACAACTCGTAGGTTAGATATAAGACAAAGGTTGTCTAGCGTAACACTTGACTTGAAGTTGTTAGTACCTTGATGAGTATTTATTTATGACTATATTTTATATTGTTGCTATTATAAGCTATTTACTTGAGCTCTAATATTTCTATCTAATTATCCTGTGTATGCATGATACCAAACAAACTACTCATGCTTCAGTGGATATGTGTTTTAGCTTTATGCGAAAAATCCATATCCATATCGTTGCATTGTTGGACAAATGCATTAAAGAGGGAAGCATGACATTAAAGTGCACTAAGGTCAATTATTATCCATCAATGTTGTTGACTCAACCTTATCCCCTTATATTTGTCAAACATGCATAGATACGAGATATTCTCAATATTGATTTTCAAATTAAGAATCATGACTTTAGAACCCTAACTTATCCCTTTACGCATATAAGTACAAAGGAAAATTACCATAGATATGGGTCAAATTATTATTTCACTAAAGAGAGATTCTGTTATTTTCTGCGTGGCTCATATTTCAAGATTTAACTTGTATACTCTAAATACTACTGAAAACATGAATAAATTAAAATATTAAGGTGGCCATAGGTAAACAAAGAAAATCTATAAATCTGTACATCGGTATATTAATTTTTTTAAATAAAAGAACAATTATGTATAAGTACTAAAAAGGAGATAATAACCAATCTCTGGTGGCTAACAAAAATGGATTGCTAGAAGAACTAGTAGGTGTAAAGAAAAAACAAAACCAGCCCATGATAACCAACTCCATACAACAGAATCCAACTCACAGAAGAACAAACAACAATACAAAAGGCTACTACCGGGATGCAGAAGGCGTGGCATAAAAGGGGAGAATAAGGCAGACTCTAGAACCTTGCAGCGACCGCCTCCAAGGAGAAAGAGAATAATAATTCATAAAAAACCACAATAGATCCGAGCAAGCTCCAGATCCTATGAGCTCCAATGAGTTCCACCAGACTTGCAAGCAACTTGAGGAAGAAAAAACCTTTAATCTAGATCCTGCATATAAAGGAGAAAAAAGATCAGATGTAGGGGAGGGTAGGGGAACCCTGAAGGGTGACAACACTCACACTCTCAAAACCTATAGGATCAACCACACTAGCTCCGGGCAAAAGCCCCAAAAATCATTGAAAAGGCGAGCCAACCTTCGCGAGCGAGAACGGATAGCACCCCCGAAAGGCCTACCGCGAAAAGCAAGGAAAACATCACTCTTCACTCAATGGGTGATGGAGGACGATTCCATAGGAACCTCGTCAAATGCGGCCTTATTCCTTGTACATAAAGGTGACAATAAATCAAATTACGAATCAAGCAGAAAAGGACAGACCGAAGCGAACGACCAGAAAACCATCCCACTAGAGGTGTAGTAATTCGATAAGCAAGCCGACATTACCATGGAGACAAACCTGGCTTTTGAAGTAGAGACAAACTGCTGAAGTACGAAGGCTAGCGAAGAAAATATACTCAAAAGATTCCACTTCTCCTGGCCGGCAACAACTGCAACGAGGCGCAATTGGGACCCGATCCTCCGAAGGTTTGCATCCAGTGGTAAACATTAATCGGGAATTTTCCAGATAAGGATGGAAACCTTAGGTGGAGATCGGGAGTCCCAGATGAAGTCAAAACTCGGAAACCTTGGACCATAGATCCTCGCAGAATCCCAAGTAGTACGGAAGGAAAACATGGAGCGGTTTCAACTACTCCCACCTCCATTCGTGTCGAAAAAGGTCTTAACTGACTACATCTATTTCCACATTTCACTATCATAAGATGGGGTCCTAGAGTAGCCCACTGGCAAAAGACGATGGTACTTCGCAAGAAGGAATGATGCCCATAGGGAATCATTTGAATGGATCCTAATCCAGAGCTTGCAGGCGTACATAGTGCAGACATCTCTAGGGTTCCGAAGCCCTAGACCACCCTTGCACCTGGGACGGGAAATGTATCCCAGGACACCAAGTGATGACGATGAGTCAGTTCCTTGTCCCTCCATAGGATCCCAGGACATCTTCGAGGACATCCTTAAGTTGTTTTGGCCTAGATCTACATCATGGAAAGTATATTTTCAATTCGAATCACCATAAGATCCAATTTAGTAAGATTATAATAGTTAAATTCGTGTGTTTATGCATGGTAGATCCATGTATTGATTTATTCATCGTTTTATCATGACTTGGTGAATTCTATATGTTGTATGATTATTATTGATTGCTTGAGTGAAAGTGGTCGATTTGGATGATTCGATTGCATAGATGTTCTTCGTGAAGTGTTGGATCGTATGGATTAGAAGTTTTGGTGATGGACTGGACGATTTCTGGTAATGGATCGAGCGAGTTTCTGGTGATGGATCGGGCGAGTTTCTGATAATTGATTGGGCGATTTTCTGGAGCAAGGATCGGGTAGAGTTCTAGGCATGGACTGGGCAAAGTTTTGGGGAATGGACCGAGCAAAGTTCTGGAGCATGGATGGGGCAAAGTTCTGGAGCGAACATTTCCATGGAGCGGGAATTCCCATGGAGCGGGCATTTCCATGGAGCAGGCATTTTCATGGACCGGACATTTCTTTGGATCAGGAATCCACGGATCAGACATGGCACTGTGGCATGGTTCGGGCATTTCCATGATTCATACATTTTTATGGACCGGGCAGAGCAATGTGGGATGGACCAGACATGTTTTCTGGATGGACCGGACATGGTTTTCTGGATGGACCGACATGTTTACTGGATGGACCGGATATGTTTTCTAGATGGACTGGGCATGTTTTCTGGATGAACCAGACATGTTTTCACCATGGATTGGGTGTGTTTTTCTCCATGGATAGTGCATGATTTGGACATTGGATCGGGCAAGTATATTTGGTGGATTGAATATCAACTAAACGATGTATTTTTTGGGTCGATGATGGTAATATCTTCGATGTTAATTCAAGGAGGAATGTTCAAAGTGTTTTGAAGTGTTCATTGATTGAATGTGGAGACGACTCAAGTGTGATTTGAGCTCGTGGATAATGGTTGCTCGAGATGTGATCTGAGCTTGTGGATAGTCGCCGGTGACGACGACAGAGTTATGAAGGCTGAGAGATTATCGGTTTTGTAAGTTTAAGGGGGCTCAAAATAGAGGTATAATAGGGAAGCATAAAATACTAATGGAACTAGTCTAGTACCCTGGGCACATGGGATGGGCCTAGTTGTCTCGAGGAGGCAAATGTACGTGGGACGTGCAGTAGTCTAAATAGAGCTGGGGTTACATTAGCCCTTGACGGATGGCATGATGTTGAGCCGGTCATACGATTAACGATGGTTTCAAAGCAGGATTGGCAATGACAGCCAGAGTCATAGATCTTTGTTATTTGCTTGTATCGTCTTGTGTAGATTAATCGACATCGAATGAGACATCTCCTATGTGCTTATCTGATGTTGGTTTAGGCCTTCGGGGCTTGTACTTGAGGGATGTTGATATCGATTAGGATGGTCTACGTTAGATAACTGGTTGCTATGTATGCTATGTTTTCTCTTTGGTTGTTGTAAAGGCTATCAATGTCAGATGTGGGGAAGACAGGTTTGGGTTCTTTTCTGTTGATGTTGGTAGATTAGTTGATTAATCTGCTTATTCTCATATACTTTATTGATGATGTTAGATATCTATTTTATCGCTCATTAAGACTATTGTCTAACTCAAGGTTTTACGACTTCCTCTTATTAACTTGGGCTGTTCATTCATGTGATGAATAGGCAGACTGAGTAGTAGGTGACAGGTAGTAGATCTTGACGAGGACGATGTTGCTGAGCGACGTTGTAGCGACCTACATTTTATATATTAGATCATAAAATATTTTTATTTAATTTCCTGAGGGTCAGATCATTCTCATATTTTGATATATTGGTTATGAGGATGTGAGACATATCCATAATATTTACCAATTTTATTTGTGACCATTTTTCCCCTGTCAGTTTTGTATTGGGAATAACTTTTGACTGGGATCGAATCAGGTGCTGAGATCGATTTCATTGGAAAGGAAATGATGTTTCCAATTCCATAGAGTGGTCACATTAAAGTGTCAACGGTTTGGGAGGAATCGTTATTTTAGTGTTTCATAATTTCTGTATAGGTTTGACTAGTTATTAATGGGTTGAATTGGGGTGGCCCATTAGTGGCCTGGTTGGGGGCTATAAATAGGGGTAGAGGCATGAAGAATAGTTTATTTTCTTCATTCTCTCATTTGGTTGAGCTCGTGATCTTCCTTGCTTAATCAACTACATCTTTCCTCCATTAAATTCTAGATCTAAGCAAGAAGATTAAAGGTCAGCATCAAGCAAAGGTAGATCTATGTCTAGTGAAGGGAGATCACATCAAATTGAGGGGTTTGAAGCTCATTCTTAGCTATTTGGATTGGGAATTTATCATTTCAGGTTTGTTTGAAGATTTGGTGAGTGAATATCATGTCTCGCATGGATTCAATCAAGTATATGTGTTGTTTTATCTTATGTTCATCATTTCAAGTTGTTTTCATATAGGTCTAATCAATGCAAGTATGATTTCAAATTCAAATCACTATAGGTTTTACTATAGCAACTTATAAATGGTAATTTCATATGTTAATCTTATGTTTAGATCCATTATTTGCTTTGATCATTTTTTAATCATGAGTTGATGGATTTCATATATTATTGATATATTAGTGTGAATGGTTATCATTTGATTTTGCTGTTGAATGATTGCTTGAAACGCACGAGTTTGGAGTCGAGTTGGCCTCACGATTGGATGGATCGATTGAATGTATTGCACAAAGCTTGGATAGACAACACAAAATTTAATGGATCGGGACGAGGAAACAAGGGAGCACACATGACATTTCACGGTTCGGCCACGATCCAAAAATTCATGGATCTTTGCCAAACTTTGGAGGATAGCGTTTAGCCAATTCTATGGAAAGGCCATGGATCGATCATGATCCAGGCATGGATCGCGTACACAAATTATGGTGGATCATCCACCTTTTCATAGGTGGATCGAAGAGAATTTTGTGGCCTAGCAAAGTGATGGATTGCACCCAATCCATCGGATTTGACAGCGTTTGACAAAACGCCATGAAATGTCCTGGATCGAGCATGATCCAAAACGGATCGAAGCAACTGATTTTCATGGGATGCGCACGTGGTTTTAAAGGGTTGGCATGTGAGCTGGTAGATGGATCGGGAACGATCCATGGTGGATCGCGGATGGACAATTACAGCTGTTCATAAATGCTATGAAAGGGGGTCCAGAAACACTGTAGTATGAAACTGAGCTGATGGGCCTTGGGCGATCCAAGGGATGTGGTAGCAATTCAGAAACGCCGTAATAGGATGAAAATGCTATGAAATGGAATATCGACCAAACGACGTATGTTTTTGGCTCGATGATGATCGTGACTTCGACATGAATTCAAGGAGGAATGTTCGAAGTGTTATGAAGTGTTTGTTGATCGATGAAATGCAAAAAATATGCATACGACTCAAGTATGTTTTGAGCTTGTGGATAATGGCTGCTTAAGATGATTTGAGCTTGTTAATGGTCGCCGATGATGACGACTAAAGATAAAGAAGGCTAAGGAATTATCGTTGTCGTAGGTTTAGCGATCTCAAAGCAGGTGTGTAATAGGTACGTCTAAAAGACTAGATGATTAGTCGAGTACCGTGGGTAGCGACGAAAGGTCTAGATACGTAGCGACGAAAGACATATGGAGTTTTTGATAGAACCGGGATTACCATTACCCCTTGACAGATGACATGATGATATGGCCAGTCATACGTTTAGTGATGGTTTCAAAGCAGGATTGGCGATGATAGTCAGAGTCATGGATAATGATTGTTTTTCTTGTATCGTCTTGTGTAGATCATTCGATGCCGAAGGAGATATCTCTCGACTGCTTGTCTGATGTTGGTTTAGGCCTTCGGGGGTTGTGCTTGGGTGATGTCAATATCGATTAGGAGGATCTATGCCGATAATTGATTGGCATGAATGTATTGTTTGCTTATATCTGATTGTTAGTAGAGGCTATCACTGTCTGATGTAGGGAAGGCGGGTTAGGGTTCTTCTCCGTTGGTGCTGGTATATTAGTTGATCAATCTGCCTAATCTCATATAGTTAATTGATGATGCTAGATAGTTGTTTTATCGATCGTTAAGACTGTTGTCTGACTCAAGATTTTATGTCTCCTCTTATTACCTTGGGTTGTTCATCCGGTTGTGGATGGAAAGACTAAGTAGTAAGTGGCAGGTAGTTGATCTTGATGAGGACGATGCTGCTGAGCGACGACGAGTTGGAGGCTTACATGTTAGTTTCCTATTACCTTTATGATGTATTTCTGCTTTCATGCTTGATGTATTCTCTGAGAGACTTGTAGTGAGGCATATTGTACGAAATTTGATGTTGTATCTAGTTGATGTTTTACATAGTTCATGGTGATATGAAAGTTTAAAATTATGCTTAATTCTGCTTCACTATTATTGCCTGTTGTATATGTTGCATTATATTTTATCCTTGTGCTGTGAGTTATACGATAGGTTCCACTTGTGTTATCTTACCCTGATGATCGTCCGTAGCTGCTTGTCACGTCTTTCAATGCATTATTCCTCTTGTTAAGTGCATGAGTTGTGGGCGGTCATCACATTTGGTATCAGAGCTCTGGTTAATTGATTTTACCCGAAGTTTCGAAAACATAATTACGTATGAGAGACATATTTATATATTTCTGATGGATGTACACTATATTAGTGCATAGTATAATAGCGTTTGAACTCCATTTGCTGTTTTTCTCGTGTGTGGGCTAATCATTCTATTTTTCATATTTAGAATGAGTCATTGATCATCGAGACACGCTGCTAGAGATGATAATGTTCCCGTAGGGTGTAATGGTGGTATACTAAACTACCCAGCTATGTTCCGGGCCATGATGGCAGCGATCATGAGGAGGGTACCCGCTTAGGAGACAGTCGCGGTAGATGTAGGAGTTCAAGTGCAGATGCCTAGTACCATGGACTTGGTGAAGCTATGCAAAGATTTCACTACTTTAGGAGGGAAGAAATTTAAGGGGACAGAACCAATTGAAGAGATTCAAAGGTGGCTTGATACTTCCATTCGGATCTTTGGAGACTTGGGCATTGACGATGTCACGAAGAGGAAGCTTGCATCAGCACAACTATAAGGAAAAGCTACGGATTGGTGGAACTCAGTCACTCTACAAACTCCAAAAGGTGAGATATTATGGGAGCAATTCCATGTCAAGCTTGAGACGAAGTTCATTTATATCGTTCAGAAGTCTATTCTGGTCAAGAGGTTTGTTGAGCTTAAGCAGAATGGTCGACAAGTGCTGGAGTATGTTTCTGACTTCGAAGCTTTGTCAAAGTTTTCTTATTCATATGTCGAGACTCCTTATCAGAAGAATGAGAAGTTTCTCATGGTCTTGGACAAATATCTTGGGAATCAGCTGGTTGATCACTTGGATGATATTATGAGAAGATCGTGGGGAAATCTCTAAGGCATGAAAGTTTGTTTCTCAAGGAAGAGATTGTTGTTGTAGCTAAGGAAGAACGGAAACCACAACAGGGTGGTAATAACAAAAAGAGGAAGCAGCAATAGCAAAAAGGAAAGGATAGCTAGAAAAAGCAAAAAAGGTGAAGTGACTTGCTACAACTGCAAGTAGAAGGGATATTACTCTAGGGATTGCAAAAACCCGAAAGCTGAGAAGAAGTGCTACAACTGTAACAAGTGTGGAAATAACAAGAAGGATTTTCCAGAACCAGATAAGGGAAAGCATCCTGTGAAGGCGTATGCTTTAGAGGCAGTGCCATTGTCTTCAACGGCTCCTATGGCAGAGGATAAAGGGAAGAGCGTCATCATCTAAGTATTCCTTCCGTTAGAGATGTTTCAGTTCGTGTGTTGTTTGATACTGGAGCATCGCATTCTTTCATTTGCAGTGAGCTTGTGTGTCGCTTGGGTTTGTAACCCAAGATTTGTGATAGACCTTTTATTGTGACTAATCCAGTTAGGGGTTCGTCCAGTTTGTGTATGATTTATCATGGTCTAGCGTTGTCAGATCATGGTTGCTCCTTTGTGTGTAATTGCTTTGTTTTGAACTTCGCTAGGTTTGGGATTATTTTGGGTATGGACTAGCTCAAGAGGTATGCGACAAAAGTGGATTGCGAGAAAATAGAGGTGACAGGCAGGAATATGGAAGGGCGAATGGTTGTGATTCGATGTAAGCCCAAAGATGGTGTCTTCGTGAGCTATCTATATTCGCTTGTGATTCCACAGGAAGACTTATCATAGGTGCCGATCGCAAGTGAATTTAATGATGTCTTTGACGAGGTAAAAGGGTTGTCGTCGCATCACGAAATTGAGTTTAGGATCGATTTGGTTAAAGGTGCTAGACCTATCATCGTGCCTCTTAGGCGGATGGCGCCTAAGGAACAATAAAAGTTAAAGGTGCAAGTACATGACGTTTTGGGAAATGGATTCATTTGGAGAAGTGTATCCGAAAGGGGTGCACCGGTTGTGTTTGCCACCAAGGCTGATGAATCTTTGAGATTGTGTATGGATTATCGTGAGCTGAACAAGGTGATCAAAAAGAACAAGTATCCATTGCCGAGAATAGACGACTTGTTCGACCATCTTAACGAGGCCAAGGTGTTTTCTTAGACGGATTTGGCAAGGGGATTTCACCAGTTGAGGGTGGAAAAGGATAGTGTGCGGAAGACAGCTTTTAGGACACCATCCGGTTTCTTCGAATGGTTGGTGATGCCATTTGGATTGAATAATGCACCAGTGTATTTCATGGATTTTATTAATAGGGTTTTAGAGATCAGTCGAACAAGTTCGTGCTTTTATTCGTGGATAATATTCTGGTTTTCTCCCGGAATGAGGAAGAGCATAAGATGCACTTGCGATTTGTTTTTGAAGATCTTGCGAAAGCATCAGCTAAGAGCTAAGTTTTCAAAGTGTCACTTCTGGAAGAGCTAAGTGAGATTCTTAGGCCATATTGTTTCTGAAAATGGAATATTGGTTAATCCCGCTAAGGTAGCAACAATCCAGGACTCGGATAGACCTAAGAATGCGACGGATATTTGAAGTTTCTTTGGTTTGGCGGGATACTATCGCCGTTTTATAAAGGATTTCTCCAAGATAGCTACACCATTAATAGGATTGATGAAAAATAAGTAAGTGTACACATGGGTGCGAAGTGTAGGCAAGCTTTTGGAATCCTAAAAGAGAGACTGACGAGTGCTCCTGTCTTGACGATTCTAAGTGGGAATGAAGAAATGGTGGTATACACCAATTCATGCGGTACTGGACTTAGAGCAGTGTTGATGCATAAGGATAAGGTTGTGTCCTACGCGAGTCGACAGCTGAAGCCACACGAAAGGTATTATCCAACTCATGATTTAGAGTTGGCAGCAATCGTGTTTGCTCTGAAGATGTGGAGACATTATCTGTTGGGAATTCAATTCGAGTTGTTTACGGATCACAAGTCATCGAAGTATCTTTTCTCCCAAAAGGATTTGAATCTTCGGAAGCAACGGTGGTTAGAGTTTCAGACATTGTATGATTTTGGTATAGCATCTACTCCTGGTAAAGGTAACGCAGTGGCAGATGCGTTGAGTCGAAGACACCTAAGTTTGCAAGCGATGTTTTCGAAATGGAAAATCTCGAGTTTTTGGCAAGACTTGATTTCAGGCCTTGGTGTGAGTTAGAACTAGAAATGTTGGCAAGCTTATCGATAATACATACTCTCATCGAAAGGATTGGCGAAATCTAGAAGCACTTGTCAAGATTATCTAGAGGTTAGAACCAGAGGATAAGGAATTCAAGGTCGATCGAGATGGTTGGCTTCGAAAGCAAGGACGACTGGTTGTTCCTGATATTGATGGACTGAGAGAAGAGGTTCTGAGGTAATGTCATCACTCAAAGTTGACGTTTCATCCTGGTGGTAATAAGATGTATCAGAACGTGAAGCGAGCTTACTACTGGGAGGGTATGAAGAGGGATGTTGGAAAATTTATTTCCAAGTGCATGAATTATCAGCTGGTGAAAGCTGAATAGAAGAAGCACAGTGGGTTGCTTCAGCTGTTGGAAGTCCCGACGTGGAAGTGGGAGCAGATATCAATGGATTTTATTGATGGACTACATAGAACTAGGGAAAAAACAAAGGAATTTAGGTCATAGTGGATTGCTTGACCAAAAGCGCTAGATTTATTCCTTCAAATCGACTAGGACAACATCAAAGTTGGCTGAGCTTTATATTAAATGGATAGTTCAATTCCATGGTATCCTGAAGGGCATAGTGAGTGATCGAGATTCATTATCCACGAGTGGATTTTGGAAGAGTTTGCAAGAGACTTTGGAAACCGATTTGTGTTTGAGTACAGCTTATCATCCCCAAACCGATGGTCAAACCGAGAGGGTTAACCGGAAGATCTCCTAATGGCTTGTGAATTGGACTTCGTAGGATCATAGGAAGACCGAGTTGAGTTTGCGTATAATAACAGTTACCAGTCGAGCATTGGGATGGCACCATATGAAGCATTGCATTGAAGACCGTGTAATTCTTTGCCTTGTTGGTTAGAGACTCGAGATAAGTTGATACTTGGGCCTGAGATGATTAGAGTGACCTCGGATTGTATCGAGATTGTTTGGCGATGAATGAAGGCAACTCCAAGACCATCAGAAGAGTCATGCTGATAAGGGTCGAAAGGATTTGGAATACGACATTGGTGATATGGTTTTCGTGGAGATTTCACTGTTAAAGAATGTTGTTTGGTTCGGAAGTACAAAGTTAGCTCCAAGGTTTGTTGGACCGTTTCCGATAGTCGAGCGGATTGGGAAGCTCGCATATATATTGAATTTACCTGCGAAGATGTTGAGAGTGCACGATGTTGTTCATGTGTCGTTTCTATGGAAGTGCGTCCATGACTCGAGCGTGGTGGCATCTCCAAAGCAGTACGAAGACCTAGAAGTCGAGATCATAGATGCGAAACCTCGTAAGCCGCTTCGCGTTATGGGAAATGACACAAAACAACTTAGAAGGAAGATGGCTAAGCTAGTCAAGGTGCAATGGAGTGAGGATGATGATGATTGTACATGGGAAACGGATGGGAGAATGAAAGCGATCCATCTAGAACTCTTCGTTGGTACGACCTATTAATGTCGTGTCACCTTACACCATAGTAACTTGTATTATTATCGATAAAATTCCTTGTGCAAGGTTTAGGCTATGGATGCATGACTTGACGGATGCTATTTTGGATGGTAAATTAGTTGTTGTGGATGTTAGGCATGCGGAATTGTTTTGGTTGCTTGTGTTTGCTTGGGATTTCAGGGGCGGAATTCCTAAAGGGGGGAAGAATGTAGCGACCGACATTTTACGTATCGGAGGATCGTAAAATATTTTTATTTAATTCCCTGAGGGTCGGATTATTCTCATATTTTGATATGTTGGTTATAGGGATGTGAGACCTGTCCATAATTTTTACCAATTTTATTTGTGACCATTTTACCCCTGTCAGTTTTGTACAGGGAATAACTTTTGACTGGGATCGAATCAGGTGTTGAGATCAATTTCATTGGAAAGGAAATGATGTTTCCAATTCCGTAGAGTGGTCACATTAAAGATTTGGTTTAGTAATTTGGGAGGAACCGCTGTTTTAGTGTTTCACAATTTCTGTACAGGTTTGGCTAGTCATTAATGGGTTGAATTGGGGACGCCCATTAGTGAGCTGGTTAGTGGCTATAAATAGGGGAGCAGAGGCATGGAGAATAGTTTACTTTCTTCATTCTCCCATTTGGTTGAGCTCGTGATCCTCCTTGCAAATACATCTTTCCTCCATTAAATTTTAGATCTACACAAGAAGAATGAAGATCTACATCAAGTAAAGGTAGATCTATATCAAGTGAAGGGAGATTGCATCAAATTGAGGGGGTTTGAAGCTCATTCCTCGCTGTCCAGATTTGGAATTTAGCCATTTCAAGTTTGTTTGAAGATTCAGTGAGTGATATGCATCTCTCACACGGATTCAATCAAGTATATGGGTTGCTTGATCTTATGTTCATCATTTCAAGTTGTTTTCATATAGATTTAATCAATGTAAGTCTGATTTCAATTCAAATCACCATAGGATCTAATCTAGAAACTTATAAGTGATAGTTTCATATGTTAATTTTATGTCTAGATCCATTATTTGGTTTAATTATTAATTAATCATGAATTGATGGATTTCATATGTTGTTGATGTATTAGTGTGTGAATGATGAACGTTTGATTTCATTGTTAAATGATTGTTTGAAATGCACGAGTTTGGAGTCAAGTTGGTTTCATGACTGGATGGATTGGTGAATGTATTGCGCAAAGCTTGGATCGACAACACAAATTTTAATAGATCGGGACAAGGAAACATGCACGACATTTCATGGATCGGCCATAATCCAAAAACTCATGGATCTTTGCCAAACTTCGAAGGAAAACGTTTAGACAACGCTATGGAAAGGCCCTGGATCGGTCACGATCCAGGCATGGATCATGCACACAAATTATGGTGGATCAAAGATAATTTCATGGCCTGGCAAAGTGATGGATCGCACCCGATCCATCGGATTTGATAGCGTTTGTCCTGGATCGGGCACGATCCAAAGTGGATCGGAGCAGCTGATTTTCATGGGATGCGCACGTGGTTTTAAGCGGTTGGCACGAGAGCTAGTAGATGGATCAAGAACGATCCATGGTGGATCGCGGATGGGCAATTACAATGGTTCAGGAACACTGTGAAAGGGGGTCCAAAAACGCTGTGGTATGAAACTGAGCTGATGGGACTTGGGCGATCCTGTGGATATGATAGCATTTCAGAAACGTTGTAAAAGGCTGAAAATGCTATGAAATGAGATATCGACAAAATGATGTATGTTTTTGGCTCGACGATGATCGTGGCTTCAACGTGAATTCAAGGAGGAATGTTCAAACTGTTTTGAAGTGTTCGTTGATCGTTGAAATGCAACGAATATGCAGACGACTCAAGTATGTTTTGAGCTCGTGGATAATGGCTGCTCAAGATGATTTGAGCTTGTTAATGGTCGCCCGATGACGACGACTAGAGATAAAGAAGGCCGAGGAATTATCATTATCATAGGTTCCAGCGGACTCAAAGCAGGGGTATAATAGCGTCGCCTAAAAGACTGGATGATTAGTCTAGTGCCCTGGGTAGAGATGAAAAGCCTAGAAACGTAGCGACGAAAGGCGTGGAGTTTTTGCTAGAACTGGGGTTACCATTAGCCCTTGACGGATGGCATGATGATTTGGCCAGTCATACGATTAGCGATGGTTTCAAAGCAGGATTGGTGGTGCTAGTCAGAGTCATGGATGATGATTGTTTTGCTTGTATCGACTTGTGTAGATCATTCAATGCCGAAGGAGATATCTCTCGAGTGCTTGTCCGATGTGGGGAAGATGGGTTTGGGTTCTTCTCTGTTGGTGCCAGTAGATTAGTTGATTAATCTGCATGTTCTCATATACTTTATTGATGATGTTAGATAGTTGTTTTATTGCTCATTAAGACTATTGTCTGACTCAAGGTTTTATGTTTCCTCTTATTACCTTGGGTTGTTCATCCGATTGTGGATGGGCAGACTAAGTAGCTAGTGATAGGTAGTTGATCTTGATGAGGCTGATGCTGCTGAGCGACGACGAGCTGGAGACTTACGTATTTGTTTCCTATTACCTATATGATGTCTTTCCACTGTTATGCTTGTTATATTCTCATAGTGACTTGTACTGAGGCATATTGTACAGCATTGGTTGTTGTATCCAGTTGATGTTTTGGATAGTTCATGGTGATATGAAGTTTAAAATTCTGCTTCGCTATTATTGCTTGTTGTATATGTTCTATTATATTTTATCCTTGGGCTGTGAATTATACGATAGGTTCCGCTTGTGTTGTCTTACCCTCGTGATCGTCCGTAGCTGCTTGGCATGTCTTTCAATGCATTATTCCTCTTGTTTAGTGCAGGAGTTATGGGCGGTCATCACAGACGACAAGCAAGAGGATGGCATATTATTTCCTACTGTCTACTATTTGTTGTTTTTCGCTATTGGATATATTCTCCGAGTGACCTGTAGTGAGGCATTTTGTACAGACTTTTATGATGTTTTTCCAGTGTTGTATGGATAATTCATGATGATATAAAAAGTTTAAGATTCTGCCAAAATATGCTTCACTATTATATGCTAGTTTTATATGTTCTGTTATATTTTATCTCTTCGTTGTGAGTTATACGACAGGTTCCGCTTGTACTTATCATACCTTGATGATCGTCCATAGCTGTTTGGTGGCACACCTTTCACCGCATTATTCCTCTTGTTAAGTGCTAGGGTTATGGGCGATCGCACATTTGGTATCAAAGCTATGATTAATCAATTTTAGCCAAAGTTCAAGGACGTAATCATGCATGAGAGACATATTTTAGATTTTTGATGAACATATACTACATATTAATGTATAGTATAATAGTGTTTGAACTCCATTTGTAGTTTTCTCATGTATGGACTAATCATTCTATTTTTAGATATAGAACGAGTCGTCGATCTTCGAGATATACTACTAGGGAGTAGTCTGTTCCTGGAGGGAAAAATGGCGGTATACCAGATTACCCAGCTATGTTTGAAGCCATGGCGGCAGCGATCATCAGGGAGGCACCCACTCCAGAGACAGTTGCGATAGATGTGGGGGTTCAGGTGCAGATGCCTATGGTTGTGGACTTTGCGAAGCTATACAAAGACTTTACTACTCTAGGAGGGAAGCCGTTTAAAGGGACGGAACGGATTGTAGAGATTCGAGGGTGGCTTGAAACTTGCACTTGGATATTTGGAGATTTGGGCATTGACGATGCAACAAAGAGGAAGTTTGCATCGAGACATATACAGGTCAGAGCTATGGATTGGTGAAACTCTGTCACTCTAGAGACTCCAGAAGATGAGATTTCATGGGAGCAATTCCAAGTCAAGTTTGAGATGAAGTTCATTTCTACCGTTCAAAAGTTTATTCTGTTCAAGTGGTTAGTTGAGCTGAAGCAGAATGGTAGGCCAGTGTTGGAGTATGTTTCGAATTTTGAAGCTTTGTCCAAGTTTGCTCATTCTTATATTGAGACTCCTTACCTGAAAAACGAGAAGTTCGTCATGAGCTTGTGTAATAACCCAGAATTTTGGCGATATAGATTAATTATTAGCAAACGATGGAATTTGTCCACAAAACTTTAACCGATGCATTCGTCTCAGAATTCTGGTCAACTTTTATGTTAGGAGTTTCGCGAATATGGAGTCTGTATGAAAATTTACGAACGACATACGAAAATGGACGGGAAATAAATAAACTAGAATTTATAATTATAATTTACCTTATTTAACCAAGCCGACCTAGGGAAGCTAAGGCCCAGGCGGCCAACCGTAGGGGTCGACCAGCGGTTGACTGCCATGGTCGACTTACTGGGCGTGAGTTTGCCCAGTGACGGCTAGGTTTTTAAGGGTTTGGTTTATAATATTAGTAAAACGAATGGACAGATAAAACAAATCTAATGGTCTTAGTCCATTTCTACCCTTATAAATAAAGGGGTGAAGCCTCATTCTTTTTCCACATAAATCTGTAGTGGCAACGGAGCTCTGCCATTTTCCTCCTTCTCCAAACCTAATTTCTAAAACAAAATATATTCATACATAACAAATTAAATCCAATTTTGAAATTGAGAGGATAAGAAGATCTAATAGAAAAGAATGCAGATTGACACTCCAAAATAGGTTCTCCCCTCTCTTCCTGTTTTTGTAGATCTGGAATTTTCCGCTTTCCAGATAAATTGTATATTTATAAGAATTTGGGGATTGTAGGCCTAAAGGGTTCAAACTATGGAATTGGAGGCTATAAGGTGAGTGGGAAATTTACAAATACAGTTATAATAACTTATCTATTTCGTTTGAATTAGATCTATGTTTTTATGCCTATTCCTTATCAGATCTTTTCATTTAAATATTGTGAATTTATGGACAACCATCAGATCTGATTATAAATATAGTTAAAACTTGTGAATTATAAGTCGTGGCTATGTATAATGTAAATTGTAGGATTCTTGAACTTTTTTACACATGTTCCTACAGTTATGCCATGAAATATGTTGTATATGTTGCGTAGCATTGTGGATCTGGAAATCAGTCCTATTAAACACTAATTAGATGTAGTTACATTCTAGATCTTTAATTCGGTGTTGAAATATAAAATATGTGAATTTTGGGTAAAAATGTGAAATTGGTAAATTGTGTGATTATAATGTTAAAATAAATATGCGTATTTGTATTCAATGTTGTTGGGTTTGGCTTAATTTTTGTATATGTGTCTTTTTCCTTCTTCTTGCATAAAAAGACATTATTTTGAAATCACAAGAGGTAAAAAGATCAAAAAGGGAAAAGTGGTGCAACTGTACGTATATATATATATATATATATATATATATATATATATTTTTGTGCGTATTTTGCATCAACTATTCCAAATTATATAATTACATATATTTCTTGTGATTTTGAAATAGGCCAATTCCCTTTATTAGGGACAAATTATAATGATTACGGCTAAAAGTATTTTTGTAAGATATAAACCTTTTGGCAGGATTGAATACAAAAAAGAATGTTTGGTTATGGATTAAACCATGTCATTTAAGTTTTAATAATAAAAATAAAAATAATAACTATGTTGACCACGCGAAAATATAAATATAAATATATGCATATTATCCGTCCAAATCAGCGTAAAACGGTAAAATATACATTATATTAAATGTTTGAAATGTTAAATGGTATTCATTTATGGAATCACACATGTAAATTATATTCCATACTTAATGAATATGTTTATGGTGATCGTTGTAGCTATTAGTGTATTTGATTGCTATAAATAAGGCCATAAATAAACAATTAACAATTTTTACCAATGTTGATTGGGAAAAGTAAATATGACAGGATAATGGGCATAATTCCTAAAATTAATTAGGATAAATGTTGTACGTGCTTTGATCATAAACCACAAGACTCTGCTTTTCAACAGAAGCCTTGATCATCTACATCTCAGCATGCCACACGGGCAATTCACGTGATGCAACTGATGTCTATCGATATATAACATCTGAGCTCGTACGTCTCAGAGAAGGGCGTTAAGCAAGAGAATAAATTCTCCGCCGCCAATCAGATATATATATTTCATAGAGATTAATCAACACAGAATAAAATCCAATGTTAGATACACATCTATTTACTAGTTCGCTCTGGGTCTGAACAAAACCGAAGGCACCTTATTCCTCGTCACGTATGTCCAATACAGGAGGGAGGTCCTCGCATACCTGGTCGATCTCCAAGTACGTCTGGAACGATCACCATTTATTACCTTATCTTGGGTGTACAGCCCAATCAAGAATTCAATAATCATCCAAACGATGTGAAGACCTCCGGTCTTCAACCACCGTATTCATCGTCGACATATCGTCGAATCAATTATTCAGAATGAGTATAAACCTGGCCTTTCCGAATAATTCGCGTATATAATAAACAAGTTTTATAAAAACACAACATACTCCTCATTCCAATTCAGAATATTCTTTTATTCAAATATTCTTATCATTTGAGAAAGGTTCCCATTAATTTTATCAAAGATAAATTCTTTTAAATTTATTCTTTAATCCTCTTTTGGATATCATTCAAACCATGTTAAGGTTTTCCAAACTAGTCGGGATTAACGCACCTTACCGAAGTAATCATTTATTTAATTTCCCAATCCCAACCTATTCATCCCATGGAGCAAAACTGGTATTACTCCATAACTAACACCACAGTGTTATCGGTAAAATTAATTACCATTTCCCGTTCAAATCTAATTAAAGATTTAACTATCGCTTGGAGCAAAACTGGTGATACTCCATTCTCGATTAATTCCCAAATTTGATAATTTAAATTATCAATTCCCATTTCAATCTAATTAAAGATTCATTAAAACTCCACTTAGTTTTAATCTTCCCAAAAATCAATATTAATGAGTATTTAACTTTGGAAACACAAACATGTCGCATCGACAATCTATACCATACCATTGATTTCTGCTGATATATAACCTCTGAGCTCGTACGTCTCAGAGAAGGATGTTAAGAAAGAGAATAAATTCTCTGCCACCAAACAAATATATATTTAGTAGAGATCAACCATACAGTTCGAAATACAATGATAGACATGTAATCCTATCTTTAACAGGGTTAAAGAACTAATGTCATTTAAAACACAGCTCACGATAAACCCAAATCCTCTTCCATAAAAATGGAATCTTCACGGAAAATAAATCAATATATAATCGATATCAATTTCCGTATCCGACTAATAATATAAATGGAATAACGACAAAGCCATTTAAGTTCCATATATATTAACAGTCTTCCTCCAAAGAAGCTCATTTCGATTATTATCAAATCGAATTCCATTTAATTCCAATTTAACATATTAAATTGGAAAACTTTACTTTCGAAAATTCCGGTTAAATCCTAATAAAAAGATTTATAAATTCCAAATCACATTTCACTGTAAATCGGGGTAAAGAACGAATGTCGTTAAAAACACAGTTCACAATAATACCAATTCACATTCCATTTTCTATTCTTTTCACACGGGGTTTAAGAACAGTGTCATTTAAAACACATTTCATGACAAACCCAAAATCCAATCCAATATTAAATACAAGGATCTGAATAGAAATTATATCGGCTTATATTCAATATGAAATTTTGAAATCAATAAATATCGTATTGAGAATAACTATATATATCTTCCAAATTCCTCCACAATATCCGCATAATCACGGAATTCAATATCGAAATATTCCGAAGATAGTTTCGATTCAAATCCATTCCAATTCATATATTGGAAATTCTGGTTATTTTTAAATCTATTTCAAATCCAAATTATTTATTTAAAAATATTGGATTATAATTCTAGTTCATAACTAGTTCATTTTGATAAAAATATATTTTTATCTTTTCAAATGTGGAATTTTTCATCCTAATTCTTTCCAAATCATTTATTAAGATTTTACACAAATTATTGATATTTTTTATAATTTTATCAAGGCCCGTACAGTCGATTTCCATAAACGGCCATCGAACTGCACTTACAGCGACCTTTTCCCAATTTGATTTGGACATAATTCCAAATCCAATCATTAGATTTCAAATCTCTTATATTCGTTGGAAAACTCTTTTCGATATGAACCCAACGGTTTTGGTTTTAGGCGAATCCGACGGTCGGATCTCCCGTAATGTCCATTCGAAGTCAATGGTCGAAATTTGCGAACTGCCACGTCATGGCACGTTCCTTTCAGGCCATTAAATATATATAATATATATATGTATTATATATTTCATCAATTTCCATTTAAAACGTATTTTATAAATCGTTTTAAATTCGTTTTCAAAACGATTTCAACTTCATATTCAATTTTAAATCAAAACTGAATATTCCATATCATTAATATATAAATGATAATACAAGTGTGTGGCCCGTGCTACGCATACGGGCAGAGTGTAATTATATAAGCACTGAAGGTTTAATTGTCGATGTTGGACGTAATGACAGTATTTGATTCGCCGAAAAAAACAAAGTAGTGTAGGCATGCGTCATATATTTGTAAAATGTTATAGACGGCGTGTTAAGTTTTTAGGGTTTAATAATATGTTGTACATGTTAAAATGGTTTCACAGAGATTGTATTATCCAATTAGCGCTAGGGATGAGTAAATGGTTGGTTTGGTTTTAACTAATCAAAAATGTTGAAACCAAAATAACCACTCAAGAAACATAAACCGAACTAAACCAAACCAAACCGATATTCTTTGAAACCAAAACCAACCGAATCAAAAATCTTTGGTCGGTTTCGTTGGTTTGTTTGGTTTGCCTTAAATTGAAATAGATCTTCTAGTTGTTGATATAGCATAGATTTAAACAAATAATTAAGTCCATATGATGTAAATATTTAGAAATCTAACTTCTTCTAAAAATGTCAATACGAAACTAAATAAAAAATAAAATTGTCATGAAAATATTGTAAATAATAGCATTCTTAATAACAAAATTTTCAATTTTTAAATAAGTTAATTTTCAAGTTTGGTTTAATTGGTTGGTTCGGGTTCCAAATATTAAAAACTGAACGTGACCAATAAACCAAAGTAATATAAAAATAAAAACCAAAACCAACCAGTTAACTTACAAAACCAAAATAAACCTACAAAACTTAACTGATTTGGTTGGTTTAATGGTTTCAACCAATACATGCTCACCCCTGGTTAGCGCATGTGATTTTGTTGGTAACAATTTTTCTGTTGGCAAGAAGGGAAGCATGCATAGGTGCAATATAGATACCTTACTTTTTCTTTTCTTTTTTCAATGTAGATACCTTACGGTGGAATATAGATTATATATATATATATATTGTTTACCCAATTATCTTTTGCCACAACAAAAATATTTATACGAATAGATTTTGCCTGTCGGTCTTTTTTCAAATATGCCTGCCGGTCTTATTTCAAATATGCAGCAGTAATGAAATATTACTTGAAAGGCTGAAACAGTACGATGGTAACAATGCTTCACATATGCAACTGAATGAAAGAACGTATGCTAATTGGACCACATTCAGAGTGAACGCATGCAGAACATATGTTTAAAAAAATGCATAACTGGTACCAGATAGTAGAAAATACAAATGGATTACAAACAAAATATATGGAACACATACAGACAGAGAAATTCATATACATTAATGTAGACTAATACACACCACGGTTACATAGATACTCACGTGCTGGAAAAGAAAAGAAAAACATAAGAAGAAAATGTGCAGCGGGTACGCCACCTCCAGAGAACCCACCGGGCTTGCCATCTGACCTACTTGACTGTTCCCTCTTTTTGGCTGCCTCATATTCAGCCTGTGCTTTTGCAAGTCTGCGCTGCCTCTCAAGTTTGATCTTCTTTTCTTCTCTTTCTTTCATCAAACGCTCATACCTGCCAGTACCGTATGACACGCTCAAACACACTGTACAAAGAAAACATGAATTAGTGTGTGTGTGTGTAATAACCCGAAAATCTGGGCCAGTTTAAAATTTTTATTTTGGCAATTTTAGCGAATTTTGAACATTTAAAATGAATTATTTTAAATAATATCGATGGAAAATTTATTTTGAAAAGAATTCGAACGTATATATTATATACGTCGTCGTTAGAATATAATAATTATATATAATTATAAATAGAATTGAAAATGGCGCGGTAGTTCGATAATTCGATTTCAAACTTCAAGTGAACATACCGGGTGCAAAACAAACCGGATTTTAGTGAAACCAAAAACATTAGGATCTATTTGATAATATCTTTCCAACGAATCCGAAAAATTGAGATTTCATAGCGGGAATCAAAAGATATGTCCAGTTGAAATTTCAGAATAGTCGCTATGGAATTCAAGCCCTTAAAATGGGAATTTTGCAAACGATCTCGGATTTCGACGAAACCACTTTTGTTGGGTCCGTGATGTCAAATTTTTGCTAGATTCCAAATTTCATAATTTTTCGAGTCAATACGTGAGCGTGGCATAGGAACACGCGTTTGACCAGTTTTAGTTGATTTTAATCGACTGGAAATTGGCCATTTTTCCAATGGTCTCAGAATTCGATGAAACTAGTTTTTGTTAGGACCGTATCGTCAATATGAAGCTAGAAAATATTTTCCTGGAATTTTTCGAGTTCGTATGTGACCCCGGTAAATTGAAATGCGCGTTCAAATTCAATATATAGAGTTATATGTTGATTTTGACGAAAACGAATCGAAGCGATCGAATCAGCTTGCGATACATATTCCATTGTGTTTGGAATGGGGGTAAAACGCTATGGACGACAGGCGGTGGGCCTCGTTTAGAGGTCGAAAATAAAAGTTACTTTATGGAGGATAAATTAAATAAAAATAAAAAAATCCTTTTCCCTTCTCTTCCTTAGTCAACAGCCCCCCCCCCCCCCCCCGTTATTTTCATTTTCCCCCTTTTCCTTCTATAATCGGGAAAACCCGATTCCCTCCTCCCCGCCACCAAATCGTCCACCGCGCCGACCTCAGCCCTTCCCACCCCCCTCGCGCGCCGCGCCACCACCCACCTCCTTCCCCCTTCCTCCTCGTGTAAGCCCCAAGCCCAAAACCCCCCTGCTGGCGTGCGACGCGACACCCCCCCCCCCTGAAAACCCTACCGCCGCCGCTTCTTCCACCTTCCCCCCTTCCTCCAGCGAGCTGCAGACCCCCTCCCTCCATCGAGAATCTAATTCCTGCAAGAAATGTGAGTTTAAATTTTAATTTTAATTTTAATTTTAATTTACATTTACTTTGTTTTCTGATTTAACATATGATAGCATGGATAAAGTAGCGATTTTTATCATAGAGGAGAAGTAATTTTCATATGAACGATATTGATTTGAAAATACGATTTTTATTAATGTAAGAGATTAAAAATATAATTTTTTATATTATAGGAAGGGTAAAAATATAATTTTCATATTATATAGGTAATAAAAATATAATCTTTTATATGGTAGGAGTATAAAAATATAATTTTTATATAGGTAAGATAGTAAAAATATCATCTTTATATAAGTAGCGGAATAAAAATCTGATTTTTTTTATTATATATACGTTGAAATAAAAATGTGATTTTTATAGTGATGAATGGAAAAGCGGAATCAGTAAAAATTCGATTTTTATATATTGAATAGCGAAGTAAAAATTCGATTTTTATATATTGAATAGCGAAGTAAAAATTTGATTTTTATATATTGAATAGCGAAGTAAAAATTCGATTTTTATATATTTAATAGCGAAGTAAAAATTCGATTTTTATATATTGAATAGCAAAGTAAAAATTCGATTTTTACATATGTAGTGGCTACGGGCAACGAAAGTGACAAAAGGCGAGAATCACGAAGACTTCTACATTTGAAGTGGCGTGGAGTTGGAATAGCTATCGGTGAGAACTTCTCACCTTTTAAAATCTCTTTTTCTAGTTATATATATATATATACTAGGATGCAGACGGTGCTTAGTAGCACCTAACACCCGTCATCAACAGGCCATGGATGGCTTGTTTGTTTGATTGTGTGTTGTTCTCAAAGTATCTGCTCTTTCCTTCACGGGGAAGTTACGGGTTCTCACAGTGTGTCTAATATATATATACACACACATATATACATATCCATATAATATGACAATTACCTAGCGCCAATGAACATGACTAAGATTAAACAGAGGTGAATCTGAGTATAAAAAGTGAATTTAAATCCGAAAAAGAAATTGCACATATGCAAAAGCACAATTTAATGTACTTATATGCAGTTGTCACCTAGTACAATTTTGAAGTTATATAATTAGTTCACTATGCTAAAAATAAAAAAAGGCAAACTAATCAATTCGTCTTGTAGTCTACATTTTAGGCAAGATAAACATTATCCCAAAATGGTTTCATAAATCAAAATCACTGATATTTTTACTTGAAATTTACCTCAAACTATATAGAAGTGTTTTCTATTGATAACGATACATTAGTGTTTCAACTAATATCCTAGTTCTACTCTTCATTCATTTTTGGGGTTAACCTCCTGTACGTTTATCTGATACTGAATGCACCAATAACCATTCAAATATAGGCAGATACTCATGAATGAATTATATATTATCCAAACTATTGATACAGCTAACTATTAGAGTTACCCTACTACATGAATAGTTTAAAGAAAGTTATCATTGAAAGCGATTTGAAGTAACAGTAGGTTGAAAATTGGTAAAGTAGATGATTCTGAGACTAAAATTTACCAAAGTGACTATCTAGATGTAAAACCTGATAGCAGTTGCTTTTGTAAACAAAAGCAATTACATTGAAAATTATATGATTAAAAGTAAATTTCTTCATAACAATAACAGTGTGTTGTGCACATAATTAACTTATTAGATGTCGGTTTCAAATTTGCAGGAAAAATAGCAGTGATATGAATAAATGAAAAGAACAGATATAAGAAATTTAGAATATTAAGAAAAAAAACATGTAAAGAAATAATACATCACATTAAATAAGAAAAATTAGTTAAAATTTTGGCTGTATTGGCAAAAATGAAAACATCAATATCTAGAACAAAGGGATTTATAGAAATGGTTTAAAAAATACTTGAATATGGAAATAAAAATATATTTGAGTGTCGGATAATTAGGTTCAGATCATTCGAAAACTAAGGGAACAAAATTATAGATTTGGTGTTGTTAAGAAGGTAATTTTGTTGCTAAAATTTAGTGTGTAATTACAAAGAAAAGAAAGAAACCCCAATCACAATTGAACTGCCAAATTCTGGTTTGCTTCATTGTCAATCTCATAAATATACAAATTGAGAGCGCATGTCTGGATTGAAGAGGGGTAAAGCAGTTTTCCAGCAATGATGTTAAAAAGGTGTCAATATGTAGTATTCCTCATGGTAATTAGTTTCTCTTCAAGTGCAAGCACCTTATTACCACAATGGCCTTATGTTGCATGTTATATATATAGTATATATATACATAATAAAGCAATACCTTCAAAATTTTAACCAATATCTTAAAGCATGTATTTTATACCTTTTATTTCTTAGATTTATTTATTTCTGGAAAAAAGAGAAATACTTCTAAAGGTTTAATCATTTTTATTACAGGCAACATGATGCACATTGATTAGACTCTTGTAATGATGTAGTACATATATCTATGGTGAGATTTATACTTGTTAAACTATCTAAAAGTACACCAGCGAAATAATATTTGTTTATTAATGATGCCTCAATTGGTGAGAAGCCATGGTCAAATCAGTACACCCAGTAATTTATATGGCACCATGCAAGCAAGATTCCATTAAGAAATTGCTAATTCGTCCTCCTGGCCTTACCCTTTGGATTCATATGAGAAAATTTAATAGGAAACCTCCTTCTTTGGCGCATAATGGTCCAAAAAAATAAGATTTTTTTCCTTTTTTTGCATGAGACAAATTGAAGAACATGCAAATAACTTTTTCCAAGTGCTTGCATGCTAGCAGGATAAACATCACCTAACACCATAAAATGAGATTGTCTATATTACACACAATACTCTGAAAAGAATCATATAGAAACAAATGGTAGATATAAATTAATTTGACCAAAATTATCCAGAAATAAAGGAAGCGCCTAGATTGTTGAGTTGAGCTAGCACCTAATGGGATGACAACAGGACCAATCAAGCTTAAACAAAATGGATTTTCTTTTACACTTCTATCTACTAAACCAATCTTTAATCAATAAAGAGGAAGGCAGCCTAATTCTTCCTTTGTAACAATGTCGTTAACACGACATAAATAATACTTTTAAGATATTCCATAATTTTTATATAAAGAAATATAACCAATACAATTGATCAAATGCCAGAAAACGACTTACCTATTGTTTGATTGGAAACTTGATGCTCCATGCTATGTACTTTAATATTTCCAATTTTTTGGTCTTGCAAAATGAAATAGAAACAAATATTAAAAAAGGTTTAAATTAAAATACGAGTCATACATGATTCTAATGAACATCTTGCATTGAAGATGATGATAACAATTACATAGGTACATTACATTGCCCTGACAATGCAAGAGGAACTAAGATTCCCCTAAACTGAACAAACGAAAATAAGTCATATAGTAAACCATGATCATTTTCTTAAAATTTTAAAAGGAGAGATTTTTTTGCTTCTTAACCCTCAAATATTATTTCTTGTGCTGTAATTTAAGTTGAACATACAGGAAGAAGCCATACAATGAATTGATAATTGCCTTCTTAGTTTAACAGCAAAAATCTTATTGTCAACCCTCAAATATTATTTCTTATGCAATTTTTGTATTGCTTTACAGAAATCACAAATGAATAGAAAGTAAAGAAAAACATATTGAGTAAACAATGGACTGAGTGTCGTAGGGATTACAGTGCAATGAGATTTGAACTTACAAAATTTAGATAGAAATATTTGGTTTATTAATTGATTTATTCTTCTACTAAATGAAGAAGGGTAAGAAGATTTAAAATGGGGTATTTCCATTATATATAAACCAACATGCGTACATGTCTGTTGAATGTGCGCATAGAAGAGTTAAAACAATTTTGAATTCGGCATAAATATGATGATAGCAACAAAGTTCGTTATTGATTAATAAAATTTTATGATTTTCTTGCGTCTTCATATATTTAAAAACATGTCTATGCTAATGTATAACAGAACTGCGTAGTTGAACCATAACCTGCTACTTTTTATTTCATGTATAAAGAAAAATTTCAAAATGATAAAAAACATCATGTTATAAAAGCAAAAAAGGGGAAATGAGACAAAAATAGAAAGGCAAACGAAGATGATGATTTGATACAACGTATATTATTAACGATTTAGATAGTGTATCACTCATCAATAGAGTGAATATCCATGGATATCTCATGTCGTCGCCAAGCACTAATTGTTGCATATTTATAAGCTAATATAATAGCAAAAATTCAAAAGTTCCATGCCTTGTGAACCATCATTACATAATTAATTTTTAAAATAAAAAAATCAGTATGTAGTTTATTTCATGTATTTGTATTACCTCGTTGACATGCTCCATGTCTATTTGTTTGTGTGTAACTACCGTTGATATACACCGTCGATAAAAAAAAATCTCATAGCTCTTAGATAGAATAACACACAAAATGGAGAACTACTAAAGTCGGATCATGAAGTAATTACCTGTGATGCAAGATTACAATAGTTAGTTACCCATATGCATTGAATTTATTGAAAATAGTTGAAATAAAACAATTAGTGACAATAAGAAATACCTTGTGTACAAAAGAAGAAGAATATAATTTTATTTAGGGTAGAACACATATTTAAATGTAAATATTAAATAAAAAATGTACTGGTCAAGTATAAAGTACATCATGATTTTATAATTTTAGGGCAAAAGGTTTGATTCATTTTTAGTAAAATCAACCTCCTATAAAGTGTGTGACGACCCCAAACCCCGATAAGACGGTAGCAAGGGTAATCTTTGGAATATAACACATAAACAGATAATAGCAGAACAGAAATGAATAAATACACAAAATAATGTACAATAGAATACACTGGATAAACATAATCATTAGAGTTACACAGTATACAGGATCATACTTAGTACAAATACAGTTCAGCTATACATAAATGTCTACAGCGGAAAACAAAACATAATATGTACAATAGGAGCTGAACGGCATAAAAAGAGATAAATGATAGAATCCATCTTCAGCTCCAGCTATCCAGAAAGAGCCTGTTAAAACCAAAACACAAGGCTGCCCGTGTAGAAATAGGGGCACCCGAGTTTGCAAGTGAAACGAATTACGAGTCAGTCATGGGACTGGTATGAGAAATCTACTTAACACATTTTACAATAAGGCTAATCACAGGACCACGCCACTTTCGCGGAACGGGTTTACTCCATTGGATTGCCAGTGCTTTAAAACAAATAAATCTTTTAAACATCGCAATGCTTTTTATAAAAATGAAGCCATTATAAGACTCAGTTCCCATCACACAATGCAACACAAACTGGAGGATAGAGTTTTACCTTATAATGGCCAAAATATGCTTGATACGAGCAAAACAAATCATTTGATATTATTGCTAGTGTATATATGTTTCAAAAACAAATTTCAATCATAATTATCAATCATAGACGACATGGGTACCATATATCATGTTGCCATATATACACACAATCAAAACCGCACGGTATCGTATTTGGAAATTGGATTTCCGTCATGAGCCAAGGCAAAAAATAGTCCTTACCGAATTCGAGACGCTCTAGCCCGTGTCTCAGGCAAGTACTCAGTCAAGCCTTGGATCGTCAGGGCTGGTCCACCGATGTGGATTAAAATTCCTGAACACTACGTTTCCCTTCCCTATGGGGCGTCACTGGTCATATCCGACCACACCATCGGCTCCAAAGAGACCGAAGCAAACTGAGGCCTCGCTTTCCATCATCCACATAAGTAAAATACCCGGGTGTGCAAAACCCAAAGCACCACTCCTAGCTAGAAGGAAATGCATGTCCTCCCTGAAGTCCTTCTCCCGTTTCTGGCTCATAACGGGGTGTGAGGCTCGCGAAACAACGCTATACACAAAGCCATGCCACACAGGCCATGCTTTGATGATCAACCACAAGACTTTGCTTTTCAACAGAAGCCTTGATCATCTGCCACTTAGGCGTGCCACACAGGCAATTCACTCCATGCGACTGATTTCTATCGATATATAACCTCTGAGCTCGTACGTCTCAGAGAAGGGCGTTAAGCAAGAGAATAAATTCTCCACCGCCAAACAGATATATATTTAATAGAGATCAATCAGCACAGAACAAAATCCAATGTCAGACACACAGTCCATTTACGCGTTCGTTCTGGGTCTGAACGAAACCGGAGGCACTCAATACCTCGCATATCAGTACAATCAACAAGTACGTCCGGACGGCTACTACTTCAACCCCTTCAAGGTAGCTACTCCTATCATGAGCATCAGTAGCACCCCTCCATTTGACGTGAAGATCATCGGTCTTGCACCGTCTTCATATCTTCGACTTTCACTCATCGATCAATTATTTGAAATGAGAATTAACTCGGCCTAATTCACGTATATTTAGAATTTCAAATCAATTCATTTCAATGGTTAAATTATTCGACACCAATAATTCAATTCGTTAATGTGATTTTCACGCCAAACACATTCAACCATCAAATATCACATAAACCGAGCAAATTCAGTTTATTTCCATTCCATATCATTTATAATATTTTATCATGATTTATCGCTATTTTTATTTATTTAAAAATAGCCAATTCATTCAAAACAACGCTTCAGGCCATAACGCGGTCGTGGCGCTGTTTTTCTTCAGATTTGATTTACAAACATCTGAAAGTCTAACCGTTGAATCTTCACAAATTTTATATCATTAGAAAGATCTTTCCAAAACGAATCCAACAGTTTCCGTTTCAGGAAAATCAGACGGTTGGATCTTCCGCACCAATCGTTTGAAGTTACGATTTCAAAATAGGAACTGCAGCGTCGATATTCGATTTAATTTAATTATTTATATATATATATATATATATATATATAAATATAATCGATTATGGCGCGGTTTTTCTTCAAATTTGAATTAAACATTCCAGACAATCCAACCGTTGGATCTTCACAAAGTGGGTGTCGTTGGAAAGATATTTCCAAAGTGAACCCAACGGTTTTGGGAAAATCCGATGGTCGGATCTCCCGCAATAATTGTTCGAAATCATGGTTTCAAAATACGAACTGCAACGTCGTTATTCGATTTAATTTAATTATATTTATACATATATATATATAAATATAATCGATTCTTCGATTTCAAAACTATATTCATTTCATATATTTGATAAAAATGCTATTTTTATCATCAAAAATATTTATTCAACACATGAATACTTTTAACACTTCATATTCACAATAAAAATGTAGATTTTATTGTTCAATCTATATATTCAACACATGAACGTTTTCGACTTCACACATACGATAAAAATATGATATTTATCGTTCTAGTCCATTATTGAACACATGAATATTTTCTATAGTTTATATATATAATAAAAATGTGATTTTTATTGTAAAACAATTTATTTCAAAGCACGATTATTTTATATAGCCTATACATAAGGTAAAAATGTTATTTTTGGTGTTAAAACAATTTATTTAAAATACTAATATTTTATATAGCCTATATATATAATAAAAATGTGATTTTTATCTTTCAAATAATTTATTCAAAACATGAACTTCATTCAACACATGAATTTCTACTCAACACATGAATTTCTATTCAACACACGCATATAGTTTCAACACATGAAAATAATTCTAACACATGAATATTATTGAAAATTTCGGCAGCATAATGGCAGGGTAGTTAAAACCGGCACTGTCCCTAGTACGGCTCCTCGCTCTACCTTAAAACCTCGTGGTTTTTGACAATGTGGATTTTCAATATCTAGTTCGCACGCAGGCGAATTTTCCCATATACTAATCCTATTGGGATTTTAATCAAATCAATCATTTCAATTCAACCATTCGTGATATTCACCAAATTTCACATCAACCAATAATCCAAACAATATCACAACCAATAAATATCGTCCATGGTCTGTGGACGAGGGGAGTATATATATATATATATATATATATATATATTCGTACATAAATATATTTCAATTCAGTTCAATTCAATTTATTTCAACACATATATTATTTTTACAACGCATATATAACTTATACATCGAACATACAACTTATACAACGCTTATACATGAGGTGTACAAAGCTTATATAACTCATACATCGACTATATAATTTATATATCGTTGTTTTCCGTATCGTTTATAAATTAGAAATCTCACATTGGGTTCCACTCCACCAAAAATTGCAGAAGGCTCAGAAAAATATGCGGTCTCTTCTAGAATGTAGAAGACGTCCACACGAGTCCACTGTCTCTTGTTTCAATGGATTTTGACAAGAAACAAAAAAGATATGATTTTTATTGTGAAATCAAAAACCGTAGCGTTTGAAAGTGTTATAAAACAGTTCAAATAATATCAGCCGTTACCTTTCAGAAATCGTTTAAAACTAGGTTTGATTCTTGCTTTCAATCCGCTACGCGATACGAAGATCGGGTTGTACCACGTCGAAGAGGGGCTCACCTGTGCCGGAAGTGGGGCCCACTTCGGTAGCTCCAGTCGACGGCGGCGGCACAAGGAACGGTGGCACTTCACGGGCTCGAAACTCAAGAAATATTGAACGATAATTGCCAAACTTTATATGGATTTGGAGAGGATGAAAAGCTCTTCAAAACCTTAACTGGAGCACGAGTTTATATTGAGTGGTTTGGCCGGAATTTAAGAGAGAAGGTGGGAGCACAGATCATCGTTCGTGATTGGGGGTTTACGGGGAGAGAGAAGGTTGACTGGCCAATGAGAATTTTTTTATATTTACATATTTTTAAAAATTCGAAAATACCCCTTATCTCATGCGAACTCCAATCTAAACCCAACGACTATCGTCCCTAGCTAAATATCATATAAACAATTAGTATTTACACATGTTACATTCATAATTTGCAGTCATCATCTTAACCATATAAGTTTATTTCAAAATGCTACATTCTATATATATCATTTTGATTACTTAAATAATTGCCAAACATTTACGATATTTTTAAAACAAATTCACATACCAAAATTCAAGTTAGGTATTACACCGATTTACGGTGTTTGGTTTCAATTGTAATTAAATTTCTTTAAGTATATATATATATTTAATTCCACTAAATTTGGTTTGATTTAATTATGTCAATGAGTTACAAGATTTTAAAAATAATAATAATAATAATTAGCAATCCAAATATGGTTATATGTTTATTGTATGTTTATTGTATATGGACAAACATGAAATAACATTTTTTTCTCTAACATAAGAAATGTAACATCTTTATATGACAAATTTTAATTGAATATAATTAAATGACATTACTAACTTACTATAGCATTTCAAACAAAAATGACATTTTAAACATGAACGAACATTACTCTACATAAATGACATTTTAATTAACATACCTGATTCTAAATAAAGTGACATTTTTAATTCTAACATAAATGACATTTTTGAATTCTAACATAAATGTTCCTTTTTAATTCTAACATGACAAATTAAAATTAAAATGTTTATTTTGTCTAACAATGAAAAATGTTTATTTACCATGACAAATTATAACTAGAATGTCTATGTTGTTCTAACTTGGCAATTTTAACATAAACGATGCTTTTATTTAGACAATACATTCCTAACCTTAATGAAATCCCTTTTATGATAACATTATAATGAAAATTTTTAATATGTTAACATAAAAATGATAATTCTTTTATTTTCTTAGCATACCACTCTTTTTATTCTTTAAACAATAAAAATGTTATTTTTTATTTATTCCTAACATGAACATCCTTTTTGTACATAAACGATAAAAATATGATTTTTTTTTAACATGAAACATCTTAGTTATATATATAAACAATAAAAATATGGATTTTATTGTATGCACAAATATGGCCTAACAAGAATATACACAGTTCAATTCTGATTTATTTTGAATCCTGTACATTCAGTTATAGTTAAAAAATCAAAATTTCAAACTACAGCGCTATTTTAAACTCCTTTTATATTTAAATTAAACTTATTCGTTTTAACTTCAATTAGAATAAATTTTTGGTCGTTATTATTTAAAATAAATTATTTTAAATCCTTTTAAATTCATTAAATTTTCTAAAATAAAAATTTCAAACTGGTCCCAAAATTCCGGGTTATTACAGCAGTACACTGTGTGTTAACTTCCGTTCCAATCAGTGACGTACACAAAAATCCAAATGAGTGGGGGCAAAAAACATAAGTGCATATGTGTAAATTTTCATGTCAGTGATATACACACACGGACCAATTATAGAATAAGATGTCAGATGATTCATAATAAATTTATGGGAAGCTCCACTTAGATATAGAATGGTGAACATAATAATCTTTAACCGCTAGATCTTCTCTGAATTTCTACCTTCTACGTAAAGTTGTACTAATTAAATGGTTCAGAGTTTGTGTCCCTATTTTTGTGTTTGATTTTGTGCTCAATAGACGCTTCTTAATAAAGAGGTATAAAGTATGTATCGATTTTTTTTACCTACTACTTTAATTTTGTTATTCCCTCATCTGATGTCGAATATACTAAAGGTATAGGTTATATAACATAACTTAAATTTGTCATATGCATTTCATGATAACTAAATCTTTCATAGTGACTGTGATAGCAGTTTTGACAGAAGAAAGATAGTAAAAATGATGAGAATGCCAACCATCATTTAAGCTTGAAGGATATTTTCATTTTGTACCTAATTTTATCAATAAAAAAGCAAAGAAAGAATGCAAAAAGCCACTAAAAGCAAAAGTACTTGATGGTATATTACAGACTTCATTTGAATGTAAATATTCATCTATTCATTTTCTGTAAAAAAAATGTAGTTAACTCATTCGCCTACTTCTTTCATCCCTTATTACTTGGTTTCTTTTATTCTTCATAGGCAAGAAAACTGGGTGAATTCTGATTCTTTGTGTTTTACGGATTCATGCAAATCCTTATATAATGCATTTCTCATAATAGAAGTAAGTGGCTTCTCATAGTCAGTTTATCATATTATACTATATCTAAAATATAAAATGCCAGTGGGGGCACCGGACCCCACTCGGCCTTATATAGGTATGTCCTTGGTTCCAATTGCCAAAGTCCTTTTGGAAACCGTTTTATCCCTAAAACAATAGGAAATAAAACTCAAATGTTAAAATGACTAACATTAAAATGCTACATTCTGTTACAATTTAAATTCTACTGAATAGATCACCACTCATGTTCTATCACTGTCTAAACATATATATAAGTCAAAGCTTCTCTCATTACTTTCTCGGGTGTAACTTCATATAACAAACAACCAGAATTATAAAATTGCATCAGTTTAACATACTTGAAAATCCCTTCATGAGCTCTAGCCTTTATATTTGCTTCTACGTCGACTACATATTTATGTTGATTCCATTCTGTTAAATTATTGTTATGTTTTGCTTCCAACTCTTCAACTTTTATTTATTCCTCCAAGGCATCATTCTCAGTCAATACATGCATTCCTACACCAAAATCTGAAGTCACCTTAAAACCCACCTTCAGTCATTGCCAATTGTTATTCCACCATGTCTTGTTTGAAGATTAACTTGGTTATATGTGAACCAATTCGTAATACATTTCTATGTCAATATTGTATATATGAATTATATAACCTATCAATTATGATATGAACAATCTGCTATACAAATATTTTTTTCTAGAATCTAAAAACCCACTTAGAAACTGAAGAACTTTAGGAAAATGTAATATTTAGCAATATAACAGCGTAAGTAGATGATTTAATCCTACTGTATAGTCTATCAAAAACTGTTGAGTTAGGGCCTATTTTCTATATTTCTAAAAGCAAAAACAGTGCATAAATATCTACCAAATATTTTTTCCTTAGTATATTCACACAAAAGGTTTTAGATTATATAGTACAGACTTTATACATGTCAACGAATCATCCAAGCCAGGCATCTTCATCTAGAATAATTTTATTCTAAATCATTCATACTTCAAGTCTGTAAGCAATCACTTTCACTCAACCACCACCATTTCAGACATGAAATAAGGATGGATGTTTATTTTCAGCTTAGTTAACCAAGTTGATAACATTTGTTGGGTAATGTAACAAAAGAACAAAAATGACTTAGTAGGTACCTTGGATATAATATGAGCACCCAAAAAGACCTTGAAAGTTTAGATTCTTCCTTCATCAAATCTGCAAAGAGATTAACAAAATTTTAAACAATCAAACAACAATGCTGCATGAAATTTGAAATAAAACATTTCAATCATTTACGAATAAATTTTCCATGAGTATTAACGCTCATGTTACGAAAAGAGGGAGAAAATAATATGTACCAATGCAAGGCAATAGACATATGCCTCCTTGTTTAGCTTGTTAAATCCTAGATATGGAGCATTGGTAAGAAAAATTAATGGATCAAGTGTCAATTGAGGATAATTTCTGTTAGTATAAAGATAAAACTGTAAAACAATGAAAAAAATTAAGCTCAAGTATATGATTTTATACACTGAATATAATGTTTTTCACATTACCGCATAGCCTTTCTGCAGTTAGTAGTTTCCCTTTCTTACAAAAAAACACTCGAAGACCTCACTTGGTTGGTGAGTAGAAGCAGACATAGTTCTTCAAAATTTTGAAAAAATAAGTATTATTTTTATCTTAATAAGGAGAGGGATAAACATTGTAATTTCAATACATATGTGTGTGTGTGTGTGTATATATATATATGTGTGTGTGTGTGTGTGTGTGTGTGTGTGTGTGTCATAGCAGTCCATCTACTGGCACTTTTTTCATTTTTAGACATGTCGTGCAATAAACATTAATTTCACAAATTGCACGATTGCTCCTTCAACCAACACTCTTTTCCTTGTTTGTAGGCATCATAAGGCAGACATAATTTCATAGACAACATTAAATTTAAAGTTTCCCATACATTGGTGGCCCAATCAAATAACATCCTGTTCATGTGTAATCTAATGACAAACACCGAATGAGTAATGAAATTGTCCATAACATTTAACAAAAACTGTATTCCCCCATGTCTATGTCATGTTAAACATTCTTAGGAAAATATATAACCCTCTGCAGTGTTAACAAACAGAGTGATTCATCTCTTTTGGTATCGTTCATATTTGTTCTTATTTCTTAGGTTTTTCGAAAGCAGACTAAACTGTGACATTCTTACCAGCAATAAACGTCCAGTGCTTTACAAAAAATTTGAACGTTCCTTTGAACATTACAAACTTCAATGTGCACCATGACCTTGAACCCAAGCGACATTAAAGTTTGAAAATATGATACTAGCTTAATGAGGAAAGAGGAATAAAAACTCCCGTGCAAACTGGCCTCCAATTAATATTCAGATGTTTCATGTCTTTGTAGTAAACTCAACAAGTTATGAAATCAACTGATTTCTCTTCCACTTCTATAATATTGCAACTAATAAAAAAAAAATTGATGTTTAAATAAGGATTGTACCTATCAACGAGTTGCTTATGGTAGTGCACATTTTGTGCACTCTTTGTAGTGCACATTATATATTGCGCGCGATAAGTGTTTTCATCTCAATAATCATCCACATCATTATGATTCCAGTAAAAGAATATCTGACTGTCTGTTTATGATCATAGTCAAAGGGAAAAAATATCACCATGAAATTGCCAAAGATGATAAACACAGATATTATATCAAATCTGTAAATTAAGTGAAAATAAATTAAAATTAATGCATTTGCTGAATTTTCAAATATGAGAGAAAGGAGGCTAAATTGAACAGACAGATAAAATCTTCAGTCTTATTTGTTATTACACCTAATTATTTTAAACTGTAATGGAACAAAATTACCATGTTGTACACACAATTTTAAAATAATAGATAACATAAAAATATTTATATTTCACTGTTCATGTATGATACGACAATAAAAAGAGTAAACCTAACACTGCAAACTCTCATCTTCAACGTCGTACATTCGTTTCCGATATCCAAACCCATTTTATCGAAAATTATGTGTTTTTTAAAGAACATTTTAACATTCGTTCAAAAATGTAGTTGAACTTTTAATTATTTATAAAAAAGGCAGTTGATCTATTAACATTTAATTACTGTTAAAAAACGTAGTGGATATTTAACTTTGTGTAAGGGATACAGTTTTCACTGCACCAAAGAAACGCAGTTGTTAATGGATCAGAAAGTTGCAGTGAAAACTATATCATTTTGGTATGTAATCCAACTGTTTGGTGCTGTTTTAAAATGCATCTAAGAGATGAAATTTTAAAACTTTATATTTTTTAAATCTTTTACTATCAACTCAATGTTCTAAAATGCATCCCAGTGATGGCAGTTTGAACTTCATCGTCCTTAAATGTATTACTATCAACTCGAGGTTCTAAAATGCATTCAAGTGTGCAAACAGTCAAATACAATAGTAGATGACATTCCGCTAAATTAAAAAGTAATTTTTCCTAATGCGGGGTGAATTTTCCCCTTGACCTCTTAAAGAAAAGCTGTCAACGATGATGAGATGGCCAATTCTAGGTCATCATAGACTGAGGCATTTTCTTAGAAAGGGCTTATTTTTAATAGTTACGTCAAAATTATAAATTTCACACATAAACATTATGTAATTAAAAGGACATAAAAGTTGTTATTTAATGAAGAAAATGATTCATTGCCAGTGCAAGTACAAAACCAACACACAAACAGTATGTTCTGTTTCGTAGTATCTAGTATGAATGAAGTATTGGCTGCCGATAAAATCATCTAACGTATAACAAAGTTAAAAGGTATCTTGTACAATTTAAAAAACAAAATCCAACCAAATACCGAAAGCCCAAATAGTGGATAGTAGTATGCCTGACGTTTATAAATATCAGAAGCACATTTATAAATAACAGAGACATCGATTTTTTATGATTATCAGTACAGATTATAGCAAATTCATGATATGATGATTTGCTTATTTCATTAACAGGGCAATAACCATTAAAAACAGACAACAACAAAGAGGGACTGTAAACATGAACTTATTATGAGTAGAAATGTTTCAAAACTAATCTCGTGTTAAAAATGAAACTGAAACGAAAAAGTAACTAGGTTTAAATATTACCTTGATACGTTAAATTGAACTTATTCATCCGTAGCATCCGCTCCCAAAGATATCAACAAATCCAAATCTGAGACATGGGTCTTCTCCGAAATCAGAAGGATTTGTAGTAGTTGTAAAGTTTTGAGTGGAAGATTTGGAAAATAGAAACGAAAAAATCAATTTCCGTTTTGCGAGAGAAGGCTGGAGATCTATAATACTGCGGATACGAACAATGAATGAGACCGATATCTTAATTTGACACATTAAATCCAAGTTAATCATTCATAGTATCCATTCCGGAAGATATCAGCGAATCCAAATCTAAAACATGGTTCTTCTCCAAATCAGAAGGATTTATAGCAGTTGAAGAGTTTTGACAGGTAAATCTGCAAAATAAAGAAGAAAAAATTAATCGCTGTTTTGCGAGATAAGGTTCCATACCGATTATTTTGGGGATACTAACATTGATTATGACCATTGTCTTCAATTTTCAGAAATCGCAGTCGAATTGGGAGTAGTGGAAGAGGAAGTATTATAATAATTAGGAGAGAGATAACTGTTGCCTCGGTAAAAGGAAAGGAAAACGAAATGAAAATGTAAAATGAACGGGATATAGAGTTAGAGGATACGGGTAAGCCCAACAAATTCTGCTTTCCAGAATAAGTAACAGATTTTCAAAACATTAGATTTTGAAATCACTTTCTTTTTGATATTCATTATAAAAATGAATAAAATCGATATAAATATCGTTCACGTCAAAATGGCTTTAATCTAATCAACACGGCTTTATATATTTAAATATTTTCATGTCCATCCCAAATCGGACATCAAAATCATATTTTGATCCAATATTATTTTAAAATATTAGTTATTTTAAAATATTAGTTATTTTAAAATATTCATTATTTGCCATTTTAAAATATTCGTTATTTTAAAATATTCGTTCTTCCCAAATTGGAATCAGACACAATCAATTACCATATAAATTTTATTTATATGGATTCCATACATACATGTACACAACAGTAATCAAACCCAGTCAACCATCATCCAGAGTGCATTACACAACTGCATAAGCGTTAAATATAAATAATTAACGCTTACAATAGCTTGTCAACCCATCGATTGACATACAACTAAATATTGGGATTAGTGTGTGTCCAATATCATCCCAATACCCGTGTGAGGTTTTCAAACAACAAACACTGATTATTATTTGTGCAGTTGGGCGATGTGTAAAATATATCGTCCCAATCAATATCAGTCAAAAAATCATCCGATTTGTAAATGAATATTTATTTTATTCATATACCCATTAAAAATTATATTTTTAACTATAAAATATTTATTTCATTACATGAATATTTTATACAGTTCATTATATAATAAAAATGATATTTTATTGTTCTAACATTTTTAGAAAATTTCGGCAGCATAACGGCGCGATACTAGAACCGGAATAAGGTCTAGCCTTATCCCTCGCCTAATAATGGCTCGCGCCATGTGCAAACCAAATTCTAATCCATTCATTCAACCAAGCAACCAAATTCAAGACAACTAATCCAATCAACCAAACAAACATGGTTTCAAACAAAGGTGTCAGGTGCTACTAAGCACCGTCTGCATCCTAGTATATATTTCGAACTAGAAAATAAATTAAAGTGAAAAGTTCTCACCTTTGGGATCCACTCCTCCATTCTGTTGTTTTGAACGGTTTGGATTTGGATTTGATTCCCGTCGGTTCCATCACAATCTGTTTCACACGGTTTTTATATTAAAAATCACGTTTTTATTTCAATGCTACATATATAAAAAATAATATTTTTATCGTCGCTACATATACATAAAAATCATATTTTTACATCATTAAAAACACATTTTTATATCGTTATTATATAAATAAAAACCGAAATTTTAAATTGTTAATATATATATACATACACACACACATATATATATATATAAATCATACTTTTATTATGCTATATACATAATAAAAATCACCACTTTAATCCGCTACTTCATAATATAAAAATCACATTTCTATAGCTTTAATTTCATATTGAAAATCGGATTTTTATAACTTCAACTTCATATTGAAAATCGGATTTTTATAACTTCAACTTCATATCAAAAATCGGATTTTTATAACTTCAACTTCATATTAAAAATCGGATTTTTATAACTTCAACTTCATATTGAAAATCGAATTTTTATAACTTCAACTTCATATTGAAAATCAGATTTTTATAACCTCAACTTCATATTGAAAATCAGACTTTTATAACTTCAACTTCATATAAAAATCGGATTTTTATAACTTCAACTTCATACCAAAAATCGGATTTTTATAACTTCAACTTCATATTGAAAATCGGATTTTTATAACTTCAACTTCATATTAAAAATCGGATTTTATAACTTTAACTTCATATTAAAAATAGGATTTTATAACTTCAACTTCATATTAAAAATTGAATTTTTATAACTTCAACTTCATATTAAAAATCGGATTTTTATAACTTCAACTTCATATTGAAAATCGGATTTTTATAACTTCAACTTCATATTGAAAATCGGATTTTTATACCTTCAACTTCATATTGAAAATCGAATTTTTATACCTTCAACTTCATATTGAAAATCGGATTTTTATACCTTCAACTTTATATGAAAATCGGATTTTTATAACTTCAACTTCATATTAAAAATCGGATTTTTATAACTTCAACTTCATATTTTCCTTCTAACTAAAAATATATTTTCCATACGATAAAAATCAAACCTTTTTCTAACTAAAATCTCATTTTTCTTTAATTAAAAATCTCATCTTTCCCTAATTAAAAATGAAATCCTTTTTCAAATAAAAAAATGAAACCTTTTTCTATATAAAAATGAAATCTTTTTATATATAAAAATCCATTCTTTTCTATTTTCAGTTTTAAAAAAAAAACATTTTAATTTTTTAGAATTAAAAAACATGTTAAAACATAAATAAAAAAAAGAAAAAGGGAGGGGGAGGACTTACGGCGCTTACCGGAGAGGGAGGAGGGCGTCTGACGGTCGGGGGTGGCAGTAGGCGGCTGCAGCGGTGGGGGAGCGTCGGAGGTGGTCGTCGTTGGTGGCGGAGCGGATTCTAGGGTTTGGGGGTGCTGATTTGGGGCGTGGGATCCTTCATTAGAGGGAGAGGGAGAGGAGAGAGAAGGGGGAGGGAGGTGGAGAGGCGCGTCGGCCAGAAGAGAGGGTGCGGTGGTGGCGTCGCGACGGAAGGAGGGAGCGACGGGTTCTTTTTATTTTATTTTATTTTGATTGAAAATGAAGAGAGAGAGAGGAGGGAAGAGAGGTATAATAATATATATAATTTAATTATTTAATTTAATTTAATTCTCCATTAAAGTTGACTTTTCATTCAAACTCCAAATGAAACCCAACGACTGTCGCCCCTAGCTAATTACCCTCATTCCGAACACAATGAGAAATGTCCGGTAAGCCAATTCGACCGTTACGATTAGTTTCCGTTAAATTTAAAATATAAATCATTATATTTTAAATTCAAACGCACATTTTAATTTACCGGGGCCACATACGGACTCAAAAAATTCCAAAAAAATAAATCTGGCTATGTTTTGATGATACGGTCCTAACAAAACTAATTTCGTCGAATTTGGAGATCATTTGAAAAACGGTCATTTTCCAGTCGATTAAATACAAACTTAATTGACCAAACACATTTAAATTCACCACGCTCACATATTGATTCCAAAAATTATGAAAATTGGAATCAAGCAATAATTTGACATTCCGGATCCAACTAAAGTGGTCTCGTCGGAAACGGAGGTCGTTTGCAAAATCTCCACTTTTAAGGGCTATATTTCCATAGCGACTATTCTGAATATTCAATTGGACATAACTTTTTATTCTCATTACGAAATCTAGATTTTTCAGATTCGTTGCAAAGATATTTTCAAACAGATTCAAATATTTCTGGTTTCGCTAAAATCCGGTTTATTTTGAATCTTGTGCATTCAATTGAAATTTAAAATCGAATTTTCGAACTACCGCTGTAACGAACTGGGATTTTCGACTCCGAAAATCAACATCAAACTACCATGTTGACCCTTTCAGACATCGAACATTCCAGATCATTAATAGAAAGAAGTTAGAGGGTGAGAATAGATAAGGTAGAAATATTGAATAGAAGAAGAAGAAGAAACACCACACAGAGTCTCACATCGCAGCGGAACAAAATATAATACAGAAATAATCTTTATTGAAAGCTTTAAAATACTTACAGTATCAGAGTACATCATACACTGGGACAGTTATACTAGCCTGTTCCCATATACAAAACACAGCGGAATAGCAGCTATATAATATCATACGTCTGAACACCTCCAGCTCGTCTCTTCATAGCAGTCGATAACCTGAACCTGTACAACCCGGTCTAACCCGATCATTTACAAAACACCGGGTCAGTCTGGTGAACCAGAGTGAGATAAACTCGCACAGTAATAAGGGTGAACCATCCAGTCATGATTTTAAAGTTCAAATTCTTTCAAAAGAAAAGGATAATCGTAAGACCAAATCCACACATAAACACGGACGGATTTTACCTTACGATAACCCAAAACATTTTTGAAACCAATATCTTTTCTGATATTATAATAATGTCTAAATACAAGTAAGTAACAATCTAGTGGAACGCTTGCATCTCATGCTCCACATATATAGTATACAAACAAAACCGCGGACGTTTATTTGAGATTGGATTCCAACTATGACAAGGTATGGGACCACCTGCCGATAGTGTATCTCTAAAGACGAATGCACTGGGTTCAACAAGAACATCTTGCAACCCGGCCCTCACATGACCGACCACTCATTTCGCTTGAGTGTATCGAATGTATATCACCGACGGTTGGGATCAGCAACCGTCTCCCGAAAAGGGACAGCATCGAAACATAGATTAAAGAAGCAAATAGGATTTCCTCTAGATAGGTGATTATACACCCTAATGGGAGCGACCCACATAGCCATGCTGCCTGCCCGATTTTTTTCATTTCCCGGTTGATGAGGCTTGAGGTCAGAGTCTATTCTTGAACATCTGATCACCATTCACTTTGAATGCCACATCGTCAGATCCGTCAGATATCACTAATTGACGTCCACAAAAATACTCTAGCAGTTAAGCTAAGAGAACGGCAAATCCCCGCCAACAACTATCGTACGTTTGAAGAAATCAACGTACGTGATCCTTTGGAAATACTCTGTCAGACATTCGTCCATATACGTCATCCAGGAACAGGATGAACCGAAAGCACTCTTCTACCGCATCCAATATAGGAATCACCCCATGGATCAGTAGCGAGAAGTCCTTGCAACCCGTAGATTCCCGTCACGACAGAATCACAGCTTTTCTCTGCTTGCCAGGCAGAGAATATTAGTGGTTCTTCCGTTTGTGAAAACCCACGGTCTTCACAGCACCATCTCGATCATCTTCTGATATCTTCACGTATTTGTTGGTCGGAATGGTTTTTCGAATATACATTCGATCCCGGTCTTTCCGTACCAACAATCGTATTGGACATGTTTGATAGTCGGTGTTTTAACTATCAAAATAATCAGTGTTTCAATCATGACACTCCAATGAGTTCACTGGTCCAGTATTCAGCATCACTTGGCCTTTAACAAAACTGATTTACTTTTAAAAACTTCTAATTTCAATCTTTGAAAATACGATAATTGAATAACTCCAATTTGATTTAACTCTAATCGATTAACTCTAATTGATTAACTAATACTCGACTTAAATCCATTCGCTTGACTCTAGATCGCAGCGATCACAATGGTTACGCCTGATTCCCTCAGGAAACATCCGACCACCGTAGGCTATCTGCAGCCCTGCGAATTACGCTAGCAGTCGTACGAAATGGCAACTTAGCCGAATAATTATGTTTGGCTAATTCTATCTCGAATAACTATATTCCAATTAACCTTCACTTTAAATTAATTAAAAATATAATTAATTTAAATTATTTCCATTAATTGTTTTCTTTTCAAAACAATTATCAAAGTTTAACCATTCGATTCATTCTCTATTCTCATTTTCTGTAAATCTGATTAACATCAGAATTCACTTTATAAAATAAATTACTAACAAATCAAATCTTAAATAAATAAAATATTTATTTAATTCTCTTTAATAACTTTTGTTCAGAATCATACATTTTTCCAAAACCTAACTCCAGTTATAAAGTAAATTTTATAACTTCAATTCCATCGATTCACCTGACGGTGAATCACTGTCTATAACCCGATTGATTTTAAAGGCCATACTCTGCCAAACACTTAACCAATATCACCTATTGGTTCAAACCAAACAGATGTTGAATATTCAATTAATAATCAACCATCAAATCAATCACACAAATAGATCAGTTCATATATGATAATATGAAAATAAATAATACATTTGAGGGATCCGGTTGGGTCCCTCCAACCTGTTCGTCCCTGTGTTCGAATGGTTATCACCAAGCAGTTCAACCAAATCAGTTTAACTGTTAATTTCTATAACAGCAAATACGACAATATAATGTCAACCAATCAACAAGCAATTCAGGCAATCCAAACAGTTCAACATGTTTATAAATAAACGTGACCAATAGGGTAAACTACCTCTATTGGAACCAATCGTTAAAATAACGATTTGTTATTTCACTGAAATTAAACACAGTTTAATTTCATCAGTTAAATCAACAAACAAGAGTATAACTAGCAAATAAGCAGCCATCAGCAAGCAGAGCATACAAAATAAAAACCCAATTTATATAAAATATAAATGGGAAAATAACTGAGTGAGTTTAACTCACCTTGGTCCGTTTGTCGCGGAAACAGTTCGTTTTTAATTAAATTAAACGGACGTTTAATTTAATCAAAAATCTTCGTTGCTACCAACTCCGGTCAAACCAGTTTCACCATGTGTGCTCGTCGATGCAGTTTAAACGTCACTTGTCCCATTCGATTCCGTCACTGTATGAAAATGTTATAATTGTTTAAACGTTGTTTACCTTAAATAATATTATTAATTACCTAATAATATGTATCTCCCTTAATAACTACTTAAAGCTAATTAACCAAAATTAAGCATATTTGAGTTTCTTCCAACCGCACTGTATTGTTTGGTCCTCTTCCTCCTGCACCGTTATACATACCAATTATATGTTATTCGGCAAAAGAAAAATGGTCTTAGGCACACGAGCAAAACTACTACTATAGGGCATGTTTTAAACACATTATTAGATACAGATGTAACCATTACCACTGCCTTTTTCAACAGCGGAACCCAATACTGACATTAAATACTAGATTATTTATATCAATAGATTAATTTAATATCAGTACTAAAGTTAATTAGCTTTGGCAAAAAAATGAAATTTTCGGTTAGCAGATTTAATAATGGGTTAGCCTGGTATAACGTAATTAGTAATTTGGCCAACGCTAAAAGTACTGCTCACCTTCTTCTACTATATAGTTCCCATCACCCCTTTCTTGGTTCCTGCCATGTCAACGCCTCATCACCGAGACTCCAGTTAATGTCCGCCCCTCCCATGCATTGGTTTTCACTTCTGTACAGATCCTTCCCATCAGCTTTACACCCCTTTCGCTCCCTTCCTTCATCAATACCCGAATGACCATATACTTCACTCCAAGGCCCAACAGCACACGCCCACTGCATCACCGCTCATGCTATAGTCACCACAAACCCATCACTTCATCCCAGCTCCCACCTAATCGGCCTCACTTCAAATACCACCATAAACTCCACGTCATGCTCTCTCGTTTGAACCCCTGTCCGTACATCCCCAAAACGTGGCTCAACAGCTGGTGTACACGCACTGCAGCTTGCGTTAAAGTGGCAGAGTCATTTGGTTAAAATGAAACCGTGAAGGCTTACACGTTTTATGATGAATGAAGTATTTTTAAGGGACGCTGGAGAGAAGTTTTGGATGCTGGAAGGAAACAATTTGCAAGCGTGTATTTATAGGAAGTGAACCTTGGGTGCCAAGGCTTTTAGGTTAGTAGCTGTAGCCGTAGGGGAATGTGTTTTCGTTCAGGCCTTTACATTTCGATGTGAAAATACAGGTACAGCTGATGGTGACGATTCAGTGTGGATCATAGGATAGCTTGCTGTAGAAATTAGCTGTCTCTGATTTTTCACTTCACTCAGAGACCAGTGATTTCGACTGCCTCCATGTATAGGTCTGCTGCTAGATGAGGGTACGAATCCGAGCCTTTTCATGTGTTTTCAACTCAATTGGTCCGCATATACAGTATGAAGTTGCATGGTCAACGGTGATAGGGTACACGGATGATGGTGAAAACACAACGAGTGTAGCTGTGCGTCTATACTTAGGGTATTTGACCTTTAGTTGCTTATATAGGGGTGTTGATATGTTAATTTAATAATAAACGAAACTTCATACTGAAGTAATTGATAAAAATCACCACAATTGATTTCTGTTTACTGATAAAAAAAAAAAATCTTAGTATAAAAAGGTATTCCGGACCCAATGAGACAAGTTTCGTCGAAATCCGAGGTCGTATGGAAAAATTTCCTTTATGAAACCAGAAATGAGCACACGTTTAATTTTTCCACGGTCACCAGATAAATCAAATCCACTTGAAACTGCGAACATCGACAATAACTTTTCGATACGAACCCAACGGCACTAATTTCGTCGCATTCTGAGACTGTTGCCCCGGTAGGCTGTTTTTACCCCGAACCGCCCTACCCTTTTTAACGCCAAATTTCTCGATCTCTAAAAATAACAAACTATATACATATCCTGACTCTAATCGACGATACGAACTCAACGGAACTGGTTTCGTGGCCTAATTCGATCATCTGCTCAAGTTACACTCAAATGTCCCTTTATTTATTTGAATGCGCGCTATAGAATTTGAACGGGCGTTTATGGTTGTTGTGGTCACATACTACATCGGTTTGCCACGCAGTATGATTTTCTGACAATAATTTGACGATACGGTTCCAATGAAACTGATTTCATCGAAAACAGAGTCCGTTTGCAAAACGACCATTTTAATCGATATTTTAAATAACGATTTCCATAGCGTTTTTTTCCAAAATTTGATTTAGCCATAACTCGCAATCTTTAACACGAAATCTGGATTTTTCTCCTTCATATGAAAACTATCGTCAACACAATCCCAACGTTTCTTGTTTCACAGAAATCCGACTTATATCGGATTCTGTATGTCCAGTTGAAGTTCAAAACTCGAATTTACGAACTGCACGCCATTTTCAAGCTCGATTTATAGCTATATAAATTATATAACGTTCAAACTTTGTTTTAATAACGAATTAAATATTAATTCCATCGATATTTCAAATATAATATTTAAATTAAATAAATTTAATTACATATTCGAGTGCCAAAAACACGGGTCGTTACAACCGCGCCATTTCCAATTCTTTTAATAATTAAAATAAATATTTATATTCTAATTTCGATTTAAATAAATTTATGCATTCTAATTCTATTCAAAATAAATTTCTAGTCGTAATTATTTAAAATAAATCATTTTAAATATTCAAAATTCATTAAAATTGCCAAAATAAAATTTTTAAATTGGTTCTGATTTTCCGGGTTGTTACAATCTCCCCCACTTAAAATATTTTCTTTCTTGAAAAGGAACGGAGCTGAAAGTTGTTTAACTAATCAACTCAACTTTCATTTTGGTTTTCATTCTTCAACTTTTCAGTTTCTAAGAATTTTCCAATTCTTCAAAAATTTGGCTAACACCCTAAATTTTTGAAAAATTTCGCCATAACTTCCTTTGTACGGGAAGACATTTGAAACCTCAACTATCCACGCAGGACCCTCACCATCCAAAAAGAAAAATAAAAAGCCAAGCGGCTAGCCAATCGGCTCATAAAACCATCCAAACCCAATAAACTAGTAAACATGTACCTATTTGTCGGACATACAATTTTATTCCTCTGCTCTAGCCTCCTTGTTATGACATGTTCACACATATATATGTACATGCATGCATTTCCAAATAATTTTCAATTCAGTTCAATATTTGGTTCAATTTGCCTTAATGGTTCAAAATTTTAATTAATCAAACCAATAATCAAACAACACAACCAACAATCAATTAGTGGATTGTCGTTTCAAACACATAACTTTTATATATATGAAAATCCATTTTTGATGCCAAGTCACAACAATAGACCTTATCTAGTTTTGGTTCTCACACCAATCAATTAGAAATATATAGAAATCCCACTTTAGAAACTCGAAAATAAATACTAACGATCGTACACCATCACCAGAATTATCCCCGGGCGACTAGAGTGTGACTCAATATCCATCCAATATATTCGAGACTTCAAATACGCGTTTGCAAGACGTATATTCAAATTCTTCATATACTCGATTGTCCAGATTCAATCTAAAATAAATATTCAAATACGAATAATAAGATTTAAATTTTCAAAACAAAATTTGTTTTCTTTTTTATTTTAAAACACTACTCTTCACACTCATTCTAGGATACTACTGGTCCTATCTCTAACGAGTCATTCTCATTAGATATTACCAATCAAATCTCTGATGAATTCTTTCGTTCGGTTCTAATATGTCTGGTTCTCGAGCTCTGTAAACCAATGCTCAGATACCAAACTAACACGACCCGAACTTCTCCGGTCTTCGAAGAGAAGAGAAAGAACGGATTGTCTGAGAACATGACAAATCAGAACACATACAGAAGAACATTTCATTGCTATTATAACAATTTACATCAAAGTACAAGAATATACAGAGTATGAACAAATAATATACATTTGATAAATATCATAGATTTACAAATCACAATGCAGCGGAAAATAATACAAAACACAACTGAAAGAGATACACAGATACAGAGCTTTCTGAATATCAATCCAGTTGTAAACAAGGATCCTGTGAATATAAATCTACAAAACCAAAACTACTAGCTGCCCGTGTGGAAAATAGGGGAACCCAGATTTTAAGTTAAAACAATAAACTCCAGGTCAGTCATGTGACTAGTGTGAGAACTAAAACAGTTATTTAATCTTTACTTTAAAATAGAGTAAATCAAGGGACCATGCCGTATAACACGGAACGGGTTTCCTCTCAAGAATACTAGTGCATAAAACAAATAGCACAATGCTTTTTGGAAAAATGGAGCTATCATAAGACCCAGGTCCCATCACACAATGCAACGCAAGGCGGAGGATAGGGTTTTCCCTTATAATAGCCAAACATGCTTGGTATGTTTAAAACAAATCATTTGATACTATTATAAGTGCGTAGTGTATAGAACAACTTCAAATATAAATGTATCAATCATAGGCGGCATGGGTACTATCTATCATGTCGCCAATACTAGGCTCTACAATCAAAACCGAAATGTCACGTATTGGAAATTGGATTTCCATCATGAGTTGAGGCAAGGGATGGCTCCTCTACGATTCAAGACACTCTAGCAAATGCGTCAGGATCCCTTGCAGTGAACCCTTGGATCGGTTGGGCCAGTCCTTCCTTACGTTTGAGGATTAGTTACTCCTGAACACACGTTTCCCCGCCCTATCGGGCGTCTATGATCCAGATGACTCAATATCCATCGGCTTCGTAGAGCGATATATCCGAGGCGTCTCGCAATCCAACAACCACATAGGTAAAAATATAAAAATGTCAGGACCTGCAAAACCCTAACACCACCCATAGCTAGAAAGACACGTCATGTTCTCCCAACGGTCTGATCCCATTTTTGACTCATGCCGAGGTGTGAGGCTCGCAAATTAATGCTATACACAAAGCTATGCTATATTAAAGTCATACTTTGATCATAAACCACAAGACTCTGCTTTTCAACAAAATCCTTGATCATCTGCATCTCAGCATGCCACACTGGCAATTCACGCCATGCAACTGATGTCTATCGATATATAACCTCTGAGCTCGTATGTCTTAGAGAAGGGCTTTAAGCAAGAGAATAAATTCTCCACCGCCAAACAGATATATATTTAATAGAGATCAATCAACACAGAATAAATCCAATGTCAGACACACATCCATTTACTAGTTCATTCTGGGTCTGAAAGAAACAGGAGGCAATTTATCCTCGTCCCGTATGTCCAATACAGGAGAGAGGTCCTCACATATCTGGTCGATCTCCAAGTACGTTTGGAACGATCACCACTTATTACCTTGTCTTGGGTGTACAGCCCAATCAAGACATCAGTAATCATCCAAATGATGTGAAGACCTCCGGTCTTCAACCACCGTCTTCATCGTCGACATATCGTCGAATCAGTTATTTAGAATGGGTATAAACCCGGCCTTTCCGAATAACTCGCGTATATAATAAATAAGTGTTATAGAAACACAACATACGCCTCAATCCAATTCGGAATATTCTTTTATTCAAATATTCTTATCATTTGGGAAAGGTTCCCATTAATTTTATTAAAGATAAGTTCTTTTAAATCTGTTCTTTAATATTCTTTTGGGTATCATTCAAACTATATTAAGGTTTTCCAAACTAGTCGGGATTAACGCACCTTACCAAAGTAATAATTTATTTAATATCCCAGTCCCAACCTATTCATCCCATGGAGCAAAACTGTTATTACTCCATAACTAACACCACGGTGTTATCGGTAAAATTAATTACCATTTCCCGTTCAAATCTAATTAAAGATTTAACTTCGCTTGGAGAAAAACTGGTGATACTCCATTCTCGATCAATTCCCAAATTTGATAATTTAAATTATCAATTCCCATTTCAATCTAATTAAAGATTCATCAAAACTCCACTTAGTTTTAATCTTCCCAAAAATCAATATTAATGATTATTTAACTTTGGAAACACAAACATGTTGCATCAACAATCTACACCATACTATTTATTTCTGCCGATATATAACCTCTGAGCTCGTACGTCTTAGGGAAGGGTGTTAAGCAAGAGAATAAATTATCCGCCACCAAACAGATATATATTTAGTAGAGATCAACCATACAGTTCAAAATACAATGATAGACATGTAATCTTGTCTCTAACTGGGTTAAAGAACTAATGTCATTTAAAACACAGCTCACGATAAACCCAAATCCTCTTCAATAAAAATGGAATCGTCACGGAAAATAAATCAATATATAATAGATATCAATTTCTGTATCTGACTAATAATATAAATGGAATAACGACAAAGCCTTTTAAATTCCATATATATTAACAGTCTTCCTCCAAAGAAGCTCATTTCGATTATTATCAAACCGAATTCCATTTAATATATTAAATTGGAAAACTTTACTTTGGAAAATTTTGGTTAAATCTTAATAAAAATATTTATAAATTCCAAATCACATTTCACTGTAAATCGGGTTAAAGAACGAATGTTGTTAAAAACACAGTTCACAATAAACCCAATTCACATTCCACTTTCTATTATTTTCACACGGGGTTTAAGAACAGTGTCATTTAAAATACTTTTCACGACAAACCTAAAATCCAATTCAATATTAAATACAAGGCTCTGAATAGAAATTATATTGGCTAATATTCAATATCAAATTCTGAAATCAACAAATATCGTATTGGGAATAACGATATATATATCTTCTAAATTCCTCCACAATATTCGTATAATCACGGAATCCAATATCGAAATATTCCGAAGACAAATTCAAATCCATTCCAATTCATATATTGGAAATTTTGGTTATTTTTAAATCCATTTCAAATCCAAATATTTATTTAAAAATATTGGATTATAATTCTAGTTCATAACTAGTTCATTTGATAAAAATATATTTTTATCTTTTCAAATATGGAATTTTTCATCTGAATTCTTTCCAAATCATTTATTATGATTTTACACAAATTATTGATATTTTTAATAATTTTATCAAGGCCCGTACAGTCGATTTCCATAAACGACCATCGAACTGCACTTACATCGACCTTTTCCCAATTTGATTTGGACATAATTCCAAATCCAAACGTTATATTTCAAATCTCTTATATTCGTTGGAAAGCTCTTTTCGATGCGAACCCAACGGTTTTGGTTTTAGGCGAATCCGACAGTCGGATCTCTCGTAATGTCCATTCGAAGGCAATGGTCAAAATTTGCGAATTACCGCGTCACGACGCGTTCTATTCAGGCCATTAAATATATATAATGTATATATTTTATATATTTCGTCGATTTCCATTTAAAACGTATTTTATAAATCGTTTTAAATTCGTTTTCAAAACGATTTCAACTTCATATTCAATTTTAAATCAAAATTGAATATTCCATATCATTAATATATAAATGATAATATTTTCAAAACATTAGATTTTGAAATCACTTTCTTTTCGATATTCATTATAAAAATGAATAAAATCGATATAAATATCGTTCACGTCAAAATGGCGTTAATCTGATCAACACGACTTTATATAGTCAAATATTTTCGTGTCCACCCCAAATCGGACATCAAAATCATATTTTGATCCATTACTGAATATTATTTTAAAATATTAGTAATTTTAAAATATTCATTTTTCGCTATTTTAAAATATTCGTTCTTCACACTACTACAAAAGTGGGCATATTCGACACTAATTTGTGTGCGTTGCATGAAAAGTGTGGCGAAAGCTATGATTTCTTCGAGCTTCTGCAACAGCATTCATATGTTGTTGCATTATACGTGGATGCACTGTTGCGGTGGGAATTTTAGTGTTATGATGTGCAACACCAGTTAAAAGCGTAGCATTACGTATATATAATCTAGCTCAGCTATCCGCGTTATCAACATATAAAAACCCCAACCGTAGACGAAAGATTAATCCAACGGTTCAAACCATCTATGGATCTGATGATCTTAATGTTAGCCATCATCCAATCATTGACAGCCACGTCATTTCATTCTTTTGACGAAATTTTGGCGCGATCTTCTCCCTTCATGAAATCGTTTTCTTCTCTATCATCTAATCGTTTTTCCCCCTTTTTACTATTGACAAAAATTTAAACCTAAATTCACGTCAGTATCGATCCTCTCCTCGACAGCAAATTCTATTCCGAAAAGGATGAAGCTTTGAAACGCTTTCTAGTTTTGATTGCTCAGGGCGCTGACATCGCCAGTTTTTTCCCTCAGGTTCAGTTTGTATTGCACTGTGAATTAGTTGCGCTTATTATAGATTGGATTATGAGTAATTAGTAATTAGTTCATTTGTTACATTTTGGAAAACCCATTCGCTTATGAGTAATTAGTTGCGCTTATTATTGATTTGGGATTATGCTGAGGTTTATTCGAAAATTATACCCAGCAATAAACCATGAGAACCGGGCTACTGGCATGAAAAAGACATTGGTTTATTATAGAGGTCGAGCTAGTTAAGGAATGGGGACTGCGGTTAATTTGCACTGCTTGAGGTTCATACCTTACACTGCAGTTAATTTGTATGCTTGAGGTTAATTTGCACTGCGGTGTGTATGCACTGCGGTGACATCCGAATTTTAAGCCTCTTACCGCAGATTTTGACAAAATCTGAAGCGGGCACTCAAGCATTTTCGTTTTATTACAATACACATCATACACGCAGTGCATATATACACTCACAAGTATACACGCATGCACAAGTATACACGCACAAGTATCATAAGTATACACGCACAAGTATACACGCACAAGTATCACAAGTATACAAGCTCAAGTATCATAAGTATACACGCACAAGTACACATGCTCAAGTATCATAAGTATACACGCACAAGTATACACGCACAAGTATCACAAGTATACAAGCTCAAGTATCATAAGTATACACGCACAAGTACACACGCTCAAGTAGACACGCACAAGTATACACGCGCGCACAAGTATACATGCACGCACAAGTATCATAAGGCAACCATCTGAAGGCACGCACAAGTATACACGCACAAGTATCATAAGTATACACCAGAGATGTACGCAGAGATTTTAAAAAATCACCAGCATTCACAAACAAAACAACGTACCATTCACAAACATTCAAAAACATTCATCAGCATCCATCATCAGTCATCACCAGTCATCACAAACTTCCACAACCACACATAGTTTCACAAATATTCACAAAATTTCAAGCCAAAAATCATTACCAGCAGAATAAAACCAACATCCACAAACATCACCAGTCATCACCAGCATCCACACCAGCATCAGCACCAGCATCCATGTCAGAGTCATTGTCCATGTCAGAGTCATTGTCTATGTCAGAGTGGCTGTTAAGGATAGAGCATAGTCAGCGACCAAACCAGAATTTCTTGTTGTGGAAGGCAAAGTGATCTTTGGATGATCAAACTTCAATAGGTATGTTAATTCTATTTCTGTAAACATTTTGTGATCCACCTAATATATTATATGATCAAACTTCTATTTCTGTAAACATTTTGTGATCCACCTAATATATTATATGATTCAATTCTCAAATAATGTGATCCACCTACGAGTTTATATGCCTTAATTATCAAACAATTTGACATGTAACACACATTAATTATCAAACAATTTGACATGTAACCACATCTGAAGGAAATTCAAGCCATACAATAACAGTGTCTCAAATTCAAGCCACACAACCACATCTATGTACAACTAACAGAGCACCAGTTTGTATTATTATTTCAGAATCTTGGGTGGGGCATTATAACCTTGTATGTATGTATGTATGTATGTATGTATGTATGTATGTATGTATGTATGTATGTATGTGAGTGTGTGCATGTGTGGTTGTGTCTCACTATAAGAAACTGTGGATGGAAGTAAAATTTACCTATGATCACAAAAAAATGGTACCACCGGTTCCTCCCTATTGCTCACAAACAGAATTTCAGGCCTCGTCAAAGGATGAGTATGTGTGGTGCGCTCAACCCTAATGATTATTTCTTGTTGTCGAATCGAGCAGCAAAAACATTCTCCAAGCCAATGCCTTCATAAAATTCCATTTTCAGGTATAATGATCTATGGTCAATTCGAGACCAATGACAGTCGTCAATTTCACACACATTTCCCATTGGCGTCATTAATTCTTTTATTGCAGGAACATTTGTCTTCAGGAACTCGGGAAAGCCAACAACTCTGGCCCATGATTCTGCCTCGAACGCTGGTTCAGGCTCAAATTCTTCAGCAGACCATTGTTGCACATAAAAAGCACCTCCAATTTTTGTAAAAAGTTTCAACATTAGCGCATGATCACGCGTACTGTAAGATGGGCATGTTATTAGAAAAGAGTTTTTGGGTATAACCCGTATAGTCCACTCCTCATTAAGCTTCAGCGTATGCCTAAGCGTGAGATGCACAAATTCGTAAGTCCAATGTCCTGAAAGAACAGTGGCAGTGATGCATAGTGAAGAGTCCTCCATTGTTTTTTTTTTTTACTTTTGACGATGGAGTTTTGTTTAGGAGTTGAAGATGTAGATGACGATATGCTTCTGAAGCTTGACAGGATATGAAGTGACACACTGTACGCGGCAGTAATATGGGAACTGAAAACTTTTTGCTCAGAAGACGAATGGCCATATGAAATTGCTTATTTGTTGGCTGGCATGAGTGACCAATCGCCAATGGTCAGTAAGTCAATTGTAATAATTGTGTTCATAACATTTTACTAAGAAGGCCAATGGCCATTCGATGCCACCACTTATCAAATAACTTGTTATCATTTGATCAGGTGCATATTTAATTCTGGAAGGCAGAGGGATACATTTTGCAGATCGGATTGCTGCATATATATGATTCATATATAGGTACATACTAACATACATATATATTTCCTATTGCAATCGGATTGCTGCATATATATGATTCATATATATAAATGAGTAATACATTTTGCAGGTGTGGACATATGTGTACATGTTCAGAATTCGCTAAAGAATTGGCCAGGAATGGATCAGGATAATGTCCCTTATGCCGTGCACCTATTCTTGAAGTAGTTCGAGCTTACTGTATACAATGAACAAAACGGTGTAGCTGATTTTTGAGTTTTGATATTTGGATAATTAAAACAATTGCTTTGGATGAGTTTCTTGTACAAAACCTGTATTGCAAAATATTTAATTAAAGCATTGTATTTCTATCAAATTAGTATTGCATTTTCCTTCTTCTACTGTTGCGTTAGCTTTTATTGATATTGCATTTCATTGTAATGGTGTTGCATTACATATTGTAGTGGTGTTGCATTACATTAAATATAATTGCTTACCCGTCGCACGTGGACCCCACAGCTGACGTGGATAGCTGGTGTGGCATGTGACACGTGGAGTGCTGACATGGAGAGATGACGTGTCGTGTGACACGTAGATAGCTGACGTGGAAAGCTGACGTGGCGGCACTGGAAGCCGGGCCCTAACTAATGCTTAAGGCAACGCTGAATAGTGTTGCATTACGTGCAAATAGTGTTGCATTATGGCTATAATGCAACACTTTCTTTCCGTGGCCGTAGATGGGCAAAAGTGTTGCCTTAGGTGGCTAATGCAACGGCCGCGGATGCCACGCCCCCCTGGTGTTGCCTATTTGAAAAAATGGCCTACGACAACGCTTTTTTGATCTACGGCCACATAAAAATAGTGTCGAATATGCTCACTTTTGTAGTAGTGTCACAAATTGGAATCAAACACAATCAATTACCATATAAATTTTATTTATATGGATTCCATACACACATGTACACAACAGTAATCAAACCCAGTCAACCATCATCCAGAGTGCATTACACAACTGCATAAGCATTAAATATAAATAATTAACGCTTACAACAGTATTTCAACCCATCGATTGACATACAACTAAATATTGGGATTAGTGTATGTCCAACATCATCCCAATACCCGTGTGGGGTTTTCAAAAAGCAAACGCTGATTATTATTTGTGCAGTTGGGCGACGTGTAAAATATATCGTCCCAATCAATATCAGTCAAATGTGTATACATAAACAAATCATCCAATTTGTAAATTAATATTTATTTTATTCATGTACCCGTTAAAAATTATATTTTTAACTATAAAATATTTATTTCATTACATGAATATTTTATATAGTTCATTTTACAATAAAAATGGTATTTTTATTGTCCTAACATTTTAAGAAAATTTCGGCAGCATAACGACGCGATACTAGAACCTTAATAAGGTCTAGCCTTATCCCTCGCCTAATAATGGCTCGCGCCATGTACAAACCAAATTCTAATCCATTCATTCAACCAAACAGCCAAATTCAAGACAACTAATTCAATCAACAAAACAAACATGGTTTCAAACAAAGGTGTCGGGTGCTACTAAGCACCGTCTGCATCCTAGTATATATTTCTAACTAGAAAATAAATTAAAGTGAGAAGTTCTCACCTTTGTGATCCACTCCTCCATTCTGTATTTCTGAACGGTTTGGATTTGGATTTGATTCCCGTCGGTTCCATCGCAATCTGTTTCACCCGATTTTTATATTAAAAATCACATTTTTATTTCAAAGCTACATATATAAAAATCATATTTTTATCGTCGCTACATATACATAAAAATTATAGTTTTATCGTCGCTACATATACATAAAAATCATATTTTTACATCGTTAAAAAGCATATTTTTATATCGTTATTATATAAATAAAATCGAATCTTTATATTGTTAATATATATATATATATATATAAATCATATTTTCATTATGCTACATGCATAATAAAAATCACCTCTTTAATCCGCTACTTCATAATATAAAAATCACATTTCTATACCTTCAATTTCATATTAAAAATCCGATTTTTATAACTTCAACTTCATATTAAAAATTAGATTTTTTTTAACTTCTTCTTCATATTAAAAATTGGTTATTTAAAACTTCAACTTCATATTGAAAATCGGATTTTTATAACTTCAACTTCACATTAAAAATCGGATTTTTATAACTTCAACTTCATATTAAAAATCAGGTTTTTATAAATTCAACTTCATATTGAAAATCGGATTTTTATAACTTCAACTTCATATTAAAAATAGGATTTTTATAACTTCTTCTTCATATTAAAAATCGGATTTTATAACTTCAATTTCATATTGAAAATCGGACTTTTATAACTTCAACTTCATATTAAAAATCGGATTTTTATAACTTCAACTTCATATTAAAAATCGGATTTTTATAACTTCAACTTCATATTAAAAATCGGATTTTTATAACTTAAACTTCATATTAAAAATCGAAGTTTTATAACTTTAACTTCATTTTTCCTTCTACCTAAAAATATATTTTCCATACGATAAAAATCTTAACTATCTCTAATTAAAAATCTTATCTTTCTCTAATTAAAAATATCATCTTTCTCTAATTAAAAATGAAATCCTTTTTTCAAATAAAAAATTGAAACCTTTTTCTGTATAAAAATGAAATCTTTATATATATAAAAATCCATTCTTTTCTATTGAAAAACAAATTTTAATTTCAGTTTAAAAAAAACATTTTAAATTTTCAGAATTAAAAAATAAGTTAAAACATAAATAAATAAAAAAGAAAAAAGGAAAGGGAGGACTTATGGCATTGACCGAAGAGGGAGGAGGGCGTCTGACGGTCGGGGGTGGCAGTAGGCGGCTGCAGACGGTGGGGGAGCGTCGGAGGTGGTCGTCGCTGGTGGCGGCGCGACTTCTAGGGTTTGGGGGTGCTGATTTGGGGCGCAGGGTCCTTCATTGAAGGGAGAGGCAGAGGAGAGAGAAAGGGGTGGGAGGGGGAAAGGCGCGTCGACCAGAGGAGGGGGTGCGGTGGTGGCGTCGCGACGGAGAAGGGAAGGAGCGACGGGTTCTTTTTTTTCGATTGAAAATGAAGAGAGAGAGGAGGGAAGAGAGGTATAATAATATATATAATTTAATTATTTAGTTTAATTTAATTCTCCATTAAAGTTGACTTTCCATTCAAACTTCAAACGAAACCCAACGACTGTCGCCCCTAGCTAACTACCCCCATTTTGAACATAATGGGATATGTCCGGTAAGCCAATTTGACTGTTACGATCAGGTTTCGTTAAATTTAAAACATAAATCATTGTGTTTTAAATTCAAACGCACATTTTAATTTACCGGGGCCACATACGGACTCCTAAAATTCCAGAAAAATAAATCTGGCTATGTTTTGACGATACGGTCCTAACAAAACTAATTTCATCGAATTTGGAGATCGTTTGAAAAACAGTCATTTTCCAGTCGATTAATTTCAAACTGAATTGACCAAACACATTTAAATTCACCACGCTCACATATTGATTCCAAATATTATGAAAATTGGAATCAAGAAATAATTTGACATTCCAGATCCAACAAAAGTGGTCTCGTCGAAAACAGACATCGTTTGCAAAATCTCCACTTTTAAGGGCTATATTTCCATAGCGACTATTCTGAATTTTCAACTGGACATAACTTTTTATTCCCGTTATGAAATCTAGATTTTTCAGATTCGTTGCAAATATATTTTCAAACAGATTCAAATATTTTTGGTTTCGCTAAAATCCAGTTTATTTTGAATCCCGTACATTCAATTGAAATTTTAAATCGAATTTTAGAACTACCGCGCCATTTCCAATTCCTTTTATAATTAAAATAAATATTTATATTCTAATTTCGATTTAAGTAAATTTATACGTTCTAATTCTATTCAAAATAAATTTCTAGTCATAATTATTCAAAATAAATCATTTTAAATATTCAAAATTCATTAAAATTGCCAAAATAAAAATTGTAAATTGGTTCTGATTTTTGGGTTGTTAGAGTACACCTCCAAATTAGGAAATTTGAATCGTAATCGCATTTAGACACGAGGTTAAGCTTAATTTATGGTATAAGTCTGTCCGGAACCGACCGACAAATCCAGCAACCTTAGGTAGTCATCTTAATGTGAGGGGTTTAATGCATAAATGTATTAAGCTACGAGGTTAAGTTTGACTTGCGGTAGAAGTGTGCCCGGAACTTGTAAAGACCCGCAACTTCCCCGTAAAGGAAAGCGTCGGATAGTTCGAGAACAAACCACAACAGAACACATATCAAAGAACACTTCATTGTATATTACAACAATGCATCAGATTACAAGAATATACAGAGTATAAACGAATATTACACAGAAATATCAGAGATTTAAATTACATCTAAATACATAGCAGCGGAAAATAATACAATACACAACTAGAATGAGATATACGGATACAAAGCTTTCCGGATATCGTTCCAGCTGTAAACCAGGATCCTGTGAATATAAATCTGCAAAAACCAAAACTACTAGCTGCCCGTGTCAAAATAAGGGCACCCAGAGTTTAGGTTAAAACAATAAACTCCAGGTCAGTCATGGGACTGGTGTGAGAACTAAAACAGTTATAATTCTTTATTTTAAAGTTCGGTAAATCAAGGGACCACGCCGTATAACACGGAACGGGTTTCCTCCCAAGAATACCAGTGCATAAAACAAACAGCGCAATGCTAAGTAAAGAAAAGTGAAGCTGTTATAAGACCCAGGTCCCATCACACAATGCAACGCAGCCGAGGATAGGGTTTTTCCTTATAACAGCCAAAGAATGCTTGATACGGTTAAAACAAATCGTTTGATACTATTATAAGTGCATAGTGCATAAAACAACTTCAAATCATAAGTATCAATCATAGGCGGCATGAGCGTCCCATGCCACTATGTCGTCATATATAGGTTTACAAATAAAACCGCAAAGTCGTCACGTATTTGGAAATTGGATTTCCGTCTATGAACCGAGGCAAAAGATAGTCCTCAACCGATTCGAGACAATCTAGCCTACCATGTCTCAGGATCAGAGCTCGAGTGACCCTAGGAGCGACAGGGCCGGTCCACCGATGTGGATTAAAATGCCTGAACACTACGTTTCCCCGCCCTTTGGGGCGCAAATGAGCCATCAAATGACTCCATCGGTTCGAGAACGACCGATCAATCCGAGGCGCCTCGCAACAGCAACAACCACATAAGTCAAACTCGTCAGGGCGTGTAAAACCACTGACGCCACTTTTAGCTAGAAAGAAACGCAAGTCCTCCCTGAGGTCCGTCTCCCGTTTTTGGTTCATACCGGGTGTGAAACACGCGAGGTAAACGTTACACAAAGCTACGCCACAAAGGCCGTGCTTTGATCATCACCACAAGACTTTGCTTTTCAACAGAAGCCTCGATCAATTGCCACTTAGGCATGCCACACAGGCAATTCACTCCATGCGTTTGATATCCATCAATATATAACCCATGAGCTCGTACGTCTCAGAGAAGGGCGTTAAGCAAGAGAATAAATTCTCCGCCGCCAAACAGATATATATTCAATAGAAATCAATCACACAGACTAAAATCCAATGTCAGACACACAGTCCATTTACAAGTCCGTTCTGGGTCTGAACGAAACCGAAGGCACCTAGTACCCCGCCTATCCATCGATCTCCAAGTACGTCTGGACGATCACTAACTGTTTCCATCTTCTTGGGTGTACAGCCCAATCAAGATCATCAGTAATTACCCAAACGACGTGAAGACCTCCGGTCTTCGACCACCGTCTTCATCTTCGACTTATCGTCGTATCAATTATTCAGAATGGGATAAACCCGGTCTTTCCGAATAACTCGCGTATATATTATAAAAGTGTTACACAAACACAACATACGCCTCATTCCAATTCATCAGTCACTAACCGCAAATTAATCAAGAGAATAATTCCCCAAACATTAACCCCGAAGGCCGAAACCAACATCAGATCAATATCCAGAAAACCATTCTGCTTGGCTAACCGACAGTTAGTTTCTAAATTTCACATTCATAGGGAAAGGTTCCCATTAATTTTATCAAAGATAAATTCCTTGAATTTATTCTTTAATCTACTTTTGAACTTCGATTCAACTAGTCGGGATTAACGAAACTTACCGAAGTAATCATTTGTTTTAATTCCCCAATCCCAACCTATTCATCCCATGAAGTAAAACTGGTAATACTTCATATCTAACACCACGGTGTTATTGGTAAATCCAATTACTATTTCACGTTCAAATCTAATTAAAGATTTAACTATCGCCTGGAGCAAAACTGGTGATACTCCATTTTCGATCATTTCAATCTAATTAAAGATTCATTAAAACTCCACTTAGTTTTAATCTTCGACTGGGTTAAAGAATCAGTGTCATTTAAAACACGATTCACGATAAACCCAAAATCACATTCCATTAATTATCGGGTTAAAGAACAAGTGTTATTTAAAACACTGTTCACGATAAACCCAAAAATCAATACCAATTCAATTCCAATTAAATATTGTTTAATTGGTACACTTCATTAAATCTAATTAAAAAGATTTAATCTTTTCTCAACTGGGTTCAAGAACAGTGTTAGTGAAGACACCATTCACGACAAACCCAAATCACATTCGATATTCAATACAAGGCTCTGAATAGAAAATATATCGGCTTATATTCAATATCAAATTCTACGACTAACAAATGTCGTATTGGAAATAACGATATAAATATATATCTTTCAAATTTCCATAACAACACCTGTATAATCACGAATTCCAACATCGAAATATTCCTAAGACAATTTCGATTCAAATCCACTCCAATGCAATCATTGGATATTCTGGTTATTTTTAAAACCCCTTTTTAAATTCAATTTATTTATTTCAAAAATAAATAGAATTATAATTCTAGTTCAAAACTAGTTCATTTCGATAAAAATCTATTTTTATCTTTTCAAATATGGAGTTTTTCATCCCAATTCTTTCTAAATCATTTCTTATGATTTTACATAAATTATTACTATTTTTAATAATTTTATCAAGGCCCGTACAGTCGATTTCCATCAACGGCCATCGAACTGCACTTACAACGACCTTTTTCGAATTTGATTTGGACGTATCTCCAAATCCAACCGTTAGATTTCAAATTTCTAACATTCGTTAGAAAGCTCTTTTCGATACGAACCCAACGGTTCCGGTTTTAGGAGAATCCGACGGTCGGATCTCCCGTAATGTCCGTTTGAAATAAATGGTCGAAATTCGCGAACTGCCGCGGCGCGGCGCGTTCTATTCAGGCCATTATATTATATATATAATATATATAATATATATTTCGTCGATTTCTATTTAAAACGAATTATATAAATAGTTTTAAATTCGTTTCAAAAGAAATTTCAACTTCCATTTCAATTCAAATCAAAATCGAATTCTTCTTTATAAATTCGTTTTAAACTTCATTTCTATTCAATTCAAATTTCAATTCAATTTGAATTCATTTCAATTTGCTTTCAATTCAATTTGAATTCGTTTTCAATTCAATTCATTTCGAAATCGTTTTCAATTCAATTCATTTCGAAATCGTTTTATATTCAATTCATTTCGAAATCGTTTTATATTCAATTCATTTCGAAATCGTTTTATATTCAATTCATTTCGAAATCGTTTTCAATTCAATTCATTTCGAAATCGTTTTCCATTCAATTCATTTCAAAATCGTTTTATATTCAATTCATTTCGAAATCGTTTTATATTCAATTCATTTCGAAATCGTTTTCAATTCAATTCATTTCGAAATCGTTTTCAATTCAATTCATTTCGAAATCGTTTTATATTCAATTCATTTCGAAATCGTTTTCAATTCAATTCATTTCGAAATCGTTTTCCATTCAATTCATTTCGAAATCGTTTTATATTCAATTCATTTCGAAATCGTTTTCAATTCATTTCGAAATCGTTTTCAATTCAATTCATTTCGAAATCGTTTTATATTCAATTCATTTCGAAATCGTTTTCAATTCAATTCATTTCGAAATCGTTTTCAATTCAATTCATTTCGAAATCGTTTTCAATTCAATTCATTTCGAAATCGATATCGTTTACGTCAAAATGGCGTCAATCTACTCAACACGGCTTCATAAATTTCTATTTTCAAATATTCTATTTCAAATATTTCTTTTTTTAAAATAGTTGCTATTATCTAAATACTTCGTTCAACACATGACCAATCTCAATGGATGAGTACTGTCAACACATGAACTTTTATTTTATATCGATAAAGATGTAAATTTTAATATTAAAATATTTCGTTCAACACATGACCAATCTCAATGAATGAGTACTGTCAACACATGAACTTTTATTTTATATCGATAAAGATGTAAATTTTAATATTAAAATATTTCGTTCAACACATGACCAATCTCAATGAATGAGTACTGTCAACACATGAACTTTTATTTTATATTATTCTTTGTTTTTCTAATTGGAATGAGGCCCAATCAATTACCATATAAAGTTAATTATATGGATTTTCATACAACACATGTATATAATAGCATGGAAAAATAATCAACCATCAACCAAAGTGCACTACACTGTATAAGCATCAAATATAGATATCTAACGCTTAAAACAGCCTGTCAATCAACCGATCGACATATTTAATCAATCAGGATGAGTGAACTTCAAATTTCATCCTAACACCCGTGTGGGGTTTCAAACAATCAAACACATATTTTATTTGTGCAGTTGGGCGATGTGTAAAATTTATCGTCCCAATCAATGTCATTCAAATAGGTGTACATAAACAAACCGTTCGGTTTATAAATGAATATTTTATTTTATTCACTTCACGTTAAAAATTATATTTTTAACGATAAAACATTTTATTTCAACCTATGAATTTCTATTCAATTCATTTATTCAATAAAATGATATTTTTATTTTTCTAACATATTTTAGAAAATTTCGGCGGCATAACGGCACGATACTAGAAACGGGACGAGGCCTAGCCTTATCCCCGGTCTAGTGAAGGCCCACGCCATTCACACATCAATCAAATCAATTCGTTATGCAAACCACAAAATTTGGAGTAAGAGTCTAACCTAGCCTTACTCCTTCGCCTTATAAAGCGCACGTCTAATCCTAACCAATTTATCGATTCGATTTTTCACACCACAAACCACATTCAAACCAATATCGCAATCAATCACCAAACAGCCAAACAAACGAGTCCATGGTCTGTGGACGATTGTGTCGGGTGCTACTAAACACCGTCTGCATCCTAGTATATATATATAACTAGAAAAGAAATTGAAAGGTGAGAAATTCTCACATATAGCTATCCAAACATCTTGACTCTTCTTTGATAGAAATCTTCATTGTTTTCGCATCTTCGTCAGCTTCGTCGTCCGTAGCCACTACATATATAAAAATCGAATTTTTACTTCGCTATTCAATATATAAAAATCCATTTTTCTATCGAAGTTCAATATATAAAAATTCTATTTTTCTATCGAAGTTCAATATATAAAAATTCTATTTTTCTATCGAAGTTCAATATATAAAAATTCTATTTTTCTATCGAAGTTCAATATATAAAAATTCTATTTTTCTATCGAAGTTCAATATATAAAAATTCTATTTTTCTATCGAAGTTCAATATAGATAAAAATTATATTTTTATCACGCTATTTTCCACCCAAAGAATTCGCCTTTTCTAAAATAAAGATTTCACCTTTTCAAAAATAAAGATTTCACCTTTAAAAAGTCACCACTTTATTTCAACGTATATATTATAAAAATCAGATTTTTATTTCGCTACATATACCAAGATGATATTTTTATATTCTCTATCCTATAAAGATTATATTTTTAATACTTTAAAAATATAAAAATCATATTTTTACTCTACTATTCAATATATAAAAATCGAATTTTTATTCTACTAAAAAATCTTATCATTATATTTTGCTTTCTAAAACAAAATATAATTTTCTTTCAAAACACATGTATATTTTCTCCTTTCAAAACAATGTTTCTTTTATATAGAAAATCCTCCTTTTGAAACAATATATATCCATATATAATTTCTGATCTTCGTGACTCAAAATGTCATCTTTATATGATAAAAATATCATTTTTATCATATTATAAAAATATAATCTTTTAACTTATAAAGTTTAAATCTTTTCAAAAGTTAGTTTTTAAACTTTTCAAAAATCAGTTTTAAAATCATTTTTAAAATCATTTTTCAAAATCAGTTTTTAACATTAAACAAAAATCAGTTTTTATTTTAAAAACAAAATCAGTTTTCTATTTTAAAAACAAAATCAGTTTTCTACTTTTCTAAAAGAAATCAGTTTTAATTTCTTTTCAAAAATCAGTTTTTAAAATCATTTAAAAAAATACAGTTTATATATTTAAAAAAAAACAGTATTTAAAACCTTTAAAAAAAAACAGTTTTTAATTTACTGTAAAACAAAAATAAAAACAAAAACAAAACAACCTAAACGCTCACCTCAGGCTCGATGGTGTTCGTCGGTGGCGGCGTCAGGGGGCGTCGCGATGTGGTGTTCGAGGTGGAGGCGCCTCAATTCGATGCGACTGGGGGTCTCGAGGTAAGGGCGGCTTCGAGGTGGGGGGGTAGCGTCGAGGGGTTCGTCGGCGGCTGGGTTCAGTCGGCGGCTCGACGAGATTAGGGTTAGGTTTTCCCTCTTTTTTTTTTTAATCTGGTAAATGAATAAGGAATCGGGGGGGGGGGGCAAATGAAGAAGAAAAAGGAGGGAGTATATTTTTTTATTTTATTTTATTATTTAATTATTAAATTTTTGAAAAAGGGTTGACTTTTTCATACGACCTCTAAACGAGGTCCACCGGCTGTCGTCCATAGCGTTTTACCCCCATTCCGAACACAATGGGATATGCCACGTAGGCTGATTCGACTGTTTGAATCAGTTTCTGTTAAATTTACACTTAAATCGCTATATTGAATTTTAGACGTACATTTCAAATTACCGGGGTCACATAACAACTCTATAAATTCCATAAAAATATTTTCTAGCTTCGTATTGACGATACGGTCCTAATAAAACTAGTTTCGTTGAATTCCGAGACCGTTGGAAAAATGGCCAATTTCCAGTCGATTAAAATCAACTGAAACTGGTCAAACGCGTTTTCCTTTGCCACGCTCACATATTGATTCGAAAAATTATGAAATTTGAAACCTAGCAATAACTCGACATCACGGACCCAACAAAAGTGGTTTCGTCGAAATCCGAGGTCATTTGCAAAATGTCCATTTTTAAGGGCCTGAACTCCATAGCGACTATTCAGAATTTTCAACTGGACATATCTTATCATTTATAAAGTGAAATCTCAGTTTGTTAACTTCGTTGGAAAGATATTCACTATTAGATTCCATTATTTTTGGTTTCACTAAAATCCGGATTGTTTTGCACCCGGTACATTCAATTGAAGTTTGAAATCGAATTATCGAACTACCGCGCCATTTTCAATTCTATTTATAATTATATATAAATATTTATATTCTAACGACGACGCGTAAAATATATACGTTCGAATTATATTCAAAATAAATTTCTCGTTGTTTTTATTTAAAATAATTCATTTTAAATAATCAAAATTCGCTAAAATTGCCAAAATAAAAATTTTAAACTGGCCCAGATTTTCGGGTTGTTACAATCTCCCCCACTTAAAACTTTTCGTCCCCGAAAAGGAACAAAGTCGAAAGTAGTTTGATTAATTAACTCTACGCTCGATCTGGCTTCCATTCTCCAACTTTTCAGTTTCTGAGAATTTTCAAAATTTCAAAAAAAAATTTGGCTTACACCCTAAATTTTTGAAAAATTTCGCTATAACCTCCCCTGCACCGGGAGCATCGGGGAATTTCAAATAGCTTCCCCGGTCCTTCAGATCTCAAAAAGAAAAAGAAAAAGCCAAGCGGCTAGCCAATAGGCTCACAAAATCATCATCACCCAAACAAAACAGGAAATTATGTAGTAAACATGTACCTATTTGTCGGGCAAACAAATTTTATTCTTCGGCTCTAGCCTCCTTGCTATGACCTGTTCAATATAAGTATATGTATATGCAAGCAAATGCAACCAATTTCAATACAATTCAATATTTGATTCAATTATGCTAAATGGTTCAAAATTATCAAACAAATAGGCAAACAACACAAACATCAATCCATTAGTGAATTAGAGTTTCAAATTCATAATTTTGATACATATACAAAAATCAGATTTTTTTGATGCCAAATCACAACAATAGGCCCTATCTAATTTTGGTTCTCACACCAGTCAATAGGAAATATATAGATATCACACCTTCGTTACTCGAACATGAATACTAATGACGACTAGTCAATCATCAGAATCATCTTCGGGCCACTAGAGTATGATTCTATATCTATCCAGTATATTAAAACTTCGAATACACGCGGATCAGACGTATACGCAAAATCCATATATACTGGACTGTCCAACTCAATATAAATAGATAATCAAATACGAATAATTGATTTAAATTTTCAAAACAAAAATTTGTTTTCACTTTCAAAAATCTACTCTTCACACTCGTCCTAGGATACTACTGATCCCATCTCTAACGAGTCATTCTAATTGGATATTACTAACCCAATATCTGATGAATTCTTTCGTATGGTTCTAATGTGCCTTGTTCTCTGCTTTGTAAACCAAAGCTCTGATACCACGTGTAAAGACCCGCAACTTCCCCGTAAAGGAAAGCGTCGGATAGTTCGAGAACAAACCACAACAGAACACATATCAAAGAACACTTCATTGTATATTACAACAATGCATCAGATTACAAGAATATACAGAGTATAAACGAATATTACACAGAAATATCAGAGATTTAAATTACATCTAAATACATAGCAGCGGAAAATAATACAATACACAACTAGAATGAGATATACGGATACAAAGCTTTCCGGATATCGTTCCAGCTGTAAACCAGGATCCTGTGAATATAAATCTGCAAAAACCAAAACTACTAGCTGCCCGTGTCAAAATAAGGGCACCCAGAGTTTAGGTTAAAACAATAAACTCCAGGTCAGTCATGGGACTGGTGTGAGAACTAAAACAGTTATAATTCTTTATTTTAAAGTTCGGTAAATCAAGGGACCACGCCGTATAACACGGAACGGGTTTCCTCCCAAGAATACCAGTGCATAAAACAAATAGCGCAATGCTAAGTAAAGAAAAGTGAAGCTGTTATAAGACCCAGGTCCCATCACACAATGCAACGCAGCCGAGGATAGGGTTTTTCCTTATAACAGCCAAAGAATGCTTGATACGGTTAAAACAAATCGTTTGATACTATTATAAGTGCATAGTGCATAAAACAACTTCAAATCATAAGTATCAATCATAGGCGGCATGAGCGTCCCATGCCACTATGTCGTCATATATAGGTTTACAAATAAAACCGCAAAGTCGTCACATATTTGGAAATTGGATTTCCGTCTATGAACCGAGGCAAAAGATAGTCCTCAACCGATTCGAGACAATCTAGCCTACCATGTCTCAGGATCAGAGCTCGAGTGACCCTAGGAGCGACAGGGCCGGTCCACCGATGTGGATTAAAATGCCTGAACACTACGTTTCCCCGCCCTTTGGGGCGCAAATGAGCCATCAAATGACTCCATCGGTTCGAGAACGACCGATCAATCCGAGGCGCCTCGCAACAGCAACAACCACATAAGTCAAACTCGTCAGGGCGTGTAAAACCACTGACGCCACTTTTAGCTAGAAAGAAACGCAAGTCCTCCATGAGGTCCGTCTCCCGTTTTTGGTTCATACCGGGTGTGAAACACGTGAGGTAAACGTTACACAAAGCTACGCCACAAAGGCCGTGCTTTGATCATCACCACAAGACTTTGCTTTTCAACAGAAGCCTCGATCAATTGCCACTTAGGCATGCCACACAGGCAATTCACTCCATGCGTTTGATATCCATCAATATATAACCCATGAGCTCGTACGTCTCAGAGAAGGGCGTTAAGCAAGAGAATAAATTCTCCGCCGCCAAACAGATATATATTCAATAGAAATCAATCACACAGACTAAAATCCAATGTCAGACACACAGTCCATTTACAAGTCCGTTCTGGGTCTGAACGAAACTGAAGGCACCTAGTACCCCGCCTATCCATCGATCTCCAAGTACGTCTGGACGATCACTAACTGTTTCCATCTTCTTGGGTGTACAGCCCAATCAAGATCATCAGTAATTACCCAAACGACGTGAAGACCTCTAGTCTTCGACCACCGTCTTCATCTTCGACTTATCGTCGTATCAATTATTCAGAATGGGATAAACCCGGTCTTTCCGAATAACTCGCGTATATATATTATAAAAGTGTTACACAAACACAACATACGCCTCATTCCAATTCATCAGTCACTAACCGCAAATTAATCAAGAGAATAATTCCCCAAACATTAACCCCGAAGGCCGAAACCAACATCAGATCAATATCCAGAAAACCATTCTGCTTGGCTAACCGACAGTTAGTTTCTAAATTTCACATTCATAGGGAAAGGTTCCCATTAATTTTATCAAAGATAAATTCCTTGAATTTATTCTTTAATCTACTTTTGAACTTCGATTCAACTAGTCGGGATTAACGAAACTTACCGAAGTAATCATTTGTTTTAATTCCCCAATCCCAACCTATTCATCCCATGAAGTAAAACTGGTAATACTTCATATCTAACACCACGGTGTTATTGGTAAATCCAATTACTATTTCACGTTCAAATCTAATTAAAGATTTAACTATCGCCTGGAGCAAAACTGGTGATACTCCATTTTCGATCATTTCAATCTAATTAAAGATTCATTAAAACTCCACTTAGTTTTAATCTTCGACTGGGTTAAAGAATCAGTGTCATTTAAAACACGATTCACGATAAACCCAAAATCACATTCCATTAATTATCAGGTTAAAGAACAAGTGTTATTTAAAACACTGTTCACGATAAACCCAAAAATCAATACCAATTCAATTCCAATTAAATATTGTTTAATTGGTACACTTCATTAAATCTAATTAAAAAGATTTAATCTTTTCTCAACTGGGTTCAAGAACAGTGTTAGTGAAGACACCATTCACGACAAACCCAAATCACATTCGATATTCAATACAAGGCTCTGAATAGAAAATATATCGGCTTATATTCAATATCAAATTCTACGACTAACAAATGTCGTATTGGAAATAACGATATAAATATATATCTTTCAAATTTCCATAACAACACCTGTATAATCACGAATTCCAACATCAAAATATTCCTAAGACAATTTCGATTCAAATCCACTCCAATGCAATCATTGGATATTCTGGTTATTTTTAAAACCCCTTTTTAAATTCAATTTATTTATTTCAAAAATAAATAGAATTATAATTCTAGTTCAAAACTAGTTCATTTCGATAAAAATCTATTTTTATCTTTTCAAATATGGAGTTTTTCATCCCAATTTTTTCTAAATCATTTCTTATGATTTTACATAAATTATTACTATTTTTAATAATTTTATCAAGGCCCGTACAGTCGATTTCCATCAACGGTCATCGAACTGCACTTACAGCGACCTTTTTCGAATTTGATTTGGACGTATCTCCAAATCCAACCGTTAGATTTCAAATTTCTAACATTCGTTAGAAAGCTCTTTTCGATACGAACCCAACGGTTCCGGTTTTAGGAGAATCCGACGGTCGGATCTCCCGTAATGTCCGTTTGAAATAAATGGTCGAAATTCGCGAACTGCCGCGGCGCGGCGCGTTCTATTCAGGCCATTATATTATATATATAATATATATTTCGTCGATTTCTATTTAAAATGAATTATATAAATAGTTTTAAATTCGTTTCAAAAGAAATTTCAACTTCCATTTCAATTCAAATCAAAATCGAATTCTTCTTTATAAATTCGTTTTAAACTTCATTTCTATTCAATTCAAATTTCAATTCAATTTAAATTCATTTCAATTTGCTTTCAATTCAATTTGAATTCGTTTTCAATTCAATTCATTTCGAAATCGTTTTCAATTCAATTCATTTCGAAATCGTTTTATATTCAATTCATTTCGAAATCGTTTTATATTCAATTCATTTCGAAATCGTTTTATATTCAATTCATTTCGAAATCGTTTTCAATTCAATTCATTTTGAAATCGTTTTCCATTCAATTCATTTCAAAATCGTTTTATATTCAATTCATTTCGAAATCGTTTTATATTCAATTCATTTCGAAATCGTTTTCAATTCAATTCATTTCGAAATCGTTTTCAATTCAATTCATTTCGAAATCGTTTTATATTCAATTCATTTCGAAATCGTTTTCAATTCAATTCATTTCGAAATCGTTTTCCATTCAATTCATTTCGAAATCGTTTTATATTCAATTCATTTCGAAATCGTTTTCAATTCAATTCATTTCGAAATGGTTTTCAATTCAATTCATTTCGAAATCGTTTTATATTCAATTCATTTCGAAATCGTTTTCAATTCAATTCATTTCGAAATCGTTTTCAATTCAATTCATTTCGAAATCGTTTTATATTCAATTCATTTCGAAATCGTTTTCAATTCAATTCATTTCGAAATCGTTTTCAATTCAATTCATTTCGAAATCGATATCGTTTACGTTAAAATGGCGTCAATCTACTCAACACGGCTTCATAAATTTCTATTTTCAAATATTCTATTTCAAATATTTCTTTTTTTAAAATAGTTGCTATTATCTAAATACTTCGTTCAACACATGACCAATCTCAATGGATGAGTACTGTCAACACATGAACTTTTATTTTATATCGATAAAGATGTAAATTTTAATATTAAAATATTTCGTTCAACACATGACCAATCTCAATGAATGAGTACTGTCAACACATGAACTTTTATTTTATATCGATAAAGATGTAAATTTTAATATTAAAATATTTCGTTCAACACATGACCAATCTCAATGAATGAGTACTGTCAACACATGAACTTTTATTTTATATTATTCTTTGTTTTTCAAATTGGAATGAGGCCCAATCAATTACCATATAAAGTTAATTATATGGATTTTCATACAACACATGTATATAATAGCATGGAAAAATAATCAACCATCAACCAAAGTGCACTACACTGTATAAGCATCAAATATAGATATCTAACGCTTAAAACAGCCTGTCAATCAACCGATCGACATATTTAATCAATCAGGATGAGTGAACTTCAAATTTCATCCTAACACCCGTGTGGGGTTTCAAACAATCAAACACATATTTTATTTGTGCAGTTGGGCGATGTGTAAAATTTATCGTCCCAATCAATGTCATTCAAATAGGTGTACATAAACAAACCGTTCGGTTTATAAATGAATATTTTATTTTATTCACTTCACGTTAAAAATTATATTTTTAACGATAAAACATTTTATTTCAACCTATGAATTTCTATTCAATTCATTTATTCAATAAAATGATATTTTTATTTTTCTAACATATTTTAGAAAATTTCGGCGGCATAACGGCACGATACTAGAAACGGGACGAGGCCTAGCCTTATCCCCGGTCTAGTGAAGGCCCACGCCATTCACACATCAATCAAATCAATTCGTTATGCAAACCACAAAATTTGGAGTAAGAGTCTAACCTAGCCTTACTCCTTCGCCTTATAACGGCGCACGTCTAATCCTAACCAATTTATCGATTCGATTTTTCACACCACAAACCACATTCAAACCAATATCGCAATCAATCACCAAACAGCCAAACAAACAAGTCCATGGTCTGTGGACGATTGTGTCGGGTGCTACTAAACACCGTCTGCATCCTAGTATATATATATATATAACTAGAAAAGAAATTGAAAGGTGAGAAATTCTCACATATAGTTATCCAAACATCTTGACTCTTCTTTGATAGAAATCTTCATTGTTTTCGCATCTTCATCAGCTTCGTCGTCCGTAGCCACTACATATATAAAAATCGAATTTTTACTTCGCTATTCAATATATAAAAATCCATTTTTCTATCGAAGTTCAATATATAAAAATTCTATTTTTCTATCGAAGTTCAATATATAAAAATTCTATTTTTCTATCGAAGTTCAATATATAAAAATTCTATTTTTCTATCGAAGTTCAATATATAAAAATTCTATTTTTCTATCGAAGTTCAATATATAAAAATTCTATTTTTCTATCGAAGTTCAATATAGATAAAAATTATATTTTTATCACGCTATTTTCCACCCAAAGAATTCGCCTTTTCTAAAATAAAGATTTCACCTTTTAAAAAATAAAGATTTCACCTTTAAAAAGTCACCACTTTATTTCAACGTATATATTATAAAAATCAGATTTTTATTTCGCTACATATACCAAGATGATATTTTTATATTCTCTATCCTATAAAGATTATATTTTTAATACTTTAAAAATATAAAAATCATATTTTTACTCTACTATTCAATATATAAAAATCGAATTTTTATTCTACTAAAAAATCTTATCATTATATTTTGCTTTCTAAAACAAAATATAATTTTCTTTCAAAACACATGTATATTTTCTCCTTTCAAAACAATGTTTCTTTTATATAGAAAATCCTCCTTTTGAAACAATATATATCCATATATAATTTCTGATCTTCGTGACTCAAAATGTCATCTTTATATGATAAAAATATCATTTTTATCATATTATAAAAATATAATCTTTTAACTTATAAAGTTTAAATCTTTTCAAAAGTTAGTTTTTAAACTTTTCAAAAATCAGTTTTAAAATCATTTTTAAAATCATTTTTCAAAATCAGTTTTTAACATTAAACAAAAATCAGTTTTTATTTTAAAAACAAAATCAGTTTTCTACTTTTCTAAAAGAAATCAGTTTTAATTTCTTTTCAAAAATCAGTTTTTAAAATCATTTAAAAAAATACAGTTTATATATTTAAAAAAAAACAGTATTTAAAACCTTAAAAAAAAACAGTTTTTAATTTACTGTAAAACAAAAATAAAAACAAAAACAAAACAACCTAAACGCTCACCTCAGGCTCGATGGTGTTCGTCGGTGGCGGCGTCAGGGGGCGTCGCGATGTGGTGTTCGAGGTGGAGGCGCCTCAATTCGATGCGACTGGGGGTCTCGAGGTAAGGGCGGCTTCGAGGTGGGGGGGTAGCGTCGAGGGGTTCGTCGGCGGCTCGACGAGATTAGGGTTAGGTTTTCCCTCTTTTTTTTTTAATCTGGTAAATGAATAAGGAATCGGGGGGGGGCAAATGAAGAAGAAAAAGGAGGGAGTATATTTTTTATTTTATTTTATTATTTAATTATTAAATTTTTGAAAAAGGGTTGACTTTTTCATACGACCTCTAAACGAGGTCCACCGGCTGTCGTCCATAGCGTTTTACCCCCATTCCGAACACAATGGGATATGCCACGTAGGCTGATTCGACTGTTTGAATCAGTTTCTGTTAAATTTACACTTAAATCGCTATATTGAATTTTAAACGTACATTTCAAATTACCGGGGTCACATAACAACTCTATAAATTCCATAAAAATATTTTCTAGCTTCGTATTGACGATACGGTCCTAACAAAACTAGTTTCGTTGAATTCCGAGACCGTTGGAAAAATGGCCAATTTCCAGTCGATTAAAATCAACTGAAACTGGTCAAACGCGTTTTCCTTTGCCACGCTCACATATTGATTCGAAAAATTATGAAATTTGAAACCTAGCAATAACTCGACATCACGGACCCAACAAAAGTGGTTTCGTCGAAATCCGAGGTCATTTGCAAAATGTCCATTTTTAAGGGCCTGAACTCCATAGCGACTATTCAGAATTTTCAACTGGACATATCTTATCATTTATAAAGTGAAATCTCAGTTTGTTAACTTCGTTGGAAAGATATTCACTATTAGATTCCATTATTTTTGGTTTCACTAAAATCCGGATTGTTTTGCACCCGGTACATTCAATTGAAGTTTGAAATCGAATTATCGAACTACCGCGCCATTTTCAATTCTATTTATAATTATATATAAATATTTATATTCTAACGACGACGCGTAAAATATATACGTTCGAATTATATTCAAAATAAATTTCTCGTCGTTTTTATTTAAAATAATTCATTTTAAATAATCAAAATTCGCTAAAATTGCCAAAATAAAAATTTTAAACTGGCCCAGATTTTCGGGTTGTTACAGAACTGACCGGCAAATCCAGCATCCACAAATTGTCAACTTAATGTAAGAGGCTTGGTATAATAGTCAACCAATAAATAAACAAATAAATAAATGAATAAGAGTAGTAATTGCCTATTAAGGTACAACAAATAGATACCTTGAGACTGATAAATAGTTGCCTTAGGAAAATATGACCATTAGTGTCATAGAGGGCAATAAAGATAGAAATAAAAGAAAATGAGTGTTATAGGAGGATTTGTGGGTATTGATTGTCGTTTAAAATACTAAGTCCAAATTAGGGAAGTAAATCAAATAAATATCCGAGGGTAAAAGAGGATATATAACCTTCCTTATTTATATTAACGAATACAGCACTTATAATTAAAATAAAGTTGGACTTAGTAGGTTAATAATGTAAATTATTATTAACCATACGAACCCATGACGATAATAAATTATATACGTGAAGTATTTTCGTGTAGTGGGACTAAACAGGAATGACTTAATAACAAAGCCACCTTATCCTAAACAGGGAAAGGTATAAAAGGCCAATGAGGTACGAATCAATAACCTTCGCATACAGTCCGCTTCCTGGGTCGTAAGCGGCTAGGGTTGAAGAGTCCACCTGGGAATAGGTCTTTCAGTTGAGGGGTCTTAAATGGCAGGTGTGTATGGGCCTACCCAAACCTGGAAACTAAAATGTCAGATATGGTTATCTATCCTACGAGAAGTAATAAAATACCATCTCTCACCTTATGCGAGGTAAGGCTTTGTGCATGAATGATGAAAGCCTTAACTTGTAGGGCCCATAGCTAGTGCCCTCTAGTTCATGTAACCGTTAAGGAAAGTATCGAGAAATAATAAGTGACCAATTGGTCCACCTAGGGTCTTAAGAGATCAGGAAGAATCCACCCTATCTATCATCGATAGTGAGGCAATAAATGATGAAGGATAAGCGAACGAAAATAATTGAATACAGAAACTCTGAAATTGGGGTCTAATCTCGATATAGTAACTAGTTAAGCTCTGGTATAAAGGCTGCACAAAAATATGCGTAAATGTCCTATCTCGGTATTATACTTTGGAAAATACTACTTTGGGAAGGGTAGTAGAGTCATGCATGAACATTTACAAGTTTAGGTTAGAATTACTAATCTTGTTAGGCATACAACTTGGGTTGAACCAAATGATATACATCTGTGTATTATAGTCTGTGTTGTACATTTGTTAGTCACCAGAACTTGTTGTTTTGACCCCCTCCTCATTACAACCTCCCAGGTTTCCTAGAGAAGGTCAGATTCTCACAGATGTTTAAATTTGGCTCTCAGTCCTCGTTCTCTCTCATGCTCAGTATTGGCAAAGTGACTTACTTTGAAAAGGTAATTACTTGAGTTAATACTAGTTTATCGTACTTTGTTTCCGCTGTGAGTTTTCTTTTATCGTACTCTAATTATGCTCATGCTCATTTATTGCAGGTACTAGATATACACACTCCATGCTTGGATGTGTTCAAGTTTTGATTTTTGTCAAAAATTTAGGTGCAGAAAGGTGTGGGGTGTTACAGCTTGGGTTTGGAACCCGAGATTAGTGATAGACCTTCTATTGTGACTAATCCAGTTGGGGGTTCGTCCAGTTTGTGTATTATTTTCGTGGTCTGGTGTTTTCTAGTCATGGTTGCTCCTTTGTGTGTGATTGCTTTGTTTTGAACTTCGCTGGGTTTGAGATTATTTTGGGTATGGATTGGCTCAAGAGGTATGCAGCAAAAGTGGATTGCAAGAAGCTCGAGGTGACAGTCAAGAATGTGGAAGGGCGAATGGTTGTGATTCGATGTAAGCCATAAGACGGAGTCTTTGTAAGCTATTTATATTCGCTTGTGATTCCATGGAAAGACTTGTCATCGGTGCTGATCGCTAGTGTGTTCGATGATGTCTTTGACGAGGTCAAAGGGTTGTCGCTGCATCGTGAGATTAAGTTCAGAATTGATTTGGTCGAAGGTGCTAGACCTATCATTATGCCTCTTAGGCGAATGACACCTAAGGAACAACGAGAGTTAGATGTGCAATTACGTGACCTTTTGGGAAAAGGATTCATTCGGAGAAGTGTATCTGAATGGGATGCAACAGTTGTGTTTGCAACCAAGGCTGACAGATCTTTGAGATTGTGTGTGGATTATCATGAGCTGAACAAGGTGACCAAGCAGAAAAAGTATCCGTTGCGGAGGATAGATGACTTGTTCGATCAGATTCACGAAGCCAAAGTGTTTTCTCAGATGGATTTGGCAACGAGATTCTACCAGTTGAGAGTGGCGAAGGATAGTGTGTTGAAGACAGCTTATAAGACAACATCCGGTTTCTTCGAATGGTTGGTGAATCCATTTGGATTGACTAACGCGCCAGTGTATTTCGTGGATCTTATGAATAGGGTATTTTGAGATCATTTGAACAAGTTCGTGCTTGTGTTCGTGGACGATATTCTGGTTTTATCCCAGAACGAAGAAGAGCATAAGACGCACTTGCGATTTGTTTTGGAAATCCCGCGAAAGCATCAGCCAAGAGATAAGTTTTCGAAGTGTCACTTCTAGAAGAATGAAGTGAGATTCTTATGCCATGTTGTTTCTGGAAATGGGATAGTGGTTAACCTCGCTAAGGCGGCAACAATCCAGGATTGGGATAGGCCTAAGAATGCAATAGACATGAGAAGTTTCCTTGGGTTGGCAGGTTATTGTTGAAGATTTATCAGGGATTTCTCCAAGATAGCTGCACCATTAACATGATTGATGAAGAAGAACCAAGTGTTCACATGGGATGCGAAGTGTGAGCAAGCTTTTGGAATCCTGAAGGAGAGACTGACGAGTGCTTCCGTTTTGACCATTTCGAGTGGGAATGAAGATATGGTGGTTTATCGATGCATGTGGTACTGGAATTGGAGCAGTGCTGATGCAGAAGGATAAAGTTGGGGCATATGCGAGTCGACAAATAAAGCCGCATGCAAGGAATTATCCAACTCATGATTTGGAGTTGGCAGCGATCAAGTTTTCTCTGAAGATGTAGAGACATTACCTGTTGGGAGTTCAATTCAATTTATTTACGGATCATAAGTCGTTGAGGTATCTTTTCTCTTAAACAGATTTGAATCCTCAGCACAAACGGTGGTTAGAGTTTCTAGCATCATATGATTTTGGTATATCCTATACTCCTAGTAAAGGTAACCTGTGCAGTTAAAGCGCTTAGTGGTTCTATAGCGGCGGAGGTGCAAAAAGGTGTAGCGAGGATAAAGCGGGGATATAGCGGGGATATAGCGGAGGCGCAAAAAGGTTCATTAAATATAAAATTAAATATTTGAAAATTAATTAATCATCTTTCTCACATTATATGTGTACAAAAACTAATGTTAATTAATATAATATAAGAAAATCACGGAATATCATAGTTTTGCATGCTAAATTTGATGAGTGTAATTGATTGTTACTATATATTGAGGCACTTATACCTTAAATTTATCCCTTCGCGCTAACTGTACTGATCGACGCTAGAAAAGCGCGATATTTGTAATAAAATTCTGCAAGTGTACAGATGTGTAGCATACAGGTCGAACACAGGGAGGTAAATTAAAATCAAATTATTTATCTAATCTCTTGGGCGAGTTAGACGAAGCCTGGAGATTTTGTTGAAATAAAAACAAACTGAAATTGCGAACTTAGGATTATCGTTGAATCTAATCAACGATTAATCACTAAAGAAAGTAAATTGCAAAACAAGAACAACAATGCAGAAAATAAAAGTGCAGAATAAGAAGAACAACAAAAATAAAATTAGGATTGTCGTTGAAACTAATCAAACGACTAATCACTAATGAAACAAATGTAAAATACAATTGGTGCTCTTCCAAAACTAATTGTGAAGACAACACCTATTGCTAAGAAAGAAAATTGCAGAAATAGTAAAAAGGAAGAACTTTTATTAATGGAGAAGAGAATACAGAATAATGGATGGTGGCTACAATGACATTACAAGGGTATTTATAGGATAGATAGCCAAACCCTAACCCTAACCCTAATACAATGATAGATGGGCCTTAGGGAATTCACAAAAGAGTTTACAATGAGAGTTTCAAATGGGCCTTAGTTAAATCTATTAAATTTTTGGCCTTTCTTCTTTTCCTCTTGGTTCTTTGACAAGCTTCCCTTGATTTGAGAAATTCTTGGTCTTTCTACCAATCATTTTCTTGTCCAACAACAACTAGATGTGAGATCTACAATTCTTCAAAATGTAAATATATACCAATTTGATCTCCATTTCTCTATTTTTCTGGTTGCATGCGGGCTGGGTTGGAATATCTGTAAAAGTAACAAAACAATACCCAAGTAATATTTATTTATATACAAAAGATAAGAAATAAGAGCATAAAATAAACACATTTCTATGTCAATCAAATACCCCCACACTTATCTTTTACTCGTCCTCGAGTAAAACAAGAAATGAAAAAACTAGACTAGATAGGTCACACTTTCGTAGGAAACACGATTGCATTGAGCGTATGCAACAAGCCGTTAAACCTCTAGGTGTCCCTAGTAGGACGAGTGGTGTCTCGTGAGGGTTTTCAGCGGATACTACCCACAAAATTCAAATGCAGTATGCTATGATTCTAATGAAACCACATGAATGCAATGGACATATGCAAAATAAAAGCAAAAATGAAAACAAGACTTGTTTCTGAAGTGGTACAACAAATTAAATTAACAATTTCTAGTCAGTTGATTTTATTTTAGATACCTCAACTTGTCACAAATTTTCAATATAAATCAAGTTTTCAAATGTTAAATTCCAGTTTAGCCAGTTAGTTCGGTCGATAACATAGTGCAGCCATGAAATAAATTCTTAGTTTGCTTGGCACAGTTTGCAAAGTGGTATTATTATTTTCTCATGTATGGCTAGTCAAATCAATAAGGTAAAGAAGTGTTTGGGCATCATCGCTTATTCTTTATTCTATAAAATTTTAAAATTTATGTTCAAGTACATACACCTAACATAGAAGACCAAGGTTTACCACCCATGCACTGCCTCGCGGACTAACGGAGAGTAGGTAAAGAGCTTGGCGGATTGTGCAACCGACTTTGACTTTGTCAACAACGTGTCGGTAATCCTTAGGTGTCCAATCTCATAAAATGAGACCAAGATATTCCAACGCTGACTTTGCCAACAACATGTCGGATAGAGCTTGGCGGGTTTGCACACCAACGCTTGATATACAAGCAATGTTGGATACCCTTGGATTACTGTTATTATTATTGAAAATATAAGCACAAAAGAGAGTTACGCGAATTCAACTTAACACAACTTAGTTTTAAAGATTTGAAAAGCCAATATAAGTATTTTAAGTCCTCCACTTATTTAAACAAAGTCTACAATATAGAATAGATTTCATGGCCATCACCTAAGAATCTCCCAATGTACCGGTTACACTATTATCCCTCAAAATTAAACTTTTCATTATATTTCTTATTCGATCTAAGTTGAGAGAAAAAAATACTATCAACTGACTAATAATTGTTAACTTATTTTGTTGTATCAAATCTAAAATGAGTCATGTTTCAAATAAAAAAATGGCATGTTAGTATGATCTAAATGCATGATGGTCCTATTTAAATGGCCGAAAATGAAAAAGAAAGAAAAATAAAGAAAATGAAAATGAATGAAATGCAAACTCCCCCCCCCCCCCCCCCACACTAGAACTAAACAGTGTCCACACTGTAAACACGTTTCCTAAATTTGAAAGATCGTACCCAAAGGTGAATGAGATGCAAAATTATTTGAAGAATGAAATGCAGTTTAACTATATGTAAGAATGGATCATATATACAATGATATATGTGTTTACGATGCATGCGATGCAAAGACTTCCACCAACTTTTTCCCCCACACTTGGTTCTTGCCCGATGAATCCCATTCCCACTATGTCTAGGCATGTTTTCTAATAAGAAAAGGGTTTTGAAAACCATCTCATCTTTAAACCTAGATTTATAGTCCAGGAGATAAATATCCAGGGTCGTCCTAACAAGAAGTTTTTCAACCAAGCCAGCATTCCAAAGATAATTCATGTGTTCAACAAATTTATCATTGTAATTGTTCAAAAATTTGTGATCGTATATAAATCCAGTGAAATTTGAATTTTGAGTGTTGTTCAAAACTATGTGATCACATTTCTCATCATTAACTGACAACGTATTTTCGACACTGACAATTTCAAGTTCGTTTGAAATTTTTTCAAAGTTAAAATTTTCGAACTCATGACGTGAATCCACTTCTTCCTCATTTGGCAACTCATCCTCGTACAATCCAAAGAATTCATGTTCGTTAAAATCCTTTTCCACATTTGAATTGAAAATTTCAACATTTTTATTCTGTTCAATTTCTAGAATTTCAAGTTTCTCACAGCCTGAAAGATAAAGATCAAAATCTGAGTTTAAATATTTTTCCTGACAAGAGTTGAAGTCCAAATCATTTACTGAATTGTGAACAACTTCATTTAGATCGTTATTCTCAATTTCCAAAGTCGTTATTTGAAAATTTTCAATGTCAGTAGAAATTGGATTATTTTCTGATTCAAGGCTTGTTTGAATTTGATTTTCTTGCTCTCGTTGTTCTTTATAAGATGCCATTAAACAAAGAAGTTCATCCATCTTTTTATTTAGCCTTTCCGCCCTCTCATCAAAATTACATTCTTCAGAGTCGTTGATTTGAGAGCTCTCACTTTGGATTTCTTGATTTTCAAAATAGTTTGAATTTTCAGAAAATTGAAATTGAGGTTGGAAATCAATTTGATTTTGAAAATTAGGTTCGTAATCAAAATTGGTGGGAAAATTCCAATTTTGGTCATTCTCAAGATGTGGATATGGGTTGTAGTTTTGAAAATTTTGATCAATTTGAAAATCATTTTCAAAATTATTTTCGAATTGGTTTCCAACCCCATATTGATGTTGATCAAAGGTACGTTGCGATTCAAAACCGTTTTGATGTGGATGTGGCCCGTAATCGAAGTTATTGAAATTTAAATTGAAATCGTCGTTTCGATTATATCTATGATTTTGAAAATGTTGGTCAGTTGGAAAATTTTGAAAATTGTTGACATTGGGCTCACGAAATTTTGGAAAATCTTGTTTCATGAGTTGTAATTCATACTCATATTCTTCAAGAGGACGTCTACTCCGATTATTATCCCACAATTCTCTCAAAGATTTTTTTGAATCAGACATTTTAAAAAAGTCACGGCAAGACAGAAGTTATTCTTAGTTCAAAATAGTATAAAAGACTAAGTTGTTCTCTATTAATTAACTGACTCAATTGGAAGGGGGAAGAGGGTCTTATGGCCGTTCACGTATAGTATAAACTAAGGGATACGACCAATGTTTTACGGGTAGTATGCAACCTCTTTTGCTAATAGTTCAATAAATTGAACTAATATATATCCGCGATCCAATTATACGAGACAGTCAACTTCACAAAACACCACTTTTCAATTATATTATTTTGAAAATCAAAATTTTATTGTTGAAAAACGATGAGAGTGATTATTTTAGTTATGGAAATTCGTTTCTCACACACAAATTCAGAATTATCAGCCACAGAACAGTCACAGAATAATAACAGAAAATTAAAATATTGTACAAGCAAGCTGCTGCCCCTGTAGAAGATTTTTACAAGCAATTTCTATATTTTTCAAAATAGCTTCAACACCTGTAGAGTTTAGAAAAATATTACCGCGGGGTATGGCTGTCCATCCAGAAGATTTGAGTAGTTTCAGCGATTGAAATTAACTGTTCGTAGACCGGTTGATCTTTGAATCCTTGTTCGATTGCTTGAACATTACCTCTTGCTTTGCTTTGAATTTGGTCTCTTTCTTTCTTTCTTTTTGTTGAAATAAAGGAAATTGCAAACTGAAAGAAAAAAATAAAATCACAATAAAACAAGGCAAGCAAAACAAACAACCAGCTCAATAACAAATAGGAGATGAGAAGGGGAAAAAAACTAATACTACCTAGTCAACACCAAACCGTGTTTGAAGAAAAATTCAACCGAAAAAATAGAACAAACTATACACCCACTGTATTGAAACATAACCCTAGCCACTCACTCAATTAAATATGCAACTTTAACAGACAAGTAGAACACAAAACCGACTCCTTTATTTGTTTCCAAAACAGATCGAAGACCCAATACAATTGCCAAAGCAATCTAAGTGCTACCAAGTTCTCTATTTCTTGGAAACAAATCACCCAAATATCAGGCACAAAAAAGCAAGAGCGCCCCCTTTTCTTCCTGAAATCGACCAGAATCTAAACTTTTTTTTTTTCAAATTGGATTGAAATTGTTCAAGTGGACGATTTGGGGTTTCGGTTCAGGCGAATCTAGGAAGAGGAGTTTGAAGTTGCATGGACAAACTGGGAGCGTGAAGTTCGGTTGTTGGTTCCTGGTGAAAGGCGTGTGGCAGGAGGATGTGATCAGAAGATGGAGTTGCTGACAGTGGTTGCGGTATCTCGATGGATGTTGGTGGTTCTGAGCGTCTCGGTGTAGGGCGATTTGCAAGTGTAGAGAATCCGCTAGTTTGATGGGTGAACTGGTGACTTGTGAAAGTGTTCGGATGAGGAGGTTGTTGTTGATGTTTGGCGTGAACTGTGTGACGTTGGAAGGTATTGTGGAAGGTAGATGTTGAGGTAATGCTGGTGTCGGCTAAAAAAAAGGGAATCGAGTTTGTATTAGGGTATTTGATGTGGGATTGCGGTTTCAGTGCTGATGTGGGTTTGTGAACAGAGGATGGGATTTGAGATGTGGGGACGGAGATAGGTTGATTGGTGTTTCAAGTGTATGGGTGGTTGTTTGGAAGGGAATTTTCGGTTGTACTGGTGAGGTGATTTCAGGCCTATGGGTGAACTAGGTGGTGGTTTGGAGTTTTGACTACATTTGCGGACCTTGCGGTGTTATGAACGGTAGAACTGGTGAACATTTGATGTGAGGAGGATAGTGGTGGAAGCGTGGAGGATTTGTGAAGGTATGGGGCAGATAATCAAGTGGATGACGATGATTGTGGCAAGGGATGACTATGGCTTGAACGGTGATGGGTAGTTTTAGACGGATGATGGAGTTACTGTCTGAAGGAGGTGTTGGTTTTTCGGAGGATGGACTATGGTAGTGGGTGATCCGAAGTGGAGTAGGGAAATTTGTGGAAGTGACGTGAAGAATAAGGAAGAAGGAAACAAAGAAAATTTTGCGAGTTTTTCTTTTTTTTATTGTAAAGAAATCAAATGTAAACGATGTGAAAGAAGAAGGGAAAGATTATGTACTGAAAAGAGGAAAGAAGGTTGAAAGGAAAGAAATCAAAGAAAATTGGCAACTTTTTTTTTGTGTAGAAGATTACGGTATCAATGATCAATACCAAATCAACCAACAATTTTTTTTTCTATATATACAAGAAAACGAAAGGAAAATAAAATAAAATAAAAACTAACATGAATCAGAAATTAAATAAATAATAAAATTTAATTGTTACCTCCCCGGCAACGGCGCCAAAAACTTGATCGACGCTAGAAAAGCGCGATATTTGTAATAAAATTCTGCAAGCGCACAGGTGTGTAGCATACAGGTCGAACACAGGGAGGTAAATTAAAATCAAATTATTTATCTAATCTCTTGGGCGAGTTAGACGAAGTCTGGAGATTTTGTTGAAATAAAAACAAACTGAAATTGCGAACTTAGGATTATCGTTGAATCTAATCAACGATTAATCACTAAAAAAGTAAATTGCAAAACAAGAACAACAATGCAGAAAATAAAAGTGCAGAATAAGAAGAACAACAAAAATAAAATTAGGATTGTCGTTGAAACTAATCAAACGACTAATCACTAATGAAACAAATGTAAAATACAATTGGTGCTCTTCCAAAACTAATTGTGAAGACAACACCTATTGCTAAGAAAGAAAAATGCAGAAATAGTAAAAAGGAAGAACTTTTATTAATGGAGAAGAGAATACAGAATAATGGATGGTGGCTACAATGACATTACAAGGGTATTTATAGGATAGATAGCCAAACCCTAACCCTAACCCTAATACAATGATAGATGGGCCTTAGGGAATTCACAAAAGAGTTTACAATGAGAGTTTCAAATGGGCCTTAGTTAAATCTATTAAATTTTTGGCCTTTCTTCTTTTCCTCTTGGTTCTTTGACAAGCTTCCCTTGATTTGAGAAATTCTTGGTCTTTCTACCAATCATTTTCTTGTCCAACAACAACTAGATGTGAGATCTACAATTCTTCAAAATGTAAATATATACCAATTTGATCTCCATTTCTCTATTTTTCTGGTTGCATGCGGGATGGGTTGGAATATCTGTAAAAGTAACAAAACAATACCCAAGTAATATTTATTTATATACAAAAGATAAGAAATAAGAGCATAAGATAAACACATTTCTATGTCAATCATGTACTTAATTTTTTGGAAAGAAAACTAGTCAAATCAAGCTATATATATTAATATTGCTAAATCGGATGCTAAAAAGCCTTGATTTAGCGGATGCAGCAGAAAATAGCGAGGCTAGAAGCGGATCTACTGCTCCTCAGCGCTAAATTGAAATAGCGTAGCGGTTCAAGAGCGCTATAAGCTATAGCGGGGATATTGCGGGGCTTTAGCGGGGCTTTAACTGCATAGAAGGTAATGCAGTTGCAGATGCATTAAGTCAAAGACATGCAGGATTGGGAGCAATGGTTTCGAGGTGGAAGCACCTCGAGTACTTGGCAGGATTTGATTTCAGGCCTTGATGTGAGTTAGAGCCTAAGATGTTGGCAAGCTTGTCGATAAGACCAACCTTTATCGAAGGGATAGGCGAGAACCAAAAGCGTGATGTAAAGTTTGTCAAGATTATCCAGAAGTTAGAACCAAAGAATAAGGAGTTCAAGGTCGATCGAGATGGTTGGCTTCAAAAACAAGAACGACAGGTTGTTCCAAATATTGATGGATTGAGAGATGAGGTTCTAAGGGAATGTCATCACTCAAAGTTGACGACTCATCCTAGTAGTAACAAAATGTATCAGGACATTAAGCGAGCTTCCTATTGGGAAGGAATGAAGAGGGATGTTGGACAGTTCATTTCCAAATGTATGACTGTCAGTTGGTGAAAGTCAAATAGGAGAAGCCGAGTGGATTGCTTCCACCATTGCAAGTTCCTACGTGGAAGTGGAAGCAGATATCGATGAACTACCTAGAACCAGGGCAGGAAACCAAGGAATTTGGGCTATCGTGGATCGTTTGACCAAAAGCGCAAGCTTTATTCCTGTAAAATCAATTAGGACAGCATCGAAGTAGGGTAAGCTATATATAAAATGGATAATTCGATTCCATGGTACCCCGAAGAGCATAGTTACCAATCGAGATCGTTCGACAACGAAAGAAGGCAGCCCTAAACCGTCAGAAGAGTTATGCCGATAATGTCGGAAGGATTTGGAATTCGATGTTGGCGATATGGATTTGGTGAAGATTAATCCTTTGAAGAATGTTGTTCATTTCAGAAATAAAGGAAAGTTAGCTTCAAGATTCATTGGACCATTTCCGATAGTCGAGCGGATTGGAAAGCTCGCATTAAAATTGGATTTACCCAAGAAGAAGTCGAGTGTACACAATGTTTTCCATGTATCGTTTCTATGGAAGTGTGCGCATGATTCAAATGTAGTGGTATCTTCGGATCAGTATGAAGACCTACAAGTCAAGTTTTTAGTTACAAAACCTCGTAAGCCTCTTCGAGTTGCGGGGAATGACACGAAACAGCTTAGGAGGAAGAACGTTAAGCTAGTCAAGGTGCAGTAAAGTGAGGATGATGATGATTGTACATGGGAAACGGAAGAGAGTATGAAGACGATCCATCCATAACTCTTCGTTGGTATGACCCATAAATGTCGTGTCACTCTTACACCATTGTAACTTGTACTATTCGTTAGAATTCCACATGCTAGTTCAAGGCTATGGATGCATGGCTTGATGGATGCTAGTTTGGATGATAAATTGGCTGCTTCTGGATGGTAGGCATGCAGAATTGTTTTTGGTTACTTGTGTTTGCTTGGGATTTCGGGGGCGAAATTCCTAAGGGGGGAAGAATGTAACGACCCGCATTTTACATATTGGAGGATCGTAAAATATTTTTATTTAATTCCCCTAGGGTCAGATCATTCTCATATTTTGATATGTTCGTTATGGGGATGTAAGACATGTCTATAATTTTTATTAATTTTATTTATGACCATTTTTACCCTTGTCAGTTTTGTACAGGGAATAACTTTTGACTGGGATCGAATCAGGTGCTGGGATTGATTTCATTGGAAAGAAAATGGTGTTGCCAATTCCGTAGAGTGATCACATTAAAGATTTGGTTCAACCATTTGGGAGGAATCATTATTTTAGTGCTACATAATTTCTGGACAGACTAATTAGTCATTAGTGGGCCGATGATTTGGCTATAAATGAATGGTTTGAGGCAAGGAGAAGGAGTTACTTTCTTCATTTCTCATTTAGTTGGGGTTTGTGATTCTCCCTATTCCAATCAAACACATCTCTCCACCATTAAAATCTTAGATCTATATTAGAATATTGAAGATCTACATCGAGGAAGGCTAGACCTACGTCATGAGAGGGTGAATCGCATCAAATTGAGAGATTAGAAGATCGTTCTTCGCTGTCCGTGTTAGCGATTAGTTGATTTCAAGCTATTTTGAAGATTTGGTGAGTGATAAGCATCTCTTACATGAATTCAATCGAGTATATGTGTTGTTTGATCTTATTTTCACCATTTCAAGTTGTTTTCACCTAGATCTACATCATGGTAAGTGTATTTTCAATTTGAATCACCATAGGATCCAATTTAGTAAGATTATAATGGTTAAATTCATGTGTTTATGAAAGTCAAATCCATTTATTGACCTGTTCATCGTTTTATCATGATTTGGTGAATTCTATATGATTGTATGCTGATTATTGACTGCTTTAGTGAAATTGGTCGATTTGGATGAGTTGATTGCATAAATATTCTTCGTGAAGTGTTAGATCGTATAGATCAGAAGTTTTGGTAATGGACTGGACAGTTTCATGGACTAGACAGTTTCTGGTGATGGATCGGGCGAGTTTCTGGTGATGGATCGGGTGAGTTTTTGTGATGGATCGGGCGAGTTTCTGGTGATGCATCGGGCGAGTTTCTGGAGCATGGACCGGGCAAAGTTCTGGGGCATGGACCGGGCAAAGTCGAGAGCAGACATTTCCATAGAGTGGGCATTTCCATGGAGCGGGCATTTTCATGGATCAGACATTTCTATGGATCGGGCATCCATGGATCAAACAGGGCGATGTGGCATGGATTAGGCATTTCCATGGATCAGATATTTCTATGGATCTGGTATCCATGGATTGAGCAGAGCACTGTGGGATGAACCAAACATGTTTTTCTGGATGGACCGGACATGTTTTATGGATGGACCGGACATGTTTTCTGGTTGGACCAGGCATGTTTTTCACCATGGATCGGGCATGATTTGGACATTGGATCAGGCAAATATATTTGATGGATTGAATATCGACCTAACGATGTATGTTTTTAGGTCGACGATGGTAATAACTTCGACGTGAATTCAAGGAGGAATGTTCGAAGTGTTTTGAAGTGTTCGTTAATCAGGGAGATGCAATGAATGTGAAGGCGACTCAAGTATGATTTGAGCTCGTGGATAATGGTTGCTCGAGATAGGGTCTAAGCTTCTGGATAGTCGACGGTGACGATGACTAGAGTTATGAAGGCTGAGAAATTATCGTTGTCGTAAGTTCTAGTGGTCTCAAAGCAGGGTTATAATAAGGACGCCTAAAAGACTAGTGGGGCTGGTCTAGTACCCTTAGCACATGGGATGGGCCTAGTTGTCTCGGGGAGGCAAATGTACGTGTGTAGTAGTCTAACTAGAACTGGGGTTACCATTAGCCCTTGACGGGTAACATGATGTTGAGCCGATCATACGATTAATGATAGTTTCAAAGTGGGATTGGCGGTGATAGCTAGAGTCATGGATGTTTGTTGTTTTGCTTGTATGTTCTTGTGTAGATTGTTCGACATCGAAGGAGACATCTCTTGGGTGCTTGTCTGATGTTGGTTTAGGCCTTCAGGGATTGTACCTGGGGATGTTGATCTCGATTAGGATGGTCTACGCTAGATTACTGGTTGCTACGTCTGCTATATTTTCTCTTTGGTTGTTGTAAAGGCTATCACTAAAGGATGTGGGGAAGACGAGTTTGGGTTCTTCTCTGTTGATATTGGTAGATTAGTTGATTATTCTACCTATTCTCACATATTATATTGATGATGTCAGATAGCTATTTTATCGCTCATTAAGACTGTTGTCTAACTCAATGTTTTATCTCTCCCTCTTATTACCTAGGGTTGTTCATTCATGTGATGAATGGGAAGACTGAGTAGCAGGTGATATGTAGTAGATCTTGATGAGGATGATGCTGCTGAGCCATGACGAGTAGGAGGCTGGCGTATTATTTCTTACTATCTACTATTTGTTGTTTTCTGTTGTTGGATGTATTCTCTGAGTGATCTGTAGTGAGCCATTTTGTACGGGCTCTTATGATGTTTTTCCACTGTTGTATGGATAACTCATGATGATATGAAAAGTTTGCTCAAATATGTTTCACTATTATATGTCTGTTGTATATGTTCTATTACATTTTATCTATGTGTTGTCAATTATACGACATGTTTCGCTTGTACTTATCTTACCTTGATGATCATCCATAGCTGTCTGGCACATATTTCAGCACATTATTCCTCTTGTTAAGTGCAAGGGTTATGGGCTGTTGTCACACCATCGAAGCTACTTCCCTTAGTCATTAGCCCTTGATGGAATTGGGGAAAACCGATTCCAATCCAGAAAAGGAGGGCCAAGCAGCAGTAAAGCGCAGTAAATAAAGAGAACGAGAGAGAAGGGAAGAAGTTGCAAAAAAAATTTTGAAATTGATCACCATTAATTTGAACGTTGCTTTTTGAAATAATTATAAGGTGATACATATATTACTTGATTTTGCATTCTTTGTATACATCTCTAATATTCATTTTGATTAAGATCTAAGATTAAAAAAATAAACTCATAAATAATGTAAATCAAGGTAAATCCACCAACAAACAACAACCAATGATCACACTGTGAATTGTTGGTTATACACATAATCTTTTTAAGGGTGTTAGATCAATTTTTTTGAAAACAAGAACTATAAAAATAATGAATGCAAAAGTGGATGCATGCATGAAGGAAGGTTATAAATAGAGCAAATTTGAATATAACGAAGTGTATGATCTTTCAAGAAACTCATAAAATATATTTTAATATCGAATCTTTATCAGTTATAATACACACTGTCAAAGTGTCAAAAATTATTGTTTATATCACTCCAAATTTAGGCACAACAACTAAGCTATCATTTTGGATTTTTATATAAAAACAAAATTAAACAAATTTATTTTAAACGAAGAAAAATGTTAAAAATATAAAATTCTGCAAGCTGAAAACTACATGACTTTCTATACACTTAATGGTCGAACGCAATAGAAAGTACTAGTGGACTGCGTCCTATGCTATCGTTTCGAAGAAACCACGTCGGGAGGTATTACTCAAACTAGTAGATAAAAGTATAAGAGAATATCATTGGACGTTGATTAACCATTTGTCAACTTTGTGTTCGTAGGCGACCATACATGTACATGAGATAATGTTCATAGCAAGTGAAGACGACGCCTTAAATATAAAAAAGTTGTGTAAATTAGTAGACAATCTTGTTAACAAACTTGAAATAGCGAATGATGCGTGTAAATCGGGTAAGTGCGAGAAAGTTGTACGTTATTAGTTTTATACGTAAATAAATGAGGGATGGTTAATGAGGATATATGAAATATGGTAAGTTATATAACATGATGCATAAGTATTCTGCCTAACTAATAATGAATGTAATACAATTTATGTATTAATCTTATGCTGAGGCATTCCAGCTAAAATGATGAAAATGTAGCATTTTGTGTGCATGAACCTGAATTTAAGAGATATTCTTCTTAAAATAAGCATCATGCACAATGTGGATTATACACATGGGTAATACTTGAAGAATATACGCATTAGACAATATGTGTGATCCACGAATTTGACTAAATTTTCTCAAGGTATCGTCATTGGTAGCAGACCATCATAAATATTTTAGTTAGATGCATATAATGGACACAAGAAGCAAAAATGCACATATTAAGATTTTACCTTTTGTATTTCGGCTTATGTAAGCTATGTTGATGTAATAGATGTATAAGACTTGCGTTAATCCTAAAAGCTCAACATGTGAATCCGAACTCTTGATACTAATTTAAAACTGATATCATAAAAGAGTTATTTGAAGTACTGTATATCTATTATGTGGTGCACTTTAACTGTAGGGACCATTTGTATGAATATTGGGAAGGCGTTGGCCCTTGTAAGAAACAAAAATAGTTGAAATTTATCTATGTGAAAATTTAGTTTTGCCCAATGTTGACACGCTTTTTAGTCAAACTGTCACACGTCAAGTATTTGATTAGCAATGCGCTTAAGCATCAAGTACATTGTCGGAAAACACAAAGCGATTTGGTCGAAGTCGTGACATGAGCATAAAAAGGTCCAAAACTCCTATTAGATGACCTCTTTTGGTACCCGAAAGCATCAATTACGGTGCTAAGTAGAATAACTCTTGTATCTCTATGAATTAGCTTCAGGTACCACTTTCGTTTAACAAAAACGGACTTACGGTTTGAAAGTTAAGCTCGTTTCTGTGAATGTGTGCAAAAAATTGGATCCCTCAGAGATTTTCGGATCCCTCCATCTTAGTATTTCAAAACTCTATATTTTCAGATCCCTCACTCTCAACATTTCGGAGCCCGCTCACTCAGGAATCTCGTATCCCACACAACTTTCAAATCCGTATCCCTTAGGATACGAATTTTGTATACCCCAGGATACGAAATTTCATATCCCAGGGGTGCACTTTTGGTATCCCCTAAGGATACGAATTTCGTATCCCTTAGGATATGAATTTCGTATCCACCTGCAGGGATATGTAATTGGCATGCATTTTGTAACAGCCCGCATTTTATGTATCGGAAGATCATAAAATAATTTTATTTTATTCCCTGAGGGTTGGATCATTCTCATCTTTTAGTATGTTGCTTATGGGGATGTGAGACATGTCCATAAATTTTACCGATTTTGTTTGTGACCATTTTGCCCCTGTCAGTCTTGTACAGGGCATAACTTTTGACTCAGGTCGAATCAAAGGGTGAGACCTGTGCCATTGGAAAGGAATTGATGATTCTCTTTCCGTAGAGTGGTTACATTAAGGATTTGGTTCAGCGGTTTGGGAGAAATCGCTGTTTTAAGGTTTAGCGGTTGGCTGTCCAGGTTTTGGAAGGCTAATGGGCTGGTTTGGAGAAAGCCCATTAAGGGGTTGGTGGAGACTATAAATAGGGGGTAAGGGATATGGGGAAAGGTTAGAATTTTCCATTCTCTTATGGGGAGGCTTTGATCTCCTTCTTCCTCTAACACCTTTCCACCATTAAAATTCCAAATCCAAGGGGAAATCGAAGATCTATACCATTCGAGGCTAGATCAACATCGTTTCAAGGGCGAATTCATCGGATTGAAGGATTTGATTCGAAGTGTTCGCTGTCCGGATTGCTTTTTCATTGTTTTTGCATCAATTAGAAGAATTGGTGAGTCATTTACATCTCTCATTCGGATTCATGCAAGTATATGGGTTTTAGGATGTTAATTTAATCATTTCCATGTTATTTTCCTTAGATCCACACCATGCTAAGTCCATTTTATATATGAATCACCTTAGGATCTGATCTAGATAATTTAAATGGTTAATTTTATGATTTTTCTCAAGATTATGCAAGTTAGATCCGTTTTTATGTTCATATGATTCACTTATCATGTTTTGGGAAATTTATGTGTTTTGATGGAAATTGTTAGATTGATGATATTGTTGGTTGCATAACATGTTTGTGATTGCGTTTGGATGAATCGGATAAGCTGGTTTCGTCGGATTCGTCGTTTGGCGAAGTTTTGGTCGAAATCGGAGTCGAATTGGAGATGTGCAGGTTTCTGGTCGTCCTGGAGTTGGTCGGGTCGGTCTGGAATGAGGTGGTCGGTCATAGTATGGCTTGGGAAGCAAGTCAGGGAGATGGTCGGTTTAAGCTGGTCGGTCCAGAAGGAGCAGAAGTGTTTCTGGTCGGTTTCAGATGGTGGCATTCTGGTCGGTTTCAGATGGTGGCATTCTGGTTGGTTTTTACTGGAAGCAAATCCTGGTCGCTCTGAAGGAGCTGGTCGGTCAGGTGGAGCAAAATCTGGTCGGTCTTGACGGGGTCGATCCAAAGCTGGTCGGTCCCAAGGAGGTCGAGTCGATCCAAAGCTGCAAGGAGGTCGAGTCGATCCAAAGCTGCATGGAGGCGGGTCGTTCTGGAGCAAGGCTGGTCGGTTTTTGGCGAGTCGTTCTGGAGCAAGGCTGGTTGGTTTTTGGCTGGTCATTCTGGAGCAAGGTTCTGGTCGGTTTATGAAAAAGTACGTTTTCGGGTACGACTCGGTGATGCGCAGTGATGTGTTTTGGTTCGGTGATGCCGTGACTTCGAGGTGATTCAAGTAGGAAGACTCGAAGTGATGAATGTGTTCGTTGATCAAGGTGGAACAACGAATGCGGAGACAACTCAAAGGTCGTGAGTTGGTGGATAATGGCTGCTCGAGAAGGTTGCTTGAGCTATGAAACATCGTCAAGGTTGGACGATTAGAGATGCGAAGGCCGAGAAGTCATCGTTGTCGTAAGTTCTAGCAGGCTCAAAGCAGGGGTACGATGGGTATCGTTGAAAGGCCCAAAAGACCGGTTGTTGGTCGAGTACCCTGGGTCTTTCTGGTTGGGGAAAGGCCTAGTGTCAAGGTTGGACATTGCCAATGTTGGGCATATGGAGTTCATGCTAGAACTGGGGTTATCATTAGCCCTTGACATATGGCAAGGTTGGCCGTCATACGATAATGATGGTTTCGAAGCAGGATTGGCAGTGATAGCCAGAGTCAGTCATGGATGATTAGTTGTTCTGTTTGTACTATCTCACATAGATTATCCAAAGTCGAGGGAGATGTTCTTTGAGTGCTTAAGTGATATTGGTTTAGGCCTCTGGCGAGGGTACTTGAGGAATGTTAAACTCGATTAGGGTTGTCTGTGTGAGACTTATATAATCTGGATGTTATGTGTGTTCTCTATGATTGAATGGGTGTTCTGGTTTCTATGGATGAATGGTTGAAATGCTTGGTGTAAAGGCTATCACTGTCCGATGTGGGGAAGATAAGGTTGAGTTCTTCTCTGGTGATGTGGGTAGATAAGTTGTTCATTTACCCATTCTCATATGCTTTCTTGTTGAAGTTTGTTAGCTGTATTATCGCTCACTAAGACTATTGTCTGACTCAAGGTTTTATGTCTCCTCTTATTACCTTGGGTTGTTCATCCGGTTGTGGATGGGCAGACTAAGTAGCAGGTTACAGGTAATGGAGCTTAGTGATACGAGGAAGCTGAGCGATGACGAGCAGGAGGCTGGCGTACCAGTTTTATTACTATCTAGTATTTCTGTTTCCGCTGTTTGAGTTGCTTTGAGGGTTGTAGTGAGGCCTTATGTACAAACTTTGATATCAGTTGGATAATCTTTCTGGATGTTGAGAAAGTTTCAAAAGTTTGCTATATGATACCTCATTACTATTACCTGTTGTATATGCTCTATTATATTTTATCCTTGCGCTGTGAGTTCTACGACAGGTTTCGATGTGTTTACCTACTTTGATGATCGTCCATAGCAGCCTGGCACACCTTTCAATGCATTATTCCTCTTGTTTAGTGCGGGGGTTATGGGCGGTCATCACACATTTCACATAGATATCCGAAATTCAGAGATGTTGCTTCCAGGGGATCCGAAATTCTGCTATATGGACCTCATTTCCTACCTATTCTCACCTAACTTTCGTCTTATAAATACCTCAAGGCTTGGCCTTCATTTCGACCCTTTTTTCACCAACTTTTGGACTTCTAGAGCTCCAAAACCCTCATTAATGGCTATCATCGCTTTCTTCATGGCCATTGGATATGGCATGAACAATTAAAACGTGACATACATGTTTTCCATCAACATTTGGATATTCACAAGGATAATTACATTACTTTCGGGCTATTTTGGACTTCTTGGACATTAAAGAGAAATTTGGACATAGTTGACCAAATCAGCTCACTCAATGAAGAAGAAGAAGGCTATTTTGGTCAAAGATTGGGGCTAATATATATTTTGTTGTCCTATTGTAACTCTTTGTACTAGAATATTGCCTAAACTTGTATACCTTTGTAATCTACAAATATATGATGAATGATTACTATGAAGTTGTAATGGCCCGAATTTTTGTACCTTTTGAGTCGACTAATAACACCACACGTGCAACCCAAATTGTACAGAAATATGGATCATTATTAGAAAGAAGTTAGAGGATGAGAAATAGAAAGAAAGAAATATTAGAATAGAAGAAAACGAAGATCACAAACCCACAGCGGAATGAATAAAATATATTAGATAACATAAAATTTGAAATACAATTCAGTAACTTTGTATACATACCATCATCAGAGCACAACAGCTATTTCTGGAACATTTATAAACACTTGTTTCCAAATACGAACATAATACACAGTGGAAAAAATATGATAGTTTATAGCTAACTGGTGAAGCCACCTGCTTCAAACTTCTCTGAGTGAATCTATAAAATCCCGACTACTTGACTACCCGTACAAATTTGGGCACCCAAGAGTTTAGGGAAAACAAACAAATAAACTTTGGGTCAGTCATGGGACTGGTGTGAGTAAACTCCAACCATTGGTTTAACTTTTGAAAACCCTTTCGAAAACCCTTTCGAAAGAAACGATAATCGTAAGACCGATCCACACATAAACATGGATGGTTTTTACCTTACGATAACCCAAAATATTTTTGATATCAAATCCAATGATATTACAATAGTGTCTAAATCAAATAAATAGAAATCTAGCGGAACGCTTGCATCTCACGCTCCATATATAATATAAAACCGAAAACCACAGGGCGCTTATTGGAGATTGGATTTCCAACATGACAAGGTATGGAACCACCTTCCGATAGTGTATCTCTAGAGGGGAATACACTAGGTTCAACAAGAACGTCTTGCAACCCGGCCCACACATGGCTAACCACTCATTTAACTTGAGTGTATCGAGCATATTATCACCAACGGTTGTGATCAGCAACCGTTACCGAAAGCATACAACATCGAACAGAATAAGAAGCAAATGAAATTTCTCTAGATCAGGCGATAATACCCCTAATGGGAATGACCCACATGGCCATGCTACCTGCCCGATTTCTGACATTTTCCGGGTGATGAGGCTTGAAGTCACGATTATCTTTCAGCACATCTTTCCATCATTTACTTTGAATGCCACATCATCAGATCCTTCCGTATACGTTGTCCTGGGACTGGACAAACCGAAGGCACCGTCCCATCAATCCATCTTGGGCAATTTCTACCTAGGATTAACATAACAGCCCTTGCATTTTACTCCGTCTTCAATTATCTTCAGCATAAGTTGATTCGTAACGCTTATGCCAATACGGAGTGGTTTTCAGATATTAAATCTGATCACGGTCTCTCCATATTGACAACGGAGGTATAAAGTAAATCAAAACTTTGATAGTCGGTGATTTAACTATCAAAGAAACATCCATACAATCAATGGTCCTATTTCCAATTGGAAATTCTACCGGTCAAGCATCACACAACACTGGCCCCTTTTTTATCAGTTCTTTATTATATTATCGATTTCAAATTCCCTTTTCCCTCTTTCGTATCCTTTCAAAGCTCGATTTTCTCTCTCTATTCTTGGGAAAAAAATTCAATATCATAATTTCTATATTCGAGGAAATATCTCTTATTACAGTTAGAAAACATTTCTATATATCCACAAATCCTTATTTTCTATATTCAGAAAATATCCCTTATTAATATCGGAAAATATTTCCATATTTCATTTATTAATCCCTCGTTGACCAATTCATTTTATTTTCTATGCATAGAAAATATCTCTCATTTTATTTGGGGAAAACATTTCAAAATCCTTTAAATTAGCACGATGTTATAAAACATCGTTATTATAACTCAAACCATTAATCGTTTATTAATTAACCATATTGCTAACCAATCTTCACTATCGAACCTTAACCATTTCTCCATCAATCATGAAGTCAATCAAGTTGGGGTATAATTACCTCTTAGACCTTAACTGAACAACATTCTCAACTTTGATATAGCCAAAGCTCACAACTTCAAACAAAATATCGCTTACGCGACTCTCAGATTCAATCTAAGAACCCACTTCCTTTACGGAAAAACATTGATTATAACGGTAGCGTTATAATCGTTGTTTCTAAATATTTGATTTATAAGACATTTATTATAACAGCAGCGTTAAAATCGTTGTTTAGATTTACAAAACATTTATTATAACGACATCGCTAAAATCGCTGTTCAGATTTATAAAACATTTATGATAATAGTAAAATTATAATCGCTGTTTAGATTTATAACGGCAGCGTTACAATCGTTTTTCCCAAATAGTTGCTATATAAAAATATGACTTGTACTTATTAATTCAATAAATAAGTAAATAAATAAATAGATTTGATTCAAAATGGAAAGTAAAAATAATTACTTCTCTAAATTCGATATAATCGAATTCTAATAAATAACTCTCTCTCGAATAACCTATATTCGATTATATTCCGAACTTCGGAATTTATCTACCATTTCAGGTTAATTCAAATTCCAAATTCACTTTTGAATTTACCCTTCCCAAATCATTACCAAATTCTTTTATAACATTCCAGTCTACAAAATGTCGTCACACCTTATTTTATATTCCGAATTTTGAACTAAACCTCATCGTTTTCTTTTAAAACAATTACCCATTTCCCTTTTTCACTCTATTTCCAATTTGGATTCATATTTCAAATCTAAATTTCCATTAGAGATATTCCATTTGAAAATATTTTCTTTAAACCATTTTTTACTTTAATCGTGAATATATTTCTTTTATATATATAATCAAATCCATTTGATTTTATCATTTCAAGTCCAATTTCGTCTATAACTTCTATTTACAACTGTTTATAGAAAATCTCATTATTAATCACAAACATTTATAATCTCGTTTATAATTTGCTAAGTTCAAATCTCATTTCAAATATTGGTTTCAAAACCGATTTCCACTTTTTCATATAAATTCAAATTTGAATTTATATTTCAGTTTATCCAATGATATATAATTCACTTAATTTATACTCTCATTTATAAACAACTTCTTGATTTCTCCATTAACATGTTTTTAATTTCAACACTATTTGAAATTACATTTCTATTTTTGGAAATAAATTTCCTTTTTAAAACTCAAATTTCATTTTCTATATTCAAAAATATTTTATGGTATTAAATACCAAAATTTTAGGGCTAAGGTAATTCAACACAACATAAGCAATCATAGTATATATCACAGTGAATAACAAACAATAATATAAATATTGAGGGGTCCAGTTGGACCCCTCCAACCTGTTTCCCTACATCCACATATGTTAATCAACATTAATAATATTAAGTTCTCATCAATATGAATATAAACAGAAATAATTATCGATCAATGATATAATTATATCAACCATTTCACTAATTTTATCAACCATTCATCCAAACAAGCATCGCACAACACAAAATTACTATAAATAAATTTAAAACTCGTTTATATAAAAATATAAATGAGCCAGGGTTAATGAGTTTACTCACCTAGTTTCGCAGTTGACGATTCTATTTTTGTTTCTTTTTAAAATCAAACCGGTATCCGATTTTGCTATGAAATTCCTGTAGCTCTATTTTCCGTCATGTCAGTTTCATAATGTAGAGCTCATCGTTATGAATCCAACATAGTTTATTTCAACAAATTCTAATCACAAATGAAATAGTTGTGGTTATTATAATATTTACTTTGAATTAACTTTATTTAGAATTAACTAAGGTATCATTATATTCTAAATTACCATGGTTAATGAAAGTAGATTACGGCCGACTTGATGCTCTTCTCCCCTGCCAAATCTCATTTCTTATAATGCCATGACCGATTCTCTAACCCTCCTTAATCTCCCTTTTATCCTCTCCATTATCCTAGCAGTACTCCATATTATATATCTCCAGTTCGAATACACTTTGCCATGCTTTATCTAGATTTTTTTCCCATCTGTACTTCTTTAGGTAGCGTTTGATTTTTAAACTGCCCAGTTAATGTTCGCGTCCGCGTCGGATGCTTCTGACGCGTCGATGTGGGGCCCACACCATTTGCCCCTTCCAACCGAACAGTTCAAAAGTTAGCTTTCGCGTCCGACGCGGCGACGCGTCCGACGCAAAAGAAAAGTGCTCACTTTAACCTTGGAATTGTCTTCATGTCTTTACATAAAAATACACTGTTCTGAGCAATCAAATTAATACGTATTCATGTCTTTTTATGCACTTTTTATTGGTTATTACACTGAAATAATAATTTAGCATACTGACATAGTTTAGCACTTTCCCAACAACTGGGAATCATACATGTTGACTTTTGGCATTAAATATGGACCTATGGCATTACCACAAAAGTTTACTTTCCCAACAATATGGATCTATGTAGAAATACGGACCGATGGTATCACCATAATTAAAATATATGGTATCACCGTAATTAAAATTTACTTGATTTTTTTCCCTAGATAACATTCTCAGCATGTCGTTTGTTCATGTTATACTTTACAAAAATGCTTAAACACACATAAACACACGTAAACATAAACAATTAAAAATAATATATACAAAACAATAAAATAATAACGTTGCCCCTTCCAGTTTGCCCCTTTCGTAAAAAAAACACATTCCCCGTTCGCAACAATTCCCCTTCAAATACCCCTTTCAAATAACCCTTCCAAATAACCCTTCCCGTTCAAAATCAAATGGACCCTTAGTCCTCTTCATTTCATCCCAAATAAAATTGCGAACAGTTTCAAACCTGCACTTCTTCCCTCCTCTGTAACTTCTCATTTTCATTGTTCTTATATCTATTTCCCGTAACCATTTCTCCCTTGAATTTCAAACCAACACCACTAACGTTTTCTCCTCCTCTTCTACCATAATCAGCACCAATCCCACCAAATAACTCACTGTTGCACTCAATAGCAGTTAAGACTTCTCCCCCCATATACCATTATTTAATTCAAACTTCATAATACCCACTCCATGAATTTCCGTGTAACTTGAACGCACCTCTACTGTCCAAAGAAAATAATAACTGACTTCAATGTTGACTGTTGTTTCCACAGTCCCCCCCCCCTCCGCTGACAACGTTCAAAACTTTAAGCCATTCAAAACAAATGCATGGTGAGTTGATTTTTTTAAAGGTATTGGACCTACCCAAACATACCCGGCCCAACAACTTCAGACCCGCACCCTACAACACTTCTTCTTCCATGAATTAATCTGCCAACTGCTGCTCCATTCTTCTACTTGCCAACATCACCGGAGTCCACCGCAGTCCGGCCAAACCCACGCTGATGATCTCGACCCCTTAACTCCGTCCACCATCAATCAGATGGGCGTCACAAACCAGGAAATCCGAACCCATTTCGCTTGCGATTCCTCCGGCCACGGTCGACCAGAATTGACCGAACCACCGGCGCTAGCTGCGCCACATCCTTCCCTTCGTATTTCCTTCAGACTCCTCCTCCCCTAGATGCCTATGCTGCCTCCAGTTGTCAGCCCTAGTGGCGTTGGTGTCTTCGAGATTTCAGAATATCAAGATCGCATCGTATAATATGGATACGAAATAGAAGCATATACCCCAGCAATCAATATAAATAAGTTTCGAAATTCTGGAGTTTTAATTGATTTTTAATTGATTTTTGAAGTTCGGTTTTCTTACGTTTTTCTTTTTCGTGAAGACGAGAAGTGGGGATATCAGTATTTAAAAGAAGAAACAGCTTGGCGAGCACGGATGTAGAAGCTTGGGAAACACGATTACCGATGGCTTGATGCGCACGGCTTAGAAAAACGTGGAGGCTACGCTGTTCTAGGATGCACGGATATAATAGTTTGGGCGCATGCAGTTCTGAAACGTACACAGAAATAGTGTGTAAAATTTTATGTTACTAAGTGTTAGTAGAATATGCTGGACTAAAATGCATAGTAGTTACAAGATTTTTAATTAACTTTGATTATGTTTTTATGAGTTAAAATTAAATTTGTATTTGTTTGTGATAATCTGGTCATATTAATTATAGTGCATGCCTGGTTTTATATGATCATCATATTTGGTCTATAGGTACATGATAAACGAATATAATGAGACATTGTTAATATGTGCTTTCATTAAATTTTGCACAATATGGCCAGAGATAACATCGGTAAAATAAATAGGCATGTGCAAGATATTTAAATATATATTTAAGTTTTATAAAATGAAGTTTAACGGTGCGCCATCACGTGATATTCCATTCACGTTCGAACTGCTACGGACAAAAATAAAAATATGATCATGATAAGCAATGTACCATAATCCCAAAAATATAATAGTATAGACAAGTTAACTTATATTGTGATATCCCAAAATGCTGATATAAGGTGTAAAATACTTCAAATAAAAAGTTGCTTATTTTCCAAATTAAAAATTACAGTAAAATTCTAAAATTTAAATTATAACTACATCTCAAAAATCTTGTTCGAATTCGAAATCAATATTTAATTACATTAAATAAACCGTTATGGAGTATACATGACTTCACATCGACTTTCTGAAAATTTGATTTGGACATAACTTATAATCTATAAGATGAAATCTTGATTTTCACTTCCATTAGAAACATACAGTTTAATAGATTCAAACGTTTCTTGTTTCAAAGAATTCTGACTTATATTGGATCTTGTATATTCAATTAAAGTTCAAAACTTAAATTACGAACTACCGCACTGTTACGAGCTCGATTTAAATTTTATTATAAATTATACATTAAAATATCGTTTAAATCAATAAATTTCTATAAAAATCCTTTTATATTACTAATACCACAATAAAAACAATTTAATTGTTTTAAAATTAGCGGCTAAAAATCTGGGTCGTTACAGAAGTGCATGTAGGCGTTAGTGCCGAACCACTATAAAAAGTTTTGCCTCACCGCATTTACTTTACTTTATTATATCTTTGGATTACCGTGTTGCTAACACATTTGTATACATATTGAGTGTTGGCATGTGCTGAATAAAGCGACAATTCCACACGTCAACACCCAATATTTTCACTTTGATAAGTGAAAATCTTCTAGAAACATGTTATAAATCACGTTCTTACCAAAAGATAATTTACTTCTTATTTTTCTTCAAAGGTTAAACCCAAGCGTTAACCATATGTTTCTATGATTAAAACAATTTACAAAATTTATGTAAGATAAATCTACGGAAATTTGTATAATTTATCCAAAAGACAACAACTACGGGTTGTCCTTTTAACATTTAACAAGTTTTTGACAATTGTATATTTTAAAATACAGTGTTTTTACCTAAAATTTCCTTTAACTTCTGTACAGCATAATTTACATAAAGTGAAAATAAGAAGGGTTCTAACATCAAACTTTATATAAGGCGGGTCCTTTTTCAAAGTTTCATACAAACCCGGTCCCTAAAAATGTAGCAACGTGAATTGCATGATTTTTTATGCCAGTGCTTAAAAAAAATTATTTCATAAAATTGTGAATATTAAGAAGATCACCAGAAAAGAAAAGAAATGCAGAAACAGATGCATTTATTGTGAAAAATACAGATATGTCTGCAATGATTACCTCTGTGTATGGACATCTGGTTTATGTGAACAAAAAACTTGTAGACATATGCAATTATCCAGTAAAGTTGTATTTTTGTCTGTAATTTTTTTTGAAAGTGAGCTATATTTGTGATGTTGAACAAGTGCATATATTAAATTTGAAATTTCGAAGCATTCAACATGAATTGCATAAAAGTATGTAATCATGTTTATAATTGCGTTAATGTCTGCAGTTTTTCAAAAAACTGCATGTTTTCCTATCAGTTTTGCTGAAGCGAGAATTTTTGGATTTCTTTTGTTTTTTATGTTATTTTTTTCATAAATACGGAGATGAATATAAACTGAATTAGATTTTGAAGTTTGATAGTGTTGTACGTTGATTTTCAATTTTTTCTGATGATACTCGAAAAGAAAGAACCTAATTTACATATGTTTTTTTGTTAGGGATGCTTTGTGTATTTTGAAAGAGCATTGTTATTGACACTCCAAATATTATTAAGGGGAGTCAAAATTTAAAAGTACTCCAATCATAAAAAAAATGTTAGGGGTTGTCACGTACTTATTTTTTTACGTTTCCTTTTTTACCTTGGTAATAACATCAGTTACCACTCCAAATCCCAATCAATTTCAAACGCGAAAAAAAAGAATAATTCCTAAATTATTTGCAAACAAAATAAAAGTGATCGTTTGAGGAGAAATAATGGTGCCGAGCGTCGTAGTGTCAAATTTTGCTCGATGGAAGATGATCGTTTTTTTTTTTTATTTGTCATCGCCGAAATAGGTGAATATTACATAACGACATGAACGACGTGAGTCCGCCTTATTAAATATTTTTATTCGAAATTGTTTATCGTTTTTGAAATTTTTATTCATTGTCGGGTTGCCGAAATGGAGGATATGGGGTGTATCGACAAATTCAGCTGTGAGATACCGTATAAAAAAAGTACTTCGATATATGTATATCGATTTCCTATGAATGATATTATTTTCATCTGATCTGATGTATATCCACAAATGATATTATTGTTAATTTGATAAAAAAATCTGATGCAGTTCGACTAATATACTGTATAATTTTTTATTTTTTTTATTAATACTAAAAATGAGATTATTGTAAAAAAGACTAGTTTGATAAAATAAATTTTATTTGTTAAGAGGGTGCTCTCCGCATTGGTACCTTCTTAACAAATTCTTTTTCTTTTAAAAATTTGACCCGTCTTAGTTATGTTTGGAGTCGCAATAACAATCCCCTTTGAAAGCCAACAGGTTTTTAATCTAAATGTCCCTTGCAATCTCCAGCCAGCGGAAACACACCTATGAAAAATCAGACACACTATAAAACCATATAAATACAAAACTGGAACGTTCAAAAATCACTGGCGCCAGATAATATTTATGTCCAGGCATAAAGAACTAGGGTTTCTCGGTCGCATAAACTCTAAACTTAAACTCTAAACAATTCGACCTTTGTTCCAAATAAATCAAAAATGCCGACTTCAACAATGCCGTTCCTTGGATCTTTCTCTGTCTATAAATTGAATCGATGCTTGGATACCGGAGAATCTAATTTGGATGCTTCGTGGGTGTTTCTTGTTGAATCAATTATAGATAGGTATTCTATTCTATTATAACATACATTTGTGCTTTACTGGAAATAAATGTTAGCCGGTGTGGAGGTATGAATTCCTTTTTTCTAGTAGCTCATCTAGAAATGATTTAGAAACTAGCTTGAAATTTATCCCATAAAGTTTAGTTAGGATTGAAACCAGAGTATGTTCATGCTCAATGGGTAATCTTAAAGCTTAGTTCTGATTGTTTTACCTTTAAGTCTTCAATTCGTGTAGGATTGACCCGCCTGGTTACTGTTTGTGTATATTTTAGCCTAGGACAAAAGTTACTTTTTGTCCTGTTAGAAGAATTACATGCACTGAAAGGAATTTAAACAACCATAAGAACTTTGTGCATGTTCAGTATATATACTTCGTGACTTCAAACAAAATCTGCTCTTGGTAATCCACATCTTGATTGGCATTTCTTTGTGCACCCACAATCGAAAAGATAACAATTTCTTTCTTTCTTCGTCCTTCGGTCTGCTTTTATAAATAAGATCATATTCAAACTAATATGTAGCTGCTTACCATTTTAACGGATGAAAAGCACTGATGCGTGCACATTGGTGTGCATAAACCCAGTCTCAAACCTGAAATATTAATCACGTATTGTGCTCAATTTTGATTTATAGGAGGCATGCCCTCTGCAATGGAGGATTCCTTAGGAGTTAACCGATCTCCATTGGTTCATTCTACCTCTAGACACAAGTATAGTGGTTACGAACCTTCTGATACGGAAACTGAATGGCAGGAGAGCCCATGGAATGTTTTGAATGAGTCGAAAACCAAATCTTCTATAGCGGTTAGCTCAATGTCAGCTCGATCTAGAACCCCTAATCCTTCAAGAATGAAAACCTCTCTTCCAAGTCGATCAAAGACCCCTAATCCTTCTCGAACCATCATCCATACGTCAAAGAGAACTAAAACTCCGGATCCTACTAGAACAGCTAGTCTCTTAAATCATAGTCAAAGAGAAGAAAACTTTGCAAATAATGTTAGAAGACACAATAGATCTCCATATAAACCGAACCGACATGGAAATGATATAGAATATTCTAGAAGAAACACGAGCCCCTTTAAGACTAGAGAGTCTCGGAGTACTAGCCCATATGAAGTAGAAGAGCATCGCAATATTAGTCCTTATAAAGCTAAACTTGCTTCCCCACACAGGATAAGGAAAAATGAAATTCAAGAAGCAACGCTCAATGTGATATCTCACAATGAAACTCGAGAATTTTCTCGAACGAGTCAGAGGTCAATTCATAGTCGAAATAGGTCAATATCAAGAGCGACCGAAAGGGAAACAAGTCGGCTGGAACGAAGTCCATCTCCCCTACCTAAGACCATTACTGTGAGGCGTAGTCCATCACCCCTAGTTAAGCCTATTATTCATAAAGAACACATAGATAATGAATTGAATGAAACAATTGCTAATGCAAAGTTATGCAAATCTCCTATTGCCGGCATTGTACTGCAAAGCACAGATTCTGTTTCACTCAGTGATATATTTGTTTCTCGTGTAATGGCAGAAGAATCTGGAGTAAAACATATTGACACAGTTGAAAAAATTGTTCCTGCGAAGTATATTGTTAATCAATCTCCACAAGAAATTTCAGTTTGTGCCATACCTCCACAAACAAACAGTAGCACCCCTTCTGCTTTTGGTCAGTTGACAAACAGCAAGAGTAGTATTTATAGTGGAAAATTGAGTGACAGTAGTAAACTGAGTGGAAGTTTTAAGAAAATAACTGCATTTGGACATAAAGCCCAAGCAGACACATGGTTATCATGTGTGAGAGGCGGCTATTGTACTAGATCAAAATCACCGAGATCTCGGGCGATTGATGAAGCATCTTTCATTGGAAGGGCACTTGTTATTGAAGAACTTAAGCCATTTTGGGCGGACAAACATGGGCCATGTACATTGAGTAAATTCATCTTTCACAAGCAACAGGCACAATTTCTTCAACAGTTGGTAAGGTTATTTTATTTTACCTCCGTTCATATCCATATGTTTATCAATTTATGTTACTGAGTACTTTGATATAGTTGATTGTTAAAAAGATAAGCGTAAATTAAGAAAATATTCCTTGGACAGAAGATGAGTCATTATCACATCAAATATCGGTGGGCGTGTGCATTAATTCGCATGCTTGCCTTTACCCAGTAGTATTCTTTTTGGAAAGACTGGCAAGGGCCTAACTATCATAGCCAGACTTCCTTTTTTTGCATATTAACTGAGAAAAGTTGGTTGCTCTCACGCAGCCTTTAGATAATTTGAGATGGCATGAAATAATTTTTTGATAATTTGGGGATAACTTTGAGCAAGATTGCATACATTTTATAAGCGAAGATCTGATGGGTTACTTAGTGTAAGTCAACAGCAAAATTTAACATGCATACATTTAAAAGTATCAATTCAATGCTGCAACACGGATAAAATCAAAATTATGCTGTAAACATTGAAGAAAATGTAGTCAAATTTGTCAGTATTACGATTACATACATCTGTAGGCACCATACCTATATTAGTAAGTGTCTGACATAAATCCTTTATATATTTCTTCTTCCGTGCAGATATCCCACGGTGCGTGCCCGCATATTCTCTTCAGAGGGCCTTCAGGTTCTGGAAAGAAATCATTAACTTTGGCTTTGCTGCATGATATATTTGGAGACTCCTCTCAAAAAGTACGTGGTTGCATTGTTGCTCAATATAATGATAACAGTTATAATTAGACAAACCAATGCTAAATTTTAATTTTAATTTTTTGGGCAGACTTCTGATGATTTAAGACATTTCCATGTTCAGGTAATATACATGTAGCATTATTTGTTGCTTGACTAGAATTGTAGAAATAAAATTTTCCTGTTTTTTCCCCATTCATTCATTTTAGTATTAATATTAAGTAATAGACAGGTGGTGTGCAGAAAAAGTTGTACAGTTTAAGTAGGCTGATAATTTGGTAGCTTGAACATATATTTAGGCCTGCAGCCTTTCCCCTGCATTAAACTGTTTATGAGAAATTATACATTTAGCAGATTATCCCTAATGTCTCTTGGATACGAGACTGAACTATTTTTGTACCCAATTTTCTTAACAGGAGGCTCTTTCGTTGCAATTTGCAATTCCATTAACTTATAGCCGTCACCATGTGGAAATCAACTTGAAATTTGATTCAGAGAATGCTAGATATGCTCTGATGGCTCTTGTTAAGGAAATGACAGTGGATGTCATGCATTCTCCTGATGTTAGTGATGTTAGTTTTAGAACAGATTATAAAGGTTTGGTTTTATGCAACTTTGATATTTCTTCATAATGGCTATTCTGGAATCCACAAAAGTCCTTTATATATCGATGTTTATTGCTTGATTTTAATTATACATTCATTTCCATTGCATCCCAAAAAAAAAAGTTAAGTGCATGCTTATTGGTTATTTTTAATGTTCTTGTTTGATTAGTAATACAATTTGACAACAGTAATATCAAATCACATGTGAACTTAAGGGCGTACGGGGAGAAAATCCTTCCATCTCAATAACCTGATCATTGGTTGTTTATTGTTACAGTGATCATTCTGTACAATTTTAATAAAGTTGCCGACAATCTTCAGCACCTTATAAAGTGGATTATGGATCGGTATACTGATACATTGAGGATAATTATTTGTTGTGAAAATGATGTTGATATAATTGATCCTGTGAAGACTCGTTGCAAAGTTATAACCGTGGACACCCCTACGAATCATGAGGTAATATCTGCTCTGGACTTTACATACCAAGCACTTAGAACCTCACTGTAAGTAGTAATCACAGCCTATCACCTCACGATGTGTTGCTTCTTCTTCTTTAATGAAAAATAGTTTTGAAATACTTGATGGAATACATCAGGAACTTTCTTGTTTAAAATTAAACTTGCTATATTGTCAGACATGCATGATGTAAGACACAGCTTAAGGTGAATCGTTTGAAAAGTGCAGCAATAGTAAGATGTGCCTATTAGAATGTGTGCATTTGCCCTTGAAAGTATAGATTGTATTGTAACCAGTATTTTAGCATGCACATCATTAAAAAAAAAAAAAAAAAAAAAAAAAAAAAAAAAAAAAAAAAAAAAAACTAATTAATGTATCAGAATAAGATAATTTTTCAGTGGAAAACAAAATATACACTAATTTAGTGTGAAAGAGAATGAATGATTGGATAGAAGATGAAATGTAAATTTGAACTAGAATAGGATGTATAATTCTCTTTTCTGAATAAGGAGGTACTTATTATCATACGTGTATGGCAAAAAAGCTTCACTAGATTGAAGTATTTGCTTATTAATGGAGACGCCAAATATTAGAACATGATTATCGAAAAATATGTAGTTTATCGCTTAGAAATCAACATTCGGGTGGTATATTACCTGGTTGTACGCATATTCCTTACTCTATCCTCTTTGTTGATCCGTTTAGTGCCAACCTTTTGTTTTCTCATCTTGCATCATATAAACAGTCTTAGGAAGGTCATTTTCTTAGCTCTTCTTTGCATTTGATTTGATATTCTTTCAAATTTGAGATGCCTGTTAGCATAATAAGCTTGAAAATAAGGAGCTTGTAGATTTTTTTTTTTAGTAGTCAGTATGGGTTGAGATGCATAATACTGTCAAACGTAATATTTGTATTAAGATGAAATAATACACAATGCCCTTATTTTTGTTTCTTATTTTTGTTGTTTCAAGATCACAGAGCTCCTTGTTGGAATAGCAAAGAAAGAGAATTTTGAGCTATCTCTTAAGTTTGCTTCCAGAATCGCTACCAAATCAAGGAAGAACTTGCGGAGAGCAATTATGGCTCTTGAAGCATGCAAGTTGCACAAGTACGGCACATGCATATTTAATTATGAATGTGGGAAAACTATTATTAATGTGTAGCATTGTTTATGATATGTAACTACACCATCACAGTTATCCATTTGTTGATGACCAACCAATTCCAGCTGGTTGGGAAGACCTAGTGATTGAAATAGCAGAAGAGATTCTTGCAGACCCTTCAACAAAAAGGTTAGATACAAGCAATTTGATAGTGATGGTTTCTTCTTCTTTTTCAACATTTCTTTTAAGCGCACTGTTAAAGTTTCCTTGGCTGAGTTTTCGTATTATAAGATTTATTTTTGTCACTAATATATCAGTATGCACTTGTCTGGAACAATTATGATATTCTTCAGCTTGGCATCCAATTTCTTTCAGTTTACAATGGCTCATCGTTCCTGATGGGCTGTCTGTTAGTGTAATTATTTCCTTTACAGTAACCGACTTCAATGTTGCTAATTGAATTTAATTCCTATGCTTTGAATGTTTCACCTAAACATCATTGATGAAAGGGGTAGTTCTGTTAGCCATTCCTTATGATTTGTGAAAAATAACCTATCCAAATTCTTCTGTGGAAGATAATCACCAAAGCAATAACCGTTGGCATTGTGACATATTGAGTTAATTTGACATAATTTATCAATGCTTAGCGCATTCGGTAATAACAAGAATTGCAGAAGTTCCATTTCTTGATTTTTACTTTACCTTTCAGGCTATTCTTCGTACGAGGAAAACTTCAAAAGCTTTTGGTCGAATTTGTGCATCCTAAACTGATTCTCCAGGTAATCAACAGTTTAATGGGCCTAATTTTTTGTCACTGTATAAACTTTCTACAATTTATGACATTTTTAATTGAATTTAATACGTTTCTTCCATATGAATTCAGAAATTGGTGGAACATTTTCTAAAGCGAGTAGAACCCAGTATTAAACGCGACCTATATTACTGGCTTGGATATTATGTGAGTTGAATTTTTTGCTTTAATACGTGTATCACTTACCATTTGCAAATTAAACAATAAATTCAGAGAAACTTTATCAAAATTGGGCAGGAAAAGAAATTGCCAGTGGGAACAAGTGCCCTGCTGAAGCTAGAAGGTAAACTATATCTTAATCCTCTTTTGATATTTTATTTTTAGTTATCTATAATTTAACATTTCTACACATATTCAGTGTTGTATTTTTTTTTTTTTTAAAAAAAAACTTATTATTCAAATATTTACATCATATAATTTTTACAATTATATGCAGAGTTCTCGGTTCTCCCTTACTATTTTACATTCAAGTCTATCTGTTTACATTTAAATAATGTTAAATTTAAAATATTTAAATAAATTCAAGTCGATAACGTTCCAGCATTAATTTGTTTAATAAGTCCTTAAAAATATCAACCTTAATATGTATACAGTTTTCATATTAGGCAAATGGTGAAATTAATTTCATATAACTGCAGAAATATCTCAAACGCATAACATTTTTTTTTTTTTTTTTTTTTTTTTAAATAAATAAGCAATAGTAACAATTTGAGTTATCATTCATTTATCTTACTATATTTGTCATATTTTGAATAATAAAATTCTATGCAATACCTAAAATTTGAATGCTATGTTTTCCTTAATTAACAGTCGCCTGAAATTTCACATGGTGATTTATAAATATAGAACCTTCAAAGGACAGAAAATTAGGAACAGCATATTGGTTGCATTTGCTTATAAGAAATTGAGCAACTGTGTTTTTATATCGGCAAGTTACTTGTTTAGTAACAGATGTAATAAGTTATGTCAGTTCATTTTCATAAGACGGAGAAATGTACTTAATTATTGTAAACCACAAAAGAATGCTCAAATTTTAAGGGGATTTTTTGGCTGTTCCTTTTTAAAAACTTCAAAAATCAATAAACATTCCTCTCGATAAAACCTTGTAAATTACACTTCTATTTTTCAAAACTCTTCCAAATTATTTTTATTAATATATCAGAAGTCAGTATGAATCACTACTACTTCCCTCGATTTGTTTGTATTTTTCCACTAAATGTAAATAGCACCAAACCGATGGGGGAAAAATAAGTACACTTCGCAAATGTTGCAAAAAATAAGCAAACATTTGCAATAAAAACTACAAATATTAAATTTTGTATTTATTTATTTTAATTTTGTCAAATATGTGTGGAAATGATGATAGGTTTTAGGCAATCTCATAGATGAAAAAAGTCCAAAACAATTTTATGGGGTAATTTAGAAAGCTTGTTAGGGAATCAAAGGGCGGGATAATAAGTATTTCCTCCACATTTAATACTTTGAATGCCACTGACTGATTGACTTGATCAACAATTGCACTCACAGAGTTCGTTGCAAAGTTTATGAGCATCTACAAGAAAAGCAATCCGTTACGGTCCTACAGCACTCGAACGCAATTTGTGTAGATAAACACGAGATGAATATTTGTAAGTTAGTTGATGTGTGTTTTGTACCATTGCAGTGTTAAATAATAATAATAATAATAATGGAATAATTTAAATTTGGATTTGGTGTATAAGAGAGAAATGAAGAAATAAGATGCGTGTGTTGCATGTATGTTTACTCAATGCAGTTAGCTTGAATGAGAATCATTATTTTTCTAGTAGCTCCTTGTCTTATAATGAAATTTAAACTCTGACAGTAATGCCGTTTTGAAGATATATTATGTGCAAATGCTTTTGCAATTATTTCACCAGTACGTAAAGTGTTAACGATAGAGTGAAATCGCATTTGGAAATCAGCAACAAAACTTGATATTGATCTTGATGACCTTTAAATGTACCATATAAAGGCTTAAAATATATCCTTTGGAGTTTGTTTGTGAATTACTTGAAGAACAAAAAACTGTGAAAAGTCTCAGAATAAAAAAGTGCAACATCTTAGCATATGCGTAGTGGTGAGCAATATTTGGTTCAAACCGAACTAACCGATCAAACCGGTTCATTTCAGTTAGTTTGGTTCGGTTTTAAAATTAAATCGGTTTGAATTCGGCTTGTAATTTATTTTATTTTATTTTTTTTTGTTATTGGTTTGACTGAATTAAACGAACTTTTAATTTAGTATCTAAATTTACGGTATTGTAGTACTTTAAATAATTAGTTTAGTTATATAATACAAAGACATTTATTGCAAATGGATCAAATTGTATCATAAACATAAAATTTACTATATAAAATAAAATTTCTCCAAACATGAATCTATGTTTTATATTGTGCGAAATCATCATTTGAATAATAATACATCCTTCAAGTTCGGTTAAACCGGTTACCAACCGAATTAACCGAAATTAATCCAGTTCGGTTCGATTTGGAATTTTTTTTGTTTCAATTCGATTTGAGTTTTTTTACGTTTAAACCAACCGAAGCGATCGAATGTTCGCCTCTACATATGCGGTAGTCGTATTCAATTTAACGATTCTGCTGAATGATGATTGTTTTTGTTGTTTTGGGTTAACAAATTGTTATTTATGGTTAATCTCGGTTGATGAAGCAATGTTTGAGAGGGTTATTGTATGATGCGAAGTAGGTAATATTCCTGAATATATCTTGTAGGCGATCTTAGAGAAATTGCACTTTTGATTCAATCTAGAAATTTAGAAAATTTAGACAACAAAAATGGACATAATCGATGAAACAACGGATCTTCATTATTAATCTTCTGATTTTCATCATTCAAATAAGTACAAAATGATTCAGTGATCAAGATATTGTATCTCTTAAATTTATATCTAATTTTATGTTCAAATAACCGATCTTTTTATATAATGATAAAATATATCGTTTTTCATTTTGAATATTTAACGAATTACAATTCTATTTGGTGAATTCTGTAATTTAGAAATATAGTATGAATTGGAATTGCAATTATGAAAATTTGCTTATGAGAATAAACAATTAAACGTAAGCATTGCTTGTTCATACCTACTTAACCTTGAATTATCTTTACTAATCTTTACTAATAATCAGAATAGGTTTGGTGTCACACTTTTTTGGTGTACACCTGAACTGACAAAAATGCCCTTCATACATCTTAATAAAATCTGTTAAAATACGGAAAATTAGCATCCGCGTATTTCATTTGAAGCACATCAACATATTTCCATTTGAAAAGCCCAAGAAAAAAGCATCTGCAAAATTTAAAGCATTTGACTGCTTCAATTACTCACAGCCTGTGAATGCGCGAATCAACTCTTCACCTTTTAAATATGGTCCGACCGTGAAGTACCCAAACATCCCTTCAAATAATTTTATGATCTTTTTTTTATCGTAAAAGAATTTAATAGGTTCAACATTAGATCAAATGAGGCAACAAATGCAAAATTTTAGGCAATCGTCCAAAGAATATGCATGTGAGGAAAAAGGAATAAGCATATGTAAATATAAATAGAAATGAATAATATATAGAGAGAGAGAAAATTGGGGAGGGGGGGGGGGGAGAGACATGGAGAAATAAATCAATGCAGACAAAAATGGTAAAACTGGACTATAAATTCACACATTTAAATATTGCCTTTTTGAGCACCTAATCCCAAAATCAATCAATTAATTTATTAAAACCTTCCTTTTACGTTAACATAAACATATATGTACTATGCTAATAACTCATTGATTATAATTAACGTACAATTCTTTTTAAACTGAAAGATTCCAATCAAGTTAACAAAATTAATATCAATTTTAAAATAGACCTAAATAATGCATCTTTTTTATCATAAAAGAATTTAATAGGTTCAACATTAAATCAAATGAGGCAACTAATGCAAAATTTTAGGCAACTGGCCAAAGAATATGCATGTGAGGAAAAAAGGAATAAACATATGTAAATATAAATAGAAATGAAGAGAGAGAATTGGGAGGGGGGAGGGGGAAATAGCATGAAAAATGTGTAAATAAATCAATGTAGACAAAAATGGTAGGAAAACAACAAAATGAGGTGATCCACAATAAATTAAAATAAACATAATATGATCATTATTACATAACGTAAAGATAAATTTGGACTATACAATCACATGTTTAAAAACCACTTTTTTGAGCACATAATCCCAAAATCAATCAATTAATTTGTGAATATAAATTTGTAGCTTAATATTTGTACTAATAAGGATACAAATAGTCCTGTAGCTTAAGTTTTGTTGCCTAATAGTTTGGGTATGGGTGCATGCACATTTGTTTGACCATAGGCTATAACATTTAACCGGCTATGAAATGTTTGCTAGATACCCATTCTATATATCTGAGGAACAACAATCCACGCGCGAAGCGCATGCAGTGACGCTCGTAAATAAAAATAAAATTGTTATTATTTTAATGTAAGAAATGAAATAAATTCGGCTTCATCTTTTGGAAAATGGTTAATATTTTAATTCATTAGAATGAATGATCGGGCAAGTGGATTTCCATATTTTATTTAGGTCTAAACCTCATAAATTGCGATCTAAGGAATTATAAGGAATAAATATACGATTTTTCCAGAAAGAAAGAGATGTACAAAGTACTGTATATTGTACTGTTTATTTCAATGAATAAAAAGAGGATTCCTTATAATTACAAACATCACGCAAAGTTTCTTCTTTTGGGTAAAAATAAGGAAATACCTTTGTAGCAACCAAGGGTAAAACCAAGTTTCAAATTATTAAATTTCATAGTTTCCAAGAATAAAATAGAAAAAGAACTAGTTAAAAAGGTTACGGGTTATTTTTAACATCTTCATAAAACCGCTCCTTCGATATGCCCATAGGGACTAGGGCATTTCCTCTTCTCTACCGCCCTCACCTTATCATTTCTTTGTTCCCCTACGTTTTCCTCCTTTCCAAAATCTTCCCAGCTTTTCCATAATTGTAACGAAGGAGTTTGTACCCCTCTCTTCTAGCCCAAATTTCATTAGACGCGTTCCGATTTAGCCGCTTGTACTAGCAAATCCTCCTGATTTCCCTTTGCTAGCCACTATCGCGGTGTCCGCTTCCGAATTTCAGCCGTTCCTTGTCGATCTACACCCTAGCTAGTTTTCATGACTTAACATGCTTAACTTCTTCTGGCGTCTTGCAGATAATTGTTGCACAAGGTCTCCAAGTCAGGTGATAGATCCGAGTTTTACTCCACTGCATGTGTGTTTTCTGTCTGGTGTCCCTGTCTGCTGATGCTCCGGTGAGTTCGTTGTTGCTTTGTTTTCGTTGGTGCTTGCTGAGTGCTTTGGTGTTGGGTCGACTTGACTATGGTGAGGAAGTTTTCATCCTCAGTGTGGTGTTTCCTTTGATTCATAGCTATCGACATTTTCATCATTTCACGATTTACCACTATTCTGTTATACTAGTTCGTTGTTCTTTCTGAACATTTTTGTACTAAGCTCACTTTGGCCACAGACCCATAACTGCACAGGCAGTTCATATCTTAAGTGCAGGAAAGCAACGTCCTAAACCGCTTGCTTGGTGAGTCCTCGACTCAATGTTTTGTTCAGTGATCCAGGGTAGCAATTTGATTGGTTTTGTTGGTATGATGTTAACTGTTTGATGTCTGTGTGTTTATTGGCTTCGACTTGTTTGGGATGAATTGTTGTCTTGGATGTATAATAGGGGTGGGAGCGGTTTTGTCCGGTGCGGTTTGAAGCTCAAACCGCTTCCGCACCGCATCAAACAGTTGATAAAAAATACAAACCATTATACCAACCGTTCAAACGGTTCGGTTTCGGTTCTGTTTCGATGTAATACGGTTCGGTTTTGGTTCGGTCCAGTTTGAACCCATATTAAATATGAAACAAGAAAATTACTTCCATCAACAATCAGTTTACGATTGTATGACGTTGTGTCACCTGAAGGTTAAAACACATAGTGTTATCTTTAATTAATATAACTACAACATTCGTTGAAAATAAAATATATATCGTTAAATTAAAAGTCAGATAAGAATTTGCTATTTTGTTTATCATAACATTGTCGATGTAGCTTTGCGGTTCGGTTCGGTTTAATATGGTTTGGTAAAAGTTCAAACCGCAATCGGACCGTATCGTTGCGAATCGGTTCGGTTTGGCCTGTTTGATTTAGAGAGAGAATCTGGTGCGGTTTTCCGCACCGTTTTGGTGGTTCGGTCTGGACGGTTTCCGCATTGCGTTGCGGTTTATGCCCACCCCTAGATGTATTTGTTGGTTACCTGGATTTCTGAGTTTGGTAATGTTATTCTGGGGCTGTTGGGAGTGGAATGTGATGAACTACCTTGCTTGTTTGTTGGTAGTTTGCTGAAGTTAAGTGTACAGTTATGCTACTCTCCTCTGTAGCTGCTGCTTTGATGCTTCATTGTGGGTTTGTGGCATGCCTGGTTTCCTCCTTGATGCTGCCGTTGAACTATGTTAGATGCAGGTTTCAGAAATGTAAATGTACCCATGTTATGCATTCAAGGTTATGAGTGACACTGAGTTGAAGCAACCTGTTTGTTTTCTAAATAGCGTTACCTGAAATAGATGTAATGTCTCTTATGTAATATAATGCAATGATGTAACTTGTTGCAGTAGTCTAATCTCTTTGATTAGCTCATGTTCTGTTAGTTAATATAATAGTAGTGGTCGGTCCACTATAAAGACGTTTGTGGTGGACGGACTACCTTAAAAACTGAATGTAGTAGCTTGACATTCAGTTTATTCATGTAAAACTGCATTTGTTATTTGTTATAATACATAGTGTTACAGATCACTTTAAAAACCGGTCGGCTCGGCTTTGCCAAAAAAGGTTAACGGGATTGGGAAATTGTCATAAAAGAAAAAAAAAGTTAAATGTAGGCAAATTAAGAAATGGGTTAAAAAGAGAAAAATAGAAATGAAAATGGTAAATGAAATTGGTTAAAATGTAAAATAAACTGATAAGAATGAGAATGTAGACTAAGAGTCTAAATAAAAGATTAAGTGACAAATAGGAATGGTTAGGGAAGGAAATAAATATACATAAAAGAAAATGTACATGTAGCTTCGAGTTTGAGTTTAAAAAATGGATGGAGTTCAATCTGTAATATAGGAAAATTGTGCAGTTCGTTATAGATAAAGGGTAAGTTAGGAATGGTTCTTCTAACGATGGTATGATAAATATCGTCGGAGCACAAAATAAGTGGTGAAGAACGAGTATAGAAGAAGTTTGATCTTGTGAAGTTTATGGATAACTTCGGATTAGACAATAATGGATGGCCCATTCTTGATGATGTTTTGAAACGAATATCAAAGTATACAATAAGAGGGTTAGTACTCGTAGTGATGATGGAGATATATATATATATATATATATATATATATATATATATATATATATATATGTATATATAATTTTAGTGCACTTTTATTAACTTCTGAAATAACAGTACATAGACATGTTACTAACCTGGTTGAACATAGAGCAAACAATCTTAAACAGAAAATATAACATAAAGCAAACAATCATAAACAGATGCAATGAATTATGTCAGTTCATTTTCGTGACATGGAGAAGTGTACTTATTGTAAACTACAAAAGGATGCTCAAATTTTAAGGGGATTTATGGTTGTTCCTTTTTAAAAACTTCAAAAATCAATAAAAATTCCTCTCGATAAAACCTTGTAAATTACACTTTTATTTTTCAAAAATCTTCCAAATTATTTTTATTAGGGTTTTTTAGCCTCAAAGACAAAACGGACAAAAAATTGTTTTATAAGGACAAGGGGCTGAAATTTTATCCATAAGGACAAATTTTAGTGTAAAATGAGGAATTCAGGAGCCCACTATAATTCTTCACTTTACACTAAAATTTGTCCTTATGGATCGGGGTGTAAACTGGTCGGACCGGACCGGACGAAGGTGTGTCCAAGCTCTGTTCTATAAGAATTCGGACGGACACGGACCGGATACCATATAGCCTCGGACTGAGCCGGACAACGGACTGTCCTGTCCGATATAGCCTTGGATAATAGAAAAACATCGAATATTTTATATCGGACGGAACACTAGTGTGTCCAAGCTCTGTTCTATAAGAGAATTGGACGGACACGGACCAGACCCTTTATAGTTTCGGACCGAGTCGGACAACGGACTGTCCTGTCCGATATACAGCCCTACTTATGGATAAAATTTTAGCCCTTTATCCTTGTGGAACAATTTTTTATTCATTTCGTCCTTCAGACTATTTTCCTGTATCAGAAGTCAGTATGAATCACTACTATTTCCCTCGGTTTGTTTGTATTTTTCCACCAAATGTAAATAGCGCCAAGTCGATGGGGAAAAAATAAATACATTTCGCAAATGTTGCAAAAAATAAGCAAACATTTGCAATAAAAACTACAAATATTAAATTTTGTATTCACTTATTTTTATATGCATGCAAATGATGATAGGTTTTAGGCAATCTCAGTGATGAAAAATGTCCAAAACAATCTTATGGAGTAATTTATAAAGCTTGTTACGGAATTAAAGGGCGGGATAATAAGTATTTCCTCCACATTTAATACTTTGAATGTCACTGACTGATTGACTTGATCAACAATTGCACTCACAGAGTTCGTTGCAAAGTTTATGAGCATCTACAAGAAAAGAAATCCATTACGGTCGTATAGCACTCAGTCGCAATTTGTGTAGATGGACACGAAATGAATATTTGTAAGCTAGTTGGTGTGTGTTTTGTATCATTGCAGTGTGTAACGAACCAGTAATTTCAACATATTTAAATATAGGTTAAATTAAGATTTAACTTAAAATAATTATTTATATTTGGAACTTTGTCTATTTGAACAATATACATAAACCATTTCCGTAAATTTACAGACATTTCAAAACGACATCTACATTTCTAACCCATTTGAATCTTTAAAGTTAAAATGTTTCTGTTGTTTAAAATACGAACACTATCGAAATAAGAGTTACTACCATTTTAATTTATTTTGAAACTTTAATATTGATCTTGTAATTTGGTTTATAAAAGAAAAATATGCTTATATATGGATTATTTTGTAAATTAAATTTTACATGAACGTTTTGCTAATAAAAACTTTTTGCTTTACTAATCAACTTTAAGTTATATATATTCGGAAATCTAACTTTGAATTGTATCTTATTTAACTTAGAAAAAAAAATATCATTGACAAATTTGATTTCAAAATAAAAGTAAAGTTTAATATAAATAGTGATAATTTGTGATTTTTTTTTGGAATAAACCGCTAAACTTAAATTTATGTCAAGATGATACCATTTGTAGTACAGTTAAATGTAATAAAAAAAAAACAAAGAATGAATCAACAATTTTAAAGGAAAGAAAATGAAGTAATAGTTTTAATATTGAAATAAAATTTTATGTTAATTAAATTTCTAAAATTTAACATCGGATAAGTTCAACATTTTTCATATTAAATTTCAGCATTGCTTATCCATTGTGCCCGTTCTCAAAATATATAAGAAAATGTACGTAAAACAGTTTAACGTTAGTTAACGCGTTTGCTGCGTTGACCGTTCATGTCCGTATAAATGAATATAAATAATTAAATAAAAATAAATAAGGGAAAAAGAAGAAAAAGGAATTTAATTTTTAATTTCCTAAATAGTGTTAACAAACGGGGGAGAAATCAACGGTGTAAACACAAATTGGAACCACACCATAACGGTAGACAATTTTCAGCTAATTTAACACTTATCTAAAATAGTAAAGATCCTTTACTTGTCTGAGATAGTCTTACACGTTGCCTCATTAATTTGAAATTTCATTTCTCCCTAAAAATAGGGCAACAACACAAATATTTTTCCCGGTCAGTGCAAATATTCTGAAATTACTGTGCAAGATTTTGAAATCTCTTTCTGTCAGTAGCAAATATATGGTAACAATAAACCAAGATTTAGAAAATATATGGTGCAGAGAATCCAACGTTTTCTTCAAATAAAATATTCAGAACCTAGAAATCTAAGCCTTCATTCCTCCCTCGCGTGAAATCTTCTTCCTCCTACGCATTCTTCTTCACCCAACTAACGTTTCTCTTCCAAAATTTACAGTACTCGAAATAAAAAGAGGGGGGGGGGGGGGGGGGGGAAGAGAGAGCGGAAGTGCCAAAAATGCGCAAGCCTGGAGGAAAATAACTCACTCTTCATCACTTGCTCCATCCTTCTTCTTGCCCACTTTTGCTTCCAACCTAATTCCTTTTTCACGTGAAGGACTGGAAAGGCTCCTATCCCATTTTCTCCTACACCGATTTTCTTCTTACCCATCTTGTGGATTCCATTTTCCCTTCAACAGTACTCATCTTGTCAAAAATAAATCCCGCACTTCCTTGTCGGCAACGTCCACTCTCACTCCATCACCTGAAGCCGCCGACAGGACCACCAGCACCGTCTCTACCTTCTCCGATTACTCAGAAGCCATCTTCCCCTCTTGCTCTCTGCTCATCTAAAGTTGGGCGTGCTTTTTGCCTCACCGCGCTCCGCTCATTTTCATCCAATGCCCGACGCTTTCCTGTTGCCAAGCTCCGGTCGCCGAAAGCTTCCTCTTGCTCTTCGCTGGTTGCCGAAGCCTTTCTTTCGCTCTCACAAACCCGGAATCCGCAAGTGGAAAAAAAATGAGTAAGAAGCTGCAGCTCCTCAGTGGTCAGAGCTCGTGCTCCGCATCCAGTCGAGCCACCAGTCTTCGTCCGAGCTTCGTCATCCCATCCAGCATCTTGATCTGTTGTTGCCGTAAGTTCTGTCTCCTATTTTCTTGTTTGCTTCACTGTGTTAATGTGTGAGCTACTTACTGCTTGGTTGCTATAGCATAATGCATGCATATGGCCACTCATATGTGTACGTGTGGTGAACTGCAAGTGTGCGTGAAAACCAATATGATTCACTCCATCATGCAACTTGCAGTAGGTCGAAGCACCTTGAAACGGGTCTCATTTATCTTCCTATAAGCTATGATGGTGGTGAACGCACGCAAGAGCAAGTAGTTGGTTTTATACGCACACTGTTCGTTGAGATTTAGCCCTTGTGCACTGCTGTAACAGCGAAGCACACATGCGGATTTCGACAAAAATGGTGTTGTGTTTCCTCTCAACTATTTTGCTAGTGTATGCAAGGTCACTCTTTTCTATTTTAAACAAAAATGGTATATAGTTGAGTGGTTTGAAGTGTGGGTGGTAAATGAGAGGTCACTAGTTCTAACCCGGTTGTAGCAATTGGTGTTTTTGATCAATTATTTCTGGCTGAAACCATTCGCATAAATTTTTGCATGAAATTTTAGTCCGCATTTCTAAATAAAAACCGTGCCTTTGTTCTAAGTAACGAATTTTTCTTTGTAGCCATCAGCGTCGTTCCACTCATATTGTGTCTTTTCTTTTTGCCATCGAAGGTGAGTTTTTCTCACTCACAGACTAACTGATTATTAAGTGAATTAAACACTTCAGATGTTGAATGGAATGTTAGGGTGCTCTAGATTTGTTTGCTTTGTGGTTGTGCACGTGCGACACACTGTTATTTCATATGACACTATGGATGTATGCTTGACATGCTATGTTTATTTTCTCACCATGCAAGTTCCCTTTATAATTAGAAACCATTACGGGTTGAAATGATACATACCCGAACCCCTTGTGTATTCGAATCAGTTTGGGATGCGGGTTTAAATGATATATACCCGGGATTCAAATATTCTAAAGAACGGATTGAAATGGTAAATATCCGTATCACTTGACCATAGGATAGAAAATTATATACGGACACCATGGTCAATAAAATAAAAATATTTTGAAATATTTTATCGTTTTTGTGAGTTGAAATTTTAATGAAATTTTCATATAGCATAAAGAAAAGTTTAAAAGAAATTTCAATCAAATTGTTACTTGAATTTTTATAAGAAATCCAATTTGTATTAAATTAAGTTTTAAAGTGATTTTTGCAAGTTAACACCTAATTTTAATATACTTAAATAAATTTTTTATAACTTTATGTTCATATAATGAATTTGATAATATGACAATTTTAGAATTTAATGATTTAATGTAAAGGATTTGCAAAAACTTGATAAAGATTTTCAAAACTTATTTTAAAAATATGATTTGTCAAATGGAACTTCTCCATGAAAATATAAGAAAGATTTTGTCAAAATGTAAAGTGTTAAGTGTAAACGTAATATGTTATTTACATCATGGTGAATACGAGTTTTGTCAACAAGCTAGAATTTAACAAATCACATTTTGATTTATAGCTAACGCTAAAAGTGGTTTGGAGATTTATTATATGAAATGGATATGTGGAACCCAAGGTAAACATTGGTTTGAAAATCGTTTTAACCATGAAGTATTGAAATTGAACCAAACAAATGGGAATTTGTTTAAATGTAAAATTTTGATGGGAAAAGAAATTGTGAGACATGGTGTAACGTCCCGTATTTTTACGGCATTATAATTAATTTATTAAATTATTTAAATAATGGTTTGGTAATTTAATGGTTTAAATTAAATAACTATGAATATTTAATTAAATAATATATTTAATTCTGAAATAATCAGAATTAGTTGAAATGACAATATTGTGTGAATTGGACAATTCAAAGTATACAATTCAGTTTAAAACTGAATTACGATAACGAATATATTTAATTAACGATGGTTAAACGTATAATTTATATTATAATTTTAATCGAGCTCCAAATGGCGCGGCAGTTCGTAATTTCGTGATTCGAACTTTAAATGAATATACAGAATCCGTTTTAAGCCAGATTTCTGTGAAACAAGAAACATTCGGAGCTGGTGAAGTATATTTTTCTAATGGAAGAGAAAAATCGAGATTTCGTCAGGTAGATTTTGATTTATGTCCAAATCAAATTTTCGAAAAGTCGCTATGGAACTCCTTTATAATTTATAACGATTTATTTATATTATAAATGGATTTTTAATATAAACTGAATACTGATTTAATCTGGATTTGAAATGTCGAGTTATAAATTCAGATAAGAATATTTTGGAGATGTATTATATTCTATATGGATATATATATATATATATATGATAATATTTATTTATAAATATTTAATTTAATTATTTTTAAATATATTAATATTTAAATGGGTTTATTTAGAGCTTTAAAAATAGCCAGTTTTGCAAACGACCTCCGTTTTCGATGAAACTAATTTTGTTGGATCCAAAATATTAAATTATTGTTAGATTTCAATTTCCGTGATTTTTGAAGTCAGTGTGTGGTCGTACGGATTTTTAATGTGAAAAACAGTCAACACTTTGACTTTAAAAATACGCTTGTGAGCAAACGGATTCAGAATTCGACGAAACAAGTTTCGTTGGGTCCGTATTGTCAAAATATAGTTGTGCGTCCATTTTCATTGGAATTGGATATTTTGTGTGACTACAGGGATTTTAAAGGACAAATATAAATAGCGTTACAAATAATATTAATAAATTAATCGATTAAAAAAATAATATACCTATCCTATAAATATACCTCTATCTCCCTTAACCCTAAATTTTATTTCCTCAGTAGTCAAACTAAAATCTGCCAACAGGAATTTCTTCCTCACACCTAAATCGCAACTTTTAAAAATCAAAACAAATCAAAAGAAAATCCTAAAATCAATATATTTATATATTGGAAATCCTTATCGGCTACTCTTCAATTCTTTGCTATTTTTACTGCGCGCGATTCAGTTTTTGGGGGTATCGAAATGCACAGTGAACATAGGGTCGATTAATTCGAGTTCAAGGTGCATCGATTTGGATGTTTGAGAGTATATTTGGATTTATGAGGCATTTTCGAGTTTGCGTGTGCTTTCTGGTGTAGTATAGTTGATCGAGGTGACGAAGTCACTGTGAAAATCACCGCGGTTACCTGTAAGCGTGACGATGAGGAGAGGAACGAGTGTGGAATCAAGAGAATAGGGTGGTGGAGCACGTCGAGTGAGGAAGACAAGTGATCTTGGTTTCGAAATTAGTGGAGGTATGGTGGAGATTGGGGTCGATGTCTGCATTGTCTTGAGTTGGAAAACGCGACAGCTAAAATTGGCGTGAATGTGTTAAAATGTTGATGAATTGATAGAGATTTTGACGGAGAGTATGAATGTATTGTTAGTTATGATTAATGATGAAGAATGAGGAATGCTTGAGGTGAAGAATCGGCTATGTTTTGGAAGAAGAGGAGCGTGGTTGGAAGGTCTGAAACAGGAAGAAGGACGCGTCAGGTATATAATGTTGGGTTTGGGCCAGTTTTTAATGAGAGGTCCAAATTAAATGAAAAAAAAAAGAAATATGAAGAAAAAGGGGTTGTCGAATGGAAAGGTGAAGTGTGTGGATGGTTTCATGAAGAACATAGGGGGAACGAATTGAAGAAGGAAGGGAAATGGTTTGTTGTTTACTGGAAGGGGACATCGATGTTTGGAGAAGATGAAATGGGGCGCTGGTCAGTTTTAACGTGGATGAATGGGCCTGTTTAAATGGTAAAGCCCATATTCAAATTTAAATTAAGTTTAAATTCAATTAAAATAATGTATTAACTTCATAACTTGCACATATTTTAACGAAATTCAGTGAAACAAGATCCGTTGGGATCGTAGGGACGGTGACTACACCATGGAACTGACTGGGATCGAATTGGAGCTCGTTACAATTTATAGCAAAATAAATTGTCTGTCTGAATCAACCGATAATTATCGTTATTTAACGATGACCGTCCAATGTGAGTAAATCTCACTAACTCTGTACAGTTTATATTTTATAAATATAATCTAGTGTTGATAAATGATGATTGATTGTTGTGTGTTGATTGTTGGTTGAACTGTTAATTAATTGGCTGAAATTATAGATAAAGTTATATATATGTAATCGTTAATTATATAGTGATTATGTTTATCAGAGTATTTCATATAGAAATGAAATCGATGTTATTTATATTGTTTAACATCTGTGAATGCAGGGAAATAGGTTGGAGGGATCCAACTGGATTCCTCAATATTTATAATACTGTTTGTTTCCATATATTGTGATATATGATGTGATATATAATCTGTGATTGATTATGGGTGTGTAGATGATGTTGATCATGGTTATTTGGTATTTTAAATACCATAAGAAATACCGGAATGTGAAAAGAGAATTTTCAAAGTGTAAATTGAAAATAATACAGCTATAAAATCAAAGAATTTTATAAAAGGTATATTTATAAAATCAAAGAATTTTATAAAAGGATTATTTATATAGAAAATAAATAGAAGTATAAAAGGATTATTTATATAGACAATAAATAGAAGTATAAAAGGATTATTTATATAGAAAATAAATAGAAGTATAAAAGGAATATTTGTTTAGAAAGTAAATAGAATTATAAAAGGAATATTTGACGAGATATAAAAGAATTATGAGAAGATTGTTTAAAGTGGATATTAAATAGAAATTTTTTTTAACAAATAGATTGAGAAGATTAATTTATAAATAATGTTCTATAAATTAAATAAAATATTTATCATTTGATAAACATAATATATAAGACTGAATTTATATAGAGAAGTAGGAATCAGTTTTAACACCGATATTTTAAATGGAATTTGAGCAGCATTTATAAAGGTGATTATGAATGGGATTATAAGTGTTAGAAAAATAAAATGAGATTTTATATAAATAATTCTATAATTAGAAGTATAAATAGTAATTGGATTTGGGATATTGTTTTAAATACGAAATCAAACTGCTTTGATTGTAAAGAAGAAATATTATTTACATTTAATGTGAATAAAGGATTTAAGTAATTATTTTGCTAATAAAATATTTATAAAGGAAATAGGGTTTGAGATAGGAATTAAAATGGAGTTAAAGGAATTAGAAATTGACTGGAGATTAGTTAAATTGAACAGCTGTCTGGGTATTGATCTGATGTTGGTTTCGGCCTTCGGGGTTAATACGTAGGGGGTTGTTCTCTTACTAGTTTACAGTTAGAGACTGATATATGTGAGAAGATAGTGATGCATGAATCAGAAATGGAAACATTTTCCAAAGTTAATAACGTATATTTTCTAAAATTAGAAAATAAGGATTTGATGAATATATGGAAACGAGAAATGGGAAAATGAATAAATGTTGATTGATGATTGATCGATTGTAACGTCCGAGATTTTTCGGCTATTTAAATTGGTATATTTAAATCTGTTTATATATTATATTGGAAACATAATGGATTCTATATTGAATTTTATTTTATAAAATGCAGTTCGAATATATATAATTATAATATAATTAAAACGAGCTTGTAATGACGTGGTAGTTTGTAAATTTTGATCTGAACTTTAATCGAATATATAGAATTGGATATAAGTTGGATTTCTGTGAAACAAGAAATATTTGAACCAATTTGATTATATCTCTCTAACGGAAGAGAAAAATGAAGATTTCATTCTATAGATTGTCAGTTATGTCCAATTCAAATTTCTGAATAGTCGCTATGGAATTTCGTTAATAAACGATAACGTTTATAAAGGAATTTCTATATATTTGGATACCGTTTTAACCCGAAATTATATGATATTGAGTTATATATCCATGTTGGTCTATTTTGAAATTGTATAAGATCTCATGTAGAGATATACGGTAATTATTATTTTAAATAGAATTGTTTTAAATTTAATTCTATTTTATCAACCGTATATAGGGCTTAAAATATAGTTTTATTTGCAAACGACCCCCGTTTCCGATGAAATAAATTTTATTGGAATGCGTATAATTAAATATTGCTAAATTTCCAGTTTGGAGCCAATCGGAATTATTTTATCGGTAGGCGATATTTAGGGGTGAACCGATAAATTAAGATATCACCGTTGTGCAAACGGAGTCCGTTTCTGATGAAATAAATTTCATTGGAACCGGAACGTCGAGAGTAATGGTGTGTCTATGGTGTTCGGAGCTTGGGTGTGACAGTACAAATTTAACAGTTACGAATAAACATCGGTTAACGAGAAAATTTAATACTATACTAATATAAATTTAAAATTTAAAACTTAATTTCCAAGTTTTCTTTCATCTACCCCAATGTGGCACAGATAAGCTATGTTGAAATAAAAATTCACTCAAGCACCGTGTATTGTTAAATCACAACAGCGTTACTCTATGCATATAGAAAAAAAAGAAAAAGGGCACGCACAACTACACAGAACAAATTCAATACATATGCTGTGATCTATGAACCTACCCCTCTCCTGCAGCTGTGTTTTCAAATTGAACTCCATCAAATGAAAAGAAGAAAATCTCAAGTTAAGATTTCAGCTACCAACTGCACGTGCTTCTATTTCACAACATCTTCCTATTTCTTTTCCTTCTGCAAACCTAAAATGTACAGTGGAACCTACCTACTTTGTACAATCAACTTGATAATGCTACAGCGTACAACGAGACACCTATATTATTTAAATTGTTTAATTTTGCCTTGCCTGCCAAGGGTTTTATTACTGTGCCTTACAAACAAATTACCACGATTCTTTTCCATATATATATACCCAGGATTTGCGTTTCAATTATCCCACACACTTTCCAGCCATTAAATCGAAACGAAGCTTCAAAGCCAAACTCCACTCTTAAAATCCACACAACTCCATTATATTAACTAAACCGAAAAATCACCCTGTTTACTTCAGTTCGTGTGTGAAACATGTGCGCTGTTTTCAAGGAAATGAGATCTGTGTTGGCTAAACGGAGGCGTGTAGTCAATGTGAGGAGGTGATTGGCGATCGCAGAATGGTGTACGGCGGTGTTAGCATGAGGAGAGTCTCGAGTTGTATGTATACAAACTTGACGTAGCTGCAGGTTGGAAAGTCGGCAGTCGAAGTGGGATGAGTTTGGAAATGAACTGGGAAGTGGATTTGCGAGTCTTTGAAGGTGGGGGTACTAGCGGTCTTATGTGAACCGGAAGCAATGGGGGGAACGAACGTGCATAAGGGAGAGGACCGTGTTCAGACAAGTACTAACGCATGGAAGAGGAGATGCAGTATGAGGAGGATCCATCTGTTTGAAGAGGAAGGAGCAATTTGCGGTGATATAAACGTAAGCTTAGTTTTGGTTAATATTATATATATATATATATGTAGTTATTAAAATACATAGGTACCTAGCTAGTGTTTCGTGCCGAAACAATATATAACGAGCTGGCAAAGTTTTGTGAACATTCCCGATTGTCCAAGTGCCAAATTGCGGCTTTTATAAACATAATTATAATATATATATATATATATATATATATATATATATATATATATAGTGTATTAATGATATTACTGCACATGTATATACAACGGATAAAATGCATTGGGGAAAGATAATATGCCTAATCTATTTTCAAACCGTGTATTAGTCATTAGTCGGGTCTAACTAGATCATTTTGTGCCAAATGATAATTACAAGATGCCTGATGCCTAAACAAAGTGACATGGCCCAAATATATATGATATCAGCCAGGATTCACATATATAATATAACATGCCTATATTTAGTGAATACATGCCGAACGTTTTCTTTTAAACATGCCTAAACACCCACTTTGTTATCATGCGTTCCATTTATATAATGTACATAAAAGTGAACAAAATAAGAAATTTAAAATATTATTAGTAATATTATCTGAACAGATGAATACCGTATTAAATTATAATTTGGTAGTACATGAACAGAAGCGAACCAAGCAAATGGCATTGCAGTCGTATCGACGGACAAAATATTGGAGCTGTTCCAGTCAGGGTTAAACGCAGCTGGAAGATCGTAAAATAAACCATTTGACAACGAATGAAATATCCAAGGTGAGCTCAACTCACTCAGTTTATCCCGTTTATATTTTATATAAACCAGGTTTTTATTTTGTGTGCAATGTTTGTTGTTGGTTGATGATTGGATAACTGTTTGTCTGTATGTTGAATATTTTCAGATATTCACTAATTAAATTAAACAGTTGTTTAATTTAATCAAATTAAATCGTTATTTTAACAATTAGATTCCAAACGAGGTAACTTACCTTGTTGGTTACGTTTATAATAATATAAACATATTACATAAATCATCTGATGTTTGAATGGACGTTATAAGTTGATTGTTGGCTGTTATTAGTTAAACTGTTTATTTCGGTTTACCGTAATAAATATATTGTCGTATTGAATCTGAGGTAACCATTGTGATACAGGGAAGGGCAGGTTGGAGTATCCAACCAGATTCCTCAAATATGTTGTTTATATAAATTGTTAATCAATTTGATTGATTGTTGAACCAAAACTCATCACTTGTTTGATATTAACCAATAGAGTATATTGATTGAGTAATTATCGGCAGATGGCCTATAAATGAATTCGTTTTATAGAGATTGATTTACCGTCAGGTAAATCAATAGAAGGAAAGTTATAAAATTTGTTTTATAACTAAGGATAGATTTGAAATCTATTTTATTATTGATTATTTTTAAATAAAGTATTAAAGGAAATAAATAAATAATTTTACCTTGTAATTATAAAGACGAGTATATAAAGCAAGATTTGTGGGATAATGAGTTTTCTAAACAAGTGGGCAGAAATGAACCAAATGGTTAAGGGTTGAATTTTTTTTGTTTAACTGAGATGATTTAATTTAATTAGATTGTTAATTAAATTAAATACAATTATTTAAATCGAGTAAAAGAAAGGGCTAATGGAATTGGTTAACGAATTAACCTTGTTTTGAGACATCTAAGTAAACCGTTTGAACGAGAATTGATGTTTAGAAACAATTATTGAATTGTTAATTATTATTAAAGTTAGTTATTTTAAAATAACCTTTTGAAGGAAATTAACTATTAGTTAATGATAAACTAAACTTTTCAAGTGAAAAGGAATTTTAAGGTTAATTATTATTTAAGAAAATGATCGGGTAACCCGAACTCGATTAATAAAGCCAAAGGTGATCTTAGGACCTCGTTTACAATTAAAAGGGATTTTTAATAAGTTTACTCATATTTATATAAGTTAGATTTTTGGATTTATTTACAGCAAGAATTCTATAAAAGGAAAGTTTTAAACAAGTTTTTAATATTAGTTGAAATCAAACCGCAGATTAAGTAGATTAAATCTGATTATAAAAGTGAAGATATAATGATATGATCTGGAGATAAATGTTTAATTATGAAATGAAGTTTAATTGGACAAAACGAAGATAAGTGGTCATGAAAAGAAACTCTATAGTTAATGGAACCTTGGGTTAATTACTGGAATTTGGGATTCGTTTATAAACTTCTATCTATTTCGAAGATAAGAATGTTGTCGCCTCAAGGTCTGAGAGGTAAATAAAATACCCCATCTTGAACGACTTCATGATTATCCAAGGATGATATTAGTTTAGAAACGAGGGTAGTTGAGGACATTAAAGGAGTATTTTTTGTAAGGGGTATTATAAACTATGATTCGAAAAATTATAAGTTGGGTAACTTGGAAATGAGAACTTAAAAAGCAATATTCCAAATGTTGAAAGATTTAAAAGTTAAATTGTGCTCCGAAGTTCAGAATGTTTATTAAGTGAGGTTTATTCCGAAGTTCGGAATATGATATTCCAAAGTTCGGGATGATTAATCAAAGACGAGGTTTATTTCGAAGTTCGAAATGTTAAACGAAGAAACTAAATAAGAAGTTAACGACATTAGAAATTATAATATTTCAATATAAATGATAAGTCGATCTGATTTAGCTAAGGAAATAGAAGATAGTTATAACGAATAGATGTACTTAATTTGAGACAACAAATTATATTGGTGCTAATAATTTTACAAATGGAATTGGTAAGTAAAGTAAGAGTTTGAAATAGAATTTGTAATAATTGTTACAGATGTTAAGTTAACTAATTTGATTAATAAAAAGTAATACTAATTATTGCAATGATGTGAAAATATAACCATAAAGAGTAATAACTGTTTAACTTAAGAGACCAAGTGATGTTGTATACTAAAGCAGTGAATCCATTTCATTTTCTATGGATGATGGTTGTTTATTTTGATAGTTAAAACACCGACTATCAAAATCTGACCAAATCGATTGTTGGTATGGAAAGATCGGGATCAAATTTATATTCGAAAACCATTCCGATCAGCAAATACGTAAACGTTGAAGATGTTCAGAAGCTGATCGAGATGGAGCAATTGAAGACCGTGGATCTTCATAAGCGGAAGGATTATTCGTTGAATATACTCTAGTCTGCAGTTAGAGGTATTCTGACGTGATTCGGTTGTGAGTGGGATTTCGCGGATTGCAAGGACTACGCGCTACTGATCCTTTGGATGCAGTAGGAGAGTGCCTTCGGTTCATCCTGTTCCTGGATGACATGTATGGACAATGCGAATGGCGGCCAGATGTTCCAAAAGTCGATTATAATCTCAAGCCTCATCAACCGGGAAATGACAAAAATCGGGCAGGCAACATGGCTATGTGGTTCGTACCCATTCGGGTGTATAATCACCTATCTAGAGAAATTCCTTTTACTTCTTTAATCTATCGATGCTGTCCCTTTTTCGGGAAACGGTTGCTGATCCCAACCTTTGGTGATATACATTCGATACACTCAAGCGAAATGAGTGGTCGGTCATGTGTGGGCCGGGTTGCAAGACGTTCTTGTTGAATCCAGTGTATTCTCCTCTAGAGATACACTATCGGCAGGTGGTTCCATACCCTATCATAGTCGGAATCCAAACTCCAATAAGCGCTGCGGTTTTGATTGTATACTATATATGCAGAGTGTGAGATGCAAGTGTTCCGCTAGATTGCTATTTATTCGTATTTAGACACTATTATAATATCAGATGATATATATGATTTCAAAATGTTTTGGGTTATAGTAAGGTAAAAACCATCCGTATTTATGTATGGATTTGGTCTTACTATTATCTTTTTCTTTCAAACGATTTTGAACTTTAAACCGAGTTGGATGATTCCCCTTAAACTGTGCGAGTTTTCTCACTCTGGTTCACCAGACTGACCCGGTATTTGTACTGCTCGGGTTAGACCGGGTTGTACAGGTGCAGGTTATTGGACACTAAAAAGTTCAGAAGACGTGCTGGAGGAGTTTAGACGTATGATTTTATCTATATTTTCCGTTGTGTGCTGTAATTGAGGACAGGTTGTTATAATTATCCAGATTTGTCTGTTGTACTCTGATATATGTAAGTATATTACTTTAAGGTTTCAATAAAGCTATTTCTATATTATATTTTGTTCTGCTGCAATGTGAGACTCTGTGTAGTGTTGGTTCTTCTTCTATTCTAATATTTGTTTCTTTCTCACCTCACCCTCTAATTTCTTTCTATTGACATCTGGGTGTCCAGTACAATTTGGGTTGGATTGGAATTATCGATCAGCTCAAATGGTACTGGGAATTTGGGTCGTCACATCGATAGAATTTCCATCTGGAAATAATATCGTTGTTTGCACACATGTTTTTCTTTGATAGTTAAATCACCGAGTATCAAAGTTTTTGACCATTTTTCCGTCGTCAATACGGAGAGACCGGGATCAGATTCATTATCTGAAAACCACTTTGTATGGGCGTTAGAGTTGCGATCAAATATGATGAAGATAATTGAAGACGGAGTTATGCAAGGGCTGTCCTATTTACAGAATAGTACCTTCGGTCTATCCAGTCCCAGGACGACCTGTATGGAAGAATGTCTGACATAGTATATTTAATATATCGCGTAAGTTTATCTCTTCAAACGTACTTACGTTTGGTGGCGGAGGAATTCGTTTCTCTTAGTTGTATACCCGTTGTATTTTTGAGGAAATCAATTTGTGATTTGGTGGGTATGACGATGTGACATTCAAAGTAAATAAAGGTGTGATATGTACGTTTTGGCCTAAAGCCTCACAAACCGGAATGGTATAAAATTTGGTAGGTCGTATGGCTAAGTGGTTAGCTGCCAATTAAGGTGTACTGTCACTGATCTAGAGAAATTCCATTTACTTCTATAATCTATTTCGATGTTGTCCCTTTCGGGAAACGGTTGCTGATCTCAACCGTTGGTGATAATACATTTGGTACACTCAAGCAAAATGAGTGACCGGTCATATTTAGCCTGGGTTACAAGATGTTCTTGTTAAACCCGGTGTATTCCTCTCTAGAGATACACTGTCGGAAGGTGGTCCCATGCCTTGCCAATTGGAATTCATAACCCAATAAGCGCCTGCAGTTTTTGATTATATATTATGTATGTGCAACGTGAGATGAAAGCGTTCTTCTAGATGATTATTATATTGTGGTTGATAGACATTCTTATAATATCAAATGAGTTTGATATAAAGATTATCGTTCCTTTTAAAAGGTTTTTGAATGTTGGACCAAGTGTTTTGGATTCTCATAAGGGGAAAACCCGTTCCATTATACGGCGTGGTCTTATGAGCTATCGTTTAATTGCTCAAACTGTTTTAAATAGTTTTACTCATACCAGTCCCATGACTGACCCGAAGTTTATTTTGTTTTGTTTTCCCTAAACTCTTGGGTGCCCAAATTCGTACGGGCAGTCAAGTAGTCAGGATTTTACAAATATATTTGGAGAGCTTGGAGTAAGAGGCTTCAGGATTATATAGCAATTGTTTATTTCCGCTGTGTTGTAAGTGTTGTACTTTGATAATGATATGTATATTCAATTACATATTTTTAATTCAAAGTTATGTTATATTTGATTCGTTCCGCTGTGAGGTTCATGTTACTCTGATTCTGTTGTTGTGATCTTCTTCTTCTTTTATTCTAATTTTCTATCTTATCTATTCTCACACTCTATTTTCTTTCATTAACTATCTGGTATTTCCGATGCTTGGATAGTCGACATTGAGTTTATGTCGATAAACCAAGATCGCGAATTCCCCGGATCGTTACACATAGATTTGGATTTGGATTGGATCAACATTATTTAGAATTTCAATTTCATAGAAGGAATTTTTCCTCATTACTTGATTTTTTAAATATTTTTCTATAAAACTATATGAATTTTATAATACTTTTCCCAACTATGTATATGTTTATACAATATTTTTAATTTAATATACATATACTTTTCCAACTATACATGTTTATACATTACTTTCAATTTAATATACATATATTTTTCCAACTATACATATGTTTATACATTACTTTCAACATACATATACTATTTTCAAAACTTAACTTTTTAAATTTATTTTTAATTCGGATAAAAATCTATGTCCAATCCCGTCTAGTGAATCTGAAGGCTGAAATAAAGGATTTCAAGCAATAATAATATTTCATGGAATTTGGAACTTAAAACAATGGTTGACAAAGAAAGGTGGATATTGGTTATAATCGAACCAATGACAAATGATTTGTGTAATCGATTTTGGGGCAATACTTGAATAAATCGATTTGCGATACTTGAAACTATGATTTCAAATCTAATGGCTACGGTGTGAAAAAAATTTAAGCGTTCGGTTGTTAAAGAGACTGGAATCGGTATATGGCATACTCTCTGTCAGTGTCGATACCACTTTATCAACTGTGTACGTGGTGGAGTATCCCGAACGAAGCAGGATGGCTTGGAGGCGATTACTGGATTAAAGAAGGCGAACGATGATGAAATGGCCTTGACCTTCGGGTCATAATTAAAATGACTAAAACAAGAACTATACCGTGACTAACTGAGGTCGCACCTCATATCGGACATGCTTCTTCGATACCATCTCTATTACTATGTGATTAATTTGGGGCGCCCTTTTGATTTGGGAGTGTGTTCCAAGGTGGACGGTAGTTGCTGCTATGCATTACCACCGGTCCGAGAGTGCAACTGGTAAAATCCTACCCTCGGTATTGCCTCGACTGCCTTGTCATATTTATCCTATACGAGCCCCATACGATTTTGATTTAGTGTTGCTTTCTATGGAGTGCCCTCTGATAACACCAGTGCGGTGAATTTACGGTACTGTATAGACTGTGATGCCTATAAACTGCGTAAGGGTAATATGGTAATCTCGCTTACGCTATTTTCATTATATCTACTTTACTGAATAGACATTACAATAATAGCGTACTATTATATAGATATTAGTTTCGCGGATCCTTAGAGGATGGAAATCCCAAACATCCTTTAAGTTACATTTCAGTGGACACTTCATTTGAGTTGATTCACTTATATGAGACTGTTAGTCCTGACTCGAGTATTTTGTTTGTTTTATTCCTTTCAAAATGCCCGCGTCAGACCGTGTATTTCAGTTTGGAGATATATCTGTTAGAGCATGAGATTCATTGGAGATCCAGCCATTCATCTACTATGTCATATGCAGTCGTGATCACCTCTGCTCATTACCAAATATTAGTATGACTCTATATTCATTCTTCCGCTGTACCTATATTTATTTCTGTACTATGATATCATGTAATTTAAAGATTTTTTTTGGTAATATTGCATAAGTTTTACTTCCGCTGTGAGATAATTATGTGTCTGTGATTCTGTGATGATTTGTATTTCAACTTCATAAGCAATAACAATCTATCGTTTTGAACGGTTCGAGTTGGTTTAATTACCGACTTGGAGTGGTCAAAAAGCCAGGTTGTTAGTGTGGTATCAGAGCTTTGGTTATCCAAAGCTTAGCTTATGAAGTTGAGGCGCTCATTAGAGATGGGTTAGCAATACCCTATAATGAGTGAAATCAGCACAAAATCATTTCGAGATAGCGTATTTTTAAATTAAAAATATTTTAAATGATTTTAAGGGATTTCGAAAGGATTTTTCTATATAAGTATAATTTAAAATTTTATCCTTGTTTTAAGAGTATCCTCGTTTTAATCCCATTCCTTTGAACTCATTCCTTGCTGGATCCTCCTTAAGTTAGGATTTCTCCCAAATCTAAGTCTCGTTTTGCTTTGTCCCATTTTATAAACTTAAATTGGTTGTGTCTAGACCCTGAATCTTCCTTAATCCATTTCACTTATCTTTGATAAATCCATCTTGTTCGTCCGATTGTTCAGCTCTTTGCTTATAATCCAAATTAGCTCGAATCAGATTAAACCTAAATATGGGAATTTACAGTAAAACTTGAACAAATAACTAAGTATTAGACACTTGATTATGTTGAATAAAGTGAATTGAAATTTAATGATAATGAGCTAGATGTGGACTTGTAACCTTATATTAAAAGAAAATTCGATGATTAAAGTATAAGAACTTGTAAATTTGAAAATAAAGACCTAAGATAAAAAATAACTTATTTGAAAATACTTGTAAAGGGCAACAAAATCTTCCGGAATAAGTAAAGTATAAATTAAAAGTTTATAAGTATAATTTGGTTTGAAGAAAAAATAGTAGTTGACCTTTGGAACTAAAGTTTTCTTAATAATTTGTATATATGCATATATTAAAGGATTTCATGAGTAAGTGAAACAAATATTAGACTAATGTTAACACTTATATATTATAGAGACTAATGTTAACACTTATATATTATAAGGTTTATAAGTAGGCAAAGGATAAACTCAAGATTTTGGGAACAACAAGTACTCGAAAAAAAATAAAAGCCATATATGATAACACTTTGCATGATTTCCATTATAAGTTTAGGATTGTATATGTTATTAAACGTTTTCAACCAAATATGTTATTTTTACATATGTTTAGAAAATTTACATATAGAAATTGTGTGTATCCTACAGAGGAACATTTCAAATAGTTTGTTGATGTCAAGATTAGAATATCAGGTATATGGAGATTTTGGATCATACGCCTAGCTAACGTATGTACTAAATTCTTCATGTACTAGATAAATATAGGTTCGCACTGTAGTCACTTGAAAATGAACCTAGTGGTTGTTGCACCAGTGTTTATTTCCAAGTTTTGGAAGTGACGAAGATGTATAATTCCAATCGAGATGTCGAATTAATAATTAAAACCTAATTTTGAAAAAATAAGATAATTTGATTTTGATATTGCGTTAGAATTGAAGATCAGTTTTGAATCAATAAATTTAATTTACAAATGGAATACCTATAAAAGTGTTTATGAGATTTTAAATTTTTTCCATATAAACATAGATATTTTGACAAGCATTTGTATGTAAATTTATATACGCAAACCTATAAAATTTAAGGGAACTAAGAATGTAACATTAATGAAAAGCCAATTTGCAAAGAAGTGATGTGTATCATTATGTATTCTAAAATTTGGATTAGTGTACGTTTAAAATTATGATCAGAGCTAAAGTTCTAAGTGGGAGAGAAGACTATTTTCCCCGTTTGAAACTTTGTAAATAAATTGAAATGTGAATGTATTTAATTTCACAAAAGCGATCACTTATGAATTTGTGTATATAAGTCTTACTCGAAAGGAAAATTTTGACAAGAGGCGAATAAATCGTATACAAAGAAAATGGAACATGTAAAAAAATTCCATGGTGAGAATTTAAAGTGAAAAGAAAGAAGAAAATAAACCAACACAAGTGAAGTAGCAAGGGTATGACATGAATGAATCAAATGAAATTTAATGGGATACAATAAGTTGAGCGACAAGGTTTATATGGCAAAATGGGCTATGTGCTTTCGTGAAACAGATCAAATTATGTGCTTGGTCCAAGGTATTGTGTTAACGGAACCTCAACGAATGAAATTAGGAAGAGTTTGAAATATAGAATCCAATTAATGCAAAAAGATTTGATTTTGGAAATATTAATTTTGAGGAGTTGGTTCCGGAATTTTGAAATAAATGTTTTGGAACTAACCCGGGAACAATACTAGTTTGAAATATATATACGCTAATCAGAGTAGTGTAGAGGAAGCGTGATAATATTTTTGATAGATTTTTCCCGAGTATAGGAAATTTGACCTTTTCAAACATGATTTAACATTTGTAATAAGAATGAATATAAATTCCTATATATTGTATAAAGGATTTTGAATTAAGATATGTTTGAAGAAATGTTGAAAAGGTAAAATATTCGACTACACGAATTGTAAATGATTTATAAGACGTGGATTTGAAGGTCTTGAAAATTCTATATTGTGGGAATATGGAATTTAGTTGGAAATATTGGAACTGTTTCGAAACAAAATGGAATTTGATTTAAAGAAAGATTGACATGACTTATAAGCCATAAATGATTATCCTATGCCTTTAAAATTTGAAAAGCATACTTGATTTAAAAGAACGGTAAGAAAATTTTGAGTTTTAAAATCTGTAACTTATTTAAAATATTTTTGATGTTTTACATGTCGATAAAATTCATATGATGCTTCCTTTTCGAGGACGAAAAGTGCTAAGTGGAGGAGAATGTAATGAACCGGTAACTTCGACATATTTAAATATAGGTTAAATTAAAATTTAACTTAAAATAAATATTTATATTTGGAACTTTGTCTATTTTTAACAATATACGTAAACCATTTCCGTGGATTTACAGACATTTCCAAACGACATCTACATTTCTAACCTATTTGAATCTTTAAAGTTAAAATGTATCTGTTGTTTAAAATAAGAACGCTATCGAAATAAGAGTTACTAGCATTTTAATTTATTTTGAAATTTTAATATTGATCTTGTAATTGGGTTTATAAAAGAAAATTATGCTTATATATGGATTATTTTGTAAATTAAATTTTACATGAACGTTTTGCTAATAAAAACTTTTTACTTTACTAATCAACTTTAAGTTATATATATTCGGAAATCTAACTTTGAATTGTATCTTATTTAATTTAGAAAGAAATTTTTATCATTGGCAAATTTGATTTCAAAATAAAAGTAAAGTTTAATATAAATAGTGATAAAATTTTCTTTTGGAATAAACCGCTAAACTTAAATTTATGTCAAGACGGTACCATTTGTAGTACAATTAAATGTAATTAAAAAAACAAAGAATGAATCAACAATTTTAAAGAAAAGAAAATGAATTAATAGTTTTAATATTGAAATAAAATTTTATGTTAATAAAATTTCTAAAATTTAACATCGGATAAGTTAAACATTTTTCGTATTAAATTTCATCATTGCTTATCCATAGCGCCCTTTCACAAAATATATAAGAAAATTTACGTAAAACAGTTTAACATTAGTTAACACGTTCGCTGCGTTGACCGTTCATGTCCGTATAAATGAATATAAATAATTAAATAAAAATAAATAAGGGAAAAAGAAGAACAAGGAATTCAATTTTTAATTTCCTAAATAGTGTTAACAAACAAGGGAGATATTAACGGTGTAAACACAAACTAGAACCATGCCATAACGGTAGACAATTTTCAGCTAATTTAACACTTATCAAAAACAATAAAGATCTTTTACTTGTCTGAAATAGTTTTACACGTTGCCTCAATAATTTGAAATTTCATTTCTCCCTAAAAATAGGGCAACAACACAAATATCTTTCCCTGTCAGTGGAAATATTCTGAAATTACTGTGCAAGATTTTGAAATCTCTTTCTGTCAGTAGCAAATATATGGTAACAGCAAATCAAGATTTAGAAAATATACGGTGCAGGGAATCCAACGTTTCCTTCAAATAAAATATTCAAAACCGCAGAAATATAAGCCTTCACTTCTCCCTCGCGTGAAACATCTTCTTCCCGCTACGCATTCTTCTTCATGCAACCAACGTTTCTCTTCCAAACTTTACAGTACTAGAAATAAAAAAAGGGGAAGAGAGAGCTGAAGTGCCAAAAATGCGCAAGCCTGGAGGAAAATAACTCACTCTTCTTCACTTTCTCCATCCTTCTTCTTGCCCACTTTTCCTTCCAGCCTAATTCCTTTTTCACATGAAGGACTGGAAAAGCTCCTAACCCATTTTCTCCTACACCGATTTTCTTCCTACCCATCTCGTGGATTCCAATTTCCCTTCTACAGTACTCATCTTGTCAAAAATAAATCCTGCACCTCGTTGTCGGCAACGTCCACTCTCACCCCATCACCTGAAGCCGCCGACAGGACCACCAGCGTCAACTCTACCTTCTCCGATTACTCAAAGCCATCTTCCCCGCTTGCTCTCCGCTCATCTAAAGGTGGGCGTGCTTTTTTCCTCACCGCACTCCGCTCATTTTCTACCAGCGCCCGACACTTTTCTATTGCCAAGCTCCGGTCGCCGGAAGCTTCCTCTTGCTCTGCGCTAGTTGCCGAAGCCTTTCTTTCACTCTCACAAAACCTGGAAACCGCAAGTGGAAAAAAAAATGAGTGAGAAGTCGCAGCTCCTCTCTAGTCTGAGCCCGTGCTCCGCGTCCAGTCGAGCCACCGGTCTTCGTCCGAGCTTCATCCTCCCATCCAGCATCTTGAGCTATTGTTGCTGTAAGTTCTGTCTCCTATTTTCTTGTTTGCTTCATAATGTTTATATGTGATCTACTTATTGCTTCTTTGTTGCTATAGCATAATGCATGCATATGGCCACTCGTATGTATACGTGTTGTGAACTGCAAGTGTTCGTGAAAACCATGATTCACTCCATCATGCCACTTGCAGTAGGCCTAAGCACCTTGAAACGGGTCTCATTTATCGTCCTATAAGTTATGTGGTGGTGACCGCACGCAAGAGCAAGTAGTTGGTTTTATACGCACACCGTTCGTTGAGATTTAGCCCCTGTGCACTGTTGTAACAGCGAAGCACACATGCGGATTTCGACAAAAATGGTGTTGTGTTTCCTCTCAACTATTTTTCTAGTGCATGCAAGGTCACTCTTTTCTATTTTAAACAAAAATGGTATATAGCTAATTGGTTTGACGTGTGGTTGGTAATTGAGAGGTCAATGGTTCAAACACGGTTATTGCAATTGGTGTTTTGATCAAGTATTTTTGGCTGAAACCGTTCGCATAAATCTTTGCATGAAATTTTTGCCCGCATTTCTAAATAAAAACCGTGCCTTTGTTCTAGGTAATGAATTTCTCTTTGTAGCCTCAGCGTTGTTCTACTCATATTGTGTCTTTTCTTTTTGCCATCGAAGGTGAGTTTTTCTCACTCACAGACTAGCTGATTATTACACTTGAGATGTTGAATGGAATGTTAGGGTGCTCTAGATTTGTTTGCTTTGTGGTTGTGCACGTGCGACACACTGTTATTTCATATGACACTATGGATGTATGCTTGACATGCTATGTTTATTTTCTCACCATACAAGTTCCCTTTTTGATAAGAAATCATTACGGGTTGAAATGATACGTACTCGAACCCTTTGTGTATTTGAATCGGTTTGGGATGCGGGTTTAAATGATATATACCCGGGATTCGAATATTCTAAAGAACATATTAAAATGATAAATATCTGTATCACTTGACCATAGGATAGAAAATTATATACGGACACCATGGTCAATAAAATAAAAATATCACTACAAGAAAAAGCTGATTTTGCAGCGGCATAATCCGCTGGTAATCCGTCGCTATATAGGGCTTAGGGACGGATTACCGACGGAATACAGTGGTCGGTAAATTTCAAGACGGTATTTGTGTCAACAAATTGCGACGGATTTTAGCGTGAGTTCTCCGACCATTTTCCGTCTTTTTTCTCAAAATAAAATTTTAATTTTGAATTAATTAAAATTTATTTACCGATGTTTTAGCGACGGATACGTATTTTTTAGAAATTATTATTTATAAATTACCGTCGGTAAACCCTTGCTAATTAGCAAGGGATTAGCGACGGATACATATATTTTAGAAATTATTATTTATTAATAACCGTCGCTAATCCCTTGCTAATTAGCAAGGGATTAGCGACGGATACATATATTTCAGAAATTATTATTTATAAATAACCGTCGGTAAACCCTTGCTAATTGGCAAGGGATTAGCGACGATTATTAATTTTTAATCAAAACATTTTTCATAGGCAAATATGTCATTAAACTCTTACAGTTTTATCCTAAATAATGTCATAAAATTGCTAAAATACACAAAATTCATCGACTCAAATACATAAAATTCGTTGATTCAAACAATAACATTTCATATACATTATTATGTTTATTTTACATATAATATTTAAATAATAATCCCACAATACCTACACTGTCACATTCATTTCACTTGGAACAACTCCATTTCACATCAAATAAGAAAAATAATACTCCTCAAATTTTATCTTGGATATTACTTCTTCAGTCCCTTTTCTTTTAACTTTGAAGATGCCTGCATGTATTAGAAGAAAGTTCTAAGAATGTCATGCATCATTGCTTATGTATAACTAATGCATCATGTATACATATTAGACACTCCTACACGCACTCCATAGTCACACATGCACACTCAGACTAGCACGCACACATAGACTCGACTCACACATTTTTGAATCATTGCTTTTGTAAAACGATCGTTTTTCACGATATTTGTGTGCCGTTTGTACTTTTGTATGTGCGAAAACTCAAAATTAAAAAATGCAAACCAAACGCACCCTTAGATTTGCTTACCAGATGCTTTTCCCATCTCTACGAACTAGTCATTTCGTCATCCTCAGTTTTCCATGATCAGCTTTTCGGTGGCAATGCTACTACAGAAGCAACCACAGATAGCTTAAATCCTAAAAACTCCACACCTTAATTGCAATATTATGACCATCTACTACAAATTTATAGTATTTATTTCATGGTGAGAGGAATTATCCTATTACCTTTTACTGTCTTCAAGATGAGCTAGGTTGACCGAACAAGCAAAAAATTAGATGGTAGATAAACGTCATTGAACTTGGCCAGAAAATGATGGATAAATGAAAATGGACCGCATGGATTCTCCATTTCAGCGTGCTTAGGAGTAGAAGCTCCATTCTTAGTATGGTCTTAGATTCAAACACGTATTTTGCATCTCCAACCTAATCAAATGCATGTATATTGTATAGTTCCAAAACTATTTCAGTCATTGTATGATTTGGTAAAGGTTAAACAATGAGTAGAATTAGGTAACAATGTATACTTGAAAATCAAGAGATAATGGTGCTTCAGTTTCTTCCATTTTTGCTGCCAGTGATAAGCAAGCTACTGCTAGTAATTGAATCATCCACTCTTTTCCTTCCTATATTAACATCAAAATTTTAAAAATAAATATAGTTTACAAAGATAAAAAATTGCATTTTTCAACCTTTAAGCAGGCATTTTATAGTATTTACAGGAATGTCGTAAGCATGTAGAAATCTGTCCAAGTAATTTACAAATAGATAAGCAGTCAATGGTCCAAACCTGTATTGCCCATGAACCTGATTAATAAAATGTCATCATTGAAATACATCAAAATACCCATTACTTAACATGAAAAGCAGAAATAAAAAACAGAAAGTTGCGAAGATGAAAATACTACCTTCCATATCCAGTCAATACAGGATGGTTTGCTACCGATACAGGCTGGTTTGCTATAGCCTGCATTAAGGCATCTTCATCGTTAGCTGGAACATCTTGAAATCCATCAATGGAAACTACCGTATTGTTCTGCAAAGCATAAGATTGCACTTTTAGCAAGATACAAAAGAAAATTGAGAAAAAATAGGGATTTTAGTTGCAATATATACCTAAGAAGAGCAACTTCCTTCCTCTCCTTGCCTTCTACAGAAACTATAGTAGAGAATGCCCAGCAGCTGATCATAAACATATGACACTTCAACTCTATTTTTCGGTTGTTCTTCTTAATCTTTTTTACGGTCTATTTGGGCTCCATTTGCAGGGGGAATACCATGCAATGCCTTATACATATATATACTACCCACTGTGACTAATTATTTGGGTGATGTCTGCAAAGTGCTAAAGTACTGCTATCGAATTAACACACATACCAACCTACCTTAACTTGCTCTTCCAAATCAATTACGGTCATACATAATTGATTTCAAACCTATACATACATGATATCATTATCCCAAAACAAACCCGCATACATATAATAACTTGATATTTCTCCGTAAATATAAATATTTGAATGCACATGAATGAAATGCCTTAAATATCTTGAGACAATACTTGGATCCAGCAAGTAAAACATTCTAATGGATGATAGGTATCATTATTTTAGCGCAAGTGGCGAAAATACTACTGTACAGCTTTTCTTTTACAAATTTTTAATTTTTCTTTAATGTATGTATTGAATGTTGAATCATCCCTATTAACAAGTGTGTGGCTCATGCTACGCATACGGGCAATGTTGGTAATTATATTAGTTTACATAAGCATGTTCTTGTTGAGCATCAATGCAAATTAACAGTTATACGTCTTCCTTGATTAACTCGCAATTACCTATAAATTGTTGATACAACGTCCGAATGCGTAGCCATATCATAGATGATAAATCCATTTGCTACAATTTATGTCTTGATACAATGTCAAAGCCGTATCATTCATACATATGATGAAAATTTCAATTACGTGAGTTTGAATATGTATAGACTAAATTATTTTATTTTATTTATAATATATAATACACTTACTTTATTATCTATCATCACATACCGACTATATGGCATCAGGTACCTTTTATTGTGAAAGTTTAATACGTGTACGAAATGAATCTAAACACTTGTAAATATTAAAAGTACACCAGGAATGCTGTATAACAATAAGATTATTAACGGCCATAATATCGTCCACTGAAACCCATGGGAGATACCCTTGTGGTATGAACCTTTGTTCGTTTTCCACTACTGATGAAGGTTAGTGTATACCATTTACTGAAAAAGCAGTAACCCTTGGCAGGTTTTGATATTACTACTTTCATTATACATAACAATACAGCACCACTTACGCAATTCATCTTGTAGCAATAGAAGTACACAAACCAAAATCATGTTAAATAATTGATCTGCCATTAGTTTTAAAGATCCTTGAAAAAACCTTATAGGGCATACTCCAGCATAGGCAGAACCTTTTAAGATCCTTGTATATGTAGCGTGAGCATTGAAGCATGCCAATTGCCATATCTAAATATTTGCAAATCCCCTCAACTCTCTCTCCTTCCTCTGTTTTATTCTTCAAAACCCACCTAAAACATTTATGCTCCACCATTTCGACAACTGCAACTAAAATATAAATTGGTTTGCACTGATGGACACTTCATAACTTTCAATTCATGTAAATTTGTTGAATCAGAAAATCATGAACATGCAATCTCACCTCAAATTCCTTCCAACAACTCATACTCCTCTCACACAACAATATCCTCTAGAAAATTAGAGACAAATGAAACTGCGTATGTAGCATCAAAAAAATTGACTGAGCATTAAATAATCAACTTGTAGAGGATAGAGAATCATAAAGTATGACAGGGCAAAAAATGAGGAATGGAACAGAAATAGATATAATGAAATAAATATATACCACCACAGCAAATACCTACGAACTCATGGAGGAAGAAAGTGTCAGAAACATTATAATCTTCAACCTGAAAAACTGTAAAAAAGAAAGTACTTCAAAAGATGAGCCAGTAAATATTTAATTCTTTATCAAAAGATTCAAAACGGGATCGTTACAATTTACTTTTCATTCACAGTTCGATTGGTCCTTATGAATTAATTGTCCATTGAAAACAGTTTCACTATTCTCTCACATTAACAATAAAGCTATGGTATTTATTTTTTGTTTATATAAGTTTGCCGAACATGCAATTAATGTAATGTGTACATCTTTGAGAATTAACCTTTATTTTAATGTATGCATTCAATGATAAGAAAAAAAATAAAAGAACGTTAAAGATTTCATCTTAAACTCACCATAAATATGCATTCAATGATACATTTGCCTGTGTGTATACCACACGCATGTACAACATATTACATTAATATGTCATAAACATGCAGATTAAACATATGATGCCAAACATATTAAGTAAATAAATCTAAAAATTATATACTTCTAAAATCGCTAATATTGGGTACACAGTTGGCGTGATAGTGTATTATACTAATAAGAGAACTAATCAAAGTTATAGTCTGATCTGCCTACGCTCACATCCGTCCAGAACAAATCTCATTGACTCCATTACAACTATTTCCAACATCATGTCTATCAACGAAAACATTTCATGACCCATTCACCGATATTTTGTCAGTATACGAATCTAGATCTCCACAGATGCGTAGACGCAGGCTTGAGACCACCATAAACAGTTGACTTCACTCCGTGCTTATTATTTTATAGCAAATACACAACTTTTACATCGAGAAGACAAATTATTTTTAGATCGGTTTGCAATAAAAAGTTTAACTATCCACTATAGTCACTATAAAGTGCGGACAAAAAAGTATGAGAAAATGCAATTGCCATCTAGTTAGGAGTATACTTGTGTAACTATGAGATCCTAACTGTGATTAGTTATAAAGCTACCTTTTTTCTACGTTACAGCTTCAAGTAAATGTTTTCATACCAAAATTATTGTCCGATGTAGAGCATATTTATAGTATCCCTACATAGTTTACTTTTTCCAACTTCATCATGTTGTTTTTAGAGCATATCAAGAAAAGAGATATACAACTCGGAAGTTTGTGTCCTGACACAACTTTAGACCAATTTCCCAATATCTTGATTGAATTTGAATAACTTAACTTGAGAACCATTTTAGTAACTTCTATGTCATGACAGTAAAAAAAATTACTGCTACATAATCGTTCAGTTGACACATAGGGATAAAATAATTAAAACTAAAATTCTGAATCTTTTTTCATACACTATCATGGAAATAATCAGCAATCAACAAATCGTTAAGCTTGCCAAATTACACATAAAATGAAATAAACAGGTCGATGACTATGGGGAACTTATTTGTCAACACTGACTAAGGTTCATGGGTAATAGTTGCAATGAGAATACTTGTTTGTTTTTGACTTGTATATTCCACTTGGATATGCATCCAAAACTATTGTATTATAGCATAAATGACAACACATAATAAATAAGAATTACCAATTCTATGTGACAAAGGTCAAATGTCATGCATGGCCAAATGACATGTTAGTCCCAAGGGTACCAAAAATAGTCATCTAAGTATCTACCATGCTAAAATGCCAGCAAATTTTTTTTTTTTTGTAAACGTAATCTTTGAATAAGAAAAGCAAAATATTTGTATTTGTTACTAGTGCCAATTCTAAATAAGACCACCTAAAGCATTGGTATATCCTTATATATAATGACTATAATAATGTAATCACTATAGAAACCACTTAAATTAATTATATGCGAAATAAGGTTTTATCAAGTATTTTATAGTGATGGACTGGTTAATAAAATAATTTACTTGCTCTGAAATTGGTATTATGTATTTACTGTTAGACGATGATGTTGTATAAAAGGCTGTATAAAATGTTATTATGCTGGTAATTTACAATATCGTCCCTCTGTGGTTAACACGTTTAATGGACAGTTAAAGAAATTTACACATTTTTTAAAAAATAGACAACCAACAACTTATTTATTGCACATGCATGCATCATCTAACAGTCTTGCATGCCATTATAATAGTCGCTGAAGGAGCAAGTAAATTATTTTAAAAACATTACTTACACTGGATAGACCTATGTCACTGCTGCTAATGATATTGCCATAAATCTAAAATGTAAGTAACACATACTACGGTCTTTTAGAGCGGAAGGGGTTATTTATATTAAAAATAGACATAAGGTTACAGAAAATTAAAGTTATTCTTCCAAAAATTATTGTTACCCAGCGATAAAGTGCATGACTACCAGATAAGGGGTGCGACTGCCAGATATGGATCAATTATTCTACAAAATAAAAGTAGCAATCATCAGTTAGTATCAGAATATTTAGTATGGTAAGTGGTAGCTTAACTTTAGAAGTGCCTTCTAATCTGTTGATTTATTTCAGAGGATAACCTACCTGTGAATCAATGACAATGTACAACTTGCTCATGTGTTACTTTTGAGATAACTTGAAGTTAACGCATTACTGAGAAAAAAGATTGGTTGAGTATGATACCAATTCATGGCTCTACTATGATAATATGATGATGCAATATTATGTCATGCAGCATTTTTTACCTCGTGTTTATCTAAGTTACACCCTCGCTTTTCTGTAATGTGCTAAGTTAGTTTGACTTGGGATATATCCCATGTCAAGAGATAACTTCTGAATGATCTTACTGTGAAATACTACGTGACTATAAAGCAAAAGGAATTGTGATATACAATCTTAGCACGCATGCATAAGATATAATATGGAATCTAAAGCATATAAACTATATTGTTGTCAAAAAAGAACATAGGTATTCAGACAAGAAAAAAAAAGAACCAATACACCTAAAGGTAACTGATCTCCAGTATGCAATATAGATGAGGTAAATATACAAAAGGGGCAGATTGGCAGCTATCACTACCCAAACAAGAACCCTAATCCTCAAATTGGCAGTACGGAACTCGTTAGTAAAAGAATTTACAACAAACATCTAATCTAGATCTTAAATCCTTCTACTACACTAAATACCCAAAACCTCGCAATATCAACCGCTAATCGGGCCATTATGGCCAGAGGCAGCTCCGAGCTGCTGCTCAGCGGCAGCTCTGAGCTGCTGCTCAACGAATAATGCAAAGTACTTAATAATGATCTAAAATACCTTGTCGAACACTTCTCCAAGCGAATAATGCAAACAGACCTTTCTACTGCTACGCAACGGCGACCTGATTCCGATCAGCACATCGACATCGATGACACAAAATCTTCGGATTCACCCAATAATTTTTGTTGTGAAATTTTGAGAAGACGACGAGCAACTTTCCTACTCTATTTCCTCCCTTACCTCTTCTTGGCGTTTCATTCCCCTTTTGCTTTCTGAATTTGGGAAATTAGGTTTAACGCTGGCTGATTAAGAGAATTTGGGGGAGGATTTGAGAATTGATGCGATTCTGGGACTGAGTTTTGAGCGATGGAAATCTGAAAGGATGGAGCAATCCGTGGCTTACATCATATCCATGCTTGAATTTTAGATCAACGTCCCCTGTTTATTTTGGTTGTTGATTCGGATCGCTGGAAGAATAGAGTCCTTTGTTGATAAATGCGTGAATAAATGTGGTGTTACATATTTTAATTTCGTTTAATTTAATAGTATATATATTTTAAATAGTATTATTACAATTTAAGTGGTGTTACATAGTTAAAACTCATACTTAAAGTTTTAAATACCAATATAACTCAAATTTATTTTTAAGTATACAATTTTAAATTTATTGCAACTAAGATACTATTTTTGTTCTTCAAAATACCAATAAACGTTAAGTAAAATATCTCAAATAAGATTATACCTAGCATTATGCAAAAAAAATGATATGAAAATTATTATACTGAAACTTTAAAGTTTTCCTTTGTGACAACTATTATTATTAATATAACAGCAATATACACTAAAAATAGAATATACATCGTTAAAATAAAAAATTAGATAAGAATTTAGTAATTACATTGGTTATGAGCAAAGATTATTTTGCTAATTCTAAATAAGCAATGATTATAAGTTATTTATTATAAAACGTAAATTATTATTTATTATTACTTATAAATCATTAATTAGAACAAATAATTATTAATTATTGGACATGTTAATAATTATTAAAAATATAACACTAAAGTATATCTTAGAAAATAGTATAAACATCTCTTGCAAATCTGTTGGAATTCTGCTGCAAAATAGCTTCGATAAATATTTGTCGGTATTCTGCCTGGATTTGCAGCGGAAAATAGCGGCAGAAATTTTTTGTCGGTAATTGGACGCAGTTTACAATGGATTAGTGAGGGATGACAAAAGATGACGGTAATAAATAAAAGAAAAAAAAGCAAAAAAGTATCCCTTGCAGATCACATGGAAATCCGTCGCTAATTAGCGACAGAAATTTCCGCTTCTAAATATCTGATGCTAAATCAGTGTTTTCTTGTAGTGTATTTTGAAATATTTTATCGTTTTTATAAGTTGAAATTTTAATGAAAATTTTCATATAGCATAAAGAAAAGTTTAAAAGAAATTTTATTCAAATTGTTACTTGAATTTTATAAGAAATCCAATTTGTATTAAAATAAGTTTTAAATTGATTTTTGCAAGTTAACACCTAAGTTTTAATATATTTAAATAAATTTTTTATAACTTTGTGTTCATATAATGAATTTGATAATATGACAATTTTAGAATTTAATGATTTAATGTAAAGGATTTGCAAAGACTTGATAAAGATTTTCAAAACTTATTTTAAAAATATGATTTGTCAAATGGAATTTCACCATGAAAATATAAGAAAATTTTTGTCAAAATGTAAAGTATTAAGTTTAAGTGTAAAAGTAATTTGTTATTTACATCGTGGTGAATCTGAGTTTTGTCAACAAGTTAGAATTTAACAAATCATATTTTGATTTATAGCTAAAGCTAAATGTGGTTTGGAGATTTATTATACGAAATGGATATGTGGAACCCAAGGTAAACATTGGTTTGAAAATCGTTTAAACCATGAAGTATTGAAAGTGAACCAAATAAATGGGAATTTGTTTAAATGGAAAATTTTGATGGGAAAAGAAATTGTGAGACATGGATTTGGATTTGGATTGGATTAACATTATTTAGAATTTCAATTTCATAGAAGGAATTTTTCCTCATTGCTTGATTTTGTAAATATTTTTCTATAAAATGGTTTGATTACTTTAACTATATGAATTTTATAATACTTTTCCCAACTATATATATATATGTTTATACAATATTTTTAATTTAATATACATGTACTTTTCCAACTATATATGTTTATACATTACTTTCAATTTAATATACATATATTTTTCCAAATATACATATGTTTATACGTTACTTTCAATACTATTTTCAAAACTAAACTTTCTAAATATATTTTTTATTCGGATAAAAATCTATGTCCAATCCAGTCTAGTGAATCTGAAGGGTGAAATAAAGGACTTCAAGCAATAATAATATTTCATGGAATTTGGAACTTAAAACAATGTTTGACAAAGAAAGATGAATATTGGTTATAATCGAACCAATGACAAATGACTTGTGTAACTGATTTTGGGGCAATACTTGAATAAATCGATTTGCGATACATGAAATTATGATTTCAAATCTAATGGCCACGGTGTGAAAAAAAAATTAAACGTTCGGTTGTTAAAGAGACCGGAGTCGGTAAGTGGCATACTCTCTGTCAGTGCCGATACCACTTTAACAATGGTGGAGTATCCGGAACGAAGCAGGACGGTTTGGAGGCGATTACTAGATCGAAGAAGGCGAATCATGACGAAATGGCTTTGACCTTCGGGTCATAATTAAAATGACTAAAACAGGAGCTATACCATGACTAATTGAGGTCGCACCTCATATCGGACACGCTTCTTCGATACCATCTCTATTACTATGTGATTGATTTGGGGCACCCTTTTGATTTGGGAGTTTGTTCCGAGGTGGGTGGTAGTTGCTGCTATATGTTACCACCGGTCCGGTAGTGCAACTGGTAGAATCCTACCCTAGGAATTGCCTCGACTGTCTTGTCATATTTATCCTATACGAGCCCCATACGATTTGATTTACTGTTGCTTTCTATGGAGTGCCCTCTGATAACACCAATGCGGTGAATTTATGGTACTGTATAGACTGTGATGCCTATAAACTGCGTAAGGGTAATATGGTAATCCCGCTTATGCTATTTTCCTTATATCTACTTTACTGGATAGACATTACAATAGTAGCGTACTATTATATAGATATTAGTTTCGCGGATCCTTAGAGGATGAAAATCCCAAACATCCTTTATGAGACTATTAGTCCTGACTCGAGTATTTTGTTTGTTATATTCCTTTCAAAATGCCCGGGTCAGACCGTGTATTTCAGTTTGGAGATATATCTGTTAGAGCTTAATATTCATTGGAGATCCAGACATTCATTTACTATGTCATATGCAGTCGTGACCACCTCTGCTTATTACCAAATATTAGTATAACTCTATATTCATTCTTCCGTTGTACCTATATTTATTTTTGTACTCTGATATCATGTAATTTAAAGATTTATTTTGTAATAGTGCATAAATTTTCCCTCCGCTGTGAGATAAGTGTTCTGTGTCTGTGATGATTTGTATTTCAACTTCGTAAGCAATAACAATCTGTCGTTTTGAACGGTTCGAGTTGGTTTAATTACTGGCTTGGAGCGGTCAAAAAGCCAGGACGTTAAATAATATAATAATAATAATGGAATAATACAAATTTGGATTTGTTATATAAGAGAAATGAAGAAATAAGATATGTGTGTTACGTGTATGTTTACTCAATGCAGTTAACTTTGTCTTATAATGAAATTTAAACTCTAACAGTAATGCCGTTTTGAAGATATATTATGTGCAAATGCATTTGCAATTATTTCAGCAGTACTTAAAATGTTAACGATAGATTGAAATCGCATTTGAAATCAGCAAAAAAACATGATATTGATCTTGATGTCCTTTAAATGTTCCATATAAAGGCTTAAAATATATCCTTTGGAGCTTGTTTGTGAATTACTTGAAGATCCAAAAGCTGTGAAAAGTCCCATAATAAAAAAGTGCAATATCAATTTAATGATTCTGCTGAATCATGATTGCTTTTGTTGTTCATCGGTGATATTAATTCTTGGGTTAACAAATTGTTATTTATGGTTAATCTCGGTTGATGAAGTAATGTTTGTGAGGGCTTGAATGATGTGAAGTAGGTAATATTCCTGAAGATATCTTGTAGGTGATCTTAGAGAAATTGCACTTTTGATTCAATCTAGAAATTTAGAAAATTAAAACAACAAAAACGAACATAATCGATGATACAAAGAATGTTCTTTATTAGGCCATCTTCTTATTTTTATTATTCAAATAAGTACAAAATGATTCAGTGATCAAGGTACTATATCTCTTAATTTATATCTGATTTTATGTTCAGATAACCAATCCTTTTATATAATCATAAAATATATCGTTTTTCATTTTGAAAATTTAACGAGTTACAATTCTATTTGGTGAATTCTGTAATTGAGAAATATAGTATGATTGGGATTGCAATTAGTTAAACGTAAGCATTGTTTGTTCATACCTAACTTAACCTTGAATTATAAATAAAAATAAAATTGTTAAGCATTTAATGTAAGAAGTGAAATAAATTTGGCTTCATCTTTTGGAATATGGTTAACATTTTAATTCACTGGAATGAATGATTGGGCAAGTGGATTTCCATATTTTATTTAGGTCTAAACCTCATAAATTGCGATATAAGGAATTATAAGAAATAAATATACGATTTATCCCAAAAGAAAGAGATGTACAAAGTAACGTATATTGTAATGTTTATTTCAATGAATAAAAAGAGGATTCCTTATAATTACAAACATCGCGCAAAGTTTCTTCTTTTGGGTAAAATAAGGAAATACCTTTGTAGAAACCAAGGGTAAAACCAAGTTTCAAATTATTAAATTTGGTAGTTTCCAAGAATAAAATAAAAAAGAACTAGTTAAAAAGGTTACATGTTATTTTGAACATCTTCATAAAACCGCTCCTTCGATATGCCCATGGGGGACAAAGGCATTTCCTCCTCTCTGCCGCCTTCACCTAATCATTTCTTTGTTCCCCTACGTTTTCCTCCTCCTCCTCCAAAATCTTCCTATCTTTCCCCTAAGTATAACGAAGGAGTTCATACCCCTCTCTTCTATCCCCAATTTCATTATATGCGTTCCAATTTAGCCACCCATACTAGCAAATCCTCCTAATTCCCTTCACTAGCAACTATCTTTGTGTCCACTTCCAAATTTCAGTCGTTCCTTGCCGATCTACACCCTAGCTAGTTTTTATGACTTAACAGGCTTAACTTTTTCTGGCGTCTTGTAGATAATTGTTGCACATGGTCTCCAAGTCAGGTGATAGATCTGAGTTTTGCTCCATTGCCTGGGTGTTTTCTGTCTGGTATCTCTGTTTGTTGATGCTCCGGTGAGTTCGTTGTTGCTTTGTTTCCATTGGTGCCTGCTAAGTGCTTTTTTGATCAAGTGACTTTGTTGTGCTTTGGTGTTGGGTCGAATTGACTATGGTGAGGAAGTTTTCATCCTCAGTGTGTTGTTTCCTTTGATTCATAGGTATCGACATTTTAATCATTTCACGACTTACAACTATTCTGTTATACTGGTTCATTGTTCATTCTAAACATTTTTGTATAGAAAGAAACGCACTTTCACATCTTCTTAACCCGAAACGAAATGGCTGAGGAGAGGTTTCTTTTTTAGGGTACTTGTAACAACCCAGAAAATTCGAACCAATTTAAAAAATTTATTTTGGCTATTTCAGTAAATTTTGAATAGCTAAATTAATTTATTTTAAATAATAATGATTAAATTATTCTAATCGAAGTTAGATCGAATATATTCATTTTGGTTTCTAAAGGAATTAGAAATAGTACGGTAGTTTGAAAAGTCAAACTTGTACTTTGACCGAATATACCGGATTCGAAATTTAACGGATTTTGGTGAAACCAAAAATATCTAAAATTTGTTTGAAAATATCTTTCCAACAAATCCGAAAAATCGAAATTTCATAGCGAGAATCAAAAGTTATGGTCGGTCGAATATTCGGAATGGTCGCTATAGTATAATTTATAGCGCGTATAAAAGGTCATTTTTCAAACGACCTCCGTTTTCGACGAAACCACTTTTGTTGGATTCAGAATGTCAAATTATTGCTAGGTTTCAATTTTCATAATTTTTCGATTTAATACGTGAGCGTCGCAAATGAAAATGTGTTTTGTCAATTTTAGTCAAATATAATCGACTTGAAAATAGCCATTTTTCGAACAGCCTCAGAATTCGATGAAATTAATTTTGTTAGAAATGTATCGTCAAAACAAAGCCAGAAATAATTTTTCTGGATTTTTCTGAGTTCGTATATGGCTCCCGGTGGATTTAAATATAAGATCAAATTAATTTGTTAAATGATTTAAATAATAAATTAAAGATTTCAGGCCACAAACAGTCGTTTGGGCTGATGTGACCTAGCCTATTGCATCCGGAACAGGGGCTATTGTGTTGGGTCAACTCTGGTTGAACTGAAAAGGGATTGGTTTAAAACCTTTGGATTTATTTGCAAAAATTAATTAAAATAATACAAAAATAAATCATTTGCTCAAAATCCTAACACTATTCACTCCTGTAGCCGCCGCCCTCAGTATCCCATGGCCGAAACTACTCCCATCTTCTTCCTCTAATTTCCCTTCATCCATGCACTATTACCCACTCCTCCTTTGAACTTTATTGAAGAGATTTTCACTCTCTTTCCATCCATACGGATAACAGTACCTAAAAGTGAACAACCGCCGAGTATTTCCGCTCCAAACCCGACGTCTTGCAGCCGCCGCCTCCCCCTCCAAGCTCGATCGAGCTGCACCCTGGTGGGCCCCTCCTGTGCGCCTGCCCTAGCTCTCCGACGTCCCACCGTCTGATCGGCAAACCGCTTTACGTATTGATCGAATTTTGGATCCAAAGTTTTGAATCAAATGGGAAGCTCACGGACTTAGACTGAATAGAGAAGGAAGAAGGGTAAAACCCCTTTTAATTATTTTAATAATTTAATTTAAAACTTTATAAATCATAATCAGGTCATAACTAATCCATACGATATCGAAATTGGACGATTTCAGATCCGACAAGATCGTACGACAAAGATCTACATTCCTAGACTGAAAAGGGATAACTCCGAGCTGTTGGAATTTTGGACCAATTTGCGTCACGACTGTGAGATCTTTTCTTTTTATATAATTAATTAATTATTTAATTTATTTGCTATGTGATGATTGTATGTGTATGACTGAGATCTACTATGTGATGATATTGTGGATGATTTATCTGTTTGTTGGTGATGTGTAAACACATATTTATATGTGTTGGAAAAATAAAAATAAATCATTTTGTTATATTATTGATTTAGATTAGAATTTCCATTTCAATAAAAATAAATCATTTTGTTATATTATTGATTTGGATTAGAATTTCCATTTCAATAAAAATAAATCATTTCGTTATATTGTTGAATTGCATTAGATTGGCAATTCAACATAAAAACATTATTTTGATCATTTTTGATGAAATGCATTAGATTGGCAATTCAACATAAAAACATTATTTTGATCATTTTTGATGAATTGCATTAGATTGGCAATTCAACATAAAAACATTATTTTATTTTTGATGAATTGCATTAAATTGGCAATTCAACATAAAAACATTATTTTGATCATTTTTGATGAATTGCATTAAATTGGCAATTCAACATAAAAGCATTATTTTTATCATTTTTGATGAATTGCATTAGATTGGCAATTCAACATAAAAACATTATTTTGATCATTTTCGTTGAATTGAATTACATTGTCAATTCAATGTAAAAACATTATTTTGATTATTTTTGTTGAATTGAAATAGAATCGTCAATCCAATATGAAACATTATTTTATCATTTTTATTGAATTGAAATAGAATTGTAAATTCAATATAAAATATTATTTTGTCGTTTTATTGGATCTAATAGAATTTCCAATATATCATTTTTGTCTATATTATTGTATTGAAATAGAATTGTCAATACCATTGAAAATATATCATTTCTGTCTATATTATTGTATTGAAATAGAATTGTCAATACAATCGAAAATATACCACTTTTGTCTATATTATTGTATTGAAATAGAATTGTCAATACAACTGAAAATATATTATTTTTGAAATATATATTTGTGTTGAAATAGAGTTATTCTTTATTTGCATCCCTTGATGCAAATAAACATTGAATTAAAAAGTTATTCTTTTATTTGCATTCCTTGATGCAAATATACATTGAATTAAAAAGTTGTTCTTTATTTGCATCCCTTGATGCAAATAAACATTGAATTAAAAAGTTATTCTTGATGCAAATAAACATTGAATTAAAAAGTTATTCTTTTATTTGCATTACTTGATGCAAATATACATTGAATTAAAAAGTTGTTCTTTATTTGCAGTCTTTGATGCAAATAAACATTGAAATAAAAAGTTATTCTTTTATTTTGCATTCTTTGATGCAAATAAACATTAAATTAAAAGTTACATTTTTGTTTACAATTTTAGATGCAAACAAAACATGATTTAAAGAGTTGGATTCTGTTTGCATTTTAGATGCAAACAAAAACATTAAAATGAAAGTTACATTTTTATTTTTTATTTTAGATACAAATAAAAATATGATTTAAAGAGTTGCATTTTAGATGCAAACAAGACATTAAAATAAAAGTCACATTTTTGTTTGCAAATTTTGTTTCAAACAAATCATTTTATTAAAATCTACATTTTTATTTACATATTTAGATGCAAATAAACATCGTAGTTAAAAATTGCATTTTTATTTGCATGTTTAGATGCAAATAAACATCGTACAAAAAGATTACATTTTTATTTGCATATTTAGATGCGAATAAACACCCTAGGATGAAGTTGCATTTTTGTTTGCAAATTTAGTTGCAAACAAAACATTGAATAAAGATTGCATTTTTGTTTGCAGTTTTAGATGCAAATAAAAACATTATAATAAAAGGTACATTTTGTTTACATTTTTGATGTAAATAAGGACATGAATTAAAGGGTTACATTTTTATTTGCAATTTTGATATAAATGAAAACATAGACTAAAAAGTCATATTTTTATTTACATTTTAGATGTAAATAAAAAGAATTGATTTCAAAAGTCACATTTTTATTGACATTTCATATGAAATAAAAGAATTGATTTAAAATGTTAAAATGCTTATTGTTACTTTAGATAAAATAAAAATAGTAGAATCAAAATCATGTTTTATTTGTTAATTGGTTTCAACAAAAGGTGTGGACATTAAGAAAATATATTTTCAATATAATTTGTTTACCATTGTAAATAATTAGTTATCAAAAACATGATTTATTTCAAATCATCATTTTTGTCATGTTAGAAGAATTATGAAAATCATATATATAAAATCTCTAACATGAATATGGATTGTACTTGGTTTGTCTGTGATGGTTGAAATAGTAGGAATCGCCAAATGATTTATATTTATATTTATATATAAATATAAATTAAAATTTAAACGAATCGCGCACGGTAGTTCGCGTTTTGGCAATTGTAACTTTAAATGATTATACCGTAAAATCCAGCAGTCGGAGTTTCCCAAAATTGGAACCGTTAGGACCGCTTTGGGAAGATCTTTCTGATGATGTAAACTTTATCAAAATCCAACGGTTAGATTTCAAGATAAGTGTAAATCAAATTTTGGTAAAAACAGCGCCAGGGTCGCCCATTGACCCGAAGTGTCGTTTAATTATATTGAGCTATTTTTAAATAAATAAAAATAGCGATAAATTGTTATAAATTAATATTAACGATATTAATGGATTAAATGATAGTAATTCGAAAAATTATTTGAAAAGACCGAGTTCAACTTATTTCAAATAATTTTACGACGATTTAAAATCGAAGATATTGAAGACGGCGATTGAAGACCGGCGATCTTCACGTCGAAAGGGTAACTACTGATGCTGGCATTGGCTAGCTACCAATAAAGGGTTAAAGTGGTAGTTGCCGAACGCACTTGTTGATCATCCGGATACGCGAGCACCTAGGTTACTCCGGTTTCGTTCAGACCTAGAACGGACTTGTAAATGGATGCGTGTTCGACATTGAATTTTGTGCCATGTAATTTAATTGATATCTATTAATATATTTCTGTAGTGGTGGAGAATTTATTCTCTTGCTAAACACCCTTATTTAAGAAGCACGAGCTCGAAAGTTATATATTGGTAGTTATTAATCACATGGTATGGACTGTCAATGTGACATGCCAATATGCAATTGACCGGGGCTTTTGTTGAAAAGCAGAGCCTTGTGGATGATGATCAAAGCATAGCCTATTTAGGCATAGCTCTGTGTATTTCGTTACCTCGCGAGCCTTACACCCCGATAGAGTCAAAAACGGGACGAGGGAATGCAAGGAGTGCACACGTTTCTTTCTAGCTAGAAGTGGTGTTTGGGTTTTTACACGGCCCGGCATTTTTACTTATGTGGTTGATGGAATGAGGCACCTCGGATTTTTTATTAGTCGGCAATGGCCAATTTATAGGTCCAATAGGATCGGGGAGCGTGTGTTCTAGAATTGTCAATCCACTAAAGTATTTGTGGACCGGCCCTGCTGTATCCAAGGGTTCGCCAGCGTTCGAATCCTGAGACATTGCTAGAGTGTCTCAAATCGGTTAGGAGATCGTCCCTAGCCTTGACTCATGACGGAAACCAACCTCCAATACGACATTATGGTCTTGATTGTAAACCTATATTTGGTGACATAGTAGGATGGGGTACTATGCCATTTAGGATTGATACATTTACTTTGAAGTGTTTTTGAAACATATTAGACACTTGTAATAGTATTAAAAATACTATTTTCTATGTATCAAGCATTTTTTATCATTATAAGGTAAAACTCTATCCTCCATTTGAGTTGCATTGTGTGATGGGACTTGAGTCTTATAATGATTTCATTTTCTAAAAAGCATTTCGTTGTTTTTGACTCAAAAATTTATAAAACTTATGCACTGGCAATCCAATGGAATTAAACCCGTTCCGCGTTAGTGGCATGGTCCAGCGATTAGCCATATCATTAGTTTAGTAAGATTTCTCATACCAGTCCCATGACTTACTCGTAGTTTGTTTCACTTTGCAAACTTGGGTGCCCTCTTTCCACACGAGCAGCCAATTGACAGGTTTCAGGTAGGGATGTTTTCTGGACTAAAGCTTGCTGCTAAAGATGTTGGAAGATCTTTTCTTTTATTTTCTTCTTGAGATTTTGAGACAGTATTGGATATTGATGTATTTTGGGAGATTGAGACTTTATTTCTTTCCCAATTTTAGAGATCTGTTTTGCTAAGTGTATCCTGTACTGCGTACTCTGATGTTCTGTGATGATGTTTGTGATGACATTTCCTTTCCGCTGCAAATGATTTATATGTTCTGCTATGTAACTATGATCTGTTATTGTTTTAATTCTGTTATACTCCTATGATTATCCTTACTTTCGTTCTATGGAAGTTTAGGTCGTCACAGTACTCCCGGGAACAGACCCAATAGAGACAGGGTGGGACCAAGCTCGCTTTGGCCATAGACCCATAACTATGCAGGCAGTTCATATCTTAAGTGCAGGAAAGCAACGTCCTTAACCTCTTGCTTGGTGAGTCCTCAACTCAGTGTTTTGTTCAGTGATCCAGGGTAGCAGTTTGAATTGTTTTTTTGGTATGATGTTAATTGTTTGATGTCTATGTGTTTATTGGCTTTGACTTGTTTGGGGTGAATTGTTCTCTTGGATGTATTTATTGGTTACTTGGATTTCTGTGTTTGGTTATGCTATTCTGGGGCTGTTGGTAGTGGAATGTGATGAACTACCTTGCTTGTATGTTGGCAGATTTTTTCTTCAAAAATGGATATATATATATATATATATATATATATATATATATATATATATATATATATAACATAAAAGGAGAATCTAGCCATTCTCCAATGGCACACAAAAACTGTTGGAGAATGAATTTTGATGACAACAACCTTACTTCAATATTAACTATTATAAAATATATACTAACATCTCTATATAATACACACACACACACACACACACATATATATATATATATATATATGTAGGAATTGTATACAGGAATTAATACTGAAGACTGTACAGTTTAAGAGCTTTTTAGAGATCCAGAATTCAGAGAAGATTCAAGACTCATAAGTAATCAAGATTTCAAGAGTTCAAGATAAATATAGTAATAGAGTCTAGTTTATGTAAGACTATAAATAGCACTCTATGTTCAAATTCAAATTCTATTCTGATTCTCAAATTTCAAATTCCATTTTCAAATCCTATTCTAATTCTAATTAATTTTTCTATCTTGCTTTTGATTTTAAACTCAAGTTTTTAAGTCTATAAGTTTTATATATATTTATATAGTTATATACTTTTATATACTTTATATTTATATAGTTTTAAACTTTATAATTTTATAAATATTTTTATATAGTTTATATTTATGATTTCATATGATTTCTTACTTTATAATACTTATTTATAACACTATGTTTTAATTAAGAATTTCCATAATTATATATATATATATATATATATATATATATATATCAAAACAAAGACGTTCGACAGAATATATAACTCATGCTCCTTTAGGTTCTTTAAATTCTGTAGGTGCCGTAGCTACCGAGATCAATGCAGCTAATTATGTCTCTCCTAGAAGTTGGTTAGCTACCTCTCATTTTGTTCTAGGATTTTTTGTATTGTTGGGTTATTTATAGCATGCGGGAAGGGCCCGTGCAGCTGCAGCAGGATTTAATAACAAAGATAAAATACGAGCTTGTTTTATAGCAATAGTAATTAATCTTTGTTGTTTCAAGGTCAATCTATTCACCCGTCTAGATAATATTTTTCCTTGTTCACTAATAAATTGACTAATCAAACTCATGTTTCTATAATCAATTTGATCCCCCGATTCAATTGGGGAACTTGAAAAATACTCAAATTTCAAATTTGAACTAGCATATGTCGACATACATAGTTCCCTATGTCGACATATAACTGTCACATTTTTAATTTTGAAAGGAAGTGTCTTTTCACTTTTGTAACATTCCAGAAGCATTGCAACCTTTCAAATCTTATAAATAGGGACTGATTTCGAATTTTTTAATTATTCTTCTTCTCCATCTTCATCTTCTTTCATTACAACATTAATATTTCATATTTTATGATTTCTACACTTATACTGCCGATTTCAAGTCTAATCATATAAAACTTCTTCTCTTCTCACTCTCTACTCATTACTCTTTGAATCAAAGTGTCATTGAAGAGTTATAGGGCTTTTGTAATCGTTTGGGAAGTGTTTGGGAAAAGGTATGTTTCTTGTAGCCTTGAAATCAAGGAAAGGAATCGGTGGTAACCTTTTAGCTGGGGAAATCAAGGGAAATATACTTGATCTAGGGTGTTTGGAGTCGGTGGTAACGTTGTGACCGTGAAACCAAGGAGATTGTACTTGGATATTGATATAGTAATAAAACTATGCGCAGTCCAGCATTGTGTGGGACTGGACGTAGGAGTAATCCGAATCAGTATAAAATCTGGCATGTTCTTTCCTTTTCTGCATTTTATTTCTGTTTATTTTTGTGTTTTTGTTTGATTCTGTGTATGTGATCATCTATGTGGTGTGTTATTCATATAGTAGATCATATTAGTTTTATATTTTCTTAAATTCCTTGAAAACACTATTTATCCCCCTTCTAGTGTTAGTTTTGCCTTAACGATCTATTCTGCATTCCCTAACAAAAACACTATCTGTAGTAAAGCTTACAAATACTATGCACACACACACACAAACAATAGGAACAAACCTATAAACAGCTGAAATACAAAAGGTCTACAACGAAAAACCATAAACTATGATCCCAAGAAGACGAGGGTACACCAAACTGACGCAAAGCTCTAGGGAGACGCCTAAGTCTCCAAAACTCCAAAGAGGGAGGACCGATATCTAGGTCCTAAAGAAGGCTATATGATGTAGGCCACTGGAGAAGAGAAATCAATAAACAAAACCCTACCGCTCCAAAGCACCAGCTCCACAATCTCCAGAGATCCCAGCTGTAAAGTGGCACCACCAGTAGCAAAGAAACTGAGCCAAAAGTGACATGCAATACCTGTAAATCCAGGCACTGCAGTACTAGCAGACAACATAAGATCACATTTAAAGGGGGAAGGGTGTAATGTGAAAACCGCCTGGATAAGCCCCTAAACCATGGGATCAACCAATTCCCGCCCTAGGAGCAGTAGGTGTTAACCCGCCTTTTGGTCTAGTTACCAAAAGTACTCAAGACACGCTCGACTCAACTCATCGCATGAAGACAAGGCCAAGGGCGAAGCTTAGGAAGTGCAGGAGGAAGACCGAAGAGAGAACGTGCCAATGAGCCTCGACCACATCCCTCACCAAACATACTTCGCACCATGCTAGGTGTAAAATTTCGTACCTGGTAGGTGCGAAATTCCGCACCTACTAGGTGTGAAATTTCGCACCTCACAGATGCGAAATTTCGCACCTGGCAGGTGCATAATTTCCGAAATTTCGCACCCAGCAGGTGCGAAATTTTGCACCTCTGTCCAGGTGCGAATTTTCAGTGGCCGACAGCTGGAGTCGCGAATTTCCTGTAGATGGTCCCCATTTCTACCTACTCCTACCTAACCCCTACCTAACCACTTCCTATAAATAACCCATGGCCTCACACTTCAAAAGGGTTGGATTCTTGAGCTTGGAAACCTCCATAGAGCTTCACTAAAAGCATCTCCTCTTTGAGGAAGAAGAAGGACAAAATTGTCTTTTTCCTTATTTGTTCAATATATGATGATTATGACATTATACGTCATGAAAAGTGAATGTAATGAGATATCTAGAGATGGTCTCAACCTTGTAATGTTCCAAGTGATCAATAAAATTCCAACAACTCTTCAAAGTGGACGTAGGCCCTCAGTGAGGCTAAACCACAATAAATTTCTTGTGTTATTTACTGCTTATGTTTTATTTGATGTTCTTGTCTATAAGACCGTATTTATAATTCCTAGTAATTGGGAATCTTTGGTGTTTACGACATTTTTTGCTGTCAACATTTGGTGCTTTCACTAAGAAAACTCGGATATTGCGTCTTTCTCGCACATTACCATCTCGACTTCGCCGAGCTTAAGGTTCCTTGCTTAACCTGTCGTCGGGTCCGCTTACGATGGTAAAGAAGTCAAAGAACGCAATGATCAGCTCTTCAGCCACAACGAGGTCGGTACATCTCAACCACCTCGACCGACGGAAATCCCGGCCACTAATGGAAATGAACCTCCAGTTGCGGACCTCGAAATGACCGCAACCCAAGCACAAGTCTGTGCGCTTAGTGAGAAGTATGAACGTACAGCTGTCGAGCTTAACCAAGAGCTAAGGAATAACATCCACCTTATGCGACAACTCCAGGAAAGTCAGCGCATCGTCGCTCGGCTACAACTAGCTCGAAACAATGCTCGACCTCGACCACCAACATCGGAAACTTCCTCTTCCGAGTCTAGGGGCCCGCACCAAAGAAGGAGGTCCAGTCTCATCAACAACGTCGCCGCCCGAACAAACGCCCTCGACAATGGCCATGGCAACGAGTATGCCAACAGCAACGGTGACCGGACCTCGGTTACCTACAGCGAGGGTGCCCAATATCAGGATCATCCTCACTTAATCATCAGTGAAGACCCGCTCCTACTAACCAACCTCCTCCTCGACAAGACCCTACCGCCGCCCGTCGAGACAATGAACCCAGTGTTTTGACGGCCCGTGCCTTTCCGGAACCGGATCCGCGTGACCCTGCTCCCCATCATCATGCACACCAGGATCCCGTTATAGATGTCGAGGACATGGAAGAAGACAATCCAGACATCCACCCTAGAAGACGCCCTCGCGCCAGAACTCCAGAACCTCGCCAAAACCCGTGGGTCCCGATGGCGGACCCCCATCCGGCCTATCTTCCCGACATGGTCCGAAGGATCATGAGGGAGATGCGAGGGAATGTTCATTCACTCGAAGAGTCAATGAAGCTTAATGGTCGCGACGCTTCAGCGTGCCGCAGATGTCGCTCTATGATGGCACCATTGACCCTTGTGCTTTCCTGAACCGTTATGAATGGAAAATGGACTCGAGATAAGGTGACGATCCAGTCAAGTGCAAATGCTTTCCAGTCTTCCTATCGGGGACAGCCCTATTATGGTTCTCTTGCCTTCCGCTTAACTCCATCAACAACTTCGGCCAACTGGCGACACAGTTAGTTAAGCAGTTATGGATGCATATCCTAACTCCGAAGAATGCCCTCACCTTTTCCAACCTATACCAAGGGCCCTAAAAGTCACTCAAAAGCTACCTTTCCAGGTTCAACATCGCCCTTGCCGAGATCGAGGATCCAGATCAGCGCACCGTACTCTTCCAGCTAGCTAAAGGCGTCCTTCCAACTTCTGAATTTGGGGCATGGATCGACTGAAAACAACCAAAGAGCCTCGATGCTTTCTATGAGAAAGCGGGGCAGTTCTTTTGCCAAGAAGGATCGAGACGGAACTACATCTCCGAGACCAGTCGCCTCAATATCCCTTGAGCGAACACCGCCAATAACCGTCCTAGGGGGCGGGAAGCGGGAGGACCCTCCAATCCGAACACGGGGACAGGACCACCCAGACAGAGACCAAACATTGGGGGGCAAGGTGGCCGAAGCAACAATCAGGTCCAGACAGAGCTGAGGAAGCCCGGCCCTTACCAAGCCTACGAGGCATACACTCCGCTAAACGAAGATCCGGTAACTATCTACCTAAAGACATGTAACACCTTGCCATACAAGAAGCCCCGTGTCAGGGAATCAACCGACACCGAGAAGAACTCGGGGAGGTACTGCCGATATCGTGATATGAATGGGCACAATACAAATGAGTGTCGCCGGCTAAGGGATGCAATTAAAAATCTTATCCGAGAAAAGCGACTTGAACAATACATCCAAGATCCCTTTCCCCCCGAAACCAATCCAAAACCTCCAGCGCCAACTCCTCAGATAACCACCAAGGCAGCCCTAGGACCGTCTAACTCGAGACGAGGAGTCATGATCAACACTATATGCGGTGGGCCTGGCCCCACGCATGACAACTTCTGAAAGATGGAGGAATATGTGCGCTCCATTAAGCTTGCAACCTACGAGTCTTGCTCTGCTCCCAATGAGTCTATCCCGGCCAAGCTCCGGAAAACCATGCGGGATGACATTATCTTCAATAGAAGGGAGTCCATGGGAATTTTGAAATCCTGACCACCGATCCTTTGGTCATCACTTCCCAAATTGGTGCTGCAACTGTTCGAAAAATATTGGTCGATTCAGGAAGCTCGGTCAACATCATTTTCAAAGCCGCCTATGACCAGATGAAATTAGAGGCAAGAGATCTCAAACCATGCCATTCCACGATCCACAGTTTTAATGGGGCATCCAGCTGTCCGGTAGAGTCATTGACCTACCCGTCGAACTCGGTACGGGGGATCGGAGCCGAGTCTGAGTCCTCACCTTTGTGGTTATCGACATCATATCACCGTATAACGTCTTCCTTGGACGTCCGTTCCTTATAGAATTTTGCGTCTTCCTATCACCATGGTCCCTCCTGATGAAGTTTCCAACGAAAAACAGGATCGGAACGGTGAGAGGCGACCAAGTCAATGCTAGAGAATGTTATGCCATAGAATGGAAAAACGCACGCAATAAGGACAAGGACAAAGCAGTGCCCATAGCCTTTTGCGCCAAGACCGCCTCCGCATAGCAATCAGCGGCGTCTGGGCCATCGCTCAAATGCCACTCCTATCTTTCCGATGACCTCGATCCAAGGAAAGACGAGGAGCCCGTGCACGAGAGACCTACTCCTGTCGAGCCCACAGTAGATGTACCCGTCAGTCTCGACGATCCATCGCGAGTATTAAAGATAGGATCACACCTTCACCCAGTAGTCAAAGACGATCTTGTGGATTTCCTAAAGGCTAATCTGGATGTATTCACATGGACTCATTCCGACATGAAAGGCATAGACCCGGCAATCGCCTGCCACTCCCTAGGCATAGATCCTACGATGCCTCCGATCAAACAAAAGCGCCGCTTCCTGGGACCCGAGAGATCCAAGGCACTCGAAGAAGACGTAGATCGCCTGCTAAACAACAACTTCATCCATGAAGCTGATTACCTCGAATGGGTCTCCAATTCGGTCCTAGTCAAAAAGGCCAGTGGAAAATAGCGAACGTGTATCAACTTTACTGATTTAAACAAAGCATGTCCCAAGGACAGCTTCCCATTCCCAAAGATTGATCGGCTAGTTGATTCAACTGTTGGATACCAATTGCTATCTTTCATGGACGCCTACTCCGATTACAACCAGATCCCGATGAATCTCCACGATCAGGACCATACCTCCTTTATAACCGACCTTGGACTTTATTGCTATCACATCATGCCTTTCGACCTCAAGAACGCCGGCGCCACATATCAGTGGATGGTTAATTGACTCTTCAAAAATCAAATCGGGAAATCCATGGAGCTGTATGTGGATGCCATGCTAGTTAAATCAAAAGTGTCTAGCAACCACGTCCACGACCTCTCCGAAATGTTCGATGTCCTTCGTCGACACGACATGAAACTCAACCCTCTTAAATGTTCCTTTGGCGTTGCTTCAGGAAAGTTTATGGGTTTCATCGTCAATGCCCGGGGCATCGAAGCTAATCCCGAGAAAATCCAAGCCATTCGGATATCCAAATCCCTGAAAATATCAAGGATGTTCAAAGTTTAAATTGAAAGGTCGCCGCTTTAAGTCGATACATCTCAAAGGCCACCGACAAGTGCATTCCTTTCTTCGATTTACTTCGGAAAAGGAAACGCAACTTCAAGTGGACCCCTGAGTGCGCTTCCACTTTCAAGAAACGCCTGGATCACTTGGAGCGACCACCCATCTTGTCTAAGCTTGTAGATCATGAGGACTTATATATTTACTTGGCTATTTCTACGCAGGCAATTAGCTCGGCATTAACATGGCTTGAAAATCGTGTTCAACGACCTGTCTACTACATAAGCAAGCGATTGACGGTGGAAGAAAGGAACTACCCGAAACTCGAGAAACTGGCATTTTGCTTACTAATCTCCTCCCGGAAACTTCAGCCATAATTCTAGGCTCATCCCATAAATGTCTTCACCGACCAGCCGCTGCGTCCAGTTCTACAATGACCCGAGGCATCCGGTCGACTGCTAAAGTAGAGCATGGAACTAAGTCAGTTCAAGATAACATTCATCCCCCGTCGAGCCATCCTTACACAAGCCCTCGCCGACTTCATAGTAGAGTTCACGGCCCTCGAGGAAACTTCATCAGAGAATGCTGAGGCCCCCGACAATAGGTGGAAGTTGTTTGTTGACGGGTCCTCCAGCAACAAGTGTTCGGGGGCCGGCATCGTACTCATCACTCTTGAGGGGCACCCGATACACTACGCGCTAAAGCTAAATTTCCCCGCAACCAGCAACGATGCAGAGTATGAGGCATTGATAGCCAGGCTAAGGATCGTGATTGAACTCAATCTAAAGATTATTCAGTTTTTCTCTGATTCACAGCTCATCGTGCACCAGGTGAAGGAAGAATTCCAAACTAAGGGGGAAAGACTTGTTCTATACCTAGCTCAAGCACAGGAACTGCTCACTCACTTTGTCCACTTCATTATCACTCACATTCCGCGAGAGCAAAATGAAAGGGCCGACTCACTGGCCAGATTAGCAAGTTCCGAGGATCCGCAGCTGGCAGGGTTCGCCCCCGTCGAGGTGCTCAACACCCCCAATACTAAGCCAACACAAACCAATACGGCCATGAGCGCCGAAACCGAGTCGGAATCTTAGATGACACTAATCAAGAACTACCTGCGACAGGGGATCCTCCCAAAGAGCCATAAAGAAAGGCGAGCGCTCACCCGTCAATCAACCCGTTATCTCCTTGTGGATGGGATACTCTATCGAAGAGGCTTCTCTGTCCCCTTACTCAGATGTGTGGCCCATAAGGATGCCATCAAGGTTCTAGTCAGCAAGCATGAAGGAGAATGCGGTGACCACACTGGGGGGCAAACCCTGGCTAGGAAGATACTCTGACATGGCTACTACTGGCCCACACTCGACTAGGACGCAATCGATTACGCTCGCAAGTGAGATAAATGCCAACGCTTCTCAAAGATCCCGAGAGCCCCGCCCATGGAACTGACGCAAATGATCGGCCCATGGCCATTCACCATGTGGGGAATCGACATCATTGGGACTCTTCCTAAGGCCAGGGGCAGGGCATGATACGCTGTCGTCGCTATCGATTATTTTACCAAATGGGCAGAGGCCGAGGCCCTCTCTACAATCACTACGAAGAAAATGATCAACTACGTTGTACGCAACATCATCACTCGATACTGGGTCCCACGGGCTATCATTTCAGACAACGACACTCAATTCGAGAGCATAGAGTTCAAATCCTTCTGTCAGTTGCACGACATCAAAAAAAAGATTCTCGACTGTAGCACACCCACAGGCTAACGGACAAGTCAAGGCAGTTAACAAAGTTATCAAGTTCATCATCAAGAAGCGCCTCGAGAAGGCCAGGGGCATGTGGGCAGATGAACTTCCTTTAGCCCTACGGGCCTACCGGACAACCCACAAGATAGCAACCGGGGACACTCCCTTCGCGCTCGCCTACGGGTCCGAAGCCGTCATACCCATCGAGCTCGAGCTTCAGTCTCATCAAGTCACCTATTTTGATCCAAAGACGAACCATGATTTACTCATGGGGTCACTCGACCTGCTTGAAGAAAAGAGGAACGAAGCCGACCTCCGAGCCGCTGCCCAACAGCAACGAGTCGCCCAGTACTTCAACTCTCGAGTCCGCCACAAGGACCTCAACATCGGCGACCTCGTCCTAAAACGGGTATTCCCTCCGCCAACAGGACTTGCTCCCCGTTGGGAGAGCCTATACTCTATCCTACAAAGGCTCAGTGATGGAACTTTCAAGCTGGCAACCGTGGGCGGAGCTGAACTACCAAGGGCTTGGAACAGTGAACATCTCTGCCGCTACTTCACTTAACTTAGTACATGGTTATTTACGCTTTCCAGTGATGCTTTGTAGCAATTCAAGGCATTGTAAAGGCTACTCATGCCAAAAGTTATTAGTAGAAATGATGTTCAGCTTTCTATCTCTTTACTCTGTATTTACTCCTCCCGTGACTTGTTTGATTAATTCTGGCATCTAGCTTTTGTAAACATCTGACCGCCTACCGGCCCTTAGCGTGAGGGCCGGCACAGTCGGCCGAGCCACGAGTCAACCTCGTGGCCTAATCACATTGGCAACGATCAGCTCCCGGAGCACGGGAGCCGGCAACGCTACTCGACCGAGTATAAATAACCTCGAACTTGAACCTCGGCCCAGTGTCGAGGCCGAGGATAAATCGCTCAACCACCCAACAGCCTGACGGGGCGATACAAACTCCCCCCGAACTACGGGTGATGGTCGAATCTTGGCACAGCACCGAGACCGACCTTAAATCGTCTCTTCCCCGAAGCTCTCAAGGCTAAGGGGTAGCCCATGGCCACGATCGGACCCTACGGGCTAATGATCCAAGCTTCTCTTTCCAGGCGAACGACGATGCCTACATGCTCGCCTCAACCCGATGAACGACGGGAGAGCCTACGCCGGACGGACCGCACAACGCAACGTCATGCGCCTTCACTACTCTTGGGATTAACCCCGGGTAACCCAAGAAAAAACAGCAGGCGCTCGAGCCTGGCTTCACAAACTACGGGTTTCCTGAGCTAAGGGAAACCTACTAGAAGCCTGCGCACTATCACACCCCCTGGAATGACCAACCCAGGGCGTGGAATACACAATCGCTTTTTTGTTACATGTAACGGTAAGTAGGCCTATGCAAGTACGGGACGCCCGAAAACATGGGAAGAACATCCGAACATTTAACAGAAAGTGCAATCTTTACTAATTCATATTTCATTACAACACACACACACATTGCCACCAACTACATAACTAATATCTTTCTTTCTAATGATAGGGTGTACATGAGGACCACACTGTGTCTTGAAAAACCAGAAGCGAGGACCGAATTCGCATAAACTACCGACCTACACTACCAAAATAAGAACTAAACCTACAATTAAGCAACTAACGCTAATCGTGCTTCTTCTTCTTGTCTTTATGCTTTTCCTTTGCAGATTTGGCACTCGACGGTTCATCCTTATAGCTAGGCTTTCTCTTCCAGACCCTCCTTTTCCACTTCGGCTCCTTTGGGAGGTGGTCAACTCGTGAGAAGCTGGGAAACGCCTCTAATTCGCTCCGTCGCCGCTAGAAATCTCAGTGACGTCAGCAGGGGCAACATGCGGCAGAGATCGGGGGCACCCTCGACAGTAGAACCTATCACTGCGACACTCGTCTCTGGGATAGTTTTCCCTTCCCGTCTAGCTTTCTCCCTGGCTTCTTTAGCGGCCTGTCGCTCAATAATTGTTTGGGACTTATGCTTCGGATCGCCGACCCTGGTTTTCTCCCGAGTCTCGAGGGCCCTCCACTGAGCCTCCTCACTCTCTCTCTTCTCCTGAGTCTCGTTCGCCGCCCTCTTCTTCTCCACTTCATAATCGGCCTTCCTCTGAGCAACAATCGCGGCGGCCCTCTTTTCAGCATCCTCCCTGGTCTTGGCTATGATCTCCCTCCTGGCAGCCTCATCCTGCCTCCACTTCTCTTCCACTTCCTCACTTTTGGCCACCATCTTAGCTTTCTACGCACTCACCATGGTGGCCATCGAGGACACATCAGCCTCCACCGGACCTCGGGCGGTCGCGCTCCGCCCATCGACCTCCTCTCCTTCATCAACAAGGCTTTCGTAAAGCCTGGGAGTTACCCTTATCTTCGCGAGGGTGTCAAGATGATCTCCGCTCTCTCCAAGATGAACCCCCTCAAGTTCGGGCCTAGACTCGGTCACTTCGGGAATCACGGGGGCAGGGTTTAATACCATGGTCGATTCAGAAGGGACTGCACAATAAAAACACAACCTTTTAGTCCGCAAACTCGGTAATCACGTCATCCTCAGGGATGTAATGCAAAGGAACTTTACCTCCAGCCAAGGGGGGTGTAGGAAGCGCGGAAAGGGCACCCGACATAATAGGCGACGTAAATCCAATCTTTCCTGGCTCCAGATGCTCAGGATCAGGCTCCGTCGAAACCCGAGTTAGATCTGTCGGGCCAATCACCGTGACCAATTCAGGAACGGACGACCGGTAAGAGCTTCCCTCTGTAGGATCCTCCGCTACCACAACGCTCTCAGCGACGACAAACTTCCCCTTTTCGACAGCAAGCCTTTCCAACCTCTCTCCTCATCCTCAAGCAGCAACTTCCTACCCTCCTCCAACCTCTTGCGCTCCTCCTCGGTCAAGAGATCAATCATAAGTTGTCGTTCATCCAAAATCCCGACATCCACTTCACGCAGGAAAGCCTCATATGGAACCAGCCTTTCCCAGATTCGAGCTAGCTCACGGGAATAGTCATTCATCCAAGAAATTCCAAAGAATTTTAGGACCTTAACAAGCATGTCCTTGATATCGTCCTCCATAGACGAATGTGCCTGGTACTCGGCATCCTCTAGCTCGTCTCTTAACTGCCCCACCTCTCTCAGATGTTCGACTTTCAATTCCTTGGCGGTACCTAACACATCCCGGTTACTGGCTTCTGCATCCTCCTTCGCTTTCTGTGCCACCTAAAGCTCCCTCGTCAGGAGGGCGTTCTCCGCTCTTAAAGTTTCGTTGCTCTCTTGAAGCCGCAGGACTTGGGTATTTGTAACACCCCACCTCCGCTAGGGTCACTCACAAAGGGAATGCACTAGTTTTGGAGGGGTATTATCTAGTAAACAGGCACAGAGATAACACAAGACAGAACATAAATTAAACAGAGTATATGAAGCAGCGGATATAAATTTAACCAAATCTCATTACATGGAAAATAGAGTCAAAACCTCTTACATCAAAATACCAATTCATTATTTCATTACATCAAGTTCTAAAGAAGCAAAGTACTTAAAACAATATAAGTCCAATATTATTCCCCAAAAAGAGCATGAGAGCAGCCATAGCATAGCTCAAGACCAAACCGTACATGAGCTGTCAGAAAGCAAGCAAAGTCCAAGCTAAGAGCTAGGGTTTCCTCCCTGAGAACCTGGGGGGGGGGAACGAAAGAAAAGGAGGTGGAAGAAAACGGGTCAGTCAAAAAGACTGGTAAGCCCTAGTGACTATCAGCATAAAAACTAATAAAGTTAACTGGACATGAGAAACTGAGATTAAACATAAAGATAATAACTGGGCTGGCATGACAATAAAAGGTAACAAGATAAGGGTGGCATCGCATATACAAGGTACTGCACTAACTGTACTAGTGTCCAAATCCATGTCAAGTATAAATCCAGAAATGATCCCTAGGCCCAATAACATGAAATGACCCAATACAGGGTCCAACAGTCCATCCTAATTGATCGGCTTTACTCGTCGTGTATCGGTGTCATACGACCCAATCGGGGAATGTAGTCACATGTGCTAGTTCCACCCTAGGGTGTATCAGGTCCTAGGGTGTCAACCACTGACACAATTCAAGCACGCACAATGTAGTACTACGGGTGCCCATGCTTACTTTTTCAACTCCGGACTAAGTGCACGACCCTAGTCCGCCTGAACCTACACTGGCGCACCTTACTCAGCCGTTATTCTTGGTCGCTTACAATCAGCCCAGTAATCGTGCCCCACCCTGCCTAGTCCCCAGGGTATCGTGATACTTCTAAGTGGGTTACTGCTGAAAGGAACCACGTGGCTAGGATTTCTAATGGGTTAAGTATTGTCATTAAAAAGGTCATGACTTAACCCTATCCAAATATGTATCTAGTTGGTTAAGTATATATACAAGTAGTTCAAGACTTAACCCTATCAAATCAACATGTCAAATTGGTTAAGTATATTCAAGGGGTCCATGACTTAACCCTACCATGTGGCATTAATTCACTTAATGCAACCCAACCTCTCACATTAGACTTGGTTACGGTTACTGGATGTGTCGGGCGGTTCCGGGCAGATTTACACCATAACCTAGTCTAACCTCGGGTTTAAAGTGCTATATGACCAACTACTCACATTGGGTCCTATTATTTGCAACTACTGGATTTGCCGGGCGGTTCCGGGCAGATTTACGTTGCAAACTCAACCCAACCTTGAGTTGGCCATTGTCAAGTTATCTAATTGTCATGTCCCAAATTCATGTTTTCAAGCTTATTCTTATGTCAAGTTTTCATGTCATATTTTCATGTCATATCATGTCAATTCCATAGCCAATTTTCAAGTTTTCCTAATCTACCCAAAACGTATCCCCAACGTATGTGAATTCACATTAATACAACATGTCAAAATAGGGAATAACACAAACAGGATAGTCATAGAATGGCAAAGGTGTTCACAAGTTAAGCATGATGATTATAGCATTACAGGCATATGAAATAGGGTCTCAACATCAACTTGACAAGACATGGTGATAGACATGGTAAAGGATTGACATAAGATAGTACCCCAATAATAGTTTCAACATCACAGGCATGGCAAGATAAAGATCGTAAAGGGGTTTTAGATTAAATATGAATATATCTAAATCAAGCTCATACTAATATTCCACAAGTCAACATTTAAGATGAATAGATTTGGGGTGTACAAAACTATATTCAAAATAACAGATTTAAAAGTGATAGTCATAGATCCAAGATATACAAGAGTAGATCCAACTTAGTTATCATGTTTAGGCATAATTTCAGTTTACATCATGTTCAGGTTAAATTTACAGTTTAAATCTAAGAGTGACAAAGGGCTTACAGATCGTAGTCTAGAGAATGAGAAAGCAAAAAGAGTAGAAGCAGAATCTCTATCAAATCCCCAAACCAACGTAGAACTAACAAAGTCCTGAATAGCCTCCTTGTTTTCTATCTTCCTGTCAGAACTTCAGCAGCATATGGTCGGACAAGAATGTGATAGAAAGTCTAGGGTCAGGGACTGTTTATATAGTGTTTAGAGAGTGAATCTGGACAAGCAACGAGACCAGATACATCTGTTCCAAAAACAGGCTAGGTGACCAAGTCGACACCCAAGTCGACTGCGCAGTCGACCTGGTCCTGAGGGTGTCGACTGCCCAGTCGACTCCCCAGTCGACCTGGGTCTGGGCGGGAAATTTCCCGCTCAACTGTCTGCATTTGAAATTCGAAATTTTGAGCTTGAAATTCGAACTGTTTTGAACTCTGGGATATTCTGAAACTTTGGAGAGCCATATCTTGGTCATACGGACTCCGATCTTCGCAAACTCGGACTCGTTTTCAAGCAAAATTTCGAGACGAACGTAATGGCGTAGACCGTTTCCCTTGATTCCTATTTTAAAATTTAATTCTGCCTTCATTTATAGTTATAACACGTTATTAAAATACGGGTTGTTACATTCTCCCCTCCTTAAAGGATTTCGTCCCCGAAATCTCTAAGTTAGGAAGAACGCATCCTACCATCCACATCCATCTACTCACAACATCATTCACGAGCAACCATTGTCCTTAAAAAGATCTATAATGCCGTATGAACATATGCAGTATGTGTGTGTATATGTACTTATCTAATGCAAAAGATTAGGCGGTTACTGATTCAGTAAACCTCCTTAATGCAAGATATGTTAGTGTAATGAGTCCAACATGTATGCAAATTCCTAACATAACTTAAAATTTCTACATGAGTGCACAAACATCATCCATATGCAACATCCACGTGATAGCATAACAAGTTCATCCATGTACAAGTATAAGCACCCATGCAAATGCAACATGAAAAGGTGTCTGAGCCGATCTAGTGCCTAATGTATGTCATGCATCCACTAGAAATCACTTGCAACCATTTGCAAACATCAACCATAACATGTTTCAAATACATGTTTACATCCAAAGAGGGTTCTAAGCTTCTCAAGACAAACATAGGTAGCATGATACGAAAGATTTACAAGCTCAAAGGAAAAAGAGATCGAGAAAGTACCCTCAAAAAGAAATGGGTAAAGCGCGTGTATCTTCTCCTCGGTTTCCCAAGTTGCGTCTTCTTGGGCTTCACTCCACTGTACTTTGACTAGCTTGACTTCGCGATTCCTTAACTTCTTTCTCCACTTCTACGCCTTCGAGGATGCTTGGCTCAACCACCTTAGCTGATTCATGTAGGCACTTTCGGAGATGCGAGACGTGAAAGACATTGTGTACTCCGGCCAGCCTCTCAGGTAACTCTACCTTATAGGCCATCTGCCCAATCCTCTCAGTGATAGGGAACGGTCCTACGAATCTCGGTGCTAGCTTTCCAATTGCTCCAAAACGAACCACATTGCGCAAAGGAGAGACTTTTATGAAAACCATATCTCCGACTTCGAACTCTAGGTCTGTCCTTCTCTTGTCCACATAAGATTTCTGTCTATCTTGGGCCGCTTTCATTCGTCTTAGTATCAACTCCACCTTCTCAGAAGTGTCTCGTATCATATCGGGCCCAAGTATAAGTCTATCAATCGTTTCCCACCAACAAGTTGGTGACTTGCACGGTCTTCCATACAGGGCTTCGAACGGTGCCATCCCTATGCTAGCTTGGTAGCTATTATTATAAGCAAACTCCACGAGAGGGAGATGGTCTTCCCAAGTACCACCAAAATCAAGAATGCATAGCCTTAAAAGATCCTCTAGTACTCTATTTACCCTTTCAGTCTGTCCATCGGTCTGAGGGTGATAGGCTGTACTTAAATTAAGTTGCGTACCCATTGCTTCTTGCAGACTATTCCAAAACTGGCTAGTGAAAATTGGGTCACGGTCACTGACTATGCTAGAAGGAACCCCGTGCAACCGTACTATCTCTCGAAGGTAAATAGACGCTAGCCCTGACGCAATCCTTTTGCTTTTCACCGGGATGAAGTGAGCACTCTTCGTGAGTCTATCAACAATGACCCATATGCTAGTATTCCCCTTCCTCGACCTAGGCAATCCATCCACGAAATCCATCGAGATACTTTCCCACTTCCATTGCGGGACCTCCAAAGGATGTAATAGCCCACCGGGCTTCTTAGATTCGGCCTTGACTTGTTGGCACACCATGCACTTTGAGACGAATTCTGCCACGTCCTTTTTCATTCCAGCCCAAAAGAAAATGCGTTTCATATCTCTGTACATCTTATCCCCTCCGGGATGTATAGTCATCTTCGAGTGATGCGCCTCTTCGAGAACTTTATTTACTAAGTCTCCCACTAGTGGAACACATAGCCTTCCATCGCGCCTTAGCCATCCTTTGTCATCAATGGCATACCTACCAAGGTGACTTGACGTCTCACCACTGATTAACTTGTCCATGATTTCGACTATCTGTGGGTCTTTTTTCTGCGAAGTCCCTACTTGATCTAGAAGTGTAGGTCTCAGCTCAAGAGATGCTAACGTACCAGTCAATGACTCAACAACATGCGTAAAATCAAAGGTCGCTATAAACTCTAGACTTTTTCTTTCAACAAATAAGGGGCTCAAAGTCAACCTTTTTCTACTTAGCACATCCGCCACCACATTACCCTTGCCAGGGGTATAAGTTATATCGAAGTCATATGAGGCCAAGAATTCCATCCACCGCTGCTGTCTCAGATTCAAATCTTTTTGCGAAAAGAGATACTTAAGCGATTTGTGGTCGGTGTACAGCTCGAATCTCTCCCCTAGGAGATAATGGCGCCAAGCTTTAAGTGCAAAAACAATCGCGGCTAACTCCAAGTCATGTGTGGGATAGTTCTTCTCATGAACTTTAAGTTGTCTACTCCCATAGCATATCACTCTTCCTTCTTGCATTAGGACAGCGCCTAATCCCGTGCCGCACGCATCTGTGTACACCGTAAACATTTTTCCTCCATCGGGTAATGCTAAAACTGGAGCTGTGGTGAGGGCTCTCTTGAGTCTCTGGAAAGCAATCTCACATTCTATGTCCCATGCAAACGCTAGGTTTTTCTTCGTTAACTTAGTAAGAGGGGCTGAAATCTTAGCGAAGTCCTTAATGAACTTCCTATAAAAGCCCGCCAAACCGAGAAAGCTTCTCACCTCTGTTGCATTCTTAGGAGTTTTCCAGTCTTGCACCGCAACTATCTTTGCGGGGTCCACGGCTAAACCTTGCTTAGAAACTACGTGCCTAAGAAATCGAACTTCCTCCCTCCAAAAATGGCATTTGGAGAACTTAGCCTTTAACTGGTGTGCTCTAAGCGTATCCATGACTTCCCTGAGGTGTCTATCATGTTCTTCTTCATCCTTTGAGAAGATTAGAATATCGTCCACAAAAAACCACCACGAACTTGTTAAGGAACTCCCGAAACACCCTACTCATCAGGTCTGCAAAGTACGCGGGTGCATTCGTTAACCCAAACGGCATGACAATCCATTCGAAGAACCCATCTGGACTCCTAAACGCAGTTTTGTCAATGCTATCCTCAGCCACTCTAAGTTGATGGAATCCTGTGGCTAGATCGAGTTGAGAGAAAACAGATGCTCCCACAAGCTGGTCAAAAAGATCATCGATTCTTGGTAGTGGGTGCCTATTCTTCTTCGTCAGCTTGTTTAACTCACGATAATCTACGCACAGACGAAGCGAACCATCGCCTTAGTAGCGAATACCACCGGAGCACCCCATTCAGAAGTGCGTCGCCTTATGAAATTTTTCTCGAGCAACTCCTTGATTGGTTTACTGAGCTCTCTTCTTTTTCGCGGGGCCATATGCCTAACGGGAAATGAAACAGGCTTGGCATTATCAACCAGATAAATTCGGAAGTCTATCTCGCGTTTAGAGGGTAACCCCTTCACCTCATCAAGGACATCAGGATATTCTCGGACCACCCTCACGGAGTGCAGATTGTCGATGGACGAGTCGAGAGATTCAAGATAACATAACATGACCGGACCCTTAGGGTTACAAGAAAGTTCAAGGGTATTACCAAGGCGTGTCATGAGCCTCACTACCCTTCGTTCACAATCAAGGATAGCTCCATAATTGGACAACCAATCCATGCCCAGAATTAAACCATATCCCATGAACCCGAGAACATAAGCATTACATGTGAATTCCATGCTTAAGATGGAAATCCTCAAATCAACACAAATCATAGATAAATGGGCGGAGCCCCCAATCGGATTTGAAACACTAACGGGATCATCAACTAGACTAGTACTTAAGTGTAGATTTTCAACAATATCAGAAGAGATAAAAGTATGCGATGCGCCAGAGTCAAATAGGGTTCGAACGGGAAATTCAGAAATGTAAACAAGGCTTTCTACAGAAATATTACTACCTCGGTCAAGAGCTGGAGTGGTGTTGAGGGCCTGCAACTGCCTTCCAGAAGGTCCTGCCACCTGTATCTGCCCTAGCCCCTGTCCTTGCTTCTTAGGGCAATCCTTACTGATGTGTCCAGTATCCCCGCAGTGAAAGCATTCACCCAACTTTCTTTTCTTCCTCCTACAGTCTTTATCTGTATGTCCCGTGATACCACAAAAGTTGCACTTCCTCGTCTCACGTGGCTTGTTAGCATTGTTGTCGTTGCCCTTGTTATTCTTGTTATTCTTGTTGCCTCCCTTCTTGAAGTCAACCTTCTTGTTCTGAGTCTCATTAGTCTTAACCTCCTTTTTGTCACCCTTGTCTTCCTCATGAAGAAGGGCCATATTCACCAAGCTTTCAAAGGTCGCCCCCATGGGCACATGAGTCATGGCCATAGTGTGGAGTGGCTCGCTCAATCCTCGAGCAAATCGTAGAGCCTTCTTCTCAGCCGTGTTGACTAAGTCCAAACCAAACCGAGCAAGCTGATTAAACTTATTCACGTACTCCCTAACAGACATGTCCCCTTGCTTGAGTGCCAGGAACCTCTTCATTTGAAGGTTCGCTTCTGCTGACGATAAGAATTTAAGCCCAAACCTCTCTCTAAAGTCTGCCCATGTCTCAATTGGTCTGGTAGCATTGGTGACCTCCAACCAAAATGCAGCTTCCTCTTTCAACAACCATGCTGCCAACTGAACTTTCCTATGATCCTCCATATCGAAGATAACGAACAGGTCTTCAGTCTCCTTTAACCAGTTTCGTGCCTCAGTGAAGGTCTCAGTTTCAAGGAAGCTCTTGCCGCCCATTCCTATAAAGTCTTTGCATATTTTGGCGAAGACGGTGCCGAGAGGAGGAGGAGGAACCGCGGCTACTGGAGGAGGAGGTGGAGGGATGTCTGCCGGGCCCGCATCGTTGGCCCTAGCTTCCAAGTACCTTCGGAACCATCCGGGTTTGGGTACTCCCTCGGGAAGGTTAAGATCGGCTATGCTGAAAAACGAAAAGAAAAAGATTCAAACGAGGAAACAAGGAAAGTGCTAACGGCTTTTGGGGAATAGCCTTTTCTTAAAAATAGAACTTTTCTTGAAAAATGCTTCTTTATAAATGGTTTTGAAAATAATTTTCAGAAAGTTTTTAAAACTTTTGCCCAGTCTGGTAACCTTCTGCTCTGATACCAAATGTAACACCCCACCTCCGCTAGGGTCACTCACAAAGGGAATGCACTAGTTTTGGAGGGGTATTATCTAGTAAACAGGCACAGAGATAACACAAGACAAAACATAAATTAAACAGAGTATATGAAGCAACGGATATAAATTTAACCAAATCTCATTACGTGGAAAATAGATTCAAAACCTCTTACATCAAAATACCAAGTCATTATTTCATTACATCAAGTTCTAAAGAAGCAAAGTACTTAAAACAACATAAGTCCAATATTATTCCCCAAAAAGAGCATGAGAGCAGCCATAGCATAGCTCAAGACCAAACCGTACATGAGCTGTCAGAAAGCAAGCAAAGTCCAAGCTAAGAGCTAGGGTTTCCTCCCTGAGAACCTGGGGGGGAACGAAAGAAAAGGAGGTGGAAGAAAACGGGTCAGTCAAAAAGACTGGTAAGCCCTAGTGACTATCAGCATAAAAACTAATAAAGTTAACTGGACATGAGAAACTAAGATTAAACATAAAGATAATAACTGGGCTGGCATGACAATAAAAGGTAACAAGATAAGGGTGGCATCGCATATACAAGGTTTACTGCACTAATTGTACTAGTGTCCAAATCCATGTCAAGTATAAATCCAGAAATGATCCCTAGGCCCAATAACATGTAATGACCCAATACAGGGTCCAACAGTCCATCCTAATCAATCGGCTTTACTCGTCGTGTATCGGTGTCATACGGCCCAATCGCGGAATGTAGTCACATGTGTTAGGTCCACCCTAGGGTGTCAACCACTGACACAATTCAAGCACGCACAATGTAGTACTACGGGTGCCCATGCTTACTTTTTCAACTCCGGACTAAGTGCACGACCCTAGTCCGCCTGAACCTACACTGACGCACCTTACTCAGCCGTTATTCTTGGTCGCTTACAATCAGCCCAGTAATCGTGCCCCACCCTGCCTAGTCCCCAGGGTATCATGATACTTCTAAGTGGGTTACTGCTGAAAGGGACCACGTGGCTAGGATTTCTAATGGGTTAAGTATTGTCATTAAAAAGGTCATGACTTAACCCTATCCAAACATGTATCTAGTTGGTTAAGTGTATATACAAGCAGTTCAAGACTTAACCCTATCAAATCGACGTGTCAAATTGGTTAAGTATATTCAAGGGGTCCATGACTTAACCCTACCATGTGGCATTAATTCACTTAATGCACCCCAACCTCTCACATTAGACTTGGTTACGGTTACTGGATGTGCCGGGCGGTTCCGGGTAGATTTACACCATAACCTAGTCTAACCTCGGGTTTAAAGTGCTATATGACCAACTACTCGCATTGGGTCCTATTATTTGCAACTACTGGATTTGCCGGGCGGTTCCGGGCAGATTTACGTTGCAAACTCAACCCAAGCTCGAGTTGGCCATTTTCAAGTTATCTAATTGTCATGTCCCAAATTCATGTTTTCAAGCTTATTCTCATGTCAAGTTTTCATGTCATATTTTCATGTCATATCATGTCAATTCCATAGCCAATTTTCAAGTTTGCCTAATCTACCCAAAACGTATCCCCAACGTACGTGAATTCGCATTAATACAACATGTCAAAATAGGGAATGACACAAACAGGATAGTCATAGAATGGCAAAGGTGTTCACAAGTTAAGCATGATGATTATAGCATTACAGGCATATGAAATAGGGTCTCAACATCAACTTGACAAGACATGGTGATAGACATGGTAAAGGATTGACATAAGATAGTACCCCAATAATAGTTTCAACATCACAGGCATGGCAAGATAAAGATCGTAAAGGGGTTTTAGATTAAATATGAATATATCTAAATCAAGCTCATACTAATATTCCACAAGTCAACATTTAAGATGAATAGATTTGGGGTGTACAAAACTAGATTCAAAATAACAGATTTAAAAGTGATAGTCATAGATCCAAGATATACAAGAGTAGATCCAATTTAGTTATCATGTTTAGGCATAATTTCAGTTTACATCATGTTCAGGTTAAATTTACAGTTTAAATCTAAGAGTGACAAAGGGCTTACAGATCGTAGTCTAGAGAATGAGAAAGCAAAAAGAGTAGAAGCAGAATCTCTAGCAAATCCCCAAACCAACGTAGCACTAACAAAGTCCTGAATAGCCTCCTTGTTTTCTATCTTCCAGTCAGAACTTCAGCAGCATATGGTCGGACAAGAATGTGATAGAAATTCTAGGGTCAGGGGCTGTTTATATAGTGTTTAGAGAGTGAATCTGGACAAGCAACGAGACCAGATACATCTGTTCCAAAAACAGGCTAGGTGACCAGGTCGACACCCAAGTCGACTGCGCAGTCGACCTGGTCCTGGGGGTGTCGACTGCCCAGTCGACCTGGGTCTGGGCGGGAAATTTCCCGCCCAACTGTCTGGATTTGAAATTCGAAATTTTGAGCTTGAAATTCGAAATGTTTTGAACTCTGGGATATTCTGAAACTTTGGAGAGCCATATCTTGGTCATACGGACTCCGATCTTCGCAAACTCGGACTCATTTTCAAGCGGAATTTCGAGACGAACGTTATGGCGTAGCCCGTTTCCCTTGATTCCTATTTTAAAATTTAATTCTGCCTTGATTTATAGTTATAACACGTTATTAAAATACGGGTTGTTACAGTATTGTCTCTCCTCAATCCGACGCAAACCTGGTATGCCTCGGACTTTTCCTTTTTTAAGGCGGTATTCTGAGTGGTCAAGTCAGTTATGGTTTCCTCCAAAACAGATGAAGAATGGTCGGTTTCCCTTTTTAGCACCTCATACTGATGCTTCACTCCAGCTGGAAACAACAGGCCCCGCAAATTAGCAACTTAGGGATACAGGAGGCAAATAATTCTTAGAGCGAATAAGAAAACCTACCTATTTCCGCATTCAAAGTAACAATGGAAGCCTGCCCGGCGTCAATAGTCAATTGTCGACTAGCGAGTTCTCTATTCTTCTCCTAATCAGATCCGACAGGTGATGGGAGTACTTGGTAAGCACATCAGCCTGGCGATGCGCGACCTTCACATGCTCCCATACCTCTCCGGATTCCCTATCAGGAGCAGGACGAAGCTCCGAGACAAACCATAACTCGTCAAGGTATAACCGAGGGAAGTGGTGTTTCACAAATGCCATCTGCTCCTCGATGGCCAACTCCTGAACTCCAGATTCCGTCAAATCTTGTGTTTCTACCATAGTCGCCCTATCCGGCCTCGGCTGGGCAAGCGGTGGCTCTCTCCCTTTTGAAGTTTGAACGGGAGCCGACGGAGCAGTAATGGGCGGAGTTGTTGATGACGTATGACTCTACCCTCCTAGATCAAGTCGTGAATCTCCTCTGGGCACCTGAATCGAAGGGGGAGGAGTAGTGAAAGACTGTGGCCTATCCCGGTAATGACTCCCACTGCCGCGACCCCGTGGGGGTGGAACATTGCCATATAAACTAGCTCCCCTCCTGAAGGAGCTGATGAAAGCACTTTCGGGGCTATGGTGGTCTCCGCGACCTCGTCCTCCACTTCCTCTGGCCATGTCAACTGTCAAAGAAACAAAGAGAAATCAGTCAGGCAACACGCATAGGCACTCTTCTATGTGATGTGGTGTGTACAAGTGTATGCCCTAAGTGTTCTCTCAATAGACCAGATTGTTCCCCAATCAGGGGAGCCATCCCATCCGCGGCACGAGCTAGTTCCTCCATACTAACTGTGCTCGGCCATAGAGACAAGTCCATAGGGATGGTACCTAGACCCGCAAACTGATCCACTTTTTCGAGGGAAGTGGTAGCATCTAGAGAGGTCACAGGAGAATGAGGGCTAGCCAACGCTTCTTCTCCCGTCCCTCCCACCAGGGGTGGGACAGAAGCGTCAATTAGCCCATCATCCTGAGCAGCCGTCTCCGTGCTACCAGCTTTCCTACCGCCAACATCTTCTTGGAACTTAACGGCCTTCTTTGGTCCAGGCCGGTAGAAGCTATTTTCCTGTTCAAACCAAAAATAGTAGGGCCTTATGTCATTGTCCCTTTTAATGCACCACTCGCCACGGCAGGCCTGATTATGGCCCTGTTGGCCGAAAGCAATCCAACACGCCGAAGGCGGTCCTGATCTACCACAGTGTCCATCTTGCGGGAGTCTTCAGGGATGGCTCGGAGGGCATCGAGACGTTGACGATACTCGTCACCAATAGGCGCCTCGGGATTTCCTACCACAATCGGAAAAAAATGAGACACGGAGCCCGACAATGCTATAAGAAGAGATCGAAGGTACTCACTTCCTTGTAACAACCTCCTCGCAAACCCGGGAGGGCAGCGAACGAAGAACCGGTCATGCTTAATCACAGACGGCCAGGGCCACTTTCCAACAAAAAAATAGTAGCGGAGATGCTTCCAAGAACCATTGGGAGGACAATCTACCAGAGGCCTAAAATGAAAGAGATACCTAATGTCCTATCCGGTAGGGTCCCGATGTAGAAATTCTTGATAGAGAACGCAAGTACCCAAAAGTGAGGAATAAGCATTCAGGCGCAGCTGTGAAGGTGCGAGGCGGAAGTAGAATAACATTTCCCGAATGAAGTCATTGGCCGGGGGCATGCACCCCGCAAAGCAAGTATGTCGATTCCGAGTAGTGAAACCCTCCGGCGGTGCGTGGGCCCTTCCACTCGTTCCAGGGGCATGACTATCTCCCTCCGTGATGCTAAACCGCAACGCCAACTTTCCAAATGTCGTGGCATCCAAGTGCGACGGCACCGAGTCCGGTGGATTGGCTAAAATAACTGCATCAGGCAGCACGTCCGGAGTTACTGGGGCAGGTGGTTCGCCGCCACCAATGATGTCCACGTTTTCCATTTCCGCATGTATGACGGGAGAATGTATCCTCTCATTGTGCTTCCCATGCTCAGACACCTCGGGTGAGCTGCCCGATTGAGAGGGAACCGATTCTTCAATAGTCTCAAGCTCGCTGCCGCCTGAGCTGTCGTTATCAATAGAGTCAGATGTGTGAGACGATGGCGGGGAAGCCTCAACTTCCATAAGTTTCCCAGTCCTTGATCTTGTTTGCATGGCTAGCTATACTTTAATGCATCAGTATTAGACATCACAGTGAAATACCCTATACCCTCGCATTGGTGAAAATTAACAAGTACGTGCGGTGTCATGCAAAAGCAGAATGGACATAGTAGCTTTAAAAGACCCTAGCAGTTCTGTTACAGTCTAGATATATGCTATATCCTATGTGAAAGATTCGAGTCCCTGTCCGCACAGTTATATATGCGCGCCTTGGTACATTCATGCAATCAAACAAGAAGTATATAAGTCCAAGGATAGGCAATCCGTAAATCGAAGTTCGAAGCGGCAAATACCGGCATGCAACTAAGGCCACACTATTAAGCTCGCCCCCGGGCTCGAAAATTCGAACCACTTAGGTCCGAAGATTCGAGCCTAGGTGGCTCGAAAACTCGAACCACCCTGGGATCGAAAATTCGAACCTTGGTGGCTCGAAAATTCGAACCACGGCGGTTCAGAAATTCGAGCCCCTTTGGTTCGAGCTTTCGGGTTCTCGGGGTTCGGAGTTTCGAGGCCATGGGTTCGAAGTCTCGAACCCCAGTGCTCGAAAGGTCTCGGCCTTAGGGGTATCAAAACTTTGAGCCCAGGGCTCGAAATTTCGAACCCCGCGGGGTTCGGAAATTCGAGCCCAAGGCTCGAAATTTCGAACACTACAGGGTTCGAAAAATCAAGTCCCATCAGGTTCGAATTTCCGAACCTCCACTGCCAGGCTCGAAATCTCGAGCCTCCTCTGACCACCGTACTTTGACCTCCCTTCTTCCAACCCTCTTTCGACCGAGTCCATTACCTAGAATTTTTTTCCGAAAAGGTCGAGTAACGAAGCTTTCAGAACAGCAGCAACTGATGACGTATAGAAGGAAGAGAAATGAAGGGGGGAGGGGCCTATTTATAATAAAAAGGGAAAAAGTCCCTTCCCATTCCGAGGCTCGAAATTTCGAACCCATAGGCTTGAAATTTCGAACCCGCAGGGCTCGACATTCCGAGCCTTGCGGTTCGAAGTTCGAACCACCACGGTTCGAAATTTCGAACCTATACGGTTCGAAATTTCAAACCCCAGTTGTTCGGAATTTCGTACCCCTCAAAAAAAAATTGACCAACACGCTAACGTACGCCTATTCCCCGCAAGTATCAAATCGCCTGAAATGCACGACGATGACGCCATGTGAATACCTAGCAACACGCATGCGACACCAAACCAAAAGCGACTCGCTCACTTTTCCCCTAACGAGCGAGTCCGCTAGCTAACATGTTTTTCCTATAACTTGCAGGATAAATCCGCAACCCAACTACTATCTCAACTTTCATTCCAAAGAACATCATGTCAAGACAAGACGTACTTTGGGGGCAAATGTTAATCAGCCTTTTGGTCCGGTTACCAAAAGTACTCAAGATACGCTCGACTCAACTCATCGCGTGAAGACTAGGCCAAGGGCGAAGCTTAGGAAGTGCAGGAGGAAGACCGAAGAGAGAACGCACCAACGAGCCTCGACCACATCCCTCACCAAACATACTTCGCATCATGCTAGGTGCGAAATTCCGCACCTCACAGATGCGAAATTTCGCACCTGGCAGTTGCGTAATTTCGCACCCAGCAGGTGCGAAATTTCGCCCCTCTTTCCAGGTGTGAATTTTCAATGGCCGACAACTGGAGGCGCGAATTTCCTGTAGATGGTCCCCATTTCTACCTTGCCCTATCTAACCACTTCCTATAAATACCCCATGGTCTCACACTTCAAAAGGGTTGGATTCTTGAGCTTGGAAACCTCCATAGAGCTTCATTAATGGCATCTCCTCTTTGAGGAAGAAGAAGGAAAAAATTGTTTTTTTCCTTATTTGTTCAATGTATGATGATTATGACATCATACGTCATGAAAAGTGAATGTAATGAGATGTTATGAGATAGTCTCAACCTTGTAATCTTCCAAGTGATCAATAAAATTCCAATGACTCTTCAAAGTGGACGTAGTCCCTCACTGAGGCCGAACCACTATAAATTCCTTGTGTTATTTACTGCTTATGTTTTATTTTATGTTCTTGTCTATGCGACCATATTTATAATTCCTAGTAATTGGGAATATTTGGTGTTTACGACATTTTTTGCCGTCAGTAGTAGGTATCAAGGAAACACCAAAGGTACCAACCAAACTCCTAGAACGGGAGCTAAATGCACCCTTGAACGGCCTACCACAGGACGCAAGGAAAATGTCGTTCCTTACCTTCCGAATGATGGTAGGAGGATCCATGGGTGCTTCATAAAAAATTGCCTTATTCCGTGAGAACTAGATATGCCAGGAGAATAGGTAGGGGATGAGACGAAAAAGGATCGAGCGAATAGATTTCCTTGAGATTCCGGACCACCAGATCCTCAGTAAATTTACAAGCGTAAAGACCAAACCCCTGTAACCCATCAAATTCGCGAAATAGTTCCAAACAGATTTGACATAAGAGCCAAGAAAAAGAAAATGAACAATGGTTTTCGAAAAACCAGCGATGCAGAACCTGCACCGGAAACGATTGGGATGCCAATCCTTTGCAGGTTCTTGTCAGCTGGTAACTCTTCATGTAGGGTTTTCCACATAAACAAAGAGACATTCGGGGAATACAGACATCCCAAATGAAAGAAAACAGAGGTTGGCGTGGTGCTGGAATCCTCGCCGATGATGTACTATGGAACTATTTCGCGAATGTAAAAATATGATTTTTAATTACAATGTAAACCCTACTTCTGATTTCATAGAAAATGTAATTTTTATCATACGGTGTAATTCCTGATATAATTTACATATAAAAATGTAAATTTTAACATACGATGTAAATTCGCATTTTAATTACAAAGAAAAATGTAATTTTTAACATACGGTGTAATTCCCTATATAATTTACATATACAAATGTAAATTTTAACATACGATGTAAATTCACATTTTAATTACAAAGAAAAATGTAATTTTTAACATACGGTGTAATTCCCTATATAATTTACATATACAAATGCAAATTTTAACATACGATGTAAATTCACATTTTAATTACAAAGAAAAATGTAATTTTTAACATACGTGCTAATTCTCATTCTTTATTTACCTATAAAATTGTAATTTTCTTTACTATGCAAAATCTACTTTATATTTACATCCTAAATATGTAAATTTCATTTCATGTCAAATTTCTACATCTTATTTACATATAAAAATGTAAATTTAATTTACATGCAAGCTCTACTTTATATTAACATTATAAAAATGTAAATTTATTACATCGTAAATTCCTACTTCTTATTAACATAAAAAAAATGTAAATTTATTCTTATGTCAAATTCTACTTTATATTAACATTATAAAAATGTAAATTTATTACATTGTAAATTCCTACTTCTTATTAACATAAAAAAAATGTAAATTTATTCTTATGTCAAATTCTACTTTATATTAACATTATAAAAATGTAAATTTATTACATCGTAAATTCCTACTTCTTATTAACATAAAAAAAATGTAAATTTATTCTTATGTCAAATTCTACTTTATATTAACATTATAAAAATGTAAACTTATTACATCGCAAATTCCTACTTCTTATTAACATAAAAAAAATGTAAATTTATTCTTATGCCAAATTCTACTTTATATTAACATTATAAAAATGTAAATTTATTACATCGTAAGTTCCTACTTTAATTCCCATTAAAATAATGTAAATTTCATACGATGTAAATTTCTACTTTAATTCACATTAAAATAATGTAAATTTCATATGATGTAAATTTCTACTTTAATTCACATTAAAATAATGTAAATTTCGTACGATGTAAATTTCTATTTTAATTCACATTAAAATAATGTAAATTTCATAACAAGCACAAGATGATATATTTATACATGATTCATATCCACAAGGCATACTTCAACAAATTTAAACAAGGTAAAAATCTAATTTTTCCTACCGATCTATAATTTTAATTAACAGATCTATGATTGAAAATAACGGATCTAAAATCATAACATCACAAACAATTCGAATCCATAACCTATGGTAACATTCATCGCAGATCCATCGGTATTTGACTTTCAATTTCACATAACGCAAGAATAATAATCAAATTAATTAAATTTAATTAAAAATAAATTCTCACATTGCTCGGGACTGAAATGAAGGTCCAACCTCGATCAGATCTCATGTTCGAAGTCACGGCGATTTCAGATCTGAAATATTTCAATTTGAAGTTCATATGTATAAATTATAAAATACTTTTAACAATTGTCACTGCGACACTTAAAAGCGTGGCAAAACTGAAATGAAATTCATACCCTTTTGTTCAAAACTTTGATCTTGATTTTCTGGAGCTGTAGTTGATAATTTCAGAAACTGATTGCTGGAGGTCGAAGGGGGTGGAGAGGCGCCTGAACGCCGGGAAGGGGGGAGGTTGCGCACGCCTCAGGTGGGGCCCGGGGGTGCAACGGCGGCGACTTTAGGGGGTCGGGGCGGCGGTTTCAGGTGACGAGGGGGTCTGATTCTTGTCGGAGATGGAAGAGCACGAGAATCTCTTCGAAAGTAGCCCAACGGCGAAGAATTCCGTTGAGAATTGAAGGAGAAATCGGAATTCAAAGTTTTGAAGCCTTATGGGTTGTTGTGGCTGAATCCATCGGGAAGAAGGTACTGTGTACGGGTATTTGTACTGTATTTGGGCCGTATTTTTATTTTTAATTTAATCAATTCTAGAATTAGGGTTTTTCTGTACGATCTCCAAACGGACCCCCAACGACTGTCGAACAATACGTTTTGACATCCTCTGAATGCGATGGCGCTATTGCCGAAGTTCAATTCTGAAGTTACAGTATGTTTTCTTTTATTTTCAAATTAATTTTTTTATATTAAATTCGAACGTACTTTTTAATTTCACCGGGGCCGCATACTAACTCAGAAAAATCCAGAAAAATTATTTTTGGCTTTCTTATGACGATACGGTCCTAACAAAATTTATTTCGTCGAATTCTGAGACTGTTTGAAAAATGGCTATTTTTTTGTCGATTAATTTTGACCGAAATTGACAAAACGCAGTTTCTTTTGCCACGCTCACATACTAGCTTCAAAAATCATGAAATTTGAAACCTAGCAATACTTTTACATCCTGGATCCAACAAAAGTTGTTTCGTCGAATTCCGAGGCCGTATGCAAAATGTCTATTTTCAAGGGCGATATATTCTCTATAGCGACCTTTCTGAAAATTCATTTGGCCATAACTTTTGATTCCCGCTATGAAACTTCGATTTTTCAGATTCGTTAGAAATATATTCATTAACAGATTTAAATATTTTTGGTTTCACTAGAATCCGGCTTATTCTGCATTCTGTGTAGTCAGTCAAAGTTCAGGTTTGACTTTTCGACTACCGTCCTTTTCTAATTCCTTTTGTATTTAAATTAAATATATTCACATTAAATTCAGTCATAATAAATTTCTAGTCATTTTTATTTAAAATAATTCATTTCAATTATTTAAACACCTCTAAAATCTCTAAAATGAAAATTTTAAATTGGCCCCAAATTCTGGGTTGTTACAATCTCCCCCGCTTAAGAACTTTTCGTCCTCGAAAAGGAAAATGGAAGAATAGAAGGGTAGGAACCAACATAAAGAATGGAAAATATTTTAAGCGTACCTCAAAATAAAACTAATCGGAGATATCCACTCTGCATTTGGGATAGGCTTGTTTGATACTCTCCTCGGTTTCCCAAGTGCAGTCTCTAGGATCACCGCTCCATTGCACTTTGACTAGATTGATACTTTTATTTCTCAGCTTCCTAGTCTCCTTGCCAATAATTTTCAGTGGTTCCCTTCTCACTGCAAGGCTTCGGGTAATCTCCAAATCTTGTTGTGCTGCTTCTTCCACAATCAGATCTGGATCATAGACATGCCTTCGAAGTTGAGATACTTGGAATACATCGTGCACTCCAGGCAACCAGTCGGGCATCTGAATTCTGTAGGCTAGGGTGCCAATCTTTTCAAGAATAGGGAAGGTGCCAATGAATCTAGGTGCTAATTTTCCTGTCTTTCCAAAACGGATTACACCTCGCATTGGAGCAACTTTCAGATAGACATAGTCACCCACTTCAAAAGCTAACTCTCTCCTTCTTACATCTGCATAGCTCTTTTGTCTACTTTGGGCAGCCAATAGTCGATTCTTAATAAAGTCAACTTTGTCTGAAGCTTCTCGGATCAAGTCTGGACCCAACACAAGCCGATTTCCTTTTTCAACCCAACACGCTGGCGATCTACTTGGCCTACCATATAAGGCTTCAAATGGAGACATTTTCAAACTTGCTTGATAGCTATTGTTATACGAGAATTCAACTAAATGCAAGTGATCCTCCCAAGAACCTCCAAAATCGAGTATGCAAGCTCGCAATAGATCTTCAAGAATGTGATTCACCCGCTCAGTCTGGCCGTCAGTCTGAGGGTGATATGCGATACTGAGATTTAACTTCGTTCCCAACTCATTTTGGAGTGCTTCCCAAAATTTGCTAGCAAAGATAGGATCTCGGTCGCTAACAATGCTACTAGGAACTCTGTTTAAAATAAAAGATTATTATTTAATTTGAAAAAGAAAATTTTTATTCAGATTATGATGAAAAGGAAAGATTTAGTTTTATTACCCATGTAGCCTGACGATTTCTTTGAAATAGATTTGCGCCAGACTTTGAACAGTTCTAGTGGACTGACAGGTATGAAATGAGCGGACTTTGTGAAGCGATCCACGATCACCCATATGCTGTCATTTCCTTTCCTAGTACGAGGCAGACCATCTATAAAATTCATGGAGATTTGGTCCCACTTCCAATCTGGAACATCCAATGGCTGCAACAACCCCGCAAGCTTTTGTTGATCACTTTTTACTTGTTGGCATGTAGGACATCTACTCACATAAATGGATATCTCTCTCTTCATAGATCTCCCCCAAAATGTGCGCTTTAAGTCTTGATACATTTTTCTCACACCGGGGTGGATGCAAAGCTTTGATTTGTGACCTTCATCCAAAACTTCCCTTATGAGGTCTTTGATATATGGAACACAAATCCGCCCTTGAAATCTAAGAATTCCCTTGCCATTTATTTGGAAGTTCGTGTTTTCACCTGCTTCAATTCTCTTGATCATTCTCTGAATGAATTCATCATCCTTTTGAAGAGCAGAAATTTTATCAATCAAGGAAGGGGTAACGATGAGGCTTGCGACAATGACGTCCTTTCTACTAAGCGCGTCTGCCACAACGTTGGCTTTCCCCGGCGTATACAAGATGTCAAGATCGTATGCGGCCAGAAATTCTAGCCATCGTTGCTGCCTTAAATTCATATCCTTTTGATCGAAGAGATATTTCAAAGATTGATGGTCTGTGAATAATTCAAATTTTTTGCCTAAAAGATAATGTCTCCAAATTTTTAAAGCAAAGACTACAGCCAACAACTCTAAGTCATGGACACGATAATTTTTCTCATGCGGCTTTAATTGACGACTTGCATAGGCAACAACTTTGCCTCTTTGCATCAGTACCGCACCAAGACCACCACTTTGAGAAGCAACGGTGTAGACCTTTAAATCTTGGTTGCCATCGATGATGGTAAGTACGGGAGCAGTGGTCAAACTCACCTTTAGCTTTTGGAATGCCTCCTCACAATCCGATGTCCAATTGAACTTGGCATGCTTCTTGGTAAGCTTTGTTAACAGGCTAGACAGCTTGGCGAAATCTTTGACAAATTTCCTGTAATATCCAGCCAATCCTAGGAAGCTTCTTACTTCAGTGGGTGTACTGGGCTGCTTCCAATCTCGAGTGGCGACAATTTTGCTTGGGTCAACTACAATTCCTTCTTTTGACACAACATGGCCCAAGAATTTTACTTCCTCTTGCCAAAATGTGCATTTGGAAAACTTTGCTTTTAAAACATTTCTTCGTAGAATTTCCAACACTTCCCTTAAATGCCCTTCATGCTCCTCCTTAGTTTTAGAATATATTAGAATATCATCAATGAAGACTAGGACGAATTTATTTAGGACCTCTCGGAAGACCCTATTCATCAAGTCAACAAAGTAGGCTGGAGCATTGCATAAACCGAACGGCATCACTAACCATTCGTAAAATATTTCGGGACCTCTGAAGGCGGTCAAAGGTATACATTCTTCGGCTATGCGAAGTTGGTGGAAACCTGTGGCTAGGTCCATCTTCGAAAACACCTTGGCTCCATTCAATTGGTCCATCAAATCATCTATGCGGGGCAAGGGGTATTTGTTCTTCAATGTTTGTTTGTTAAGATCGCGGTAATCAACACAGAGCCTTAGAGTACCATCGGATTTGGGGACAAACACCATAGCTGCACCCCAATTAGAAAAGCTAGGTCGGATGAGTCCTTTCCACAAGAGCTGCTTAGTTTGGGTTTGCAATTCTTCCTTTTCTTTAGGAGTCATCCTTCTGATAGCATAAACTACAGGTCTCGCATTTGGAACGAGATCAATCCTGAAATCGATTTCCCTTCGCGGGGGTAGGCTGTCTACTTCTTCAAATACATCCGCGTAATTATTGACCAGGGGAATATTTTCTAAAGAAATAGGAGTGATCTCCAGGGAAGACCAAAATGCCTTTCTATCAGATTTTGGCCCATGACAAGGTATAGTAACAGTGTTTTCGAAACCTGTTTTCACCTTAACCACTCTTTCTGAACATAGCACTTCAGCGTCATATTTGGTTAGCCAATCAAGACCGAGGATGATATCAAACTCGGAAAAATTCATAATGATCAAGTCAAATGGAAATTGGAAATAGGAGTAAGATACAGGCACTTTACAAAATAAATCTAAAGTGGTAGAACCTCCTACAGGGTTATGAACATTTATTGGTTCTTTAAGACTTCTTTGCTTCAGTTTCAATTTCTGGACCGTATTGCTAGAAATAAAGCTTCTTGATGCACCCGTATCAAACAAGGCAGTAACAGGGATGTTTTTAACAGAAATGGTACCATCTAAAGCATCAGCCTTACTTGCTCCTTTGGAAGAAGTAGGAGCAGAAGAAGATGGTGCACTTGCCCCCTCATACACATGTGCAACCTGTGCTCCTTTCAACAGCGGACAATTTGGCTTGATATGACCCTTCTTGTGGTAATTATAGCATTCCTTGGTGTCGTCGCTTCGGGCATTCTTTGGATTTCTGCAGTCCTTGCTGTAGTGTCCAAACTTCTGGCAGTTGTAGCATTGCACCTTTGACTTATCGTAGGTTTTAGCAGCTCCAGAACTGCCTCCTTCAGCCTTCTTCTCGGATTGTTTCCTTTTATTTTTGGCCAAGCTCCTTTCCCTGTCTTGTTAGGAATTCTTCCTATCATTCTCCTCATATCGACAAGCAAACTCCACCAGCCTATTGAAAGAAAGGTCGATGTGGGCAGTGGCTCTATCAATATACTTCCTCGCAAGCCCATTTATGAACCTCTTGTTCTTCTGAAAGTCATCTTGAATCAATTCAGGGGCATAGCGGGAGAGGTTTTCAAATCTTCGTACATATTCTGAGATGGTCTTGTCGCCTTGCTTCAGATTGGCGAACTCGTCATGTAGTCTTTCTACCTCCTGCCTTGGAATGTATTTGTCGTTGAAAAGCTCCTTAAACCTTGTCCAAGTCATATTATCTGCAATCCCTCCAACTGTGACTGTGTCCCACCAGTTTTGAGCTTCCTCTTGTAGCAGCCATGAAGCCACTAATCTTTTCCTATGATCCTCCAGCTCTAATCCTCCGAAAATCTTTTCACAGTTCCTCAGCCAAGCTTGAGCTTGTGTCACAGTTTCAGTACCCTTGAATGGCACTCCTCCCACGTTTTTGTACTTCTTTGCCACCTTATCCAAATCAAAGGGCTGCGGTGGTGGTGGTTGTTGGACAGTAGCCTCCTCAGTTCCAGCAGCATTTTGCCTCCTTGCTCTGGCTCTAGCGGCCCTAGCGGCAGCGGTACTCATTTCTAGTTAGTTCTGCATGATCAAGGAAAGAGTCAGAACAACTATAATGGTGATTTGAGGAATTGATAAGGATAAAAGGACGGATAAAAGATAATGATAGAATGACTAACTATTATGTATTCACATGAAATGTTCGCCATAGAATATTGTGATTCTATGTAAACGAATTATCATAAATATGTTATATTCCAAAGCTAAGTTTAACCAAAGCCCTGATACCAACTGTGATAACCCCAAACTTCCACGGAATGAAAGTAAGGAATAATCATTTGGAATACAATAATACATATCACAGATACAACATAGCATAGGAAATTCATAGAGTAACAACATCACAGCAGCGGAAATATAATGTCATCAACCACAGAAAGTCCACAGTCATAGAATTCTAAATTATTACATCAAGTTTGCTGAAAAAGAAATAAGTTCCAACTCCAACTTAAACAACGTGAAATGAAACAAGTTTAATGTCTGGAATTAAAAAGAGAAAAATGCAATAGTAGCGAATGATAGATGTCTTCAAGCTCCAAGTCATCACCTCTCCATGAAAGCAAATCCAAGAAAGATAATAAGCAGCTCCAAAGAAAAGACTCCAAGCAAAGAATGAACCTGTTTACTTGGCTGCCCGTGTAGAAAGGAGGGCACCCGAGTTCGCAAAAAGGTGGAAACAAACAACGGGTCAGTCGTGGGACTGGTGTGAGAATTCTTAACTAATCAATCACTATTAATAAGGCAAATCCAAAGACCACGCCGCTAACGCGGAACGGGTTCACTCTAATGGATTGTCGTGCATAATTTAAAGTGTTAGAACAAATAATAAGTAAATCGTAAAACAACGCTATGCTTTTGAGAAAAATGGAATCACCATAAGACCCAGGTCCCATCACACAATGCAACACAAACCAGAGGATAGGGTTTTACCTTACGGTGATTAAACATGCTAAATACGACAAATACGAGTTTAATATTATTATTAGTATATATGGAAAACATTTCAAAATAAATGTATCAATCCTAGGACACATAGATACCATAATACTATGCTTCCATACTAGTAATACAATCAAATCCGTAGGTTCGTATTGGAAGTTTGGATTTCCATCATGAGTCAAGGCTAGGGAGGAGCTCCTTACCGATTCGAGACACTCTAGCTAGTGCCTCAGGGTCCCCCGCAGTGAACCCTTGGATAGCTGCAGGGCCGGTCCACCATACGAGTTGCGGATTAGTTATTCCTGAACACACGTTTCCCAGTCCTATAGGACCTATCATCCGAGGTGCCTCAATTCCATCATCCACATAAGTAAAATGTTGGGCCGTGTTAAAGCCCAATCACCACTTCTAGCTAGAAAGAAATGTGCTGCTCTCCCTGCGTTCCCTTCTCCCGTTTTAGACTCCGCCGGTGTGTGAGGCTCGCGAAGTCACGCTATACACAAAGCTATGCTTAAACAGGCTATTCTTTGATCATCCCACAAGGCCTGCTTTTCAACAAAGCCTTGATCATATGCATCTTAGCATGCCACATCATCACTCCATATCTCACTACCAATCCTTTGCCGAAATATATGAACGGGTGTTAAGCAAGAGAATAAATTCTCCGCCACCAAACATCCATACATTCGACAGAAGATCAATAACATGATATTTGATAGATTATGATGTCAGACACACAATCCATTTATTATCTTATGCTCTGGGTCTGAGCGAAAGCCAAACCCGTGAAATCAACACGTACATTTGGGCAATGACCATGACCCTTGAATTGGGAGCAAGTCAATTCAGGGCCTCGATCGTTGTCCATTCGAGGGACGATTTACGGTCTTCATACGCCATTTTATACTTCTATTAACGTCGTTTGATTATTTGGAATGGGAGAACTCGGACTTTCCAAATAATCCTCGTATATATATATATATATATATATATATATATATATAAAATCCTTCATATCTCTTTATAATGATTACTTATTATTTTAATTATTTAAAATAATTAACTTTTATATAATGACGCGTCTTTCTCTATACATATATGTATGGTATATATATAGATATGTATATATATATGCTTTACAAGATATATATATATATATACATATATATTTTCATATATATGTGTGTATTAAAATACTAATAGTTTGTTGAGTTTACTGCAGAATCAGGTTGTTGATAAAGAGGTTGATTTAGTGCATAGCTGTTTGGATTGGTAGCGGAGCTGAGAAGATTGCTGTTTGGTTTGAAGATTTGCTTTTCAGTTGTAGTCTTTTGGGCTTATTGTTAGAGAGTTTGTTGTAGTTACATTATATTTTTATTTTTCTTGCTTTTACATAGAGAGTATGGGGTATTGTATTGGAGTGGATATACTTCAATATCGGGTGGTGGCCTTGCCGGAATTCGATATTGGAGTAGATGGGAGGTGGTTTATCCGGAACTCATCTATCTACGATCCTTTACATCCCTAGAGCTATGTTAGGTTGTATTTTTTATGTATTATAGTCGGACTCTGTATCTTTGTTTTCTTTATTATATATATGTGTGCTCTCTTCTACTCAGAAGATCACACATTTTTGTTTCAAAAATATATATATATATATATATAACGACGCCTTAAGTCAATGGGCGACTATGGCGCTGCATTCAACCAATTTTGATTTTTACATTTCTCAGAATCTAACCGTTGGATCTTAACATAATATATATCGTTGGAAAGATTTTTCCAAGACGGTTCTAACGGTTTCAGTTTTAAGAAAATCCGACGGTCGGATCTTCTTGTATAGTCATTTAAAGGTATGGTTTCAAAAACGCGAACTACCGCGCTCTATTCGTTTAATTTTAATAATATTTATATATATATAATCGTTTAATCGTAATAACGTCGCTTGATTTAAACAACGCTCTAACAACTACCGATCCTTATTAAATTTTAATTCATTGGAAAATGAAGATCATATCACAACATCCAAAATTCATTCTTTATTTATATTAAAAATGTAAATACCATCCTCTACGTTTACATGTAAAAATGTAAATTTAATTTTTATTTTCTATTACATGGAAAAATGTAAATTCTGGATACATTGCAAAATTCTACATTTAAATTACATATAAAATGTAAAATTTAACCTCAATGTATTTTCTCATCTTAATTACATAATAATAAAAATGTAACTTATATTTGCATTGAGAATCATATTCTAAATTACATCTAAAAATGTAAATTTATTTACAATGCGAACTTTACTTCTTATTTACACTGTAAAAATATGATTTTTAATTACAATGTAAACCCTAATTTTGATTTCATAGAAAAATGTAATTTTTTTCATACGGTGTAATTCTCTATATAATTTACATATAAAAAATGTAAATTTTAACATATGATGTAAATTCGCATTTTAATTACAAAGAAAAATGTAATTTTTAACATACGGTGTAATTCCCTATATAATTTACATATACAAATGTAAATTTTAACATACGATGTAAATTCACATTTTAATTACAAAGAAAAATGTAATTTTTAACATACGGTGTAATTCCCTATATAATTTACATATACAAATGCAAATTTTAACATACGATGTAAATTCACATTTTAATTACAAAGAAAAATGTAATTTTTAACATACGTGCTAATTCTTATTCTTTATTTACCTATAAAATTGTAATTTTCTTTACCATGCAAAATCTACTTTATATTTACATCCTAAAAATGTAAATTTCATTTCATGTCAAATTTCTACATCTTATTTACATATAAAAATGTAAATTTAATTTACATGCAAGCTCTACTTTATATTAACATTATAAAAATGTAAATTTATTACATCGTAAATTCCTACTTCTTATTAACATAAAAAAAATGTAAATTTATTCTTATGTCAAATTCTACTTTATATTAACATTATAAAAATGTAAATTTATTACATTGTAAATTCCTACTTCTTATTAACATAAAAAAAATGTAAATTTATTCTTATGTCAAATTCTACTTTATATTAACATTATAAAAATGTAAATTTATTACATCGTAAATTCCTACTTCTTATTAACATAAAAAAAATGCAAATTTCTTCTTATGTCAAATTCTACTTTATATTAACATTATAAAAATGTAAATTTATTACATCGTGAATTCCTACTTCTTATTAACATAAAAAAAATGTAAATTTATTCTTATGTCAAATTCTACTTTATATTAACATTATAAAAATGTAAATTTATTACATCGTAAGTTCCTACTTTAATTCCCATTAAAATAATGTAAATTTCATACGAAGTAAATTTCTACTTTAATTCACATTAAAATAATGTAAATTTCATACGATGTAAATTTTTACTCTAATTCACATTAAAATAATGTAAATTTCATACGATGTAAATTTCTACTTTAATTCACATTAAAATAATGTAAATTTCATAGCAAGCACAAGATGATATATTTAAACATGATTCATATCCACAAGGCATACTTCAACAAATTTAAACAAGGAAAAAATCTAATTTTTCCTACCGATCTATAATTTTAATTAACAGATCTATGATTGAAAATAACGGATCTAAAATCATAACATCACAAACAATTCGAATCCATAACCTATGGTAACATTCATCGCAATCCATCGGTATTTGACTTTCAACTTCACATAGCGCAAGAATAATAATCAAATTAATTAAATTTAATTAAAAATAAATTCTCACATTGCTCGGGACTGAAATGAAGGTCCAACCTCGATCAGATCTCGTGTTCGAAGTCAAGGCGATTTTCAGATCTGAAATATTTCAATTTGAAGTTCATATGTATAAATTAGAAAATACTTTTAACAACTGTCACTGCGACACTTAAAAGCGTGGCAAAAACTGAAATGAAATTCATACCCTTTTGTTCAAAACTTTGATCTTGATTTTCTGGAGCTATAGTTGATAATTTCAGAAACCGATTGCTGGAGGTCGAAGGGGGTGGAGAGGCGCCTGAACGCCGGGAAGGGGGGAGGTTGCGCACGCCTCAGGTGGGGCCCAGGTGTAACACCCCACGTCCAATAATGTCACTCACAAAGGGAATGCATTAACTTCCATGGAGGTTATAAGTGAATATAGAACAGAAAAATTACAACAAGACAGATAATAAATAGTACTTGGAAATCTAAAACTTCATTTTATTGCAGCGGAAATTAAACATGTTTGTTACATCATAAAACCATAGATCATAACCAAGTACAATATCCATCTTCATAAAAACAAAATACATAATCCCATTACATAAATAGCCATTAAAAAGATAACAAGCTGGACTTTACTTCAACGGTCCAAGCTTTCCAAAGAGAGATGAAGAAATTCAATCAAACTCAACTAGAGCTGGGCCCAACCTGAGGACCTGGAGGGGGAAAAAGGATAGAAATAGAGGGGGTCAGACATAAAGTCTAGCGAGTATGATTATTCTAACAATACTATTATCAAAATAACTAGACTAAGGCATAAGCTGGAAGACCAGTAAATGTCTATGAACTCTTAGGAAGATAAAGATAGCGTTTAAGATAACGTTAAAGATAACGGTAAAGGCACACCTAATTACTAACGAATGATTACTACACTGCACCGCACATTACTGCACCACACCAGTCACCCTATTGTTTGATCCCACTTGCTTCACACAGAAACTTTATAAATAGCCTTACGTACCCCTAGCTGACTACATAGGTGCCGTCTGCCCCTATCTCCACTAGGTGTACCCCACTACCCACTTTCGATCGGCTCCCTACTCGTAGATACCCGTGCTGGCCCCACAGTGGGGTGTATCACTCCCCTAAAGTGGCAACCCGATACAACTTGAGAATGCACGGCTTATACCTACACGATGCAACAACGTCTTACCTACCAGCCCATGTCCACACATCATATGAAACCCATTGGACTTGCGTTGCCACCGCTCCCCGTTTTGGCCTCTTACAGTCAAACCCAGCATGCGTGTCCCGTCCTCGACTTGGGTCGAGCCCACAAAGATACGTTTGGGATACTGGTCGAAATGGGCCCCCACAACCTACCCACCTAAGCTTGTCACTAGTATATCCCACTTAACCCTCTTAGTCATGTTCATTTACATGTGTGTTTGGTTAAGTCTTACTAATCGTATTTCACATGCCACTAAGGGCACCCCCTAGATTCCTCGTGCCACCCAAGGCACCTACTTAACCCTCATTTCCCACTTTACATGTTTATCTGGTTAAGTATTTCTTAATTCATTCAGGCCATAACCTCATAAAGACCTCTCACATTAGACTGGCATTTATGGCAGCTGGATTTGCCGGGCGGGTCCGGGCAGTCTTACACCATAAAAGAGTCTAACCTCGTGTCTTTACAACTGTTATGCTTTAGTTTAGGCCGAGGACCTCTCACATTGGGCTGACATTTGTGACCACTGGATTTGTCGGGCGGGTCCGGGCAGGTTTACGTCACAAACGAGTCCAACCTCGTGTCCTAAGCATTGATTAACACTTAAAATCTTTTACCCCAGTTTTAATAATTCCCTATTCAAATTATTAATTAAGTCAACTTTTAATGATGTCCATAATTGACTCAATTATGGTCATCCACTTATGGCATGCAAAATCATATCAATTGCACCCCAACTTTTTAATATTAAATCCTTAATATTACACCTACCCCACGTTTATACGTTCGCTTATTCAACGCATAATATAGGCTAGACTTGTATAGTCTAACACCTAGCACAAAGATAAATTATCACAACATATAGACAATTAAAATAAATCTAATCATAATAGGGGTGAAACTTGCATAAACTACACATGTTAAGGATCAAAAGGTGTCAACTTGTTAAATGTCTCAATTTACATGATATGATCATAGCCCAAATCTATACATAAACTTGCATATGGGGTTTTTAGGCAACATAATGATGGTGTGAACTAGCATAGGATATCACATATGTCATAGCATAATTCTAGAAGTCATAATAGATGTCTTGGTATATGTTCATAACTTTTCTAATCAATCTAACTTGCATATGTGACTTGTCATATAGATCAACATAACCCAAACATGATGATTTAATTAATATGAACTAACTAGCATAGATGGTAACATCATGGCCTTTTAAACATGTATGATTCATCACAACTTAGCATAGAAACTTTCAACATACATAACATCATCATAGCATGATTTACAACATATAAGATATCATCATCACATAACATTGGATTTACAATATACATGATAGCAAAAGGGGTTTACAACAACATATATGATAATTCACATCATCTACTCATAATCCATTCATAACTCAACCTAATTAAAATGATAATAATCTTGTTAAGATCACCATACTCACAATTTAGAGAAGAAAAGAGAGAGTTTTGCTTTGCTTTAGGGTTGAGAGAATTAGAATTGAATTTGCTTTTCTTCTTTCTTAGTTGGCGGCGGCTCCATTGATTTCCATGGCGATGGTATGATGGTAACTATTCTATTTTAATTAGGTTTAGGGTTAGCATTAGGATGTATTTATAGGTGTAGGAAGTTATTTAGGACCATTAGATTAACCTTGAACCATGAGAACCAATCAAATGCAAAATCTGCATTTGAGCGAATCGGCCCACGGGTTGACAGCCAAACACCCTGGATTAACCCCTAGTCGACCCAGCAAAGCTCGGGTCGACCTCAAAAATGGGCCGTTTCGGTTATTCCCCCTCCCAATTCGTTGTTTTGAACATTTTCGCATATTTATTTATTTAATTTTTAATTTTATATATATATCAATATATATATTTCTCTGCGCAACCCATTTCACTTAATTCTTTTCTAAAAATTAAGTATACTTTAATTTGTAAATTTTAATGTTATAAAATTACGGGGTGTTTCATTCTCCCCTCCTTAAAGGATTTCGTCCCCAAAATCTCCAAGTCAAGAAGAATGTATATCCTACCATCTAATCGTCCATCTACTCAACCATCAAACACCAGCATCCATTGTCCTTAAAAGACTTCTAATGCTTTAATGTTTATATGCACAGTGTGTGTATATGTCCATATCTAATGCAAAATTAGGCGGTCTACTGATTCAGTCGACCTCCTTAGTGCAATTCATGATAATGCCATGCGTCCAATATGTATGCAAAAGATTCTTAATGATACATATTAATTCTATATGCGTGCACAACCATCCACCCGAATGCAGCAACTATATGATAATACAACCATTATACATCCATTTTACTAAATACATCCATATATATGCAATATGCAATATGAAGTGACTGAGCCGATCTGGTGCCTAATAGTGTGTGTATATGCATCCACGAGCAACCACTAGCAAACACTTGCATCCACTTTGCATCCACCATGCATAACATGTCTCGAACACATGTTTCAACCATAGGATTATCCTAACTAAAGGTCAAAGTTACTAGCGAGAGGATATACTAAAGATAAGATAAGTACAAGCTAAGCGATAAAGGAGAAATTAAAAGACATACCCTCAAAAAGAAAAGGGTATCGTGAACGCATCTTCTCTTCTGTCTCCCAAGTAGTGTTGCTCTCATCATCTCCCCATTGCACTTTGACTAGTCTGACCTCTCGATTCCTCAACATCTTGATCTCCGACCCAGGAATGTGCGTAGGAGCTCGTCGAATTGTCGCATCACGCTCTATCTCCACCTCTCTAAGAAATCTCGGCTCTACCACTTCCGCGGTCTTGTGCAAGCACTTCCTCAAATGTGACACATGAAATACGTCGTGTACACCACTAAGTCTCTCGGGCAACTCCACTCTATACGCCATCTGTCCAATTTTCTCCTTAATAGGAAACGGCCCTACAAACCTTGGTGCTAATTTCCCAACGGACCCAAAGCGAACAACGTTTCGTAATGGAGACACTTTGACAAAGACCATGTCCCCAACTTCAAACTCGAGATCTGTCCTCCTCTTATCCGCATAAGATTTCTGCCTATCTTGCGCTGCTTTCATCCTCCTTCGAATCAAGTCGATCTTCTCCGAAGTCTCCCTAATCATATCGGGCCCAAGTAAGATCTTATCCGTAGATTCCCACCAACATGTTGGTGAACGACAAGGTCGTCCATATAGAGCTTCGAATGGTGCTATACCAATGCTGGACTGAAAGCTATTATTATATGTGAACTTCACCAATGGAAGATGCTCTTCCCACGTACCCCCAAAGTCTAGGATACATAGCCTCAATAGATCCTCTAGAATGCGATTCACCCTCTCGGTCTGGCCGTCCGTCTGAGGATGATATGCAGTGCCCAAACATAACTGAGTCCCTACCGCCTCTTGTAAGCTTCTCCAAAATTCGCTAGTGAAAATAGGATCGCGGTCGCTCACTATGCTAGAAGGAACACTGTGCAAATGAACTATTTCTCGAACGTATACGGAGGCTAACCATGGAGCAGTCCTCTTACTCTTTACGGGAATGAAATGCGCGCTTTTAGTAAGTCTATCTACTATAACCCAAATTCCCGTATTACCCTTCCTTGATCGCGGTAACCCATCCACAAAATCCATCGAGACACTTTCCCACTTCCATAGTGGAACCTCCAATGGGTGAAGCAACCCACCGGGTTTCTTTTGCTCCGCTTTTACTTGTTGGCACACCAAGCATCTAGCGACATACTCGGCCACATCTTTCTTCATGCCGGCCCAAAAGTAAACTCTCTTCATGTCTTTGTACATCTTGTCCCCGCTGGGATGAATGGTCATCTTCGAACGATGTGCTTCATCAAGAATAGTCTTCCTTAGGTCATCGTCTTTTGGTACACAAAGTCTATCGTCCCTACGTAACCAACCCTTATCATCTAGGGTATACTTACGGAGATGGCTTGATGACTCACCTCCTTTGAGCTTTTCTACTAACTCAACCAACTGCGGGTCGTCTCGCCGTGCCTTGCCAATCCATCCCAAAAGCGTAGGTCTGACCTCCAAGGATGCTAGCAAACCGGGTACGAAGTCAACGGAAGGTCTAAAGTCAAACATCGAAATGAATTCTAAGCTTCGCCGCTCAACAAACAAAGGACTTAAGGATAATCTTTTTCTACTTAAGGCGTCCGCCACCACGTTACCCTTGCCAGGGGTATATGCTATCTCGAAGTCGTAGGATGCTAAGAACTCCATCCACCTTAACATATCTCCCTTCCCTAGAGACCACATGCCCTAAATTCCTCACTTCCTTCCTCCAAAAATGGTATCTTGGAGAACTTGGCTTTAAGCTAGTGCACTTGTAGGGTCCCTAAGCTTTCCCTATGACATAGGGCATGCTCTTCTCTGCTTCTAGAGAAAACCAGGATATTATCCCATGTAAAATCGTCACAACTATCCATCTCTCACGCAGACCATCCTAGTCGAATTAGACATCCCCAAGTGCAAGCCCCAAAGGCCTAAACCAATATCAGACAAACACCCAAGGGATACCTCCTTCGAATTCAGACGACCTACGTGAGATGATACTAGTAAGATGGTCAATCAATTGAGCACTTGACCGACTCTGGCCGTCCTTGCCAGTCTTGCTCCAAAACTACCGCTGATTACATAACGGGCTTTGCTTAATCTATTAAGCACATACGAAAACTTATTCCGCGCCTATGGGTAAACCCCGCGCTTTATCAACGACGTCTCCATACTCACGGACCACACAAACAGGTTCCTAATCATCGTTAGATGCGTCAAAAGATTCTAGGCAGCTAAGCATCACTGAACCCCTAGGGTCGCAAGAAATATGAGGGTTTTTCTACAACGAATCAATAGTCTAACTACCCTCCTTTCACAGTCTAGGATGGCACCCCGCTTGGCTAGCCAATCCACCCCTAGAATCAAACTACAGCCCGTGAAACCAAGGACAAAGGCGTTGCATTCAAACTCAACGCCCAAGATAAACACTCTCAAATCCCGACAAATCATAGAAAGATGAGCCGAACCACCAATAGGATTTGAGACTACTAAGGGATCAGTAACAATACTAGTATCTAGGTGCAGTGTTTCAACTAATGATGTAGAGATAAACGAATGCGATGCGCCCGAATCGAATAAGGTACGGACAGGATAATCAAACCGAAAAACTAAGCTTTCAACATAAATGGTTCTACCTCGTTCTTGCAGCGGTGGGACCGCGAGAGCTTGAACTTGTCCCCTTGCCTGCCCTGGTGCCAGAAGAGCCTGCACCTGTCCTACCGAGGTAGTCCCTGTCCTCTGCCCCTTCTTTGGGCAGTCCTTCACTAGATGTCCTGCTTCACCGCAGTGAAAACAGCTAGTCTTCTTTTTCTTTCGGCAATCCTTGCTGAGATGGCCTGGTGTCCCACAGTTAAAGCATTTCTTCTTCCCCTTAGCATTGTTGCGTTTGCCACCTTATTTTGATCCCATTTCTTCCCGGGTGCCTTATCAGCTTTAGTGCCTTTCTCCTCGTGCATGAGTGCCATGACTACTAGCTTCTCAAAGGTGGCCCCCATAGGGATGTGGGTCATAGCCAACCCTTGCAATGGTTCATTCAATCCATTAACGAACCGCAGAGCCTTCTTCTCCGGCGTGTTCACTAAGTCTAAACCAAACCTTGCTAGCTGATTAAATTTGTTGACATATTCTTTCACTGACGAGCTTCCTTGCTTCAATGTCAAGAACCTTTCCATATATAGATTTTCTTCCGCCCTAGAGAGAAACTTTGCCTCGAACCTACGTCTAAAATCCGCCCAAGAGTCAACAGGACGCTCCCCATTAGTGACCTCCCACCAAAACGAGGCCTCTCCCTTCATCAACCAAGCTGCTAAACGAACTCTCCTCCCTTCTTCTACTTCAAAGATTTCTAGCAATTCTTCCACCTCCTTAAGCCAATCTCTAGCTTCCACAAACGTTTCTGACCCTTGAAATGGTTTTCCACCCATAGCCTTGAGTTCCTTGCACGTCTTTGCAAAAGTATCTACGCGAGGAGGAGGAGGAGGAGGAACGGGTGCAACTGGTGGTGGAGGAACATTGGTTGGACCTGCAGCGGCCCTAGCCTCCAATAGCCTCCTATACCATCCTGGTATCGTTACACCGTCGGGTAGATTAAGATCTTCAGCCATGCTGAAACGAAAAAGGAAAGATTCAAAATGGAGAATTCGAAAGATAAAGATATGTGGCTATTGGGGATTATGTTTTTCTTAAAAACTTTTCTCTTTAAATTTCTCATTAAAACATGTTTTTGAAAACACTTCTTCCAAAAATAACTATTTTTCTAAAGTATTTTTATCTGTTTTGGTAACCTTAAGCTCTGATACCACGTGTAACACCCCACGTCCATTAATGTCACTCACAAAGGGAATGCATTAACTTCCATGGAGGTTATAAGTGAATATAGAACAGAAAAATTACAACAAGACAGATACTAAATAGTACTTGGAAATCTAAAACTTCATTTTATTGCAGCGGAAATTAAACATGTTTGTTACATCATAAAACCATAGATCATAACCAAGTACAATATCCATCTTCATAAAAACAAAATACATAATCCCATTACATAAATAGCCATTAAAAAGATAACAAGCTGGACTTTACTTCAACGGTCCAAGCTTTCCAAAGAGAGATGAAGCAATTCAATCAAACTCCACTAGAGCTGGGCCCAACCTGAGGACCTGGAGGGGGAAAAAGGATAGAAATAGAGGGGGTCAAACATAAAGTCTGGCGAGTATGATAATTCTAACAATACTATTATCAAAATAACTAGACTAAGGCATAAGCTGGAAGACAAGTAAATGTCTATGAACTCTTAGGAAGACAAAGATAGTGTTTAAGATAACGTTAAAGATAACGGTAAAGGCACACCTAATTACTAACGAATGATTACTACACTGCACCGCACATTACTACACCACACCAGTCACCCTATTGTTCGATCCCACTTGCTTCACACAGAAACTTTATAAATAGCCTTACGTACCCCTAGCTGACTACATAGGTGTCGTCTGCCCCTATCTCCACTAGGTGTACCCCACTACCCACTTTCGATCGGCTCCCTACTCGTAGATACCCGTGCTGGCCCCACAGTGGGGTGTATCACTCCCCTAAAGTGGCAACCCGATACAACTTGAGAATGCACGGCTTATACCTACACGATGCAACAACGTCTTACCTACCAACCCGGGTCCACACAGCATATGAAACCCGTTGGACTTGCGTTGCCACCGCTCCCCGTTTTGGCCTCTTACAGTCAAACCCAGCATGCGTGTCCCGTCCTCGACTTGGGTCGAGCCCACAAAGATACGTTTGGGATACTGGTCGAAATGGGCCCCCACAAGCTACCCACCTAAGCTTGTCACTAGTATATCCCACTTAACCCTCTTAGTCATGTTCATTTACATGTGTGTTTGGTTAAGTCTTACTAATCGTATTTCACATGCCACTAAGGGCACCCCCTAGATTCCTCGTGCCACCCAAGGCACCTACTTAACCCACATGTCCCACTTTACATGTTTATCTGGTTAAGTATTTCTTAATTCATTCAGGCCATAACCTCGTAAAGACCTCTCACATTAGACTGGCATTTATGGCAGCTGGATTTGCCGGGCGGGTCCGGGCAGTCTTACCCCATAAAAGAGTCTAACCTCGTGTCTTTACAACTGTTATGCTTTAGTTTAGGCCTAGGACGTCTCACATTGGGCTGACATTTGTGACCACTGGATTTGCCGGGCGGGTCCGAGCAGGTTTACGTCACAAACGGTCCAACCTCGTGTCCTAAGCATTGATTAACACTTAAAATCTTTTACCCCAGTTTTAATAATTCCCTATTCAAATTATTAATTAAGTCAACTTTTAATGATGTCCATAATTGACTCAATTATGGCCATCCACTTATGGCATGCAAAATCATATCAATTGCACCCCAACTTTTTAATATTAAATCCTTAATATTACCCCTACCCCACGTTTATACGTTCGCTTATTCAACGCATAATATAGGCTAGACTTGTATAGTCTAACACCTAGCACAAAGATAAATTATCACAACATATAGACAATTAAAATAAATCTAATCATAATAAGGGTGAAACTTGCATAAACTACACATGTTAAGGATCAAAAGGTGTCAACTTGTTAAATGTCTCAATTTACATGATATGATCATAGCCCAAATCTATACATAAACTTGCATATGGGGTTTTTAGGCAACATAATGATCGTGTGAACTAGCATAGGATATCACATATGTCATAGCATAATTCTAGATGTCATAATAGATGTCTTGGTATATGTTCATAACTTTTCTAATCAATCTAACTTGCATATGTGACTTGTCATATAGATCAACATAACCCAAACATGATGATTTAATTAATATGAACTAACTAGCATAGATGGTAACATCATGGCCTTTTTAACATGTATGATTCATCACAACTTAGCATAGAAACTTTCAACATACATAACATCATCATAGCATGATTTACAACATATAAGATATCATCATCACATAACATTGGATTTACAATATACATGATAGCAAAAGGGGTTTACAACAACATATATGATAATTCACATCATCTACTCATAATCCATTCATAACTCAACCTAATTAAAATGGTAATAATCTTGTTAAGATCATCATACTCACAATTTAGAGAAGAAAAGAGAGAGTTTTGCTTTGCTTTAGGGTTGAGAGAATTAGAATTGAATTTGCTTTTCTTCTTTCTTAGTTGGCGGCGGCTCCATTGATTTCCATGGCGATGGTATGACGGTAACTATTCTATTTTAATTAGGTTTAGGGTTAGCATTAGGATGTATTTATAGGTGTAGGAAGTTATTTAGGACCATTAGATTAACCCTGAACCATGAGAACCAATCAAATGCAAAATCTGCATTTGAGCGAATCAGCCCACGGGTTGACAGCCAAACACCCTGGATTAACCCCTAGTCGACCCAGCGGGGCTTGGGTCGACCTCAAAAATGGGCCGGTTCGGTTATTCCCCCTCCCAATTCGCTATTTTGAACTTTTTCGCATATTTATTTATTTATTTATTTATTTATATATATATATATATATATATTTCTCTGCGCAACCCATTTCACTTAATTCTTTTCTAAAAATTAAGTATACTTTAATTTGTGAATTTTAATGTTATAAAATTACGGGGTGTTACACCAGGGGGTGCGACGGCGGCGACTTTAGGGGGTCGGGGCGGCGGTTTCAGGTGACGAGGGGGTTTGATTCTTGTCGGAGATGGAAGAGCACGATAATCTCTTCGAAAGTAGCCCAACGACGAAGAATTCCGTTGAGAATTGAAGGAGAAATCGGAATTCGAAGTTTTGAAGCTTTATGGGTTGTTGCGGCTGAATCCATCGAGAAGAAGAAGGTACTGCGTACGGGTATTTATACTGTATTTGGGCCGTATTTTTATTTTATTTTTAATTTAATTAATTCTAGAAATTAGGGTTTTTCTGTACGATCTCCAAACGGACCCCAACGACTGTCGAACAATACGTTTTGACGTCCTCTAAACGCGATGGCGTTATTGCCGAAGTCCAATTCTGAAGTTACAGTATGTTTTCTTTTATTTTCAAATTAATTTTTTTATATTAAATTCGAACGTACTTTTTAATTTCACCGGGGCCACATACTAACTCAGAAAAATTTAGAAAAATTATTTTTGGCTTTCTTATGACGATACGGTCCTAACAAAATTTATTTCGTTGAATTCTGAGACTGTTTGAAAAATGGCTATTTTTCAGTCAATTAATTTTGACCGAAATTGACAAAACGCAGTTTTTTTTGCCACGCTCACATACTAGCTTCAAAAATCATGAAATTTGAAACCTAGCAATAATTTTACATCCCGGATCCAACAAAAGTGGTTTCGTCGAATTCCGAAGCCGTATGCAAAATGTCTATTTTCAAGGGCGATATATTCTCTATAGCGACCTTTCTGAAAATTCTTTTGGCCATAACTTTTGATTCCCGCTATGAAACTTCGATTTTTCAGATTTTTTAGAAAGATATTCATTAACAGATTTAAATATTTTTGGTTTCACCAGAATCCGGCTTATTCTGCATTGTGTAGTCAGTCAAAGTTCAGGTTTGACTTTTCAAACTACCGTCCTTTTCTAATTCCTTTTGTATTTAAATTAAATATATTCGCATTAAATTCAGTCACAATAAATTTCTAGTCATTTTTATTTAAAATAATTCATTTCAATTATTTAAACACCTCTAAAATCTCTTAAATGAAAATTTTAAATTGGCCCCAAATTCTGGGTTGTTACAAAATTATTCCGCTATGAGTTATTTTCTAGAGCTCTGATAAACATTTTTGTTTATTTGCAAGATAGCAAAAAAACAATTCGTGTTCCATTGGGCTAAGGTATTAAGTTTTTACGGAGATTCGGGTCCACTGAGTGCTAATTGTCACAACATGACCAGATATGGATGTTTCTGACTGCTTTGAACCAAACATATGTGTTTAAAAGTGAAGATAGCTCAAAGGCCTATGTTTGAAGGCTGAGACTTCTGTAATGGAAGTACTGTTTGTTGATAGTCTCTGGTTAGCTTCTAGAATAGATAAAAGTTCAATGTCTCTTCGTTTTGGGATCTTTATATCATGAATATTGTTTGTTATTAGCCCTACTAGATGTAGTAGGAGTGCTTTTCGTTCTAGATAAGTTATATGGACGACTGTACATAGTATTTCAAATATCACGTACACTAGTTTTTATAAACGTACGTAAGTTTAATGATATATAACACAACCCCTTTTACACTTAACACCTTACCCATAGGTGTATCATTGGAATGTTATATTTTTATGGAAATCAATTAGTGAATCGTTGGAACTGACGATATGGCATTCTAAGTCGAATTTGATGTCTAATGAAAGGTTAAATATTTACCTCAAGCCTCGCATCGATAATGACAAAAACCATGTAGACACGGAAGGGCTATATGGGTCACGCCCATTAAGGTATGGTATGTCCTATATATTTCAGGTATGCCGTGTATACTACAAGACCTTAGTGAAGGTCGGGAACGACTGAGATGATGACATATTTGGTGCTAGCTATGGAAGAGGTAGGCCAGTTCTATGTTAGAAAAAGAATAACGCGGTTATGTCTTGGTACATTATCTAGTGATGTACTTTCAAAAGGTATTCCCTTGCCTTGTCATTGTTGGAATCCACTTTTCAACACGTGTCTTTACAGACTTGATTGTATATCTAAATATATTGTTGGATTTAATAGATGTAACAATATTTTAATATGTTTACTTGAAAAGGTTTTCAAAAGCATAGTCAATAAAAATAATATCTTTGATTTAACATAATAAAGGTTTAGATTATCATAAGGTAGTACCACTACAAGATAAACAGTGAATAGCGACGGCAAATAGCCGTTGGTGGCCGAAGCAAGCCGTCGCTATTTGTCGTCGCGAGGGAGAAAAGTGACGGAAAAAGCGACGGCTCCGTCACTCGTTTAGCAACGGCTTGCAACGGATACTTGCCACATGGCATCATTAGAAGGTAGGTGGTTTTTTTTTGCCGCGAAGCCGTTGTAAGCCGTAGCAAAAGTCGTTGGTAATGTTGTCCAACAAACCGTCGCTATCCGTCGCTCTCGTTCGTTGTTTATCGTCGCTAGCTGACGTAAAAAATTAGCAAAAATCTGTCGCTAGCCGTCGCAAATCTGGAACCCTTTTTCTGCACTACACAGCCATACCTTTCCAACAAGCCTCCACATCAAAACCAATCCACTACCAATCCATCAATATCATTCCAAATTCATCAATACGCACTCATAAATATAACTACAACACACAATATATACAAAACATTACTAAATTCATCACAATACCATAACATATCATCGTCATACATCCAAAAAGCAATATCATCACCGTATATCATCGTCCCATCATCACAAAACATCAAAATACATCAAACCACACCCTACCGTCATCAAATATCATCGTACGTACATAAAGCAAATAAAAAAGTAAGTGTATATACATACCCAAGCATAAGAACAAACAAACTACTCATCATCTTTTTCTTCTTCTTCGCTTGTAGCATCCCCACCATCGTCCTCGTCTGGCATCGATCCATGCTCGTCATAATAGCGTGCAATGCGCTCGTCTATCTCCTGAGCCAGCTGGCTTCTTCTCCAATCGTTCATCTCTTCCAGTTGCTCCTTCAACTGAGCTATCGCCTTCTGCTCCATGGACTTCCTATATCCTCGCTGAAAATCAATAGCCTGCGAAATAGTTCAAGTTCACATTTATAAATGGACTTGTAATCTTGTAAAATTTCATTTACAACTACTTCATGTTTTCAATTTTTTTTGTTTATTTCTTTCTACTTTGACGGCCAGTCTACCTACTTTCCATTACAAATATAATAACGTAAGCATATTTTATAAATCCTTTCAGGTTAAACGGTTCAACAAAATTTCGGCAGCACATCCCTTTGGTCCCTGTATCGTACACAAATGTGTGTACACAGGGAACAAAAAGGAAGTGCCATCGAAATTTTGTTAACCGTTTAAACTGAAATGATTTATAAAATATGGTTACGTTATTATATTTGTAACTTGTCCAATACAAGGACAAATCCAACGAATATTGTATCAGATGAATATAGATTTCCGTTTTATGGAAATACGAATATCCATATAACGATCATATACAACACTTGTCGGACGGGGCCAAATTTATCTAAGGGGTTCACATAATTAGTCAAAACACATTCAACCTAAGTTTAAAACAAGAAACACACATCAAATGAAAAAGCTCTTTTTTTGCGCTTTGGACCTTTTTGCGCTTCAGTAAAAGGTGCGTCTTAAACTTCATAAAAGCCCATTACTTGCGCCTTACGCATTTTTGCTCCTATGTGCGCGTCTTGACTATATAGCGTCTACATAATAATTTTTCATAATTTCAATTTGTAAACTAACATGACAATTAGTTTTAGTAAGTTTTGATTCATTTTAGTTTAATGTATAAATTATAAAATTAATTTTAGTTAGTTTAAATTTTTGAAAGATAAACTAAGCTTTCAAGTTAATTATTTCATTTCATAAAAAATTCAAAGAGTTGAGTTATATGATTTTCATTACATTTAACAAGATTCTTACCGATCTAAACCTAAATTACGAACCATTTTGAATTAACATTTTTAATCAACATTTGATTACTAAATATTATAGTAACAAAACAATTTTTTTTCAATTGCAAGTGCATTCTTTTGGACCGACCATTCTTGCATCCGATGAGGACATAACAGTACATGCATGTAGACTAGGGACATCGTTGCACCATTTGAATAATAATCAATTTACTATCATTAAACAATTACATTAATTCCATTCATTTTCAAATCATCATACCACACATTCTACATACAACACAATCATCGTACGTTTAATTAAACACGTGATAATCATTGTTTTCAACCTACTAAATCAATTACATATGTAATATTCATCGATTTTACCCTCCTAATGAATTACACTTACCCCAAATCAACTTACAACACAACCGTTATTATAAACATCCCTCGAGACAACCAATTTCATATCCATAAACATTCAATTTTGCAAACTCATATAAATTAGCAACCAAAGCCTCTAATTAACCCTAATTAAGCATAAACTATAGTTAGAAGACATAGTAGAATGAAATCAATACCTTGGAAGCGAAATTGGAGGCTTTGAATCAGAGCAGCAAGAAACGGCGACGGGTAGGGTTTAGGAATGATTTTGGGGAAAAAAATATAATGAGGAAGAGGATGGTTCGGCAGTTATTATTCTGCAGATCGAGCAACGGTTAGCGACGGCTAGCGACGACCGCTTTTTTAGCCGTCCCTAACCGTTGCCCCACCCCGTCACAATTTAAGCTGCCTTTTGTAGTGTACCACATTTATGTTTGTGTGCAGCGCATTCTTACGGGATACCATGTATTCTTAGAAGTAACTTTCATTTTGAATTTTTCCAGACTAGTCTCATGACTGACCAAAAGTTTATTTCTTTTTCCACTAAACTTTCGTGTGCTCTAATTTTCCAGACAATGAAGTAGTTAGAGCTTGCTTGGAGCACTTTGGAGGAACTAAAGCGGAAGATTCCTCTGTAGATAGTTATTCATTTTTATTGCCATTGTGGTTGTAAACAACAGAACCGCATGTAAAAACCTGCTTCAACGTTGACCTAGGAAGCCTTAAAATTTGGAGTTTTGAAGCCCAATGAAACGTAAATTGCCCAGTCCAATAGCAATCAAAGATTCCAAAACCGAGAGATTTGTAGGCACTAACTTTCTCGAAAACAAATTTTCTGCTTCACATCATCATAAAAACATGAACATGAATCTGGGGAGCAGATATGTTTTCCTAGAAGCCGTCAAGAACTTGCAAAACCTTGGATTTGAGTTATCTAAATGTATATACTTAATTAATGCTAACGCAACAATTATCATGATTATAACTTAAACAATATAGAATCACAGGCTTGGTGCCTAAAGAATATCCAACTCCATCGAATTTTGAACCAACTTTCGCCCGTAGTCTAAATCTAATCAACCAAATAAATAGATCTTACCCATGCCCCAGTGATCCGCACTGACCTATAGTAGGATCGGTTATGGGAACTTGGAACTGAAGCGTCTTCAGTTGCGCCGGAGCATGTTGGTACCCAGCACCCTGCTGGCTTGATTCTCAGTATTCGAAACAAATCCGACCTTCACTTGCGATAAGCAGTCGGATTGGTGAGGAAGGAGAAAGTAGTGAAAATTGGATTTGGGAATTTTTTTTGTTGCTGATATGTTGGAGCGGTCTTGAAGATGCGAAAATACGGATCTGGTCTGAATTGGGTAGCGAGATGTGATTTAGGTTATAATTTCGGGCTAACCAAAGAAAGGTGCGACTATTCAAAGTCTAATTTACACTTCTAACCACCAAAATTAAATGCACCTCAAATATTTTAAATTTTCTCTATTGGTCACCATCTAAATTAACTTAAAAATGGAGAGGCCACCAGCATCTTCCTCTCCACGAACGTTTCCTTCCTTACTTACATAATGCATTTGTCTTTTGAGTCATTTAATCGAACATCTTGCATCATATTATCACAACCATCATATTTATCGTTCAATTTATCATCATTCAAATGCTCCATCTATCAAACGACAAAAAAAATTAATGTATCAATTTGTAAAAGAAGGTACGTAAGTTATACGGATAAAAACCCTACAAGTCAAAACTTAGTGTCATTCTCTATTATAATGTCGTCAAATTTAATATCCTCCAAGCTTGAAATTTCCAACTAAGCAGAAAAAAAAATTCTAAAATGCAATGGAAAACCCTAACCGTCAAAAAGAACTAACAACATGTTCTATAACATAATAATTTTAATTTCATTTTTATTTTTGTCTTCCATCTCTATTAAGCACAAAAGAGTATTTGCTTTCATTAGGGTTTAGGGTTTGAAATTGTAGAGAAGTACATGTTTTTCCTAGGAGAAGCATGGTGATGATCAATAACTGAGTGAAAAAATAATATACGGTGGCCAGAAGAAAGATGGCTGGAAGTGTAAACTGAGGTGTGAATAGTAGCACCCTCAAAGAAATAACAAAAGTTTCATGGAGAATTGTAGTGAAATTTGGCTTGAAACTGCAGGAGCGCCTTTATTTTCACATGGATCGCCTTAATATATATATATATATATATATATATATATATATAAGGAAGGTCTATTTAAATACAAAATTTAGACACAATTGGTGACAAAATTAGTCTCCACCATTGGACCACCCCATGAATTACACCTCTCCACATAAAGACAAAAGGATCCAATGGTTGAGACTTTGTATCTCTAAGTTTATATCTAATTTTGTGTCCAAATAGCCGTCCTCATATGTGTGTGTGTGTATATATATATACACAGAGAGAGAGAGAGGGAGAGAAGCAAGCGTTCAATGACACCTCTAAATTCTAGCATTCGAAAAGTCTCTTGATATCCACCTCTCATTTACACTAGAATAAGATAGTGAAGGGAGAAAGAAACCGAATGTATGGTGGAGAAAGAGAGGCTAAATGGGTGCTGACACTGTTTGAAGTGTCATTTAACGCTGCTATATATATACATATATATATACACTCACACACACACACACAGATATATATATATATATATATATAATATTCACAATGTCAACAATGATAAGCGGGAGTTGTAAGCAAATAGACATAAATTCTGGCTAAAATCGACTTGGGAACTATCCATATAAAGGAGAGAGTAAATTATACCAACTTCATTTCCAAATATAAGATGTTTTAAGAAGTTTGATGTGTTCCAAAATATAAGATGTTTAAGGTTTTAATGTTCTATTTATCAGTGATTCATAATAAATAATAAAACTTTTTATGTATTTATTAATGTTTCAACCACTAGTTGTGCATGAAAAGAAACTGATATAAGAGAGAACCATAATTTGACTATGGATTAAAGTACCATAAATCCTTAATTCTTGTGTAAACAAGTAAAACATCTTACATTTAAAAAAAAAGGAGTATTAAGCTATATTGGAATCGCTGCTATGCTCCAAAAAAGTAACTTACAATGGGTTTTGCAATATGGAACAGGCACTGTAATGACCCGCATTTTATGCATCGGAGGATCGTAGAATATTTATTTCTTTCCCATGTGAAGTTGTATGGTCATGTAACTTTGAGAAACATCCATTAGAGTCATTTCCCATGTTCATGATTTTTGTCGATTTTTAAATGACTATTTTGCCCCTAGTTGGTACTGTTTTGGCCATAACTTTTGATTGGAAAGGAATTTTGACTTGAAACCACTTCCATTTGATTCGTTTGATGGTTTACCTTTCCGTAGAGTGGTTACATTAGCCAAACGGACTTATCGTATGGGAGATATGGCTGAAACAAGGTTTGGAGGGTGAAAAGCTGCTTAACCGGGCCAAACCGGGTGATTAGTGAGTAGGCCCATAACCCATTTCGGGATTAGGGTTATGGGAGGGCTGAAATGAGATGGAGAATCATTCCATTTCAGTTTTCTAGCCTCCACTTATCACCAAGGATCCCTAAAAATGGCCTCCAACTCCTAAATCACCTCCAAATCATCTTTTGGTCAAGGATTAAGCTTATCAACCCCTAATCAAGGAAGATCTTCACCAAATCAACATAGGAGCTGCTGTTGGCATTGAGATTCACGTCAAATCAGAGAATTATTTCATATCTTAGTTTATTTTGTGGCTAAGGTGAGTGATTTGCATAGTTTTACACTAATTATGGCTAATTAGGGGTGATTAGTGCTAATTAGCGGATTTAAGCATGATAAAATTCGGGAAAAATGTTCATAAATTGCTAAATGATGTTTTAGACCTCTGATATGAATTTGGGTTAATTTGGTTAAATTTTGCTAATCCTATCATTAGTTTCACCTAAACATGCTTAAGGGGGAAAATGGGATTTTGGGTATGTTTGATCCATTTTAACCTATGATATTGATGTGAATGATGTTTGTGGTTGATTATGCATGTTGCTATGACTGTATGAAATGCTTTGTGATTGATTCCAATAGTTAGAATGGTCGAAAACGTCGTCGAATGGCGTAAACACTTGCTGGAACAGTTTCAGAAAACAGTGCAGGGTTCGGATCGGATCGGACATAGGGCTCGGATCGGATATGTTGAACTGAGCAAGGAACCCGATCGGATCGGAACCTGGCACTTGGGAAAAAGTGGCAAAAAGGAAGGCCATGCTAGCTGAACTGGGATCGGATCGGATTAAGGTGGACGGATCGGATCGGAAGCACGAAGACGAATCAGAGCAGGAGCACGGAAGCGGATCGGATAGGAGCATATGAAGGGAGCATGAAGACGGATCGAAAACGCGAACCAAGAAGGGACACCCGACCCGACCCGAAAGGAAGCACCCGACCCGACCCGAAGAGAAGCATCTGACTCGAACCCAAAGGAATGCCCGACCCGAACCGAACCAGAAGGAGACCCGACCCGAACGGATGAAGGACACCGACCCGAACCGATGGCTTGAGGAGGAACCCGACCCGACCCAGTATTGACCAATAACCCGAGATGCAAAGGTAGTCCAATAGGGGAAGTTAGAGCTCAGGATCCCGGAATCAGTTGGGAACCAAGGAGTTCACTTCATGGTTGGACTTTGCTGCGGGACGTGTGCTAAGGAGTTGTCGATGTTCATAACTTCGATTCACCACTAAAAAGGAATGATGGGCTACTTATCAGTGCAGTAGGGTCATTATGACCTGAGGGGCAAAGTGATGGTAGCAAGATTACGTTATCAGTGCAGTAGGGTCATTACGACCCGAGGGGCAAGGTGATGCGTAGTAAGACTATGAGCCAGTGCAGTGGGGTTCTTGTGACTCCATGGGGCAAAGTGGACATAGTAAGGATGGTAAGGCTATGAGCCAGTGCAGTGGGGTTCTTGTGACTCCATGGGGCAAAGTGGACATAGCAAAGGATTTGTGGCTACGTTATCAGTGCAGTGAAGCCATTTATGACTTCATGGGGCAGAGTGATCGTAGCAAGGTATGTTGGGTGATCGAATTGGTGAATATCGTACGCTTTACGCACTGAGTGAGAGATGTGAGGATGGATGCTATGCTTGATTGTTTGCCATCATTATGACATGCACACCTCCCCACCTCCGTATCTTTACACTGTTTGATATGATACCTTAGAGTGTTGTACAGTATGTAGTGCTAACTCTTTGGTTGCAGGTCCAGGTTCAGGTATGTTTTAGTCTACCTGTTATTGTTCACTTTAGATGCTTATCGCTCATACCAGGCTTTATGTCTGACCCAGAGTTTTATGTCTCCTCTTATTACTCTGGGTGCTCACACGAGCAGACTAGAGACATGTTAGCTGGTGATGCGCGAGTAGCTGATTCGGAGGCGGGCAGGAGGCTTCCACGTATGATATATATATACACACATTCTCCCTGTGTCGTTGGTGGTCGCTACTTGGGCATTAGTAGTGTACCTCATTTATCTTACTTTTGCTTTGAGACAGTTTGAAAGTTGTAATAAGCTGTATTTTGTATTTCCGCTGCTATGATGTTTGGTTCTGATTTTCAGCTTATGCATTTTCTCTCCTGTTTTATGTCAAGTATGTTATTATTATATTTTGTTCGATGCGCTGTGAGACATTCTACAGGTTCTTTGTATGTTCATTTCCTTCTTCCTTTTTCCTTCTGACGACCCGTTCCATGCTAACTGGACATGTGTACAGCGCACTTTTGGAGTAAATGTCGGTTGGTGCGGGGCGGGCCGTCACACTTGGTATCAGAGCTCTAGGTTGCGTAGTTAACCTAGGGAAAGACACTAGGGAGAGATAGTACGTATATGAGAGCGCGTATTTGTGATTATTTTGGTTTTCAAAAGTTATGTATGTATATACTGTTAGTAGTATAAAGATGAAGTCGCACTGCACTAGCACCATTATGGGGTCGTTAATCGTTTCCCTTTTACATATTAACGATGAGCCGAGACACGAGGGGTGCTGGTAGAGGGACCAACCAAGGGAATGCCGCTGACATGAGGGCTATGTTTACTAACCTCATTAGAGACATGCTTAGAGAAGTGCAAGGGGCAATTCCAAATCCCGGAGTTGGTGTTGGCCCAGTAGTGCAGGCGCCTTGGGTCGATTTCGCCAAGTTGTGCAAAGATTACACTAACCTTGGTGGGAAGCCGTTCCACGGGACGGAGTCGGCCACGGATGTTCAGGACTGGATGGATAGCTGTGACCGTATCTTTGACGACTTGGGTCTCGAGGATGCGATAAGGCTAGCATCTCGTCAGCTGCAAGGGCGAGCAATGAATTGGTGGAATGCCATTAGAACAGCTACTCCAGAGGATCAGGTTACTTGGGATCAGTTCAAGGCTCGCTTTAGCGAGAAGTTTATTCCAGCTGCCCAGAAGTCAGTGTTGTTCAAGAGATTCTTGGAACTCAAGCAGAACGGAAGGGCAGTTTCTGATTATATTGTTGAGTTCGACACTTTGTCGAAGTATGGACTGTCTCTTATCGACACTCCTGAAAAGAAGAATGAGAAGTTCATTACTGGCTTGGATGGATACTTGGGGGAAAGGCTTATCAACCACATCGATGAGACTTTTGAATCGATTGTGGGGAAGGCTTTGAGATCAGAGAGTCTTTACCCTAAGTCAAAGACTGAGGCTGCATCTGCAGAAGGGCCAAAGCCGCAAGCAGGCGGTGGAGGCAAGAATAACCCTCAGAATAAGAGGAAGCAGGACCAATCTAAGGGTGGCCAGAAAAAGAGCAAGAAGGATGTTGAGTGCTTCAGCTGTGGGAAGAAGGGCCATTATGTTAAGGAATGTCGGGCCAAGCCAGCGGAAAGGAAGTGCTACAACTGTGGTCAAGTGGGACATCAGAAAGATAAGTGTCTGCAACCTCTTAAGGAGAAGCAGATTGTGAAAGCATATGCTATTGATGCTGTTCCTTCTTCGTCGAATGCCCCAACTGCGGCGGAGAAAGGAAAGAATGTTATTATTCAAGGTATGCTTTCTATTTATGATATACCAGTTCAAGTTTTGTTTGATACTGGGGCTTCACGTTCCTTCATATCTAGTGACCTGGTAGATAGGTTGGGACTGGAACCCGAGATAGTCGATAGACCATTGATTGTGACGAACCCGATTGGTGGTTCGACTAGCCTTAGTATGATTTGCAGGAATTTGGTCTTATCGAGTCATGGATGTATGTTTGTATGTGATTGCTTTGTTTTGGGCTTTACTGGGTATGGCATTATATTAGGAGTCGATTGGCTCCAAAGATACGGGGTGGTGGTAGACTGCGAGGGCTTTTTGGTGACAGTGAGGGCGGATGATGGGCGGAGGGTAGTGTTTGGTAGTCTACCTAGTGATGGGGTTATGGCTAGTTTTGTAAATTCCCTCGACATCCCGCAGGATGAGTTGTCAGATGTGCCCGTGGTTGGCCAGTATCCGGACGTCTTCGAGGAGGTGATCGGGCTTCCACCACACCGAGAGATTGAGTTCCGTATTGATTTAGTGAAAGATGCCAGACCTATAGTGATGCCACTTCGTCGTATGGCACCAAGGGAGCAGCGAGAGCTCGGGGTGCAAGTCAGCAATCTTTTGAAGAAGGGATTTATTAGAAGGAGTGTCTCCGAGTGGGGAGCACCAGTTGTGTTTGCCACCAAGGCAGATGGTTCCCTTCGTTTGTGTGTGGACTATCGCGAGTTGAATAAGGTGGCGAGGAAGAATAAGTATCCTCTACCGCGGATAGATGATTTGTTTGATCAGCTGGAAGGAGCTAGAGTGTTCTCCCAGTTGGACCTCGCGACAGGATTTCATCAGCTTCGAGTAGCAGATGAGAGTGTTCCGAAAACGGCCTTTAGAACGCCGTCTGGATTTTATGAGTGGTTGGTCATGCCATTTGGGTTGACCAATGCACCAGCCTATTTTGTGGATCTTATGAATCGAGTATTCAGAGATCAGTTGAATAAGTTTGTTCTTGTGTTCGTGGATGATATCCTTGTTTACTCAAGGACAGAGGAGGAACACAAGGGACACTTGAGGATAGTGATGGAGGTGTTGAGGAAACACCAATTGAAAGCGAAATTCTCTAAGTGTCATTTTTGGAGAAGGGAAGTGAGATTCTTGGGTCATGTTGTTTCCGAGAGTGGTATTGCCGTGGACCCTGCGAAGGTGGCTACGGTACAGGATTGGCCTACGTCCAAGAATGCTACAGATGTAAGAAGTTTCTTGGGATTAGCTGGATATTATCGTAAGTTTATCCAGGACTTCTCCAAGATAGCAGCACCGTTGACTCAGTTGATTAAGAAGAATCAGTCCTTCGTCTGGGACGGAGTGTGTGAGGATGCCTTCAAGAGTCTAAAGGAGAGATTGACGCGTGCGCCAGTGTTAGTCATTCCTAAAGGGAATGAAGAGATGACGGTATACACGGATGCTTGTGGTACCGGATTGGGTGCTGTATTGATGCAAGGAGGTAGGGTTGTAGCTTATGCTAGTCGACAGCTAAAGTCGCATGAGAAGAAGTATCCTACCCATGATTTGGAATTGGCAGCGATTGTATTTGCGCTGAAGATGTGGAGACATTACCTCTTGGGAGAAAGATTCGGGTTGTTTACCGATCATAAATCGCTAAAGTATCCCTTCTCCCAGAAAGATCTGAATCTCCGTCAGCAGAGATGGTTAGAGTTCTTGGCTTCGTATGATTTTGATATCGCGTATACACCTGGGAAAGGTAATGCGGTAGCCGATGCCTTGAGTAGGAGACATGCCAGCTTAGGGGCAATGTTTCTTGAATGGAAGCAACTGGAGTATATAGCGGGGTTTGATTTCAGACCAAAGTGCGAATTGGATCCAGTTATGCTAGCTAGTTTGACGATCAGACCCACTTTGATAGAGCGGATTGGTTCCAGTCAGAGGGACGATCCTAATCTATTGGAAATCATCTCCAAGTTAGAGATGGGTATCGATGAGGAGATGAATGTGTATGGGCTTGATCGAGATGGATGGCTTCGAAAGAATGGAAGACTAGTTGTACCCAACGTGAATGGTTTGAGAGATGAAGTACTTAGAGAATGTCATCACTCAAAACTAACTATGCATCCTGGTGGTAATAAGATGTATCGAGACATGAAGCGAACCTACTACTGGGAAGGAATGAAAAGAGACGTTGGGAAGTTTATATCCAAATGCATGAATTGCCAGCTAGTTAAAGCCGAGCAAAAGAAGCCTAGTGGGTTGTTGCAACCATTAGAAATTCCCGAATGGAAATGGGAGCAAGTCTCGATGGATTTCATCGATGGCCTACCAAGGACTAGATCAGGATATGATGGCATTTGGGTAATTGTGGATCGATTGACTAAGAGTGCAAGATTTATACCAGTCAAATCGACCAGGACGGCAGCCAAGTTGGCCGAATTGTATATGAAGTTGGTAGTGAGATTTCATGGAGTACCCAAAAGCATCGTGAGTGACCGAGACCCGTTGTTCACTAGTGGGTTTTGGAAGAGCTTACAAGAGGCTCTAGGGTCAGGATTACATCTCAGTACCGCATATCATCCTCAGACCGACGGTCAGACGGAGAGGGTGAATCGTATATTGGAAGATCTCTTGAGAGCTTGTATATTGGATTTTGGTGGATCATGGGATGACCATTTGCATCTAGTAGAGTTTGCATATAATAATAGCTACCAATCCAGTATCGGTATGGCTCCATATGAAGCTTTGTACGGAAGACCGTGCAACTCACCATCATGTTGGATAGAGACTGGCGAGAAGTTTGTGCTTGGACCAGATGTGGTGAGGGAAACTTCAGATAAGATTAAGGTCATTCAACAACGAATGAAAGCTGCTCAGGATAGGCAGAAGAGTTATGTTGATAAGAGGAGAAGAGATTTGAAATTCTCCGTTGGTGACTTGGTGTTCGTTAAGATCTCCCCGTTAAAGAGCGTGATTCGATTTGGCAGGAGAGGCAAATTGGCACCAAGATTTGTTGGCCCGTTCCCTGTTCTTGAATTAGTCGGGAATTTGGCATATAGGGTTGGCTTACCAGAGAAGATGGCGGGAGTTCACAATGTATTTCATGTTTCCCAACTAAGGAAGTTCGTTCACGACTCAGATGTGACTATTTCACCTGATCAGTTAGAGGACTTCGAAGTAGAACCCGAGGCGGTTGGGAACCGCAAGCCGATTCGTATTGTGGGGCATGATACGAAGCAACTTCGAAGGAAGGCGGTGAAGCTAGTCAAGGTTCAGTGGGACGAGAACGAGAATGATTGTACTTGGGAGACAGAGGAGAGCATTAGGAAGGCATATCCAGAACTCTTCGCCTGGTAAGATTTACTTTGCGATTTAGTTATTCTGCATGCTAGGATAGACTTATTCACTTGTTTTGCATGTTTGATGGTTGTTTTATGGTTGATAGGCATGCGGGAACCTTTGTGTGTGTTTGGATTAGGGAATTTCGGGGGCGAAATTTCTTAAGGGGGGGAGAGTGTAATGACCCGCATTTTATGCATCGGAGGATCGTAGAATATTTATTTCTTTCTCATGTGAAGTTGTATGGTCATGTAACTTTGGGAAACATCCATTAGAGTCATTTCCCATGTTCATGATTTTTGTCGATTTTTAAATGACTATTTTGCCCCTAGTTGGTACTGTTTTGGCCATAACTTTTGATTGAAAAGGAATTTTGACTTGAAACCACTTCCATTTGATTCGTTTGATGGTTTACCTTTCCGTAGATGGTTACATTAGCCAAACGGACTTATCGTATGGGAGATATGGCTGAAACAAGGTTTGGAGGGTGAAAAACTGCTTAACCGGGCCAAACCGGGTGATTAGTGAGTAGGCCCATAACCCATTTCGGGATTAGGGTTATGGGAGGGCTGAAATGAGATGGAGAATCATTCCATTTCAGTTTTCTAGCCTCCACTTATCACCAAGGATCCCTAAAAATGGCCTCCAACTCCTAAATCACCTCCAAATCATCTTTTGGTCAAGGATTAAGCTTATCAACCCCTAATCAAGGAATATCTTCACCAAATCAACATAGGAGCTGCTGTTGGCATTGAGATTCACGTCAAATCAGAGAATTATTTCAGATCTTAGTTTATTTTGTGGCTAAGGTGAGTGATTTGCATAGTTTTACACTAATTAGGGGTGATTAGTGCTAATTAGCGGATTTAAGCATGATAAAATTCGAGAAAAATGTTCATAAATTCCTAAATGATGTTTTAGACCTCTGATATGAATTTGGGTTAATTTGGTTAAGTTTTGCTAATCCTATCATTAGTTTCACCTAAACATGCTTAAGGGGAAAAATGGGATTTTGGGTATGTTTGATCCATTTTAACCTATGATATTGATGTGAATGATGTTTGTGGTTGATTATGCATGTTGCTATGACTGTATGAAATGCTTTGTGATTGATTCCAATAATTAGAATGGTCGAAAACGTCGTCGAATGGCGTAAACACTTGCTGGAACAGTTTCAGAAAACAGTGCAGGGTTCGGATCGGATCGGACATAGGGCTCGGATCGGATATGTTGAACTGAGCAAGGAACCCGATCGGATCAGAACCTGGCACTTGGGAAAAAATGGCAAAAAGGAAGACCATGCTAGCTGAACTGGGATCGGATCGGATTAAGGTGGACGGATCGGATCGGAAGCACGAAGACGAATCAGAGCAGGAGCACGGAAGCGGATCGGATAGGAGCATATGAAGGGAGCATGAAGACGGATCGAAAACGCGAACCAAGAAGGGACACCCGACCCGACCCGACCCGAAAGGAAGCACCCGACCCGACCCGAAGAGAAGCATCTGACTCGAACCCAAAGGAATGCCCGACCCGAACCGAACCAGAAGGAGACCCGACCCGAACGGATGAAGGACACCGACCCGAACCGATGGCTTGAGGAGGAACCCGACCCGACCCAGTATTGACCAATAACCCGAGATGCAAAGGTAGTCCAATAGGGGAAGTTAGAGCTCAGGATCCCGGAATCAGTTGGGAACCAAGGAGTTCACTTCATGGTTGGACTTTGCTACGGGACGTGTGCTAAGGAGTTGTCGATGTTCATAACTTCGATTCACCACTAAAAAGGAATGATGGGCTACTTATCAGTGCAGTAGGGTCATTATGACCTGAGGGGCAAAGTGATGGTAGCAAGACTACGTTATCAGTGCAGTAGGGTCATTACGACCCGAGGGGCAATGTGATGCGTAGTAAGACTATGAGCCAGTGCAGTGGGGTTCTTGTGACTCCATGGGGCAAAGTGGACATAGTAAGGATGGTAAGGCTATGAGCCAGTGCAGTGGGGTTCTTGTGACTCCATGGGGCAAAGTGGACATAGCAAAGGATTTGTGGCTACGTTATCAGTGCAGTGAAGCCATTTATGACTTCATGGGGCAGAGTAATCGTAGCAAGGTATGTTGGGTGATCGAAGTGATGAATATCGTACGCTTTACGCACTGAGTGAGAGATGTGAGGATGGATGCTATGCTTGATTGTTTGCCATCATTATGACATGCACACCTCCCCACCTCCGTATCTTTACACCTTTTGATATGGCACCTTAGAGTGTTGTACAGTATGTAGTGCTAACTCTTTGGTTGCAGGTTCAGGTATGTTTTAGTCTACCTGTTATTGTTCACTTTAGATGCTTATCGCTCATACCAGGCTTTATGTCTGACCCAGAGTTTTATGTCTCCTCTTATTACTCTGCGTGCTCACACGAGCAGACTGGAGACAGGTTAGCTGGTGATGCGCGAGTAGCTGATTCGGAGGCGGACAGGAGGCTTCCACGTATGATATATATATATACACATTCTCCCTGTGTCGTTGGTGGTCGCTACTTGGGCATTAGTAGTGTACCTCATTTATCTTACTTTTGCTTTGAGACAGTTTGAAAGTTGTAATAAGCTGTATTTTGGATTTCCGCTGCTATGATGTTTGGTTCTGATTTTCAGCTTATGCATTGTCTCTCTTGTTTTATGTCAAGTATGTTATTATTATATTTTGTTCGATGCGCTGTGAGACGTTCTACAGGTTCTTTGTATGTTCATTTCCTTCTTCCTTTTTCCTTCTGACGACCCGTTACATGCTAACTGGACATGTGTACAGCGCACTTTTGGAGTAAATGTCGGTTGGTGCGGGGCGGGCCGTCACAGGCACCCTACCAAAGATCGAAATATCGAATACAACAGGATGCTAACGTAATAAATACTTTATGTTATCTACGCAACAACAAATTGAATCGATCAATTGCTCATTTTTTAAGTATTCATACTGGAAAAACATACGGACCGGGCTAAATTCCAGACTCTACCTATAACTTATAAAAATATAATAAATTAATTTGATTAGTTTCTTTCAAGATAAATCAACAAAGTTAGTATATAAGCCTAAGGTTCAAGCATCTAACTTTTTTTTTTTTTTTTTTTTTTTTTGACAATAATTCCAGTTTGGAAACCCAATTTTACCTTCAATATAGACATTAATTCCAATTTAGCTCCTGTCCTGTTTTGTGCTATACAAGCAGACCATTGCTTTAACCGGACTATAAACTTTTAACTTGTAACATAATATAACATTACCCTACTTCCACACCTCTACTGCGTTTGAACCATTATTTAGCAAGTCGCGGACGGATGTTCTGCTAAAAGAACAATGGTTACAGGACCTACGTTCACTTGTAAAAGTAATTTAAAACCAAGGTTGTCACCTTTTCAACCAATCAAACAACAAATGTTTTGTACAATCGCACATAGATACGCACGACTGCGTTTACCATTTTATGCCTGTTCAAAGTTCTAGACACTTTTCAACAAGCATATTTCCCATAAAAATGTTGTAATATTCCTTCTAATATTACATTTTATGATATCATGAATGAATGGTAAATCATTAAAAATGGCACCGTTGGTTTGATTCAAACTCCATTTACTAACCAGATCAAGTTCACCATCTAAATACAAGTCGCATCAAAGGCATGTTAACCTTCTCCAATGCTAGGTATCAAAACACAAGAGTCAAAAATAAAAAATGAGGGCCAGCTGAAATCTACTAAAAGAACAAAAATTCGCATACAAAATCTCATGTTTTCATGCCCATACGGTTTGAAGACTCAACAAGAACAATTTTATACCAATTAGACTCAAAATAACAATGCTAAAGAATAAGGAATAAAAGATGCATGCACGCATAAGAAGAAGAAGAAACTACAATTCCGGACAAAAAAGCCCTTCAGATTTCAGCTGGTTATACATCCATTGCCAGTTCTCGGGCATCACCTCACCTCCTAATGCTCTTATAACGGATCCTCCGCTGCAAGATCCTATTTTGCAACAATCTTCCAAAGGAAGTCCATTCAGTAACCCGTAAAGAAAACCACTTGCAAATAGATCGCCTGCACCTGTAGCATCAACCGCATCGGCTTCCCCTATGGCTGAAACCCTAACAATCTGTACATTGAACAATTATTGCATCATTAAGTGTGATGTCCTTTTATTACATACACTGTATAGGAGTGTCTGTGTTTGTGCCTATGGGAACAATTTACATATATTTAAAAGCATTTTTGAATAGTCACTTCTATTTTTTAAGTGAATGGTAATATGAAAAAAATTGTTTGGGTAAATAAGTTGAAATGGTTGTAAATTTTAGTTGTGAAAAAAGGAATTGGTCATTACTCATTAGCAAGTAATTGTTGCTTGTGACTTGTAAACTTATTGCCAACTTATTTTGAATTGTTGTGGGCAAACATTATATGATAGGAGATAAAACTGATATGTTTTTTCCCAAACATGCCCTAGATCTCTCTGTGTTTCTTTTTCTTCTTACAGCAGGATCATACAAAGAAGAATGCATGTCTCTCCTGAAAAAATAGCATGTAATTATACATTACCTCTTTCCCATGCTTTGCTATGCAACCTTTTGAACCTAGAGTCACAACTGCCCATTTGCAGTATTTTGACAGATAAGCTAAGGCAGACTCTGAATCTGTTGTTGCTTCTCCCCTACAAAAATATTGAAGTATTAATATCATATAGATACTCAAAACAATATAAGATATCGCATCCATATTCATATTTCACTTTGTTCAGTCAGCTGTATAACTTTTCTGTTCATCATATGCTTTTTGTATAAGATTTAAAGGAGGAGCATTCTATTGCACCTCAAACAGTGCAGCAGCCCATATAATGTACCCTGATTTTAACTACAAATTCTGTTTCTCTCTGCGCCCACTCGTACTCTCTTCCCCTCAAACAATTATTTAAATAAAGTTTTGTGGTTGTAGCTGTGGTTGGGATGCTGGTGCTTTTGGAGTGCGCAAAATAAGGATGCTGTGGAGCTTGCCTCAATTTAAAGACATTAACTTGTAGAAGGCCATTTTTAAAGTTATCTGAATTTTGAGTATTTTATAGCATATGGGTAATACAACCAAGGGATCATATCAGCATTTTTGAATCTGGCATTGCTAATGCTTGAAGAAGCACACGAAACCATGACAGGTCTACAGATCGTCAACTTAGACAACCCTTCTTTGTAGAACCCTTTAGCACAAACACAAATGCTATGACCCTGTATGCTACAGAAATTATGATTTAGGGAAAGGAATATATTTACCAATGGTGTGGTGGTCTACTGGAAGAAATATGATTTGGAATTCGATCTGGTTTTGAATCTGTGTTGTTCACATGCGCTTAATGTATATGAGCTTAATGACTATTGTTTTGCAAAGAAAGTGCTGATTGTATGCAAGGTTTTAAATCTCGGATATCGATCGCGTTTATCTCGGGGATTTTATAGACTCGGTCTCGTACCGGGGGAGATCTCGGAACGAGATGAGTCTAACTCGGGAGTTCGTCTCGGATTTTCATCTCGGGTCTAAAAGTTCATATCGGAACAATCTCGGGGTACATGATACGTTAAAATGATATTTTAACAAAATGATTTTTATGAATGCTATCAAAAACATAGTAACTTAAACAAAAAAATGCAAAATAACTTTATTATTCTTTATTTTGCGGAAGATCATTCATACTCTAAATCGTAATATGCTTAAAACAGGAATATTGTTAGACATGTAACATTAAAAGGATCCAAAACATTAAAAAAAATCAGCATAAATAGACCATAAAATACATAATTTCATAAGTAACATATATGTAAAAAGACGAATATGAAAATCATAAGCATTGTAAAACATATACGTACATACAATATAGTCATTTAACATGCAAAATGTAAAATAATAAAAGATTGTCATGGCTAGATTTGAGTTTTTTAATTATAGTTCTAGTTCAGGCACAAATTTAAATTTTAACCAAAAAAACTAAAATCTCGGACGATATTCCAGTATTTTGTCTTGGTCGATATATCGTTCGATATTGCAATATCTCGGACAATATATTCGAAAGGAGATTTAGAGTGATATTTGCTGTTTCGTTTCGGAAGGATCCCAAAACGAGATCTCGGAGGAGATCTCGGGCGATATTTGCGAGATCTGAAACAGAGTGATTGTATGACATTGACAATACCATGACTTCACAGATCAAAGACTAAGAAAATAGAGTCAGACGAGAAACAAATATCCTAATTTCCTAAAGAAGGGTAGATAAATTTACTAATTTCCTAAAAGAACAAAAAGCTGAACTACCAATAATTTGAGGTGGATCAGCCTGATAATATTAAGTACAAATAAAAAACCACTCCTCCCTCCCTCCCTCTCTTTTTCGTTGGTCTGAAAACTACAGGTCTTTTCTTACTTCTCTTCCACTCTTTTCCAAATCTATGTTCCCTTACAAACAACAAATGTATCCAACCAGCTATTAAATAATAGTAAAGAAAAAAATTGTTTTGCTTTTCTCAATTTTTTCATATTATGTTATACTAAAGTTCTTGCAATCTAAAATGCAGCTAAGTTATTATCTTAACATCAGTATTAACATTTGCTTTTTTCCATACCAAAGGTTAATTTTCTACAAATTGAATTGTGTAAAAACGATCATATATTTTGTCCATATGTTACTTTTGCTTAGTTCTAACGTTAGACAATTTAATGCTTATTAATTGATACATTTTTCAAAACACTTGCTACCTCTTATTTTGGGATGAATGTCTACTTGATTTTTGAAGTCGTATTAGAAAGTAAAACAACATTTAACAAAATAAAAATATCAACTCCTTCTCACATTTAAATTCTTATTTCCATGTTCAATTTGTCTAGTTTGTAGTTAAATATTTTCTTAACAAATGTGATTGTTTTACATGCTCGTCTAAGATGAATATTTGAATAGTTGTTGCAACTTGCAACAAAGATTTAAAACCAATTTAAAATATACTGACTCTTTGCTATTACGCTTTCATTATCTCTATCATGAGGAAAATTTCAAACAAGATCTATATATCATTATTTAATCGGAAGTATCAACAGCGCGTATAGGTCAAATTCAAAACCAGTCTTAATAAATATTCCTCTAAATTAAATTAACAAAAACTTAAAATTCAAATCGATTAAATTGATGGAATTAATTGATATTCATTTACTTGTATGTCTGTGAACGGCTACTTCCGAATGAGGATGTGTCATATATGTATCCACATCTAAAATAGGGATGGTATGGGAAGAGTCTAGGATCCAAACCCGATTGACCACACCCTTGTTTTGACCCGTATAGACCCATCACATTGGGTTTCCAGGATGGATAGACCCACGACCCGCTTTTGAAAGGTCCGGATCTAGGGTCGGGTCTGAAGCACGGTTAACTCGCCCTAATCCGACCTGCATTATTGAAACATCATCAAACCCTTTCAAAACTATAATGGTTACTCGTTAATCTTTTTAAGTATATAGGTTATGACTTGAATATTATATTCTTTCAATAAACAAGCTATGAATTTTCCATAATATTAAATTGCATCAATGATAATCATACAATAACAAAATGCATATATTATGAACTATTATCTTACAACTCATTTTATTATATTCTTCTATCATTGTAAACACATTATTATTTGTATATAATTTATTTTTTTATGATAAAAAATATACATAAATTTTTATATATTAGAACGCAATTTCATTGGGTCGTGGGGAGGGTTGGGTCTACCCTGACCCGTACGGATTTCAGGTATGGGCCAAATTTCAGACCCGCACCGAGTCTATAGGACGGTTCTGGAGCGGGGTTTAAAAAGCCCGGAGCGGGTCTAAAGCACAAGAAACTCGCCCCATTGTCATTCCTAATCTGAAATCGTTTTCAAATATCGAATGTTCAAATCCACGAATACGAATTGATGGATAATAATCATATCAGCTAATGATTGATAGATCAAGAAACTAAACTAAATTTTTAGTTTAACCATCTTTTTTCCAATTTCATTTATCATTAAAGTGTTAAAAATTGATAATGATGATAACGAATGGTTCTGAGTCGTAAATGTACATTTTGTTTGTGTAATATAAACTTCTAAATTTATAAAAGAACAGCTAGATATCTTTAAATATATTGAAATATACACAATTTAAACTATAATCTTTAAAAAACGGATGGACAATTTTCAGATGTAAATGTCTTTGTATCCACATCCATGTCTCTAGATATCGAATATTTATCCGTTCTCGGGATGTGGATATAGATGGATTTCAGATTTTTGGGGTATCCATTGATAGCCAAATTTGTTTGTTCAACAACATCGGATCTCAAGAAATAATAAATTTATTTACTATAATACTCATGTATATATAAATACAAATGACAACCTATTTTTATCTAAATATATACATAAGATCAAAATCAAAAATTAAGTATCTAAACTAAAATTACAAGTATTACTTTATAGCAAGGTTTTAAATCATCTGAGATATCAGCCCAAGTCCCCGAAAATTGAAGTTTGAGAGCATGGTTAGTTATCAAAGTTTTAAATTTCCTTCGTTTCAACCGAGATATCGGTTTTCTTCAAAATCCGAGATTTGAAACAATGCTTTATAGCATTTTCTCTCAACAAAGTACCTTCACTACATTACGAATCATATACTCAAATTTTAAAGATTACTTTTTACAATATTGTCATGTAATGCTTTGGTTATACATTAGTTGGTGACCGTCTGATAGATAGTTGAACTATGGATGCTAAGAAATATTAAAATTGGACCTTCATTTTACTTGTATGTTTGGGCGAGTAAAATAGCTAGACTTCTCATATGGACGCTTGGGTTGACGTATCCACAACTAGTTATTATGTTGTCAGCACATCGCAGAGGCACCATTAAGTGTCGACTAGGCGCTATTTTGCAATTTTAACTTCCCATCTTTCAATAATGACGCTTCAATACACTCTTTTGTCTAGGACATTGTTTGAGCATGGAGCTTTTCTTGGAGCACTAGAAAATATGTGTATTTAGTATAAAGTTTATTGGTACATTTTGTATGAAATCGTCTGGTAAAATTGTTTATTTATCATAGACCATTGCATTTTAAGAATTTCAATGCTTGAATCATTATTCTTTATCTTTTTTTAAAAATATACAAATAATCAGTTCTTAAATAATATTAATTCTTTATATTGGAGAATAAAAAATATTTTTCATTTTTCATTTTTTTTTAATTTGGCTTTACCTATTTTTTATTGTTTATTATTTCAATTATGTTGGCCTTTTAGAATTATTTTAAAATAATTTACAAACACAAAATTTCCAACTATAAATTAAAATATACATTATTATCGGAATATAATTATTCAATTATTATAGTAAGAACCTTACTAACATAAATTATGTTGCTTTTATAAATTACAAAAGTACTTGGTTCATTTTTAAAATCTTTAGCGGCACATTATACACATTTGTGTGTGTGTGCATGTGTGTATGTGTGTATATACACACTTACATACATATCACTTATAGTAAACTAATTTATAGTGATCATATAATCAACAACAATATAGTCTAATAATACTTAGTTATTTAATGTAATTAGAATATTGTTTGCGCAGAATTTTTGTGACAACCGCCTAGATTTCGAAGTCGATCTTAGCAGTCAGCGCTGCGCTTCGCTCCGCCTTGAACAACATAGATTAGTTGGCAATTGGGAAACCCATGTGCCAGGTCTGTCTAAGTGGCTCGTTTTTCATCACATCATAGTCATTGCGGCCCCATATAGGCTCTTTGATGTGATGTTCGGACCCAGCTCTTGAAAAACAAACACATAGCAGACCCTCTGTTGGAAATATGGAAACTTTGTAACACACAATAAATTCCAACTTATGTCAAACAGATTGCATAACAAGTGGTGTGCCTATGAAAAATAAATTTATGAGATATGTGACTTCAAACAATAAAATGAAACTGAACATGCCTAGATGAAATTTCAGAAAACATATTTTTCTGGGCCATTGGGCTACATTTAAAAGTTACATTTATAATTGTATTACGATAGACCAATTACATGCTAACTGTTCCATAATGGGACTGAAGACTGAACGCAACTAAAAATATTGATGAATTCTGTGTTCTTCATTCCATTTTAAGCTTCCAATTCTAGCTTGTTCTGGGAAAAAAAAATTGGTAGCAAACATTGTGTGATAGTTAAGTTTTCGTCATTATTGATTGGCTGTGAATGAGTTTATTTATTTAATTTTCATGCTAAGGTCTCTATTAATTAATCAAGAAAAACATAATTTATTATATTATTAAGGAGAAAAGGAAGAACTGTTTTTGTTTGAGTCTTTAAAACATCATCAACCGATCGGATAACTCTCTACATCATTTTGTGGAAGTATGCTCGTTTGATCAGTATGTCATTGTAACAAAATGAATGCTTTCAATGATATTTAACATCAAGCCTTATACATAAATCGTTTTAACTTTACACCTAGTTTCTGATCCGTGCTTCTGGAAAAGATTCACCGCAATATTTAATATGTAATTGTAATTGTAATTTTTAGTTTTACTATGACACTGGGATATTCCAAGACATGAAAAACAACATTTATCTACAATAACAAAAGTTTAATCACAAATATCTGACCCATTTGAATGATCCTTTCCCGTCAAAAATTGAAATTGATATTACAAATCAAAGTTACTATGTACATCTTAACAGCTGATGCTGGCTTACAGTTTTGAATGGTTTAGCACCGTCAAAATGTTTTCCTTTTTAGAACGCATTAATATATGGATTAGATGTCATCTTGATTGTCACATTTTAAATTGTGTAGTTTGCGTATTCATAATATGTATCGGAAAAGGGAACTAAAATGCTATAAAAGATTGGTCACTTATATATACATGTGTGTACATCCAATAACCATTGGTCCAATGGCAAGACACCTGGTATAAGCTGCAAAGACCTTGGATTCAAGACCCAGGCATACATATCAACAAGTCGCTCTCCAATACAAGGTAGTGGAGGGAGAGAGAGAGAGTGTTAGTGGAGGGGGAGAGAAAAACGGATGTGTGGTGCAAAAGAGGAGGGCAAGGGGTGCAAGCACTGTTTGGGGTGTCACTGAACGATCGCTATATATATATATATATATATATATATATATATATATATATATATATGAGGCAGGTTCAATGGCACCCCAAATAATGAGCACCCCTTTAGCCTACCATTTTTCCACCACACATTTTTTCTCCTTCCACTCGTTATCTCACCTCCCACTCACTTTTTTTAATATAAATGAGTGGCTGAAATTGAGGTGTAAATAGGGGGTTGAAATTCAGGAGGGCTCCCTGATCCTATCCATATATATATATATATATATATATATATGAGGAGCGTTTCGGGGCATCCCTATTTTGCAGCAACCGTGAGCTACAATAATCCGAATCCAACAAGATTTTGTAGATGTTCAATTCACATATATATTATCATATATTCAAAATTTGAGCTCGTTCCGACATTCGTAACATTTTCAAAATCTAGCTCAATTATTCACCGTTTAGACATTTATTCAAATCGTTAAATTTAAACATCAAATATATTGTTCTATGAATATCGAAATGAGCTCAAATTTTGAATAAATGATAATATATATGTGGATCGAACATCTACAAGATCATATTGGATTTGAATTAGTGTAGCTCACGGTAGAGTAGAGGTGCTAAAGGGGTGCTGCAAAACAGGGATGTTCGGTAATGCTCTTATATATGTGTATGCATATATATGTATGTATGTATATATGTATGTATGTATATATATATGTATATATATGTGTATATATATATATGCATATATGAGCAACGTTCAGTGACACCTTAAACAATTGAGCATCTCTTTGGCCCTCTTAATTTACGCCACTCGTTTCTCTCTCTCTCCCCCCCCCCTCCTCTCCCCTTCCCCTTACTTTGAAACTACAACCATTGTTTTAAAAAACCCGCCTCGAGGCTCGCCTCAAGGCTCGCCTCGAGAAAATAAGCGATAAAACGCCTTGAGGCTTATTCCAAAAGGCTTTTTACCTCTAAAGCTTACGCCTCAATAACTTGAGGCATACAAAGCACGTAAAGCTTACGCCTCGCACGCCTCAAACAGCTGAGGCATATGACTTAAAAACCATTGAATCTTTAGTTGCAGATATTGACTCAAATAAATGTCATTGAACTTTACTTATTTAATAGAAATAAAAAAAGACAACTTAAAAAAATAAAAATTAGCATTTTTTACTTTTCAATTTCAATATCGGCACAATCAACTAAAATTGTTTATGAAATAATGATCATGAGCAATATAATGAATTTTCTTATTGTTATTTAAAGAATGTTTTTCAATAAACTTTGTTATATCTCGAAATAAATTTTGCAAATCGATTTGAATTGATGGAACATATCAAAATTGCAGTTTGATGTAATCTTCAAATAGTTTTAAGAAATCAAAATTTGAATTTTTTGCATGAGGAGGAAGATATCATTTGATCTTTTGCATTTTATATTAAATGTGCAAGAATGATTGTATTTTGTTTGAATTGCTTCGAATGCTTTATGGGTGTTACTTAGTATTTGACGCTTAATGTTATTCCATATTAAAAATTAAGTTATGTGTTGCGCTTTTTTTTTTACCTGAAAGGCTTACGCCTCAACGCTTCGAGGCTTACGCCTCGCCTCACGGACCCAAAAACGCCTCGTGTACGCCTTTTGCGTTTTAAAACATTGACTACAACAACAACATATATCCCAAACAAGTTGGGGTTGGCTAGATATGAAACCCAAAATTAAAATAAATTAAAATAATCATAAGGTTCCCATATCCATAAGAGAGACTAAGTTTTTACGTTGGCTCGCCAAACCTATCACAACCCTCCTCCTTTACCCTGGCTTGGGACAGGCTGCATAGAAAACTACACAGACGGAGTTCCCTTACTCTGAAACTAACTTAACTTAATATAAATGGAAGATGGGAATTAAGAGGTCAAAGGGGTGCTTCACTGTTTGGGGTGTCATTGAACGCTGCTCTGTGTGTGTTCGCGAGAGTGTGCAATATCCTTTTTTTGCATCAATTTGTAGCCCTTAGATATCAACCATAAGTTCTACTTAAACATATGTTATTTCTCTCTCAGGTCACATGGACCAAATATTTAAATATAAATTTAAGACTGATACCATGGACTGCATAATGATGTTAAATAAAGGGGGATATTGTTTGTGTTCTTGACTGTTACCTACTTACCTTATGAGCTCCCGTGCTTCATCCTCGTTAGCAAAACAAAGATCAATATTCCCACTCTCCAATAAATCTATAAGTTGCATCCTATGGTCTCGAACCATCTGTATATAAATCAAGGAATTTCTAAATGCGATTGCATGATTAAATTTAATAATATATTTTTATCGTAGGATTTTGAGATAGTACCTCAAAACTGGCTAAATCCATGGAGACGGAAAGGGCCTCTTGTTTGGCAATCCTAATAGCCGTGTTAATTTGGTCAATGTTGAATATAGAATATCTTAAAATTAGCCACTGCATAAACAAATCAAACATGTGTTCAGGACTATGGTCGATTATGCAATTATTTGCTCAGAAATCTCACCAGAGATTACTGATCGGTTATTGATATGAAAAACGAGAATCTGATAAATCATGTTGGACTTTAGTATCGACCAACATTTTGAAACTCCGGATACATCTATCAAAATTGGTGTTTACTTTGTAGACATATAATTCTGAACTAATTTGGGAAAATAAAATAAAAAACTGTATACTAAGTGTTATGCTTAATTCACATCGTAATCATCTGTATGCCATTTGGCTAGATAATTAGTACAAAAAATCAATAAGCATTTTGTAAATTAGATGCATTTTTCTAATGTTAAATATGAACCAAAGACATAATCCTAAAATCACTTACAGTATGACATAATATATCATATGCTGAAACATCCATCTCATTCAATTTAAAATCTTAATTATAACCCAATGAAAATTCATAACAAGGAACTAACCTTTGAACCTTTGAAATCTTCCTTCATCAATTCATTGCTCTGATGGAAGTAAACCCATTATAACATGTAAAAGCTATTACGAACTACGAAGTTACTAGAGAAAATACCCATATTTATGTTGAAGAAAACAAATATAAGACGTACATGAAGTTTAGCTGCTGTTAGTAAGCAAGGCCTCATGGTACGATTCCCATCCTCATCGACCAAACATGCGCACTGAAATATCAAGGTTCATACAACTCAAATTATCCACCTCCAAGAGTCTAGATAAAAAAAAATAGATTTTGCCTAAATGATTTATAAGTGGTACTCAAATTTCAAAGTCACCTGGCTAGTGTGGCCCTTTTTTATTCGCATTCTCGAAAGATCAACACCGCTAGAGTTCATGCTTTTAATGAAGAGACGACCTTCGTCGTCATCACCACTAGCACCAATTATTCCACCTGAAATTCCAAATCCTTTTCTTAGCCCTCTTATTGTATTAGCAACACTCCCCCCTGCTATTCTTCTTATAGGACAACCATTTATTGAAGGAAGAATGTGGCTTTGTACTTCACTTAAGATATGTCGCAAATCTTCAATAGCAACCTGACAATTTTCAAATTCATAGTTGCAAATTTAAATGTTTTGTAGCATACCATCAATTTGGATCTTCAGAATTTGAATAAGTGTAATGATTTATAAAAATTCTGAATCAAACCAACAAATGCTATTATTTGATGGTTATTAATGAGATCCATAGGCAAAACAAAGCTCAAATAAATCCAACTCATCAAATCAACAATCAAAGGATATGAGAACTCCAAAATAAAACGATATGCCGGAATTTAAAAAAGGGGGTTTTCGCCTCAAATTGGTATAAGAAGATACATTCATATTCAAACAGTCCGCTAAGCTTCAAACTTTATCACCACTAAAACCAAAATTAAATATTATTATGCAAAATATACCTGTTGAGAGCCACCTCGGTCACCAGGCAAGTGATCAAGAAGCGACCAATCGACTCTGGCTACGTGGTCCACCATCGCCGATGGCTGCAACCCAACGAACACTGGCGGTCCGATCTTCCCAATCGCAGCCACAGGCAGCTCTCGCTCTGCCACCATTTTTGTTTGTCTTATTACTTTGATTTACCTTTTCATAAGCGTTGACGTTATTATAAGGGTTTTTTCATTGGAGTCTGCTTAATGAGATTTATAGCAGTAGATTCTTGCGGAAGCCAACTCAGAAGTCTCAGATAAAAGCAATTTTATTACCATTCCTAGAAAAGGGGAGTTTCTTATGTGGTAAGATACTCACCCGTGTCTAATCAAAAATTATGAAACACAAAATCGGTTGGCTCCAATACCATTGTAACGAACCCAAAATTTTCGACTTAAAAAATCGACACACAACACCACCAAGTCGACTATTCAAAAGTCGGAAATACCAGAACGTTAATAGAAAGAAGTTAGAGAGTGAGAATAGATAAGATAGAAAATGGGTGCTACTACTATTCACACCCTGAATTACACTTCTGGCCACCAAAACTAAAAACACTCCAAATATTTCAAATTTCCTCTATCGGCTACCGTTAAATTAATAACCTAAAAATGGAGAGGCCACCAGCACCTTTCTCTACACGAACGCTTCCTTCCTTACTTACATCATGCATTTATGTCTTTTGAGTCATTTGATCGAACATATTGCATCATATTATCAGAACCATCATGTTTATCGTCCAATTTATCATCATCATATACTCAATTTATCAAACGACAAAACAAGAGAGTTAATGTATCAATTTGTAAAAGAAGATATGTAAGTTATACGGATAAAAACTTTACAAGTCAAAACTTACATCATCATTCTCTATTATGACGTCGTCAAATTTAATGTCTTCCAAGCTTGGAATTTCCAACGGAGCGGAAAAAATATTCTAAAACGCAATGGAAAACCCTAACCATTAAAAAAAACCATAACAAGATGTTCTATAACATAATAGAAAATAATAAAAATCAAGCAATTCTAACCTCTTTTTTATCTTCATCTTCCATCTCTATTAGGCACAAAAGAATATATGCTTTTGTTATGGTTTAGGATTTGAAATTGTAGAGAAGTACGTGTTTTTCTTTGAAGAATTATGACGGTGAATAACTAAGTGAAAGTATAATATATGGTGGTCAGAATTATATAAAAAATAACCATTTGTATTAAATTTAAAAAGGTGGCCGAAAGTGTAAACCGAGATGTGAATAGTAACACCCTAGAAAATTAGAATAGAAGAAGAATAACACAACTACAACAACATCAGAGTAACACAAATCTCACAATGGAACGAATAAAATATATTATATAACATAACTTTGGAATAAAACAATATCGGTATACAATACTATTATCAGAGCACAACACTTACAACACAACGGAAATAACAATAGCTGTATAATCCCGAAGCCTCCTGCTCCAGCCCTCCAAGTATCTGTAGAATTCTGACTACTTGACTGCCCGTACAAATTTGGGCACCCAAGAGTTTAGGGAAAATAAAACAAAATAAACTCTGAGTCAGTCATGAAATCAAATTGGATGATGTTTTTAAACTTAATGTGTTTTCTCACTCTGGTACACCAGATTGATTCGGCGTTTTGTAAATGTTCGGATTAGACCGAGTTGTACAGGTTCAGGTTATTGGAAGTTGTGAAGTTCGGAGACGAGCTGAAGGAGTTCAGACGTATGATAACTAGTAATTTTTCCGATGTGTCTTGTATATGAGGACAGATTATTATAACTGTCCGGATGTATTGCTGTACCCTAAAGATTGTAAGTTTTTAATTCAAAACTCTCAATAAAGTTTTGTTTGTGTTATATTTTATTCCGCTGCGATGTGAGGCTCTGATGTTGTTGTGTTCTTCTTCTTCTATTCTAAATTTTTTTCTTTCTTATCTCATCCTCTATATTCTTTCATTAACTATCTGGTATTTTCGATACTTGAGTTCTGGAAAGTAATTCAGGTTATGTATTATTGTTGAAATTCGGGAGTCGAATTCCCTAGGTCGTTACACCCTCTAATTACACCTAATTACTTAAGGCAAATTCTATTTGTATCCAAGAATTTGCTGAGTAAACCCAACAAATCTGAAAAAACAAGGTGAACCCAGTATTTTGCTGAATTCATCCATGTATTATTTTAAAAAGACATTTTTACCCTCCATCGTAGGGGCACTACGAGATTTTATAGTCTACCTCGTAGATCACCTACGAGATTCTTTACCTTACCCCGTAGGGTTCCTACGAGGTAAAGTAAAGAATCACATAGGGGTTCTTTCTCAAAAGAAATTTAGTTTCAACAATTCATAGATAGAGTAATTAAATGTAACACATGAAGATACACAGTAGAGGGAAAAAATCTAATTATTTGTTTGAGGGTAAAAGTGACATTACTTTTTTTTTGTTATAGGCGGTGGTGAAAAGCAATTGCAGGGGTGCAAATAGATGGATCCAAATTGTTTATTCATGTAACTTATCAATAAATGCTAATAATACACCCTGTCAGTTTTGAGCCAATTTACAGTTCAATGGATTACTAAATATAATCCATGTATTTTCCAATTAAATTAGAAAAAAAACGCTTATTGAAGCAACATTTGCATTTATGTAAGTGATAAACGCTTATATAATAAATGCACGAATTTTAGACATCAACTGAATAAACACTCGTGTTTATCCAACTGATGACTGTCAATTATGCGACTATTGGACAAACGTTCAACAATTACAATATTGAAACATTTGCCCAAAATGTGTAACGATGGCAAAATGTAACTGCTTCTGGAGTGAGTTTGAGGTATGATCTTAAATTTTATAATTTTGAATCTTTTGTTCGATATGCTATTAGATACACTTTCCACCTAATTTGTAGAGAAAACAATTATTGCACGAAATTTTCATATAAAAAAATTCAAAACTTGATACAAAAGAGAATGCAGATCTAACTCCAAAGTGCAGTCTAGAGCAGCACGGTCTAGTACAATGGTCCAACACAAGCAACTACCAAGTGCTTGTTGACTTGATTTATAGTTGACCCCGAAATTATGAATAATAGCAAATTTAGTAGGTTACTCATTAAAACTGGAGTCAGAATGTAGATGATGAGTGATTAAGAATTAACTAATGTAAACAAAATAATTGACACACTATATACAGTGGTTCAATCTTAACAATGATCTATGTATATTACACTTGATGATTACATTACTCGGTACTTCGATTACAAAAGAGTAATACCTATGGAAAATACAGGAGCTTTGAGCTAGCAATTATATCCGATGAGAGTAGAAGATTTGATCATTGTACAATGCATGCCGATCCCTATTTACACTTGGAGAAACCATTTTTTTTAAAGGCAAGCGCGAAATATTTTTATTACTCAACACAAATTATAATATTTACAACAACTATATATACGACCCACATTATTACTAATCATCATGCACAGCTGTAGATAACAATGAGGCTTTAACAATGGGAAAAGTAAGACCAAAGCCTGAAACTGGAGTAGAAGAAGCCGATTTACAAGCCGGTGGTAAAATAACATGCGATGGAGGAGCTAACTTAGCATAAGGGGATGCTGTAGCATTACCAGAAGAACCCAACAAATTACGGTCAGATGATGAAGAAGGTGCTTTAGAACTATAAGAAGACGCACAGGATTTTGAGTTAACTACTGCTAAATTAACAGCAGATGAAGTCATACCATTCGAACACTCTACTGCGACTGCATCATCATAAAACAAAGAATTTAAACCAAAATCCCCAACTAGATCCCTGTCACTATCACCAGTAATTCGAATTTCATTCACCTGATCACATACCTTGTTTTTATTAGTAATGGTACTAGCATTCCCATCTGATTTGTCTACTGCCTGTGAATTAGAAACATTATTACCTGCATCCACGCCCGCAGATTTATCCTTCCTTACTATGTTCTCATCATTAATAGTTGCACCCTTATCATTCACTGTTGTGTCCTTATTTTCTGCAATCTTCTTCTTCCGTATCATCTTCTTCTTGGAGACTACTTTGGTCCATCCCTTCTCTCTAATGTCAGTTTGATTATTGCTTGTTATTCACATTGTTATCCTCATAAAGTCCTTCATTATGCATACCATCTAATCCATTATCCGTACAACCATTGTCACATTCAATAGTACAGTGACCAAAACATTTACATACGACACAAATTTGCGGCTTCCAGTCATATTATAGCTTCATAGAGGGACTATCCCTTAATTCAGCCAGTTCAATAAAATCAGGTAATTCTACATCAAGAGTAATTTACACTAAAGCTTTAGCACACTTAAATCGCTGCAAGTTCTCAGTGCTATAATCAAAGAAGATCAACCTACCAACATGACAAGCTAACCAATTTATTCCTATCAATGTCCATAAAATAAGAGGAATATTGGAAAAATGAATCCAGATAGGAACCTTTTTAATTTGCTTCTGAGAACTGCCTATAGTAGGATCCCATTGAGAAATGATAAACATTCGACCTCGAATGAAAATTGGATCAGACTGAAGGATCTTATCTCTATCAAAATCATTAGAAAATTGGAAGTAGAAATTGTAATTGTCTGATTTAACACTAAATTCCCCCAACAATCTCCGACGGGATTTCAAGAAATTAACTACAGCAAGATAAGGAAGCGTACCGTCAAAAAAGAAACCAACCAGATGATTACTCCAATATTTGAGACCCTCTTCCTTGACTATATCTAGTAGCTTCTTAAACAAAACCATCCTTTTCAATTTCAAATTGAACTGACTTATAATGACCAGCATTTCTTGGAAGGGATCGAAATAAAGAAGCGTAATCTGACTTAGCAGAGGATCTCTCAAATCTGGAAGGAATCGCCGAAACAACTGGAATCTCCGAAACAGAGAAACCATGTTTGAGAAGCAAGGATTAATACATTTGATGATAAGTTTTCTCATGAACATTGATTGATATGTGAATCAGATGGCAACCAACTTAGATGCGGCATAATATCAATCTCAATATTCCTACCCTCATCAGGCACAGCTACCGAGATCGGCATGCCCATCTTCATCGTATCCACCACATGCTTCACGCGTCTCCCCTAGGAAAAACAAAATCTCTCCAAAGCTTAACCATGCCCACACAAGGTCAAACCTTTTTCCCTCCTCCACCCGAATCCATTACCATCCCTCATCCACGCCTGGCTTCAGACCCACCACCCTCCACCTCAATCGCCATTACCACCTTCTCGAACACCGACCGCACCATCCTAAAACAATATCTATGTAATACACCATAATTTTCTAAGCTCGAATTTCAACAAAAATCGAAATTCAAACACATCCAAGCATGGAGAGTACAAATCTGGTACCTATAAATAATGAACATATGCATAATCATAGTACAATAAAACTAAATCACGATGGAAATGAGAGAGGATAACTAGTATCAACTTAGGTAACAACCTTAAAAGAAAATTGCCACATCAATACTGAGCAAGAGAGAACAAGAACCGAAAACCAAACTTTAACACTTGCAAAGACCGGTCTTACCTGAGAGTTGTTATGAGAAGAGGGCCAGAACAATAATTCTTGTTAAGTATAAAATGTATAGCACTGTCCACAATACAAAAATGTATCTCGTTTGGTTTTAACAAAAATCGTATGTCTAACAAGGCTAGTAATTCTAACCAAACCTTGTAAAGATTTATACACCACGAATAACTAGCATACCCCAATGTAGCACTACACAAAGATAACGTTATCGCAATACTGAGATAGAACTTTTACGAATAAGTATGAAGCCTTTAGACCACCACTTAAATAAATACCAAAACAAAGAGGCAGGCCTTCTAACTATTCAATCCCTATTGGAGAACGAAGTTTTGATGACAACAACCTTATTTCAATATTAACTGATTATAAAATATATACTAACATCTCTATCTAGAATATATATATATATACACATATATGCAGGATTTGTATACAGGAATTAATACTGAAGACTGTATAGTTTAAGAGTTTTAGAGATTCAAGAGATTCAGAATTTAGATAAGATTCAAGACTCATGAGTAATCAAGATTTCAAGAGTTCAAGATAAATATAATAATAGAGTCTATTTTATTAAGACTCTGAATAACACTTCAAGTTCAAATTCAAACCAGTTTTTGAAATTTCAAATTTCAAATTTATATTTTCAAATTCTATTCTAATTAAGTTTTTCAATTCTACTTTTGTTTTTAAACTCTAGTTTTAAAGATTATAAGTTTATATAGTTATATACTTTATATTTATATAGTTTTAAACCTTATATTTTATAAATATAGTTATATAGTTTATATTTATGATTTCATATGATTTTCTACTTTATAATACTTATCTATATCACTATGTTTTAATTCAAGAATTTCCAGAGTTATATATATAGTAAAACACTTTATAAATGCTCAAAATTAAAATTTATGAAGACATATGTCGACATACATAATAGGCCGTGTCGACATATAACTGTCATATTTTCAAAATTGAAAGGAAGTGTCTTTTCACCATTTGTAACGTTCCAGAAATGTTCCAACCTTTCAAATCTTGTAAACAGGGGTCAAATTCAAATTTTTTATCCATCCTTCTTCTCCATCTTCATCCTCTTTCATTACACCATTAATATTTCATATTTTTTATGATTTCTACACTTCTACTTTGCCGATTTCAAGTCTAATTATATAAAACTTCTTCTCTTCTCACTCTCTACTCATTACTCTCTAAATTGAAGTGTTATTGAAGAGTTATAGGGCTGTTGTAATCATTTGGGATAGTTTTGGAAATGGTGTATTCATTGTAGCTATGAAATAAAGGAAGGAAACGGTGGTAACCTTGTAGTCGAGGAAATCAAGGGAAACATACTTGATCAAGGGAGTTTGGAGTCGGTGGTAACCTTGTGGCCGTGAAATCAAGGGTGTTGTACTTGGATATTGATATAGTAATAAAACTCTGTGCAATCCAATGTTGCGTGGACTGGACATAGGAGTAATCCGAACCAGTATAAAATCCGGTGTGTTCTTTACTTTTCTGCATTTTATTTTTATGTATCTTTGTGTTTGTGTTTGATTCTGTGTTTGTGATTATCTCTGTGGTGTGTGATTCATACAGTAGATCACATAAGTTTTAGATTTTGTTAAATTTCATAAAAACACTATTCACCCCCTCTAGTGTTAGTTTTGCCTTAATAATCCATACTGCATTCCCTAACAATTAGTCTCAGAGCAAGGTTTTCCAAAAAGTTTATAATCTGATTTTCGAAAATATTAAATGGCACATTTTGAAATGATTTATAACATTAGTTTAAACTCATAATATGATTTTTGAAATTTGATTTGTAAAATTTGAAATTTGAAATGTTTAAATTTTGAAAATTTTGATATATGAATATGTTACAAAAATCATCATGATATCATTATTTAAAATTGTAGTTAGTTATTTTGAAAAGTCATTTGATTCTTTGAAAAGTTGTGTTGTTTTACAGGAAAAGATGTGTTATATGGCTATTGGATTTTCAAACTCTGAAAATATGGGTGACGTGGCTGTTGAAAATTCAAATTCCGAAATGGTGTTACATGGCTGTTCAGAATTCAAAATTCTTATGAACACATGGTAGAAATCAAAAAGAAGAAAAGACTAATGACGATTGGTGAAAGGACATCAAGAGGAAGAAATGGATATATATATATATAATGTAAATCAACAAAGAAATGGGTAGCAGGTCAATTTAGAACTTTGGATTTTCATCTACAACTTATCTTCATGTTGTACTTCTCTTTATGTAATAACCCGGAAATCTGAGTCAATTTAAATTTTTTGTTTTGGCAATTTTAATGAATTTTGAATATTTAAAATGATTTATTTTAAATAATAGCGACGAGAAATCTATTTTGAATAGAATTAGAACGTATAGATTTATATAGATCGTCGTTAGAATATAAATAATTATTTATAATTATAAAAGGAATTGAAAATGGCGCAGTAGTTTGACATTTCGATTTCCAATTTCAAATGGATGCACATGATTCAAAATAAATCGGATTTTGGCGAAACCAAAAATATTAGATTCTATTTGAGAATATCTTTCCAGAATCCGAAAAATTGAAATTTCATAGCGGGAATCAAAAGATATGCCCAGTTGAAAATTCAGAATAGTCGCTGTGGAATTCTGGCCCTTAAAAATGGAAATTTTGCAAACGACCTATGTTTTTGACGAAACCACTTTTGTTGGATCCGTGATGTCAAGTTATTGCTAGGTTTCAAAATTTGTAATTTTCTGATTCAATATGTGAGCATGGCAAAGGAAAACGCGGTTGATCAGTTTTAGTTGATTTTAATCGACTGGAAAATGGCCATTTTTCAAACGGTCTTAGAATTTGATGAAACTAGTTTTGTTAGGACCGCATCGTCAATACGAAGCTAGAAATAATTTTTATGGAATTTTTAGGGTCCGTATGTAGGCCTAGTAAATTGAAATGTACGTTTGAATTGAATATATACAGATTTATATTTTAATCTAAACGGAAACTGATCGTAACGATCGAATTGGACTACGTGACATATCTCATTGTGTTCGAAATGGGGGTAATGAAACGACCCAAACTTCCCCGTAAAGGAAAGCCTAGATTGCCTTGAGAACAATACACATCAGAACACAAACTAAAGAGCATTTTATTGCTGATTACAACAATTACATCAGAGTACAAGAATATATCAGAGTATGAATACTTATTACATAAAAGAAATACAATGATATCAGAGATTTAAATTACACTTACAAAGCAGCGGAAAAAATATTACAAATATACAACTGAAAGGAATACACGGATACAGAGATTTCCGAATACCGCTTCAGCTGTAAACCAGGATCCTGTAAATATATCTGCAAAAAGCTACTCGACTGCTCGTGTGGAAAATATGGGCACCCGAGTTTGCCAGTGAAACAAACTACAGGTCAGTCATGGGACTGGTATGAGAAATCTTAACTAGACTTATCTAATAATAAGGCGAATCACAGGACCACGCCGCTAATGCGGAACGGGTTTACTCCGTTGGATTGCCAGTGCATAAATTAAAGTAAATCGTTAAACAACGCAATGCTTTTTAGGAAAAATGAAACCATTATAAGACCCAAGTCCCGTCACACAATGCAACGCAAACCGGAGGATAGGGTTTTACCTTATAATGGTCAAAAGATGCTAAATACGTGAAACGGATTACTACTAGTGTGTATATATGGGTATATATATATATTTCAAAAGCATTTCAATCATAATGTATCAATCATAGACGGCATAGTACCCCATCCTACTATGTCGCCATACTAGTTCTACAATCAAAACCGCAAGGTCGTAATGGAAATTAGATTTCCATCATGAGTCGAGGCTAGGGGCAAGCTCCTCTCCGATTCGAGACACTCTAGAAAATGCCTCAGGATCCCCCACAGTGAACCCTTGGAGCGGTAGGGCCGGTCCCCGCCTATGGGCAGTGGATTGGTTTTTCCTGAACACACGCTTCCCGGTCCCTTTGGACCTATAGTATGACCACTAACGGCCTATAAAAATCCGAGGCGCCTCAAAATCCATCATCCACATAAGTAAAATGTCAGCGCTGGTAGGTCCCTGACATCACTCTAGCTAGAAAGAAACGTGTGCACTCCCTACGGTCCGTATCCCGTTTTTAACTCATACCGGGGTGTGAGGCTCGCGAAGTCACGATATACACAAAGCTATGCCGTGATAGGCTATACTTTGATCATCCCACAAGGCCCTGCTTTTCAACAAAAGCCTTGATCAATTGCATCTTGGCGTGCCACATTGACAATTCACGCCATGCGATCAATCACTATTAATATATACCAGGGTGTTAAGCAGAGAATAAATTCTCCACCACCAATCAGATATACATTAATAAAGATCAATTTAATTCACATGGAACGAAATCCAATGTCAGACACACATCCATTTACTAGCTTATGCTCTGGGTCTGAGCGAAAACCAAATCCGAACAATCAACAATAGTCCGGACGGCCACTGATTGACATAGAAATATGTTTATTTTATGCTCTTATTTCTTATCTTTTGTATATAAATAAATATTACTTGGGTATTGTTTTGTTATTTTTACAGATAGTCCAACCCAGACCGCATGCAACCAGAAATGTAGAGAAATAGAGTTCAATTTGCTGTGTATTTGCATTTTGAAGAATTGTAGATGAAGATATCACGTCTAGTTGCTGTTGGACAAGAAAAGGATTGATAAAAAGGCTCTGCACATCACAAATCAATGAAGAAATGTCAAGGAAGCAAGAGGAAAAAGAGAAAAGGCCCAAAATTTGCTCTATTTATCTAAGGCCCATTTATGTTCTCATTGTAAAATAATTGGTGATGTAATGACCAGGCCCATTTACCATTAGGGTTAGGGTTTGGCTATCTACCCTATATATACCCTTGTAATGGCATTGTAGCCACCATCCTATCTCATCTCTTATTCCATTATTCTAATAAAAGCTCTTCTTTTATTTTCTGCATTTCTTTTGTTTTCTTAGCAACTAGTGTTGTCTATACGATTAGATTCGGTAGAACACTAGTTGTATTTTGCACTTGTTTGCATTAGTGATTTACCGTCTGATTAGATTCAGCGGAAATCCTAATTTTAATTCTTGTTTGTTATTTCAATTTCTGCAATTTCAATTTCTGTTTTTTTTTATTATTTTCTTTGGTCAAATTGGGTTTGATTAGATTCAAATCTAATTCATAGTTTCATTTGCTTTCCATTGAAATTGTGATTTGATCGTCGGTTCAGTTAGATCTGTTCTGAATCAAATTACAGTTTTAATTTTGTTTTGTTTTGCAAAATCAACCTTCAAAGTTCGTCTAACGCGCCCACGAAACATATAAATAATAAAATTTAACTTTCCTCCCTGTGTTCGACCTGTACGCTACACGCCTGTATGCTTGCAGAATTTATTACAAATGTCGCGCTTTTCTAATTCATAGATTAGCGTCGATCAAGTTTTTGGCGCCGTTGCCGGGGAGGTAACGATTGAATTTTATTGTTTATTTAATTTCCGATTCGTGTTAGTTTTTATTTTATTTTGTATATATTTTTGTTTCTTGCACATATAGAAAAAAAATCTCAATTAGTGATGTGGCGTATTAATTACATTGATACTGTCATGAACTAAGCAAGAGAAAAAAATAATTTCTTGCCTTTATTTTCTTTAAATTTCTTTTCCTATTTTCAATTATTCCTTTCCATTTTTCAATCCTCCTTCCTACTTTTATATTCATTTCTTCTTTCAATCCTCCTTCCTACTTTTATATTCATTTCTTCTTTTACAATCTTTCAAAAAAAAAAAATCTTGCCTTTTTTCTTTTAATTTTCCTTCTTTTTTTCATTTATTTCTTTCCTTTTTTTTATTTTGCATTTCTTCCAATCTAATTCCTTCAAGAAGAAAAAAAAAATATATACAAAAAAAAAAAAAAAGAAAGTTGCTAATTTCTCTTCAATTTCTTTCCATCTTTCTACCACCTTGCTGATTTTCACAATTTTCTTTTCTCTTTCCTTTTCTTTTTATTTGTTTCCATCTTTTGTCTACAACTTTCTAAAAAAAAAAAAAATTGCAATTTCTTCTCTGCCTACTTTGATTTCTTTCTTGTTTTTGTCTGCTTTTATTTCTTTCCTCAATTTCTTCTACCCTTCCTCTCTACTCAAAAAACCTTGCTTTTTTCTCTTATTTCCTTCCTCTTTTATTATTTTTTTTCCATTTTTGTTTTGCTTTTTCCCATTCATTTCTTTCCCTTTCTTCTTGTTCAAATTTTCATAAAAAAAAAAACTTGCATTTTTTTTTTAATTTCTTTCCAATTGCATTTCTCATTAACCTTTTACAATCTCTCTTTCCATTTTTTCATTTATTTCTTTCCTGCTCTCTCCTTCATTAAAAAAAAAAAACAACTATCAATTTTCCTTTATTCTTTCCATCTTTCCACTTTCTATCCAATTGTCTTTTTCTTTTTGCAAATTTCAAAAAAAAAAACGATTCCTCTTTTGCAACTTTTTTTTCCTTTCTTCTTTTGTCTTTCTTGTTCTCAATACATTGATTTCTTTTCTTCTCTTACAAATTTCCCTTCTTTTCAAAAAAAAAAAAAATCCTCTTTTGATTTCTTTCCTCTTTATTCCTCCTTTCCAATTTTCTATATAATTACTTCTCATTCTTCTTTTACAAGTTCAAAAAAAAAAAAAAAAAAAAATCTTGCCATTTTTCTTTTAATTCTTCCCTATTTTCAACTTCTTTCTCCTTCCTTTCATTTGTTTCTCCTCTTACTAATATCTCACATCCTTTCTTCTTTTACAATTTGCTGAAGAAAAAAAAAATCCTTTTATAAATTTCTCTTCTCTGCCTTGTAATTGATTTTCTTTCTTTCTCCATTTATTTCTTTCCCTTTTCAAGTTTTTCCTTTCTCATTTTTTTCTCTCTCTTCTAATTTTACAACAACAAACAAAAGAAAAAATTCTTTCTGTTTTTGTCTTCTCTTTTATTGCTTTCCCTTCTCAATTTCTTTTCCAAATCTTTTACAATTACTTTTCTTTCTTCCTTTACAATTCTCTTTCTTTTCTGAAATATCTCTTCCCTTTTTTTTTGTCATTTGTTTCTTTCCTATTTGTCCGCTTTTCAACACTAATAAAAAAAAGGCAAGGACATAATTTTTTTCCATTATTCTTCCCTGCTTCATTTTTTCCCCTCTGATCAAATACCCCTCTCTCTCACATAATCTCATTTCACCACAATTTTTTTTTTCAATCTACACTTCAGCACCATCTTCTTCAATCCCTCCTTCCCACCACACTTCTGCCACAACGCACAAACCAACCCCATCCACAAGCATTCTCTCAAAAAAAAATTCCAAATTTTTTTTTAACCTACCACAGCCTCATATTTTCTTGTGCTTTTTTTTTTGTTATTTACTTCATAAAAAAAGCCCAAAAATAAAAAAAAAAGAGTTTCAAACCAAGGACAAAGTGACTGGAGTTCAAGCAACAAATCAAGAATTCAGAAATCAGAAGAAATTGCAAATAGTGAGATTTCAATCATTGACGCTACTCATTTTTCTGGATGGACAGCCATACCCCACTGTAAATTTCTTTTAACTCTACAGGTGCTCTGCTGCAAAAATATAGACAATTGTTGTAAAAAAATTCTGCAGGGGCAGCGGCTTGAATGTAAATTTTAATTCTGCAATTTATATTTCTGTGTCTGTTCTGTGGCTGATATTTCTAAATTGGTGGTGAGGAACGATTTTCCATAACTAGTCACTCTCGTCGATTTTCGATTTTAACACGTGATTTTGATCTTCAAAATAATATAATTGAAAAGTGGTACTTTGTGAAGTTGACTGTCTCGTATAATTAGATCGCGGATATATAGTAGTTCAATTTATTGAACTATTAGCAAAAGAGGTTGCATACTACCCGTAAAACATTGGTTGTATCCCTTAGTGTTTACACTATACGTGAACGGCCATAAGACCCTCTTCCCCCTTCTAATTGAGTCAGTTAATTAATAGAGCACAACTCGTCCTTTTATACTATTTTGAAGCAAGAATAATTTATGTCCTACCCTGACTTCATTCAAATGTCTAATTCAAACAAATCCTTGAGAGAAACATGGGATAATAACTTGAGAAGACGTCCTCTGGAAGAATATGAGTATGAATTGCAACTCATGAAACAATATTTTCCAAAATTTCGTGAGCCTAATGTCAACAAATCTCAAAATTTTCCAACAGACCAACATTTTCAAAATCTTAGAAATGACCGAATTTGCGATTTCAATTCAAATTTCAATAATTTCGATTATGGGTCACATCCACATCAAAACGGTTTTGAATCGCAAAATAGCTTTGATCCACATCAATATGGGGTTGGAAACCAATTCGAAAATAATTTTGAAAATGATTTTCAAATCGATCAAAAATTTCAAAACTACAACCCATATCAACATCTTGAAAATGACCAAAATTGCAATTTTCACTCGAATTTCAACAGTTTTGGTTATGACCCTAATTTTCAAAATCAAAATGATTTCCAGTATCATTGTCATTTTTCTGAAAATTCAAACAACTACCACATTGGAAATAATATTGATTGTGAAATTGATGTGGACTATAATTTTGAAAATCAAGAAATCCAAAACGAGAGCTCTCAAATCAATGATTCTGAAGACTATCACCTTAACATTCTTAGAGAGAGGGTAGAAAAGCAAGATAGACAGCTTGATGAACTTCTTTGTTTAATGACGTGTTTTAAAGAACAACTCGAACAACAAAATCAAATTCAAACAAGCGATGAATCAGAAAATAATTCAACTCCTACTGACATTGAAAATTTTCAAATAACGACTTTTGAAATTGAGAATAATCATCTTGATGAAGTTTTTCAAAATTCAACAAATGTTTTGAACTTCAACTCGTTTCAGAAAAAAGATTTAAGCTTGGATTTTGATCTTCCTCCTTCAGACTGTGAGAAACTTGAAATTCCAGAAATTGAACAAAACGAAAATGTGGAATTTTTCAATTCAAATTTGGAAAAGAACTTTAATGAACATGAATTCTTTGGTTTCTGTGAGGATGAAAGCCTTAATTCTAACTCCAATCCCGACAATCATTTGATTCTGACCCCAATCGAAAATCTTGACGCTCTTCCAATGGCAACCGAGGCCAATTCGTCTGAACCTTCCAAATCCCCACCTTCTTTTCATGTTGGCAATCCCAACATCTCTTTTTCTGATGTCGGCAACCCCGACACTATCTCTTCTTTGACTGTGGGCATCCCTAACAAACCTTCTTCTATAACTTTACTTCTTCCACTTCCTGTGTCGACACCTTCTCCTCTGAAGGACCAAGAACCCGGAATAGGACAGATCGACAAGGCAGAAACCATTGTTGATGTCACGCCACATTTACCATTTCAGGAAGTTTCTCATACTTCAATTGACGTGTCCACGTTAGCTTCCGCAGAACTTTTCGTAGATGAACTAAAACTTTTAATTGACAAGGATGAAACAGAATCAAGCCACCAATCCAAGTTTGAAAATTTTGATTTTGAATATTCAAATGAACGTGAAATTGTCGGTGTCGATAATACGTTGCCAATCAAGAAAGGCGATCACATAGTCTTGAACAACAGTCAGATTTCAACTTTCACTGAATTTATATACGATCACAAATTTTTGAGAAATTACACTGACAAATTTGTTGAATACATGAATTACTTTTGGAATGCTGGCTTGGTTGAAAAATTTCAGGTTAGGACGACCCTAGATATTTATCTCCTGGACTACAAATCGAGGTATAAAGATGAGATGATTTTCAAAAACCTGCACTTATTAGAAAATATGCCTAGACATAGTGGGAATGGTATTCATCGGGCTAGAACCAAGTGTGGGGGGAAAAGTTGGTGGAATTCTTTGCCTCGCATGCATCGCAAACACATATATCATTGTACATATGATTGGCATTCGCATATAGTGGTTAAACTCCATTTCATTCTTCGAATCATTTTGCATCTAATCCATCTATGGGTTTTATCTTTCAAATTTAGGAAACGTTACAGTGTGGACACTGTTTAGTTCAAGTGTGGGGGGGAGTCTGCATTTCATCCATTTTTCATTTTTCTTTGTTTTTATTTCTTTTTAATTTTTTTTTTTTTTTTTTGTTTCTTTTCATTTTCAGCCATTTAAGTAGGACCATCATACATTTTAGATTGTAGTAACATACCATAAAAATTTTTTTTTTAAAACACGACTCATTTTAGTTTGATACAACAAAATAAGTTTACAATTTTTAGCCAGTTGATAGTATTTTTCTCTCTCAACTTCGATCGAATTTGAAATATAATGAAAAGTTTAATTTTGAGGGATAATAGTGTAACCGGTACATAGGGAGATTCTTAGGTGATGGCCATGAAATCTATTCTATATTGTAGACTTTGTTAAAATAAGTGGAGGACTTAAAATACTTATATTGGCTTTTCAAATCTTTAAAACTAAGTTGTGTTAAGTTGAATTCGCATAACTCTCTTTTGTGCTTATATTTTCAATAACAATAAATTCCAAGGGTATCCAACATTGCTTGTATATCGAGCGTTGGTGTGCAAACCCGCCAAGCTCTATCCGACACGTTGTTGACAAAGTCAAAGTTGGAATATCTTGGTCTCATTCTATGAGATTGGACACCTAAGGATTACCGACACGTTGTTGACAAAGTCAAAGTCGGCCTGCACAATCCGCCAAGCTCTTTACCCACTCTCCGTTAGTCCGCGAGGCAGTGCATGGGTGGTAAACCTTGGTCTTTTTAGTTAGGTGTATGTACTTAATCATAAATCTTAAAATTTTATAGAATAAAGAATAAGCGATGATACCCAAACACTTCTTGACCTTATTGATTTGACTAGCCATACATGAGAAAAGTAGAATACCACTTTGCAAACTGTGCCAAGCAAACTAAGAATTTATTTCATGGCTGCACTATGTTATCGACCGAACTAACTGGCCAAACTGGAATTTAACATTTAAAAACTTGATTTATATTGAAAATTTGTGACAAGTCGAGGTATCTAAAATAAAATCAACTGCTTAGAAATTGTTAACTTAAATTGTTGTACCACTTTCCTGAAATAAGTCGTGTTTTCATATGTCCATTGCATTCATGTAGTTTCATTAGAATCATAGCATACTGCATTTGGATTTTGTGGGTAGTATCCGCTGAAAACCCTCACGAGACACCACTCGTCCTACTAGGGACACCTAGAGGTTTAACGGCTTGTTGCATACGCTCAATGCAATCGTGTTTCCTACGAAAGTGCGACCTATTTAGTTAGTTTTTCATTTTCTTTTTACTCGAGGACGAGTAAAAGATAAGTGTGGGGGTATTTGATTGACATAGAAATATGTTTATTTTATGCTCTTATTTCTTATCTTTTGTATATAAATAAATATTACTTGGGTATTGTTTTGTTATTTTTACAGATAGTCCAACCCAGACCGCATGCAACCAGAAATGTAGAGAAATAGAGTTCAATTTGCTGTGTATTTGCATTTTGAAGAATTGTAGATGAAGATATCACGTCTAGTTGCTGTTGGACAAGAAAAGGATTGATAAAAAGGCTCTGCACATCACAAATCAATGAAGAAATGTCAAGGAAGCAAGAGGAAAAAGAGAAAAGGCCCAAAATTTGCTCTATTTATCTAAGGCCCATTTATGTTCTCATTGTAAAATAATTGGTGATGTAATGACCAGGCCCATTTACCATTAGGGTTAGGGTTTGGCTATCTACCCTATATATACCCTTGTAATGGCATTGTAGCCACCATCCTATCTCATCTCTTATTCCATTATTCTAATAAAAGCTCTTCTTTTATTTTCTGCATTTCTTTTGTTTTCTTAGCAACTAGTGTTGTCTATACGATTAGATTCGGTAGAACACTAGTTGTATTTTGCACTTGTTTGCATTAGTGATTTACCGTCTGATTAGATTCAGCGGAAATCCTAATTTTAATTCTTGTTTGTTATTTCAATTTCTGCAATTTCAATTTCTGTTTTTTTTTATTATTTTCTTTGGTCAAATTGGGTTTGATTAGATTCAAATCTAATTCATAGTTTCATTTGCTTTCCATTGAAATTGTGATTTGATCGTCGGTTCAGTTAGATCTGTTCTGAATCAAATTACAGTTTTAATTTTGTTTTGTTTTGCAAAATCAACCTTCAAAGTTCGTCTAACGCGCCCACGAAACATATAAATAATAAAATTTAACTTTCCTCCCTGTGTTCGACCTGTACGCTACACGCCTGTATGCTTGCAGAATTTATTACAAATGTCGCGCTTTTCTAATTCATAGATTAGCGTCGATCAGCCACCACTGAAGCCCCTTCAAGGTAGCTACTCCCATCAAGGGTCTCAGCAGCAACACATCCATTCGATGTGAAGATCGTCGGCCTTCAACCACCGTCTTCATTTTCGGCTCCTCATCGTCGTAGTAATTATTCGGAATGGGTTAAACCCGGTCTTTCCGAATAACTCACGTATTTTTATAACTAAAAATCAAGTACTATAAAAACACATCCAACGCCACATTCCAATTCAGAATTATTCTTCTAATGAATTATTCGCATTATCTTATCAAAGATAAATTCTTCAAATTTATTCTTAAATCTTTCTTTTAAAGATTTATTAAAAACTCCAATTTGGTTTTAAATATCAAAATCATTATTTAATGATTTTTTTTTTAAGAAATTAATCTTATCTTATTTGAGTTAAAGAACTAATATCATTGAAAACATTGTTCACGATAAACTCAAATTCATCTTCCATTAAATATAGAATTTTTATAGAAATCGGACCAATGTATAATCGATATAAATTTCTGTATCGGACTATTAATATAAATGGAATAACGGAAAAGCCTTTTAAATTCCATATATATTAACGGCCTTCTTTTACAGAAGCTCATCTCGAATATTATTAAATCAAATTCCATTCAATCCCAATTTAATATATTAAATTGGAAAACTTTACTTTGGAAAATTTTCTATTAAATCTTAATAAAATATTTATAAATTCCAAGTTATATTCTCACTGTAAATTGAGTTAAAGAACAGATGTCGTTTAAAAACATTGTTCACGATGAACTCAATTCACAAATCATTTTATTCAAATTATTAAATATAATTGAAACTCTAATAATCTTAATTAAAAGATTTATTCTTATCTTAACCGGGGTTAAGAACGGTGTTATTTAAGACAACATTCACGACAACCCAAAAATCCAATTTATTCTATTTAATTCCAAGTAAATATTAATCTATTGAAAAACTTTCTTAAATCTTAATTATAAGATTTATTCTAGTTAACCATTAAATCATTATATATATTATATTGTCGATTTCCATTTTAACACACTTTATAAAATAGTTGTAAATTCATTTAAAACGATTTTAACTTCATTGCAATTTAAAGTATAAATTGAATATTTTATTTTCTTTTCATATTAAAATATTAACATTCTCAAAATAGTCTATTTTGAAAATCACTTCTTATATTCATTAAAAGTGAATTAAATTGATCGATAACCCGTTCGGGTTAAAATGGCGTTGTTATATAAAACAGATTAAATAGCTGTAACAACCCTGAATTTTGGGGCAAAATTTAAAATTTATTTTAAGTTATTTTAATGAGTTTTGGTTGTTTAAAATAATTTATTTTGAATTAGTATGAACTAAAAATTTATTTTATTTGAAGTAAAGAAAGATATATGTTAGAAAATATAAAAGTGTTAAAAACATTATTTTTAACATTGCTAGAAATTAACAGCTAAAAAGAGAAAAGAAACATATATTTAAAATATGTCAAGAATATTCTTTTTAATGCAAATACGGAGCATGAACAATTCACATGTAATAAAATAAATGGATTATTTATTTAAATTCTTAATGTGAACGTTTTGCTAATGGAGAATATTTTAACTTTATATGTAGTTTAATTCTAAATAAAGAAATTCCCGTATTCCTATTCTAATTCCTATAAGGGAGATGTATGTAATTGTGAGAACAATGCAATTTAATTTTTATTTCTTGATATGATTTAAATTTATGATATACGTAGTTAAAGGATGTGATAATGAATGGTAATTGGTTGCATAGGTGATTAGTTACTGGTTATGAAACAATATCGTCATATGAATATAGTATATAACGTTGTAATAGTTGCCAATAAATGCATATCAATGCGCGTTAGTGTATAACGCATATTCGAAAATTTATTTGTTGTGCATGTAGGAAATGAATGTATAAAACGGTTGCTTAATGGGTGAATGCATATAGGACTCATTGCGATTTATATGAATTATCAAGGGAAAATTTGGAAAACTTCCCAAATATAATGATTTATTAACTAAATGACAATTTAGTGAATATGTAGCATTGACTTAATAGTGTTTGTTGATTTACTAATACTAATATTCTTCGGTTTGATAACATCTTGTTAATTAGGTAATATCTGATTATGCGAATATTTTTTTTTTCTAATTAGCATTTTATGACATTGAATACATTTGATAAGATTGATTTGTTATTTAAGTTATGTTAATAAAAATTTGAATTATGGAAGGAAATAATGGTTTGAGTAATGTTTGAAAGGTTGTTAATATGATATTATAAGTAAATTCGATTTTTGGAAACCAATTAACATATTATTATCAACATTAAGCGATATTATAATGTATATTAAAGTAGCTCAAAATGTAAATGGTTGACTTTGAACTTAATTACCACTTAAATTAATGATATTTTGTGAATAAAAAAATTGTAAATTGAACATTAAGAAATGTTAATTATTTTGTGAGTTAAATGTTAAGTTAATAAAATAATAATTAAACATTAATTAGACCATTACCGCATGCCTAGTCAGCTAATTTATTTCTTTCGTAACCTACCATATGTGAAGAGTCATTAATGCATGTAAATAAAAATAGGCAAGGGGTTTTATTAAAAACCACAACCTCTATATGATATATAGCAGGAAAAATGTGTAGACTTTATGAGATAATTTTCTTTCCTTCATAATTGCAATCAAGAGAAATTTCTTTCCAAATAATGTAAATAAAATTTATTTACGATCAATCAATCAATATTTAATATTTATTCAATTCATTTTCCTTTGTAACATACAAATTAGCAGGCTTTTAAGGTTATTTAATAACATTTTACTATAATAGAATAGAAAAACCAAACCCAAAGCCTAATCTTTCAGCCGCCACTTCATTGAAACAATGGCCACAAAGCTCCGAATCTTAACCCCACTTTTCTTCCCACATAATCAATGAAAATCAAAAAACTCCAAAAGGAAATTATAGAGGTTGATAAGCTCTTTAAAATGGATAGCTATGATCGAATTTAGTGGCGAATATCATGAGGATTTGGAGGCCAAAGACGTTGGGTTTGGGTCCAATTCGCGAAGCAAGGAGGGATCCGAGTTCCCTGTAGCTCGGCGCGTGGGAGGAGCGACTGAAGGCGGTCGACGCTGGCGCCATGGATGGTGGTCCGACGGCCTGTAGGTGATGCGATGCTCGGATGTAGGTGGCGATGCTTTGGGTTCTCTTTTGAAGCAGACTATAACAAATTCTGAAGCAGTTGGAAATTCAGATAAATACGACTGTGAGATTTCTTACTTTTAAATAATTAAGTAATTTAATTATTTTTATCGATGATTTAAATCGTTGTATGTGTGGTGATTAATTTAGTTCTGCGATGTATGCTTATTGTATGTTGATGTTGCATGTAAATTGTTGCAGTGCTGATTTGTTGTGATCTATAATGTTCTGTGCTGTGTTGAAATAGCCATGTTATTCTGGTTCTCCATTTCTTGATGTATTCAAGATAAAGTCTCATCTTTATTGTTTTGTTTTTATATTTTTTTTTTATTTTTATTTCTTAAATTATTAAATATTAAATCCTTGTTACATGAATTTGGTTTATAAAATAAAACACCAATTGTTAACATAAATTTTTGTTTACAAAACAAATGACAAAGTTTTTACTTTGATTTTTACTCTCATTTTATTTTCTTAAATAAAATTAAAACATTTAATCTTGTTTGGTTTATTTTGTTTACAAATAAAAGACGATTTTAATATGTAATTTTGTTGTAAAATAAAAAGACAAAATTTTTATGTACATAACAAATAAAAAAAATAAAAAAAAAGCCAATTTTTGTTTACATAATAGAAAAACAAATTTTTGTTTACATAATGAAAAGGACAAAGTTTTAACATTTAATTTTGTCAACAAAGTTTTAACACAATTTTGTTAGTAAAATAAAAGAACAAAGTTTTTAACATTAATTTTGTTAGTAAAATAAAAAGGATAAAGTTTTAACATAAAGTTGGTTAACAAGTTCTAACATTAACTTTGTTAATAAAAGGACAAGTTTTTGTGTTATTTTGTATGCATAAGAAAAAGACAAAATTTTGTTAACAAAACAAAAAGGAATTATTTCATGTTATTTTCTTTGTAAACAAAAAGGACAAATTTTGACATGTGGTTTGCTTTATAAAATAAAAGTCAAATTTTATGTAAATTTTGTCAACAAAGTAAAAGGACAAATTGTATGTAAATTTTGTCAACAAAGTAAAAGGGCGAGTTTTGTGTTAATTTTGTCAACAAGGTAAAAGAACAAATTTTGGGTTCATTTGGTCAAAACAAATAGAAGGACAATTTTTATCCTTGTCTTGTCTACAAATTAAAAATACCCATTTCTATCTTTATTTCATAAATGCAAGTTAAATCTTTATTTATAAAATAAAATGTAAGTTTTAATCTTTATTTTTATTTACAAATAAAAGTAAAGATGAGGCCTTTATTTTGATTCATCAAAGTTGCACCAAATCATGTCTATGTTAATATAGACTGAGATGACACCCAAACCTAAATCATTGTGTTAACTGTATTATGATGACACCAATTTATATGTTGGGTTAACTGTATTGTGACAACACCAATTTAATTGTTGTGTTAATGTAGCGTAATGACACAAAATCCCTTTTGTTGTGTTAATTTAGTGCAATGACACCAAAACCCCTTTTTTTGTGTTAATCTAGTGTAATGGCACAAATAACCATGTGATGTTAATTGGTTGAAACGACATTGAATTTCACCGTCATGTTTATAATGTTGATATGAATCAAAACTTCACCGTCATGTTTATAGTGTAGAAATAAATCGAAAACTTACATTAGAAAATGCTGTTATTTTAGAAATGTTGACGCTAGAGAAGACGTCTACATTAGAAATAAAATTCACTTTTTTTTTATTGCATTTTACGATGCAAATATTACATAGAAAGGTAGATTAACTTTGGAGAACATTTTCTTTGTTAAAAAGCAAACATTTTTCTATGTTAAAGAAAGAGCAAACATTTTTCTATGTTAAAGAAAAAGCAAACATTTTTCTATGTTAAAGAAAAGGCAAACATTTTTCTATGTTAAAGAAAAAGAGAACATATTTCTAATTTAAAGGAAAATATATTTTCTTTATAAAAGAAAATAAAGGGATAAAAAGTACATTTTCTTTGCAAAAGGAAATAAAAGTTAAAAAGAAAGGAAAAATGAAATAAGAAAAATGAACATCATTTTCTAATGTAAAGAAAATAAGAAAATGAACATTATTTTCTAATGTGAAGAAAATAAGAAAAATGAACATTACTTTTTATGTAAAAGTAAAAGAAAACAATTTTCTTATGTAAAAGAAAATAAAATGTTAATATGAATAAAAAGGGACATTTTGTCTATTTAATGTTAATATGAATAAAAAGGACATTTTGTCTATTTAATGTTAATATGATTAAAAAGGACATCTTGTTTAGAAATGTTAAATACGATAAGAATAACATTTTGTGGTAAACTTGATTAATGAATAAAATTAACATAATTGTCAATTAGGCCATGTTAAACAAAATTTACATTTTGTTTAATATAAAGAATGAAAGCAAAATAAATATTTTATTTAAAAGAAAAAGTAGTAAAGATAAAATATATTTTGTTAAGATAAAAGATAAAATATACATTTGGTTAAATAAGAAAGGTTAGAAAAGAATTAACATAAGATATTCTTTTTAGGTTAAAAAGGAATATTAGAAAAGAATTAAAGAAATACAATTATTTACATTTGCTATGTAAATAGGATTTGCAAAGGAAATTGAAACCATTATTTACAAATAGTGTAAATAAATATGAATAAGAAATTAGATACATTTATTTACAATTAATGTAAATAAATATAACAAAAGTAAAAGTAAAATATTTATTTACATTTAGGTAAATAAGTAAGAAAAAGATAAGAATATATTTATTTACATTTAGGAAAATAAATAGGGTAAGTAAAAGAATGCAATTTATTTACATTTAGGGTAAATAAATTAAAACATAGAAAGAATATAATTTATTTACATTTAGGTAAGTAAAACAAAATATAGAAAAAGTATAATTTATTTACATTTAGTGTAAATAAAACAGAGTTATTAAAAGCGACACTTTTATCGCCATTTTAGATGCGATAAAAGAATAGATTTTTAAAATTAAAATCGTCAAACGATTTGCATTTATATATATAATTATAAATTATAAATTAAACAAAATGCGCGCGGCAGTCCGCGTATCGACAATCGTAACTTTGAACGGTTATACCGAAAAATCCGACCGTCGGATTTTCCCAAAACTAGAACCGTTAGGACCGCTTTGGGAAGTTCTTTCCAACAATATAAAATTCGTCAAAATCCAACGGTTAGATTTCAGGATTTGTGTAAATCAAAATTGGTTGGAAACAGCGCCAGGGTCGCCCATTGACCCGAAGCGTCGTTATATTAATTTAAGCTATTTTTATTTAAATAAAGATAGAAATAGGTCGTTATTAAATACCAATAACGATATGAAATAATTTCAAGTTATATATATATGCGAGGATCATTTGAAAAGTCCGAGTTCAATCTCATTTCAAATGATTATACGACATTCTAAGTCGAAGAGTTGAAGACGGTGATTGAAGACCGACGATCTTCACATCGAATGGATGAGGACCACTGACGCCCATGATCGGAGTAGCTACCTTGATGCACACGTTTCTTTCTAGCTAGAGTGTTGTCAGGGACCTACCAGCGCTGACATTTTACTCATTGTGGATGATGGATTTTGAGGTACCTCGTTATTTTTATAGGCCGTTGGTGGTCATACTATAGGTCCAAAGGGACCGGGAAACGTGTGTTCAGGCATAACCAATCCACTGCCCATAGGCGGGGACCGGCCCTACCGCTTCCAAGGGTTCACTGCGGGGAATCCTGAGGCATTTGCTAGAGTGTCTCGAATCGGAGAGGATCTTGCCCCTAGCCTCGACTCATGATGGAATCCAAATTTCCAATACGCCCTTGCGGTTTTGATTGTAGAACTAGTATTGGCGACATGCTATATGGTAACCATGCCGTCTAGGATTGATACTTATGATTCAAATCTTTTTATTAAAACATGTATACACTAATAATAATATCAAATCCGTTTTATACGTATCAAGCATCTTTTGACCATTATAAGGTAAAACCCTATCCTCTGGTGTGCGATGCATTGTGTGATGGGACCTGGGTCTTATAATGGTTTCATTTTTCCAAAAAGACATTGCGTTATTCCTCGATTTACTTTAGTTTATGCACCGACAATCCCTTGGAATAAAACCCGTTCCGCATTAGCGGCGTGGTCCTTGGATTTGTCTTATTAGTTAAATAAGTTTAGAATTCTCACACCAGTCCCATGACTGACTCGTAGTTTGTTTCACTTTGCAAACTCGGGTGCCCTCTTTTTCACACGGGCAGTCGAGTAGCTTTTTGCAGATATCTCTTTCTTTAGCAGGATCCTGGATCGAAGCCTAAAGCTGTGTCCAGAGCATAGAAGTCTTCCGCTGTAGTTTACTTTATTTGTACTCTGATATTCTATACTCTGATGTTATATTATTGTAATGTAATAAAAGTCTGCTGTTATTGTTCTAATGTATTGTATTCCCAAAGTTAACGTATGCGAGTTTTGAACGGTCTTGGTCGATTTTGCGGTCGATTAAGTCCGGGCAAAATCCGTTGTCGTTACAGGTGGTATCAGAGCTCTGGTTAGCTCAAATCTTTGGGATACAACTCGTTAGAACTGAACAGAAGACACATCAGAGATTGGACTAGTAATGTCCAATAAGAATACTCATTAGAGATAGGATCAGCAGTATCCTAGAATGAGTAAACTCATTAGAGATGGGGTTAGAAATGCCCTAGAATGAGTTCAGAGTGTTTAGTTTATAATTAGCGTATTTTTGTAATTATAATCTATTTTAGACAATATAACTTTTGAATATATAAAAGCTATATATATATTTAACAAGTTAATCACCTGATAAAATTATTGAATCTAATTAAAGAAAAATTAAAATTGAGTTAGATAATTAAACAACTTTTACCTTAGTTCCTTTTCGAGGACGAAAAGATTTTTAAGTGGGGGCGACTGTAACAACCCTGAATTTTGGGGCAAAATTTAAAATTTATTTTAAGTTATTTTAATGAGTTTTGGTTGTTTAAAATAATTTATTTTGAATTAGTATGAACTAAAAATTTATTTTATTTGAAGTAAAGAAAGATATATGTTAGAAAATATAAAAGTGTTAAAAACATTATTTTTAACATTGCTAGAAATTAACAGCTAAAAAGAGAAAAGAAACATATATTTAAAATATGTCAAGAATATTCTTTTTAATGCAAATACGGAGCATGAACAATTCACATGTAATAAAATAAATGGATTATTTATTTAAATTCTTAATGTGAACGTTTTGCTAATGGAGAATATTTTAACTTTATATGTAGTTTAATTCTAAATAAAGAAATTCCCGTATTCCTATTCTAATTCCTATAAGGGAGATGTATGTAATTGTGAGAACACTGCAATTTAATTTTTATTTCTTGATATGATTTAAATTTATGATATACGTAGTTAAAGGATGTGATAATGAATGGTAATTGGTTGCATAGGTGATTAGTTACTGGTTATGAAACAATATCGTCATATGAATATAGTATATAACGTTGTAATAGTTGCCAATAAATGCATATCAATGCGCGTTAGTGTATAACGCATATTCGAAAATTTATTTGTTGTGCATGTAGGAAATGAATGTATAAAACGGTTGCTTAATGGGTGAATGCATATAGGACTCATTGCGATTTATATGAATTATCAAGGGAAAATTTGGAAAACTTCCCAAATATAATGATTTATTAACTAAATGACAATTTAGTGAATATGTAGCATTGACTTAATAGTGTTTGTTGATTTACTAATACTAATATTCTTCGGTTTGATAACATCTTGTTAATTAGGTAATATCTGATTATGCGAATATTTTTTTTTCTTTTCTAATTAGCATTTTATGACATTGAATACATTTGATAAGATTGATTTGTTATTTAAGTTATGTTAATAAAAATTTGAATTATGGAAGGAAATAATGGTTTGAGTAATGTTTGAAAGGTTGTTAATATGAAGTAAATTCGATTTTTGGAAACCAATTAACATATTATTATCAACATTAAGCGATATTATAATGTATATTAAAGTAGCTCAAAATGTAAATGGTTGACTTTGAACTTAATTACCATTTAAATTAATGATATTTTGTGAATAAAAAAATTGTAAATTGAACATTAAGAAATGTTAATTATTTTGTGAGTTAAATGTTAAGTTAATAAAATAATAATTAAACATTAATTAGACCATTACCGCATGCCTAGTCAGCTAATTTATTTCTTTCGTAACCTACCATATGTTAAGAGTCATTAATGCATGTAAATAAAAATAGGCAAGGGGTTTTATTAAAAACCACAACCTCTATATGATATATAGCAGGAAAAATGTGTAGACTTTATGAGATAATTTTCTTTCCTTCATAATTGCAATCAAGAGAAATTTCTTTCCAAATAATGTAAATAAAATTTATTTACGATCAATCAATCAATATTTAATATTTATTCAATTCATTTTCCTTTGTAACATACAAATTAGCAGGCTTTTAAGGTTATTTAATAACATTTTACTATAATAGAATAGAAAAACCAAACCCAAAGCCTAATCTTTCAGCCGCCACTTCATTGAAACAATGGCCACAAAGCTCCGAATCTTAACCCCACTTTTCTTCCCACATAATCAATGAAAATCAAAAAACTCCAAAAGGAAATTATAGAGGTTGATAAGCTCTTTAAAATGGATAGCTATGATCGAATTTAGTGGCGAATATCATGAGGATTTGGAGGCCAAAGACGTTGGGTTTGGGTCCAATTCGCGAAGCAAGGAGGGATCCGAGTTCCCTGTAGCTCGGCGCGTGGGAGGAGCGACTGAAGGCGGTCGACGCTGGCGCCATGGATGGTGGTCCGACGGCCTGTAGGTGATGCGATGCTCGGATGTAGGTGGCGATGCTTTGGGTTCTCTTTTGAAGCAGACTATAACAAATTCTGAAGCAGTTGGAAATTCAGATAAATACGACTGTGAGATTTCTTACTTTTAAATAATTAAGTAATTTAATTATTTTTATCGATGATTTAAATCGTTGTATGTGTGGTGATTAATTTAGTTCTGCGATGTATGCTTATTGTATGTTGATGTTGCATGTAAATTGTTGCAGTGCTGATTTGTTGTGATCTATAATGTTCTGTGCTGTGTTGAAATAGCCATGTTATTCTGGTTCTCCATTTCTTGATGTATTCAAGATAAAGTCTCATCTTTATTGTTTTGTTTTTATATTTTTTTTTATTATTTTTATTTCTTAAATTATTAAATATTAAATCCTTGTTACATGAATTTGGTTTATAAAATAAAACACCAATTGTTAACATAAATTTTTGTTTACAAAACAAATGACAAAGTTTTTACTTTGATTTTTACTCTCATTTTATTTTCTTAAATAAAATTAAAACATTTAATCTTGTTTGGTTTATTTTGTTTACAAATAAAAGACGATTTTAATATGTAATTTTGTTGTAAAATAAAAAGACAAAATTTTTATGTACATAACAAATAAAAAAAAAAAAGCCAATTTTTGTTTACATAATAGAAAAACAAATTTTTGTTTACATAATGAAAAGGACAAAGTTTTAACATTTAATTTTGTCAACAAAGTTTTAACACAATTTTGTTAGTAAAATAAAAGAACAAAGTTTTTAACATTAATTTTGTTAGTAAAATAAAAAGGATAAAGTTTTAACATAAAGTTGGTTAACAAGTTCTAACATTAACTTTGTTAATAAAAGGACAAGTTTTTGTGTTATTTTGTATGCATAAGAAAAAGACAAAATTTTGTTAACAAAACAAAAAGGAATTATTTCATGTTATTTTCTTTGTAAACAAAAAGGACAAATTTTGACATGTGGTTTGCTTTATAAAATAAAAGTCAAATTTTATGTAAATTTTGTCAACAAAGTAAAAGGACAAATTGTATGTAAATTTTGTCAACAAAGTAAAAGGGCGAGTTTTGTGTTAATTTTGTCAACAAGGTAAAAGAACAAATTTTGGGTTCATTTGGTCAAAACAAATAGAAGGACAATTTTTATCCTTGTCTTGTCTACAAATTAAAATACCCATTTCTATCTTTATTTCATAAATGCAAGTTAAATCTTTATTTATAAAATAAAATGTAAGTTTTAATCTTTATTTTTATTTACAAATAAAAGTAAAGATGAGGCCTTTATTTTGATTCATCAAAGTTGCACCAAATCATGTCTATGTTAATATAGACTGAGATGACACCCAAACCTAAATCATTGTGTTAACTGTATTATGATGACACCAATTTATATGTTGGGTTAACTGTATTGTGACAACACCAATTTAATTGTTGTGTTAATGTAGCGTAATGACACAAAATCCCTTTTATTGTGTTAATTTAGTGCAATGACACCAAAACCCCTTTTTTTGTGTTAATCTAGTGTAATGGCACAAATAACCATGTGATGTTAATTGGTTGAAACGACATTGAATTTCACCGTCATGTTTATAATGTTGATATGAATCAAAACTTCACCGTCATGTTTATAGTGTAGAAATAAATCGAAAACTTACATTAGAAAATGCTGTTATTTTAGAAATGTTGACGCTAGAGAAGACGTCTACATTAGAAATAAAATTCACTTTTTTTTTATTGCATTTTACGATGCAAATATTACATAGAAAGGTAGATTAACTTTGGAGAACATTTTCTTTGTTAAAAAGCAAACATTTTTCTATGTTAAAGAAAGAGCAAACATTTTTCTATGTTAAAGAAAAAGCAAACATTTTTCTATGTTAAAGAAAAGGCAAACATTTTTCTATGTTAAAGAAAAAGAGAACATATTTCTAATTTAAAGGAAAATATATTTTCTTTATAAAAGAAAATAAAGGGATAAAAAGTACATTTTCTTTGCAAAAGGAAATAAAAGTTAAAAAGAAAGGAAAAATGAAATAAGAAAAATGAACATCATTTTCTAATGTAAAGAAAATAAGAAAATGAACATTATTTTCTAATGTGAAGAAAATAAGAAAAATGAACATTACTTTTTATGTAAAAGTAAAAGAAAACAATTTTCTTATGTAAAAGAAAATAAAATGTTAATATGAATAAAAAGGGACATTTTGTCTATTTAATGTTAATATGAATAAAAAGGACATTTTGTCTATTTAATGTTAATATGATTAAAAAGGACATCTTGTTTAGAAATGTTAAATACGATAAGAATAACATTTTGTGGTAAACTTGATTAATGAATAAAATTAACATAATTGTCAATTAGGCCATGTTAAACAAAATTTACATTTTGTTTAATATAAAGAATGAAAGCAAAATAAATATTTTATTTAAAAGAAAAAGTAGTAAAGATAAAATATATTTTGTTAAGATAAAAGATAAAATATACATTTGGTTAAATAAGAAAGGTTAGAAAAGAATTAACATAAGATATTCTTTTTAGGTTAAAAAGGAATATTAGAAAAGAATTAAAGAAATACAATTATTTACATTTGCTATGTAAATAGGATTTGCAAAGGAAATTGAAACCATTATTTACAAATAGTGTAAATAAATATGAATAAGAAATTAGATACATTTATTTACAATTAATGTAAATAAATATAACAAAAGTAAAAGTAAAATATTTATTTACATTTAGGTAAATAAGTAAGAAAAAGATAAGAATATATTTATTTACATTTAGGAAAATAAATAGGGTAAGAAAAAGAATGCAATTTATTTACATTTAGGGTAAATAAATTAAAACATAGAAAGAATATAATTTATTTACATTTAGGTAAGTAAAACAAAATATAGAAAAAGTATAATTTATTTACATTTAGTGTAAATAAAACAGAGTTATTAAAAGCGACACTTTTATCGCCATTTTAGATGCGATAAAAGAATAGATTTTTAAAATTAAAATCGTCAAACGATTTGCATTTATATATATAATTATAAATTATAAATTAAACAAAATGCGCGCGGCAGTTCGCGTATCGACAATCGTAACTTTGAACGGTTATACCGAAAAATCCGACCGTCGGATTTTCCCAAAACTAGAACCGTTAGGACCGCTTTGGGAAGTTCTTTCCAACAATATAAAATTCGTCAAAATCCAACGGTTAGATTTCAGGATTTGTGTAAATCAAAATTGGTTGGAAACAGCGCCAGGGTCGCCCATTGACCCGAAGCGTCGTTATATTAATTTAAGCTATTTTTATTTAAATAAAGATAGAAATAGGTCGTTATTAAATACCAATAACGATATGAAATAATTTCAAGTTATATATATATGCGAGGATCATTTGAAAAGTCCGAGTTCAATCTCATTTCAAATGATTATACGACATTCTAAGTCGAAGAGTTGAAGACGGTGATTGAAGACCGACGATCTTCACATCGAATGGATGAGGACCACTGACGCCCATGATCGGAGTAGCTACCTTGAAGGGGCTGCATGGGTAGTCATTCGGACGTAGTGTTGATTTGTACGGATTTGACTTTCGCCCAGACCCAGGGCATAAGTTTATAAATGGAATGTATGTCTGACGTTGTAGTCCTTTATACTACATTCGTTGATCTCTGTTAATATATATCTGTTTGGTGGTTAACACCCTTCTCTGAGACATATGAGCTTAGAGGTTATATATTGGTAGAAATTAATGGTATAGTATGGACTGACAATGTGGCATACTAAGATGCATTGATCAAGGCTTTTGTTGAAAAGCAGGCCTTGTGGTTGATGATCAAAGCATAGCCTATTACGGCATAGCTTTGTGTATAACGTGACTTCGTGAGCCTCACACCCCGGTATGAGTCAAAAACGGGATACGGACCGTTGGGAGTGCACACGTTTCTTTCTAGCTAGAGTGTTGTCAGGGACCTACCAGCGCTGACATTTTACTCATTGTGGATGATGGATTTTGAGGTACCTCGTTATTTTTATAGGCCGTTGGTGGTCATACTATAGGTCCAAAGGGACCGGGAAACGTGTGTTCAGGCATAACCAATCCACTGCCCATAGGCGGGGACCGGCCCTACCGCTTCCAAGGGTTCACTGCGGGGAATCCTGAGGCATTTGCTAGAGTGTCTCGAATCGGAGAGGATCTTGCCCCTAGCCTCGACTCATGATGGAATCCAAATTTCCAATACGCCCTTGCGGTTTTGATTGTAGAACTAGTATTGGCGACATGCTATATGGTAACCATGCCGTCTAGGATTGATACTTATGATTCAAATCTTTTTATTAAAACATGTATACACTAATAATAATATCAAATCCGTTTTATACGTATCAAGCATCTTTTGACCATTATAAGGTAAAACCCTATCCTCTGGTGTGCGATGCATTGTGTGATGGGACCTGGGTCTTATAATGGTTTCATTTTTCCAAAAAGACATTGCGTTATTCCTCGATTTACTTTAGTTTATGCACCGACAATCCCTTGGAATAAAACCCGTTCCGCATTAGCGGCGTGGTCCTTGGATTTGTCTTATTAGTTAAATAAGTTTAGAATTCTCACACCAGTCCCATGACTGACTCGTAGTTTGTTTCACTTTGCAAACTCGGGTGCCCTCTTTTTCACACGGGCAGTCGAGTAGCTTTTTGCAGATATCTCTTTCTTTAGCAGGATCCTGGATCGAAGCCTAAAGCTGTGTCCAGAGCATAGAAGTCTTCCGCTGTAGTTTACTTTATTTGTACTCTGATATTCTGTACTCTGATGTTATATTATTGTAATGTAATAAAAGTCTGCTGTTATTGTTCTAATGTATTGTATTCCCAAAGTTAACGTATGCGAGTTTTGAACGGTCTTGGTCGATTTTGCGGTCGATTAAGTCCGGGCAAAATCCGTTGTCGTTACAATAGCCCAATTACTTCTTATTCAGTTATATTTTATACTGGGCCAGACCTCCCACATTAAGCCTGCGACTTATGGATGCTGGATATGCCGGTTGGTTCTGGGCAGACTTATCCCATAAGTTGGGCTTAACCTCGTGTCATGGCCCAATTCATATTTTAATTCAACCTTTTTCATTGTAACTTTTTAACAAACAAAACAGATTAAATGGCCCAATTCATGTTTTATAAAATGGCGTTGTTATATAAAATAGATTAAATAGCCCAATTACTTCTTATTCAATTATATTTTACACTAGGCCAGACCTCCCACATTAAGCCTGCGACTTATGGATGCTGGATATGCCGGTTGGTTCCGGGCAGACTTATCCTATAAGTTGGGCTTAACCTCGTGTCATGGCCCAATTCATATTTTAATTCAACCTTTTTCATTGTAACTTTTTAACAAACAGAACAAAATCTTTGGAATTCAAAACATCAAAGTCATTATTTGTTTTCTTTAACTAAATATTAAATTTAATATTCTTTTAATTCAAAATTGGAATGAGACCTAAAACAATTACCATATAATTTAATTATATGGATTTCAAACATCGCAATGTATTCTACACTAATGATAAGATCATTAATAACATCCAAAGTGAATATTAATACTGTATAAGCGTCAAATAAATAACGCTTATAACTAATCACAAGGGCGATGTGTGGATATCAACCCAAGACCCGTGTGGGGTTTCAACCAACACATACACATAACAAATAATTAAATAAATTATTTGTGCACTTGGGCGATTGTGTAAAAATTTATCGTCCAATCAACATAAACAAGTCAGGAAACTTGTTATGGCTGTGTAAACACGTTTTTGTATTAATCATTTTTAATAACGAACATTGTATGTTTTGGTTTAATCCCTTTTTAAATGACAAAGTGAATGTTTTGAATTCACTCTAATAAAGTGACAAAAAGGAATGTTTTTAATTTGTAAACAATTTCTATATATATTTATAACAAATAAATGAATATTTATTCATAAACAATATGCTATGTTTTTAATGACAAATAAATGAATGGCATTTATTTGCGTACATGCTCTAATGAGAAATAAAAGGGAATTTTTTTTTTGTGCATTTTCTAATTCAACTTAACAAATAAAAGATGATGATTTATTTGTTTAGCATTTTTAATCCAATCTTAACAAAACAAAAAAAAATGATAATTTTATATGTCCATTCTAATTTTGGCAAAAAGCGACAAATTTATATGTTAATACTAAATTTAACCAAAGTGACAAATTTATACGTTACTACTAATCTTAACCAAAAATGACTAATTTAGTCTAGTATGACATTTCTAACCAAAGACCATATTTTATTCTAAATAACACTTTTGACAAAAGCAATGTTTTTATTCTAAATAAACATTTTTGACAAGAGCGGTATATTAATCTAAATGCGCATTTTTAACCAAATGCAATGTTCATTTTTAACTAAAGCAGTGTTTTCTATTTCTAAATGAATATTTTAACAAAAGCGGTGTTTTAATCTAAATGCGCATTTTTAACTAAATGCAATGTTTTTATTCTAAGATTACATTTTTGACTAAATGGATGTTTCTAATCCTTACATTGCTAACATGTCATAAAAGTGATATTTTTATTCTAAATAAACATTTTATAACAAAAATGTACTTTTATTCTATTTCAACATTTTATAACTAAAATGGCATTTAATCCTAGTGTACATTTTATACTAAATGGCATTTTCACTTCTAATGTACATTTTCTAAGAAAACGTTCTTTTTAATTTCAAAAGAGAATGACGCTAGAAATGTTCTTTTAGTTGAATCAACATGACGCTAAAAACATGTTATTTTTAATTGAAATAACATAACACTAAATATATGTCATTTTTAGTTGAAATAACATAACGCTAAAACATGATTATTTTTAGTTGAAATAACATAACACTAAAAATATGTTCATTTTTAATGAAATCACATAACTCTAATACACAATTCTAACCAAAATTGTTATTTTTGTCTACACAAAAATATTCTAACTAAGAATGTGATTTTTGTTTACACATTTCATTTTATAAATAAAATGATATTTTAATCCTTACAAATCATTTCATACAAAAATTATGGTTTAAATCTAGTATGTCATTTTCAACATTTTATTACAACACAATAAGTATCAAATAAACAGATCAACATACAACATCAATCATCAACCTATATTAAATCACGAATAGCAACAAATACAATATCATACATCGCAGGTCTGAATAAATTAGCATTCATACATGGAATTAAATTAACGAGAGATAATTAAATTTTAATTATTTTAAAATATAGAAATCTCACCTCGATTGTCTGAATTTTCAAAGTACTCCATTTCGATTCTAGTTCGTTCTATGTTGTAGAGCTCGCCAAGAGGGTTCCAACGCATCTGAAATCGGGCGATTTCGTTGCTTCTTTGTTCAGACCTTTGAAATTGAAGATCTCCTCGAGCTTAAAGTTTTTCCCCTTGAAGACGATCGAAGTTGATGAGGGAATGGAGAGAAAGTTCGGGAAGAAGAAGAGAGGGCACCGACCATTGATTTAAAGCATGGCGGCTACTGTATGTTTTAGGGTTATGGGTAAAGACAAAAATGTATTTTTATAATATTTTAATTGTAAATTTTTGTGAAGCATGGTTATGTGTAGATACATATTATTAAATAACAATTGCTAATCTTCTTCCAACCATTTATTGTATCCCAAAAATCTTACCCCCTATTATATCTAAATACTAAAATATTTATTTCAAGAATAACTTTTGGTGTAATACTATCCCAAAATATGTTTTAATCTTTGGTCTAAACGGATGTTATATAAGTTACAATGACCATAAATACTAGTGATTTATTGCAATAAGTGATTCAAAAATATTTATTGAAAGTTAATTACCATGACCACATTTATTACCACATCTTTAACTTCTAAAAGAATAAGACTTCACCAAACAAAAAAAAAACAAAAAAACAAAACAAAACAAAATCTCTTATTAACGCATCCCGTTAATGACGCATTTATTTTATTCTGGAAAGATAATCTTAATTCATGCGATTAATTACAAGATATAATTTTACTATCATAATTAGAATGATGTCATAAAGAAAACATTTTTTTTTCATGCACAGAGGTTTATACATTGCCTTCCTTTGTTTCATTTCTCTCCTTTTTTATTTTATCAAGTTAATGACAATTATTACATAATATTTCATGCCTTTATTGCCCAAAATTTATGTTAAAATAAATAAGTGATAGTAAATATTTATGCATGAGCCTGTATGTAAAATGCATTAAAAGAAATTTTACCAATAGGAAAAAGTTAACATACGTTAACCAAATGAATGGTTAAGTAATTAAGGCCGATATTTATGAAAAAAGAAAGGTGTAGTATTTTCCTTATTATTTGCACATTCATTCAAGTTAGTAATTGAACTCTAAATTATATGTATGCGTATAAAATGAAATTTAACCTTTGTCATAATTTGAAAACTGGAATTACAAAATATAATCAAGCTTTAGTTTAGGAATATTTATAAGATTAAAATTGTAGTTTCTCGTAAAAGGAAAATAAATAAATTAAACCTTGAATTAAAATGACGCATGTACTATGATTAATTAATTACTTGATAGTTTAAATCATTATAAAATAACAAATAAATATGTGAAGTTTTGATTTAGTATGTATTAAAATTAGAATTTAACAAACATACATAAAAGTCTAATTATGATGATTATTTTTCTGACAAATGAATACGATAAAAAAAAATCAAGCATAAAACATATAAAATCATATTTATTTCTCTTATAATTTAAAATAGATAAATATGAGTTGAAAAATAAAATCGTATAATAAATTATATCAAACAGGTTAATAAAGGGGACAACTTTGGCACATCTAAATTTGTATTTTTTTCAAATACGAACTATAAAAACAGTATGAAGGAAAAATTGAACGAGACATAATATATGAACATAAACGTGACCCCAAAATGGAATAGTATGAAATAGATAAGAATCTTTAGATAATATAAACATATATTATAAGAGAAGATGTGATAAAAAAAAGGAATAGAATCACCAAAATTATTTACAATCAATACATGCTATAATTATCAAATAAGTTAAAATTAATCACTTAAACAATTTATTTAAGTTATTCTCAATTTTTTTTTATTTCGTAAAAATAACCAATTTATACTCCATATACCTAAAAATAGTTTAAATAATAATAAATAAAAAAATTGATTCTGAAATTCGGGGTTGTTACAATCTCCCTCACTTAAAATCTTTTCGTCCTCGAAAAGGAACGAAGCTAAAAGTTGTTTGATTAATCAATTCCATTTTCAATTCTTATCAATTTAGTTCAATATTAAATTTGATTTAGCTAAATTTATCATTCTTTCTCATATCGGTTAAATTAATTATCATACCAATATTTTAATTAGTTAAACTAATTATCAAACATCACAACCAGCAATCAATTAGGTGATTAACTTCTCAAATATATATAACTTTTATATATAGCCAAAAATCATATTTTTAGTGCAAATCACAACAATGTGTACTAACTAAGTTTTGGGTTCTCATACCAGTCAATGGAAATATATAGAAATCCCACTTTCGAGACTCGAACATAAATACTGGTGATGGTGCACCGATCATCAGAATTATCTCCGGGCGACTAGAGTGTGATTCTATATCTATCCAGTATATTAAAACTTTGAATATCCGTTAATTACTCGTATATTTGAAATCTATATATACTCGATTGTCCACATTAAAATATACTCAAATACGTATATTAGGATAAAATTTTCAAAACTAAATTTGTTTTTATTTTTAAAGAAAATAATACTCTTTAAGCTCGTTCTAGGATACTACTGATCCTATCTCTAACGAGTTATTCTCATTGGATATTACTAATCCAATCTCTGATGAATTCTTTCGTTCGGTTCTAATGTGTCTTGTTCTCGAGCTCTGTAATCCAAAGCTCTGATACCAACAGAAACGACCCAAACTTCCCCATAAAGGAAAGCCTAGATTGCCTTGAGAACAATACACATCAGAACACAAACTAAAGAGCATTTTATTGCTGATTACAACAATTACATCAGAGTACAAGAATATATCAGAGTATGAATACTTATTACATAAAAGAAATACAATGATATCAGAGATTTAAATTACATTTACAAAGCAGCGGAAAAAATATTACAAATATACAACTGAAAGGAATACACGGATACAGAGCTTTCCGAATACCGCTTCAGTTGTAAACCAGGATCCTGTAAATATATCTGCAAAAAGCTACTCGACTACCCGTGTGGAAAATATGGGCACCCGAGTTTGCCAGTGAAACAAACTACAGGTCAGTCATGGGACTGGTATGAGAAATCTTAACTAGACTTATCTAATGATAAGGCGAATCACAGGACCACGCCGCTAATGCGGAACGGGTTTACTCCATTGGATTGCCAGTGCATAAATTAAAGTAAATCGTTAAACAACGCAATGCTTTTTAGGAAAAATGAAACCATTATAAGACCCAAGTCCCATCACACAATGCAACGCAAACTGGAGGATAGGGTTTTACCTTATAATGGTCAAAAGATGCTAAATACGTGAAACGGATTACTACTAGTGTGTATATATGGGTATATATATTTCAAAAGCATTTCAATCATAATGTATCAATCATAGACGGCATAGTACCCCATCCTACTATGTCGCCATACTAGTTCTACAATCAAAACTGCAAGGTCGTATTGGAAATTGGATTTCCATCATGAGTCGAGGCTAGGGGCAAGCTCCTCTCCGATTCGAGACACTCTAGCAAATGCCTCAGGATCCCCCGCAGTGAACCCTTGGAGCGGTAGGGTTGGTCCCCGCCTATGGGAAGTGGATTGGTTATGCCTGAACACACGCTTCCCGGTCACTTTGGACCTATAGTATGACTACTAACGGCCTATAAAAATCCGAGGCGCCTCAAAATCCATCATCCACATAAGTAAAATGTCAGCGCTGGTAGGTCCCTGACATCACTCTAGCTAGAAAGAAACGTGTGCACTCCCTACGGTCTGTATCCCGTTTTTAACTCATACCGGGGTGTGAGGCTCGCGAAGTCACGATATACACAAAGCTATGCCGTGATAGGCTATACTTTGATCATCCCACAAGGCCCTGCTTTTCAACAAAAGCCTTGATCAATTGCATCTTGGCGTGCCACATTGACAATTCACGCCATGCGATCAATCACTATTAATATATACCAGGGTGTTAAGCAGAGAATAAATTCTCCACCACCAATCAGATATACATTAATAAAGATCAATTTAATTCACATGGAACGAAATCCAATGTCAGACACACATCCATTTACTAGCTTATGCTCTGGGTCTGAACGAAAACCAAATCCGAACAATCAACAATAGTCCGGACGGCCACCACTGAAGCCCCTTCAAGGTAGCTACTCCCATCAAGGGTCTCAGCAGCAACACATCCATTCGATGTGAAGATCGTCGGCCTTCAACCACCGTCTTCATTTTCGGCTCCTCGTCGTCGTAGAATTATTCGGAATGGGTTAAACCCGGTCTTTCCGAATAACTCACGTATTTTTATAATTAAAAATCAAGTACTATAAAAACACATCCAACGCCACATTCCAATTCAGAATTATTCTTCTAATGAATTATTCGCATTATCTTATCAAAGATAAATTCTTCAAATTTATTCTTAAATCTTTCTTTTAAAGATTTATTAAAAACTCCAATTTGGTTTTAAATATCAAAATCATTATTTAATGATTTTTTATTTATTTTTAAGAAATTAATCTTATCTTATTTGAGTTAAAGAACTAATATCATTGAAAACATTGTTCACGATAAACTCAAATTCATCTTCCATTAAATATAGAATTTTTATAGAAATCGGACCAATGTATAATCGATATAAATTTCTGTATCGGACTATTAATATAAATGGAATAACGGAAAAGACTTTTAAATTCCATATATATTAACGGCCTTCTTTTACAGAAGCTCATCTCGAATATTATTAAATCAAATTCCATTCATTCCCAATTTAATATATTAAATTGGAAAACTTTACTTTGGAAAATTTTCTATTAAATCTTAATAAAAGATTTATAAATTCCAAGTTATATTCTCACTGTAAATTGAGTTAAAGAACAGATGTCGTTTAAAAACATTGTTCACGATAAACTCAATTCACAAATCATTTTATTCAAATTATTAAATATAATTGAAACTCTAATAATCTTAATTAAAAGATTTATTCTTATCTTAACTGGGGTTAAGAACAGTGTTATTTAAGACACCATTCACGACAACCCAAAAATCCAATTTATTCTATTTAATTCCAAGTAAATATTAATTTATTGGAAAACTTTCTTAAATCTTAATTATAAGATTTATTCTAGTTAACCATTAAATCATTATATATATTATATTGTCGATTTCCATTTTAACACACTTTATAAAATAGTTATAAATTCATTTAAAACGATTTTAACTTCATTGCAATTTAAAGTATAAATTGAATATTTTATTTTCTTTTCATATTAAAATATTAACATTCTCAAAATAGTCTATTTTGAAAATCACTTCTTATATTCATTTAAAGTGAATTAAATTGATCGATAACCCGTTCGGGTTAAAATGGCGTTGTTATATAAAACAGATTAAATAGCCCAATTACTTCTTATTCAGTTATATTTTATACTGGGCCAGACCTCCCACATTAAGCCTGCGACTTATGGATGCTGGATATGCCGGTTGGTTCCGGGCAGACTTATCCTATAAGTTGGGCTTAACCTCGTGTCATGGCCCAATTCATATTTTAATTCAACCTTTTTCATTGTAACTTTTTAACAAACAAAACAGATTAAATGGCCTAATTCATGTTTTATAAAATGGAGTTGTTATATAAAATAGATTAAATAGCCCAATTACTTCTTATTCAATTATATTTTACACTGGGCCAAACCTCCCACATTAAGCCTGCGACTTATGGATGCTGGATATGCCGGTTGGTTCCGGGCAGACTTATCCCATAAGTTGGGCTTAACCTCGTGTCATGGCCCAATTCATATTTTAATTCAACCTTTTCCATTGTAACTTTTTAACAAACAAAACAAAATCTTTGGAATTCAAAACATCAAAGTCATTATTTGTTTTCTTTAACTAAATATTAAATTTAATATTCTTTTAATTCAAAATTGGAATGAGACCTAAAACAATTACCATATAATTTAATTATATGGATTTCAAACATCGCAATGTATTCTACACTAATGATAAGATCATTAATAACATCCAAAGTGAATATTAATACTGTATAAGCGTCAAATAAATAACGCTTATAACTAATCACAAAGGCGATGTGTGGATATCAACCCAAGACCCGTGTGGGGTTTCAACCAACACATACATATAACAAATAATTAAATAAATTATTTGTGCACTTGGGCGATAATGTAAAAATTTATCGTCCAATCAACATAAACAAGTCAGGAAACTTGTTATGGCTGTGTAAACATGTTTTTGTGTTAATCATTTTTAATAGCGAACATTGTATGTTTTGGTTTAATCCCTTTTTAAATGACAAAGTGAATGTTTTGATTTCACTCTAATAAAGTGACAAAAAGGAATGTTTTTAATTTGTAAACAATTTCTATATATATTTATAACAAATAAATGAATATTTATTCATAAACAATATGCTATGTTTTTAATGACAAATAAATGAATGGCATTTATTTGCGTACATGCTCTAATGACAAATAAAAGAGATTTTTTTTTTGTGCATTTTCTAATTCAACTTAACAAATAAAAGATGATGATTTATTTGTTTACCATTTTTAATCCAATCTTAACAAAACAAAAAAAATGTAAATTTTATTTGTTTACCATTTCTATCTACAAAAATGATAATTTTATATGTCCATTCTAATTTTGGCAAAAAGCGACAAATTTATATGTTAATACTAAATTTAACCAAAGTGACAAATTTATATGTTACTACTAATCTTAACCAAAAATGACTAATTTAGTCTAGTATGACATTTCTAACCAAAGACCATATTTTATTCTAAATAACACTTTTGACAAAAGCAATGTTTTTATTCTAAATAAACATTTTTGATAAGAGTGGTATATTAATCTAAATGCACATTTTTAACCAAATGCAATGTTCATTTTTAACTAAAGCAGTGTTTTCTATTTCTAAATGAATATTTTAACAAAAGCGGTGTTTTAATCTAAATGCGCATTTTTAACTAAATGCAATGTTTTTATTCTAAGATTACATTTTTGACTAAATGGATGTTTTTAATCCTTACATTGCTAACATGTCATAAAAGTGATATTTTTATTCTAAATAAACATTTTATAACAAAAATGTACTTTTATTCTATTTCAACATTTTATAACTAAAATGGCATTTAATCCTAGTGTACATTTTATACTAAATGGCATTTTCACTTCTAATGTACATTTTCTAAGAAAACGTTCTTTTTAATTTCAAAAGAGAATGACGCTAGAAATGTTCTTTTAGTTGAATCAACATGACGCTAAAAACATGTTATTTTTAATTGAAATAACATAACACTAAATATATGTCATTTTTAGTTGAAATAACATAACGCTAAAACATGATTATTTTTAGTTGAAATAACATAACACTAAAAATATGTTCACTTTTAATATTTCAACATGACACTAAAAATATGTTCATTTTTAATGAAATGACATAACGCTAAATATAATTTCATTTTTAATGAAATCACATAACTCTAATACACAATTCTAACCAAAATTGTTATTTTTGTCTACACAAAAATATTCTAACTAAGAATGTTTTTTTTGTTTACACATTTCATTTTATAAATAAAATGATATTTTAATCCTTACAAATCATTTCATACAAAAATTATGGTTTAAATCTAATATGTCATTTTCAACATTTTATTACAACACAATAAGTATCAAATAAATAGATCAACATACAACATCAATCATCAACCTATATTAAATCACGAATAGCAACAAATACAATATCATACATCGCAGGTCTGAATAAATTAGCATTCATACATGGAATTAAATTAACGAGAGATAATTAAATTTTAATTATTTTAAAATATAGAAATCTCACCTCGATTGTCTGAATTTTCAAAGTACTCCATTTCGATTCTAGTTCGTTCTATGTTGTAGAGCTCGCCAAGAGGGTTCCAACGCATCTGAAATCGGGCGATTTCGTTGCTTCTTTGTTCAGACCTTTTAAATTGAAGATCTCCTCGAGCTTAAAGTTTTTCCCCTTGAAGACGATCGAAGTTGATGAGGGAATGGAGAGAAAGTTCGGGAAGAAGAAGAGAGGGCACCGACCATTGATTTAAAGCATGGCGGCTACTGTATGTTTTAAGGTTATGGGTAAAGACAAAAATGTATTTTTACAATATTTTAATTGTAAATTTTTGTGAAGCATGATTATGTGTAAATACATATTATTAAATAACAATTGCTAATCTTCTTCCAACCATTTATTGTATCCCAAAAATCTTACCCCCTATTATATCTAAATACTAAAATATTTATTTCAAGAATAACTTTTGGTGTAATACTATCCCAAAATATGTTTTAATCTTTGGTCTAAACGGATGTTACATAAGTTACAATGACCATAAATACTAGTGATTTATTGCAATAAGTGATTCAAAAATATTTATTGAAAGTAAATTACCATGACCACATTTATTACCACATCTTTAACTTCCAAAAGAATAAGACTTCACCAAACAAAAAAACAAAAACAACAAAAAAAAAACAAAAAACAAAAAAATCTCTTATTAACGCATCCCGTTAATGACGCATTTATTTTATTCTGGAAAGATAATCTTAATTCATGCGATTAATTACAAGATATAATTTTACTATCATAATTAGAACGATGTCATAAAGAAAACAATTTTTTTTTCATGCACAGATGTTTATACATTGCCTTCCTTTGTTTCATTTCTCTCCTTTTTTATTTTATCAAGTTAATGACAATTATTACATAATATTTCATGCCTTTATTGCCCAAAATTAATTTTAAAACAAATAAGTGATAGTAAATATTTATGCATGAGCCTGTATGTAAAATGCATTAAAAGAAATTTTACCAATAGGAAAAAGTTAACATACGTTAACCAAATGAATGGTTAAGTAATTAAGGCCGATATTTATGAAAAAAGAAAGGTGTAGTATTTTCTTATTATTTGCACATTCATTCAAGTTAGTAATTGAACTCTAAATTATATGTATGCATATAAAATGAAATTTAACCTTTGTCATAATTTGAAAACTGGAATTACAAAATATAATCAAGCTTTAGTTTAGGAATATTTATAAGATTAAAATCGTAGTTTCTCGTAAAAGGAAAATAAATAAATTAAACCTTGAATTAAAATGACGCATGTACTATGATTAATTAATTACTTGATAGTTTAAATCATTATAAAATAACAAATAAATATGTGAAGTTTTGATTTAGTATGTATTAAAATTAGAATTTAACAAACATACATAAAAGTCTAATTATGATGATTATTTTTCTGACAAATGAATACGATAAAAAAAATCAAGCATAAAACATATAAAATCATATTTATTTCTCCTATAATTTAAAATAGATAAATATGAGTTGAAAAATAAAATCGTATAATAAATTATATCAAACAGGTTAATAAAGGGGACAACTTTGGCACATCTAAATTTGTATTTTTTTTCAAATACGAACTATAAAAACAGTATGAAGGAAAAATTGAACGAGACATAATATATGAACATAAACGTGACCCCAAAATGGAATAGTATGAAATAGATAAGAATCTTTAGATAATATAAACATATATTATAAGAGAAGATGTGATAAAAAAAAGGAATAGAATCACCAAAATTATTTACAATCAATACATGCTATAATTATCAAATAAGTTAAAATTAATCACTTAAACAATTTATTTAAGTTATTCTCAATTTTTTTTTCGTAAAAATAACCAATTTATACTCCATATACCTAAAAATAGTTTAAATAATAAAAAAAATTGATTCTGAAATTCTGGGTTGTTACAGGTAATTAGCTAGAGACGGTAGTCGGTGGGTTTGATTTGGGATTCAAACGAAAAGTCAACTTTGATTGGAGAAAAATAACAAATAAATTAATATATATATATATATATATATATTGAAATACCCCCCCTTCTTCTCTACCTCACTCTTTCTCTCTTCCTTTCCTTTTTCTCGTTTGTTACAGAAGAAAGAAAAAAAAATCGCGATGAAGGGGGAAACGAAGTCGCCGCCACCGTCGAGGATCGATCGCCCCCCTGCGCTGACGTCGTCGCTCCTTCTTCCACTTACCCCCCTCCCTCCACGACCTCTCTCTCTCCTCCGTTGACCCCAAAACCTGAAGGCACCCCATCCCTAAAACCTCGTTGCCGCCACCCTATTGGACCCGCCGACCAACAGAGAACCCCCCCCCTCCCCCGGCCTTCTCCTCATCCAGTCAGCCCCGATGAGTTTTATTTTAATTATTTTGTTTTCTTTTTGAGATAAATAATTTAGTAAAATAAACAGTGGTTTAAAATCTGATGTTGAGTATAAAAGCAGTGTTTTAGAATATATTTATAAGTATATAAATAGATTAGAAGTATAAAAACATGATTTTTATAGAAAGAGAATGTATAAAAAGATTAGATTTTTAGTTTAGAAAAGGTTAGGTTTTTTATCTACATAAAGATATGATTTTTATACTTAAAAAGATATGATTTTTATACTTAGAATGCTATGTTTTTTTATAGTTAGAGAGTTATGGTTTTTAAATTAGAAAGGTTAGGATTTTTTAAAATGAAAAGATTATATTTTTATTTGAACAACGATTTGGTTTTTATAGTTATAAAGAATAAAAATATGATTTTTATATTATAGAAATAATAAAAATATGATTTTTATATGATAGAGAATATAAAGGTGCGATTTTTACATATGTAGTAGAAATATAAAAGTACGATCGAGATAATAAAAATGTAACTTTTATATAAGTAGTGAAATAAAAATATGATTTTTATATATGTAGAGTAGTAAAAATATAATTTTTATATAGAAAGATAGCGTTTTAAAAATAAGATTTTTATGTATAGAAAGTGATATTAAAAATGTGATTTTTAATATCGACTACGTGAAACAGATCTCATTGGAAGCAAGGTGAAGATTTCCTACATATGAAGAGTCGCGGTGTATTGGTTTAGCTAGTCGGTGAGAACTCCTCACTTTTATTTTGATTTCTAATTGAATTATATACTAGGATGCAGATGGTGCTTAGTAGCACCCGACACCCGTCGTCCACAGACCATGGATGACTTGTTTGTTTGATTGCTGTGTTGTGAAATTTGATTGTGTGATGCGGAATGAAATAAAATATTTTAGAGTGGAAAATATTTTATAGTTAAAAATATGATTTTTAACGTGTATATAAAATAAATAGTAATAAACAAATCGGACGATTTGTTTATACACTGATTTGACTGATGTTGATTGGGACGATAAATTTTACACATTGCCCAACTGCACAAATAAAAATCTGTGTTTGTTGATTTGAAACCCCACACGGGTATTGGGATGATATTTGACGTACACTAATCCCGATTGTTTAGTTGTATGTCAATCGATGAGTTGACAGACTGTGTAAGCGTTAATTATTGATATTTAATGCTTATGCAGTTGTGTGGTGCACTCTGGATGAAGGTTGATTATTTATTGTTGCTATTATATACATGTGTTGTATGGAATCCATATAATTAACGTTATATGGTATTGATTGTGCCTCATTCTAATTTGGAAAATAAAGAATATTATAGAATGAATGTTCATGTGTTGAATAGAATGAAAATTCATGTGTTGAATAATATAAATTCATGTGTTGAATAAAATAAATATTCATGTGTTGAATAGAATAAATATTTATGTGTTGAATAAAATGAAATATTCATGTGTTGAATAGAAATAAATATTCATGTGTTGAATAAAATAAAATATTCATGTGTTGAATAAAAGCCGTGTTGATTAGATTGACGCCATTTTGACATGAACGAGATTTATATCGAGTTTATTCATTTTTATAATGAATATCGAAAAGTAATTGATTTCAAAATATAAGGTTTTGAAAATATTATCATTTATATATCGATGATGTGGAATATTCAATTTTGATTCGAAATTGAATATGAAGTTGAAATCGTTTCGAAAACGAATTATAAAATACGTTTTGAAAGGAAATCGACGAAATATATATAATATATATATATATATATATATATATATATATATATATGGCCTGAATAGAACACGCCGCGCCGCGACAGTTCGCGAATTTCGACCATTGACTTCGAATGGTCGTTACGGGAGATCCGACCGTCGGATTCTCCTAAAACCGGAACCATTGAATTCATATATAAAAGAGCTTTCTAACGAATATTAGAGATTTGAAATCTAATGGTTGGATTTGGAATTATGTCCAAATCAAATTTGGAAAAGGTCGCTGTAAGTGCAGTTCGATGGTCGTTGATGGAAATCGACTGTACGGGCCTTGATAAAATTATTAAAAATAGTATTAATTTGTGTAAAATCATAAGAAATGATTTGTGAAGAATTGGGATGAAAATTTCCATATTTGAAAAGATAAAAATAGATTTTTATCGAAATGAACTAGTTTTGAACTAGAATTATAATTCTATTTATTTTCAAAATAAATAAAGTGGATTTGAAAGGGTTTTAAAAGTAACCAAAATTTCCAATAATTGAATTGGGATGGATTTGAATCGAAATTGTCCTAGAAATATTTCGATGTTGGATTTCGTGATTATACAGATATTGATATGGAAATTTGAAAGATATATTTATATCGTTATTTCTAATACGATATTTGTTGGTCGTAGAATTTGATATTGAATATAAGCCGATACATTTTCTATTCAGAGCCTTGTATTTAATATCAAATGGGATTTGGGTTTGTCGTGAATGGTGTCTTCATTAACACTGTTCTTAAACCCAGTTGAGAAAAAGATTAAATCTTTTTATTTAGATTTAATGAAGTGTACCAGTTAAATGGTATTTAATTGGAATTGAATAGAATGTGATTTTGGGTTTATAGTGAATTGTGTTTTAAATGACATTGGTTCTTTAACCCAGTTAAAGACCGGATATGATTTCCCAAGTTAAATAATCATTGATAGTGATTATTGGGAAGATTAAAACCAAGTGGTTTTTTAATGAATCTTTAATCAGATTGAAATGATCGAGAATGGAGTATCACCAGTTTTGCTCCAGGAGATAGTTAAATCTTTAATTAGATTTGAACGTGAAATGGTAGTTGAATTTACCGATAACACCGTGGTGTTAGATATGAAGTATTACCAGTTTTACTTCATGGGATGAATAGGTTGGGATTGGGAAATAAAATAAATGATTACTTCGGGTGTGGTTCGCTAATCCCGACTAATTTGAATTGATATTCAAAGGAAGATTAAAGAATAAATTTAAAGAATTTATCTTTGATAAAATTAATGGAAACCTTTCCCAAAGTATAAGAATATTTGAATAAAAGAATATTCTGAATTGGAATGAGGCGTATGTTGTGTTTGTGTAACACTTGTTTATTATATACGCGAGTTATTCAGAAAGACCGGGTTTTTCCCATTCTGAATAACTGATTCGACGTGGTGTCGAGGATGAAGACGGTGGTCGAAGACCGGAGGTCTTCACATCATTTAGGTGATTACTGATGATCTTTATTGGGATGTACACCTAAGAGGAGGGAATCAGTTAGTGATCGTCTAGACGTACTTGGAGATCGATGGATATGCGAGGTACAAGGTGCCTCCGGTTTCGTTCAGACCTAGAACGGACTTGTAAATGGACTGTGTGTCTGACATTGGATTTTATTCTGTGTGATTGATTTTTATTAAATATATATCTGTTTGGCGGCAGAGAATTTATTCTCTTGCTTAACACCCTTCTCTGAGACGTACGAGCTCAGAGGTTATATATTGATGGATATCAAACGCATGGAGTGAATTGCTTGTGTGGCATGCCTAAGTGGCAAATGATCAAGGATTTTGTTGAAAAGCAGAGTCTTGTGGTTGATGATCAAGGCACGACCTATGTGGCATAGCTTTGTGTAGCGTTGATTCGTGAGTCTCACACCCCGGTTGTGAACCAGAAATGGGAGAAGGACCTTAGAGAGGACATGCGTTTCTTTCTAGCTAGAAGTGGCGTCACTGGTTTTACATGCCCTGACGAGTTTGACTTATGTGGTTGTTACTGTTGCGAGGCGCCTCGGATATATCGGTGACTGTGTGGAGCCGATGGAGTCATTTGGCTCATTTACGCCCCAAAGGGCGGGTAAACGTAGTGTTCAGGCATTTTAATCCACATCGGTGGACCGGCCCTGGCGCTTCAAGGGTCGATGCGTTCTGTCTTGAGACATGGGCTAGACTGTCTCGAATTCGGTAGAGTACTATCTTTTGCCTCGGTTCACAGATGGAAACCCAATTTCCAATATGTGACATTTGCGGTTTTGATTGTAGAGCCTAGTATGGCGACATGATATATGGTACCTATGCCATCTATGATTGATATTTATGACTGAAATTGTTTTGACATTATACACTTATAATAGTATCAAATGATTTGTTTTTAACGTACCAAGCATGTTTGGCTATTATAAAGGAAAACCCTATCCTTCGGCTTGTGTTGCATTGTGTGATGGGACCTGGGTCTTATAATAGCTTTATTTTTTCAAAAAGCATTGCGTTGTTTTGTTATATGCACTGGTATTCTTGGGAGGAAACCCGCTCCGTGTTATGCGGCGTGGTCCCTTGATATATCTGATATAAAGTAAAGTTTTAAATAACTATTTTAGTTCTCGCACGAGTCACATGATTGACCTGGAGTTTATTGTTTTAACCTAAACTCTGGGTGCCCTTATTTTGACACGGGCAGCTAGTAGTTTTGGTTTTGCAGATTTATATTCACAGGAACCTGGTTTACAGCTGGAACGATATCCGGAAAGCTCTGTATCTGTATATCTCTTTCAGTTGTGTATTGTATTATTTTTCCGCTGCTATGTAATTTATTGTAATCTCTGATATTTATCGAATGTATTTTATTCATTCATACTCTGTATATTCTTGTATTCTGATGAAATTGTTGTAATAAGCAATGCAATGTTCTGATTCGTCTTGTCCTCAACTCAATCCGTGATTTCTTGTAAGGGGGATTTCGGGTCGTTTCACTTTATTTGCTTCGTAATGCCACCGGTTTCATGTGAATCCATCAAGAATTGACCAAGTAATGATCAAATGAAGTTTGGTGAATAAAGAGTGAAGGAACCCAAAACTTTCAATGATTATCTTCAAATTACATCTACAGGTTAGACTATTTTGTCCTAAATCCTTTTCTAGATTGTAGTCCTTGTTTCGCGGTCGTTTTGATGGGTACATCATCAAATTACGATAAAAATTGAGTGAGATATGGTAGTTTGAAGTTGGCGATTCAAAATAGAAAATTATATACAGGATTTTTTGTTTTCATCTTACTGTTTCGACTTACTGTACCTTGATACCATCCAAATTCATCCCCAACGTATTACTAGATCGTAGTCCTTGCATTTCACTTCGATTGTCGCTGATTTCATCCAATTCCGTTAAGAAACGAAGAAGTTACGCCTCTTGAAAGTTTGATTGAAAGTGGAAAACGAATAGAAGAAGAAGAAGAAGAGAAAAGATTGTGAAGAGACATGACTTTTGGGCCTATTTATAATGGCTGAAGTGTCTTTTCTTTCAAATTCAAAATCAAATTCAAAAATTTTGGCGCAAAGTTGGTCGAATTACTAAATCTTCGTATCTTTCTCATACGGTGTTCGATTCAGCAAATGAATATACTATCCTGATCAGAAAAATGAGATCGTCGCAATAGAGAAGATTTCATCATCAAATTCTGGAAGATGTGAATGTGTGATTCATAACAATGGAAGAACAACAATAAGAAGGAATGAAAAAATAGGTACGCTTTACAATAATTTCATATTTATCAGTATATTTAGGAATATAGATCTATGCACATAATTAGGTATAGAAATTTATCTCTTTTATAATTTTAGATAAATTAGTTCATATGTTGACACACTATAGTATATTTATCAATATACAAATCTAATTAAAATCTTTTCTTATTCTAAACTTAATTTTCATTACTATTTGATTTTGATTTGAAAGAATTGAAAGGACATCTTTTCAATATGAAAATGTAAGTTCAAACTCCAATTATCAATTTTGTTTATCTATCTATGTTTCATATATTTTGTTTCGAAAATATATATTGAAATTACAGTACATAGATATGTTAATATGCTTGAAATAATTTAACGTTTTCAAACATTTGATATTGTTATAAAATTATATATCTTTTATATGTAGTTTAAACATATATAGTTTAACATATATATTATTCCACTACAAGAAACATTCTAAATAGCGACAGGATGGGGCGACGGTTTCTGATGGCTATTTTCCGACGGCTTTCGACGGGCCGTCGGCGGCCGTCGGAAACCGTCGATTAAAAACGTGTTTTCTTCCACCCGAGAGCATTTCAGCTTCATTTCCTCCCTTCTCCTATTTGCTCCAGCCCGATCTCTATAACCCTCAATCCCCCAATTCGCAATTTCTAGCCTCCAAACACCAAAATTTCCCCTTCCGATCGTCCCCGACTTCCACTCAATCCTCCAACAAGAGTAATTTCAGGTATAATCTCGTTTTTTGCCCAAAAATTCAATTTTTAACCTAAACCTAATTTTTCCTAAATTGGCAAATTAGGGTTAACTGTTGATTGCAATTGGTTCCTATAGTGTTGTAGTAGGTTATATCATCATATTATATGTGTATTTCATGTGCTACACTGAAATTGAAAATTTTGTGTTCAATATTTGGGTATTTTTGTATGTTACATAGAAAATTAGGCATGTTTTGGATAGGCTGTTGTAGCAGTGGTCATAACAATGGCTAGATACGGAAGTGATGATTTTAGTGTATTCACGGATTAAATTAAAAATGTATATGCATGTGTATGTGTACGTGTTTCAATTTAGGTTGGTTTTTGCCATTGTATAATTTTGGATATTTGTGTACATGTGCGCCGTTGTGTGCTTGTCATTCTTGTATGTGTTAGTTGGCATACGAAAAAAATGAATGGATGAACTAGGAAAAGTACATTGTACAAATTTTTGACTTATGCACTAAAAAGCATGAGTCTAAATTCTAGTTGTACTTATTGAATCGACGATAATAGTATTAGCTTTAAGTTGATTGAAATGTCAAGCAGATGTGATAAAACAAAATATTTTTTTGTGTTGCAGTAAAACGTACTTTTATAGTAAAACACGCACATTTAACTGACTAATATCCCCTAGAGTGTTTTCGGCCCCGTCCAACGAGCGTTGTACATGATCGTTATATAAATAGTCATTTTTATCAAAATAAAAAACGACCATTTATATTTATCTGGTACAATATTTGTTGGATTTGTCCTTGTATTGGACAAGTTATAAACACAGTAAGCATTTACATTTTGTATACCGCTTCGTTTCAAAAGATTCACAAAATTTCGGTTCAAATTTTCTTTTTGTTTCCTGCGTACATGTGTACAAAATGCAGGAAACAAAATGGAAATGCTGCCGAAATTTTGTTGAATAATTTGAGATGAAGTAGTATACAATTGTAAATGTTTACTCTGTTTATAATGGGAAGTAGGATGCCTGACCATGTAAAAGAATTGCAATTAAAAAAAGTGCCAAATTAGATTATTTTTTTTAACTTAATGAAAATGTTATTTGCTTTCAATCGTTATGAATACGTGCGTTTTATGACCATAATTAAAAACAATTTTTTTTGGAATTTGAATTCTTGAAAATAAATATAAACATGTTAACCATTAATTTAATTGCATTTAAAACTATGAAATAATGTAAATTAATTTTGCATAGATATCTGAATCATTTGAAGAAAAAAGTGAGACAAAAAGCAAGAGTTGAAGGCTCGATATGTAAATCTTATATTGAAGAAGAAGCTTCATTTTTTTTTCTCTCATTATTTCAGTGATAATGTGAATATATCATTTGAAAGTGTTCCTTGAAACGATGAAAGAGACGAACAAGAATTGTCTCAAACGGTTTTGTCCATTTTTAGACAACATGGTCGACCTTCTAGGAAATGTGTTGACATATGGCTAAATGATAAAGATCTTCATGTAGCTTACATTTATATTCTTCTAAATTGTGCTGAAGTTGCACTGTTTGTTAGGTAATATGAAATATCAATTAGTGCTTTTTTCATTTCTACATGTTTTCATGTGTACAATCTAATGTAAAACTCTATTTCTATTTACAGCGTTTATGAACGTGAACATCCAAACGGAGATATCAGTAAAGAATTTTCTGCTTTGTTTACAAATTATGTTTATGAACCCAAAAATTGTGTTGTTGAAGAAGGGTTGAAACATCTTGCACTGGGACCAAAAAGATTGGTCAAGACATATCCAATATATTTTGTTAATGGATATAAATTTAACACGAAAGAATACGGTGCTGAAAAATTAACGAACAATACTGGTGTAATCGTTAAAGGCAGTGACGATCCTGAAAATCATATTAATGATTTTTATGGCGTTTTAACACAAATTTTGCAACTGACATATTTCTCACGACCCATGGAGGGGGTGTTTCTATTTAAATGTGATTGGTTTAGCAATGTTCCGGGTTCTGGGATTAATGTACATAAGGATTGTAATCTAACTGAAATAAAGCATACATCGCACTATTACAAGTATGATCCTTTTGTACCTCCTTACCCGTTTCTGAAAAGAGATAAAGCAGACTGGTCGGCAGTTTTTATAACAAAGGCCAGATTTACATTCGACGGGAAGAATATTCCAAATGAAGGAGCCTATCAGGCAGAACTCGAACAGCACAATGAAATACAAATTGAAGGCGATCATGCAGATTTTGGACCTCTAGTCGATGAGACAAATGCTTTGATTGATGCGTTTGAAAGCGTAAAGGAAGATATTATAGAATCTAAGGCCGATTCTGAATCTGAAGAAGATGATGACTGATATATTTAATGAGTACTATCTTTCTAGTTTTAATGTAATTATGGAGTAAAACCTAGCTTATTTTGCAATTCATGTAACTCTGTTAATGATTGTTTTTTACATCTTTTATGTCATTTGAAGTTTTTCCTATTTATTTATCTTAAATATGCACTGTAAAATGTTACTTCTTGGAATATGAGACCCAATCAAATACAGGTATAAACAATTTCTCATTTATGTCATTTTTTACATCTTTTATGTCACTTATTTAGCAGCTTATATCGTTTGTGTAAGTTAGCTTACATCTTTTGAAATGATTTATATGTGATAGGTAAGTCATCTGGAGGAAATTCTTCAGGCGAATGTTCTGGATCACAACCCACTGTGCGTCCAATCGTGTCCTTGGTCCCTACGAGTACTAGGTAAAAATTAAACTTTACTTAGCATGTTAATTATTTTGTACTGTACACTTATGTTTATCACAATTAACGCAGGGTTTTCGACCTTCAGCCTTCGAGGGTTATTTTGGACGTTTCGAGAGCAGCATATAGGGCTAGGATAACGGGATGTTGGCCTAAGTGGGATTTGATCCCACCTCACATACAGGAGGTCATTTGGCAGGATGTGCTAGTAAGTATTTTCTTATAAATTTTTTTGCATTTTAATTTCTTTTAATCGCTGAGATAGTGTACATATTTTACTAGTAATGTTTGTTTAACGTGAAATACAGGACGAGGTTGATATACAGACACATGATTTACCTTGGCTCGGACATATTGGATGCAGAAAATGAGAAAAATTATAAAGATGCTATATTAACAATGAAGAAAAGCATGAAAAAACCTCCATGGATGGGAGATACCGTTTAGAGTGGATTTATGAGATATTGGGAGAGTGATGCAGCGAAGGTTAGTGTACTATTTTTTTTTCAAAATATAAAAATATTTAGTCAATAATTATCAAATTTTAAATGTAAAGGCGGAGGCAGAAAGAAATAGTGCAAATAGAAATAAAAATCCAGTCACTCATCGAGGAGGATTCAAGTCATTTCAGCAGTATCTGCAGGAGTTGGTAATTTTTTTTTAAAATGCGACTTACATAAAAATTAATATGCTATATAGTTTTGAACTTGTAATAATGGTGTGTAATAATCAAACTCAGGAGGCTCGGGGGGAGGGTCCAGTCACGTACATGGACGTGTTCGCCCGTACGCATGCCATCGAGCATGTCAACTCAGATGGGAACATTACATACACATGGCATGACGAGAAATCTAGGAAGAGTCACGTAAGATTTCATTTTATGTAGAACTTTATGTAGTAATTGTTAAATTACTATAAAATAAGATATCATTATATTAATTTTATATACATTCTTATTTGGTCTTGCAGGAGAAGTTTACGGAGCGCCGTCAGATGCGTCTAGCTTAGGCTGGACGTGAGCAGCTTACTACTGACGAAAGGACAGTATCTTTTAGTCAGTGATGGATCCAGCGATGCGGAATAGGCGTTATGGATTCGAAAACCAAGTGGTAAAGCATTTTTACGTTAATTTAATTTTTAGTTTAGAAATAATATAACTTTTACGAATTACATGTTATTAAAATAACTGTACATGATTAAAAGATTTTTAAATAATTTTTATAGTCCACCAGTCAGAAGGCACGGGGCAGACATGCTAGAGCTGCTATAGACGCTGCAGATATTAAGGAGTTGAGAGCTAGGGTGGCACAGCTTGAGGACCAGAATCGCCGCCAAGCTATTGAGATGACTTAGCTTCTTGATCGACGCCTACCAGAGTTTGCACAGTAGTATGGGCGCTTCCCCTCATCAGCTGGTTATGTAGATGATGATGATCAGGATCAGTGATAGATAGGTATGTTTTTTAGCTGGGCATGTACATATATGACTAGGTTGCTACGATTATGGGATGGGTGTATGACTTTGACATGACATTTTGCATGTATTTTGACGGTGTACTTAATGTGGTGGGTTGATGTACTAGAGTTGATGTATTATATGATGTTGTAATGGTAGACTTGTTATGTTTTATATGTTTTTTTGGGTTTTCATGAGTTTTTGGTTGAAATGGTGTGGTTTTCATGATTTGTGTATGAAATGTTGTGCTAGAAATGTAGACCGATGATCTGATTGGGTGAATTAAGATGAATGTATGTTGGAAGGCTAAATAGCAGCTGTAATACAAAAAAAAAAGGTTTTGCGACGGCTTCCGATGGCTTTGGACGGCTTATAGGTCCAAATATAGGTAACGGTTTCCGACGGCTAGGGACGGCCTACTGGTCAACATATGCAACGGTTTCCGACGGCTATCGACGACTGTCGGAAGCCGTCGGAATACGTTACCACTCGCTACAAATCGTAGGAAATTGCAACGACGGGTCTGTCAGTAACCGTCGGAAACTCTGTTTATCGATGCCTCAAATTGCGACGGTTATTTTCGACGACTTGCATTGTTTTCTGATGGCCGCCGACGGCTGGCAGCCGTCGGAAAACCGTATTATTCTTATAGTGTTCACATATAATTTCATAACAATTTTGGATTACATTATTATATACTATTTTTAACTTAATACTAATTTTGATTTCTTATTTTACCAAATTGTATAAAACTTGTATATTTAACTTAATATTTTGATATAAATATATATATATATATATATATATGATTTTTTATGCAGTTTAATGTAAGAAGTTATAGCTTTATATGTTACTTTATATTACTAGATTTCATTAAAATAATTTTGTTATAAATATAGATTTCTTTTAAATTTTTAACATAAAAATGGTTCTTTAGCAAATTAATATGTTTAGATTTCTAAAGTTTAAATTTAAAATTGATTTGTATCAAAAGATTAATGTATATCTCATACTAAATTAAATTTTGAGTTTTTTTTTAAAATCAGTTTTTATATATACTATTATGAATATATGTTTATAGTTTACTTTATATGATACAATTTTATATTCTCTTTAAACAAAATTCTTCAATTTTTACTATAATTACCCTACTAATATTATTTAACTCCATAATTATTCTGAATATTTTGCTACCTATCATGAATATATTAAACTCTTAATTTCTTTCATTAGTATCATTAACTTAAGTCTAGAAATTAATATTACCATTGTTTGATTGAAATAATTTATAATATATGTAGAATTTTGAATATCTTTTACCAAAATAGATATCATCACCAAATCATTATGCATATTATTATTACTCATCTTATTTCATATCATACATCATTGTTATAAATTACAGTGCATCTCAAATTAAAATCATTCACATCACAAATTGCATTTCATTCAATATATCACTTCATATAGCTTTGCATATGACATACTGCATTATAACCAACACACTGCACACACTGCATTACAAATTAACTTTAATTCTACACATAAAGAGTATATTGTATGAGGAGTTTTGTCTAATTAGAGATATATAGGATTATTAATCAAATACATAACATATTTACTGTCAGTTAACTGCTTGTCTGATTTGTTTGACATGAATAACTTGATTAACTTGTTTGACATGGTTAAATTTCATTAGTGGTTGATAGGTGTGTTAGAAATATACTTATGCATTTGTGGTTAATAGGAGTTTTATAGGTTTTTAGGATAAATAGAAATTACAAGAAATGTTTGGCTTTATGTTTGAATTTATTTGAATAGATGTTTTGTGACAACAAAACTTAAGTTGGTTGATTGTTTAGATTAAATTTCTTACTTGACTTATATTAACAGTTTTAACGATATCTTATCAAAATTACTTCTTAGTCTTATTATAGTTTTAAGAGAATTAGAGTTTAGGCTAGGTTTAGTTTTGTATTAAATTAAGGGGGAGTTTTAGAGTTTCTAAGGATTAGTTGAAGATCCAGGGAGTGTTTTTTAGATAGACATGTATTTTTGCTTTGGTTGATTTAATTGTTTAGATTGATTGTTTGAATTACTTATTTGGATTGATTTGTTTGTTTGAATTGATTGGTTTGCTTAGTTTATTATCCTTCTATTTAGTTTATTAGACTAATGTAGTCAAAGATATAAGTAAAATTATAGATTAAGGAAGAGTTATAGATTTAGGGGGAGTTACATGTAGAATTAGGATATTATATAGGCATAAATTTAGGGGGGGTCATGAATACTATATAGAATTAAGCATTATAACTTTAGAATTGATAGATAGATATAGATTTAAGGGGAGTATTCTTAGAATTTCTTTTTGATAATGCCAAAGAGGGAGAAGTTATAAAATATAGATTTAGTTTAAGTAAAATATATAGGATTCATATTGACAGGGGGAGTATTAGAAGGATCAACATCAACAGGTATAGACAGGTATGAATATTTTATAAACTAAGGTAGTCATCATCAAAAAGGGGGAGACTGTTGGAGAATGGAGTTTTGATGACAACCTTATTTCAATATTAATTGATTATATAAAAATATATACTAACATCTCTATCTAGAATATGTATATATATACATATGCAGTATTTGTATACAGGTATTAATACTGAAGACTGTATAGTTTAAAAGTTTTAGAGATTCAGAATTCAGATAAGATTCAAGACTCATGAGTAACCAAGATTTCAAGAGTTCAGGATAAATATAGTAATAGAGTCTAGTTTAATAAGACTCTAAATAGAACTCCAGGTTCAAATTCAAACCTGTTTTTGATATTTCAAATTTTAAATTTATATTTTCAAATTCTATTCTAATTAAGTTTTTCAATTTTACTTTTGTTTTTAAACTCAAGTTTTAAAGATTATAAGTTTATATAGTTATATACTTTATATTTATATAGTTTTAAACCTTATAATTTTATAAATATAGTTATATAGTTTATATTTATGATTTCATATGATTTTCTACTTTATAATACTTATTTATATCACTATGTTTTAATTCAAGAATTTCCAGAATTATATATATAGTTAAACACTTTAAAAATGCTCAAAATTCAAATTTATGAAGACATATGTCGACATACATAATAGGCCATGTCGACATATAACCGACACAATTTCAAAATTATAAGGTAGTGTCTTTTCACTATTTGTAACGTTACAGAAACGTTGCAACCTTTCAAATCTTATAAATAGGGGTTGAATTCGAATTTTTTGACCATTATTCTTCTCTACTTCATCCTCTTTCATTACACCATTAATATTTCATATTTTTATGATTTCTACACTTCTACTTTGCCGATTTCAAGTCTAATTATATAAAACTTCTTCTCTTCTCACTCTCTACTCATTACTCTCTGAATCGAAGTGTTATTGAAGAGTTATAGGGTTGTTGTAATCATTTGGGATATTTTTGGAAATGGTGTGTTCCTTGTAGCCGTGAAATCAAGGAAGGAATCAGTTGTAATATTATAGCCGGGGTAATCAAGGGAAATATACTTGATCAAGGGAGTTTGGAGTCGGTGGTAACCTTTTGGCCATGAAATCAAGGGTGTTGTACTTGGATATTGATATAGTAATAAAACTTTGCGCAATCCAGTGTTGTGTGAGATTGGACGTAGGAAAAATCCGAACTAGTATAAAATCTGGTGTGTTCTTTCCTTTTCTACATTTTATTTTTGTTTATCTTTGTGTTAGTGTTTGATTCTTTGTCTGTGATTACCCCTGTGGTGTGTGATTCATATAGTAGATCATATAAGTTTTAGATTTTGTTAAATTTCTTAAAAACACTATTCATCCCCCTCTAGTGTTAGTTTTGCCTTAACGATCCATTCTGCATTCCCTAACAATCCCTACGATCACTTAAGGCCCATGGCGGATCCATTAATCTCTCAATACCTTATTAGTTGGTTTACCAATGCTAATATAAATTAGAGGTCATTAGGGACTAAGTCCTACCAATTTAAGGCTTTCTTTCTTCATTCATGCATATACCTTAACCCCACATAAGGTGAGAGATATTAAGCAGTCATTTATGACCTACAGGGTAGGTAGACGACTAACTTCATTTATGACTTTCCCTTGGTGGACCCCTGTGTTACTATCTAGCTAGTCTTATTAGATAATTCTCTGGTCACTTAATAATTCATATGAGATAAGTAGGCCTATGGTACCTCTATAGAGGTCATTTAATACCTTATCCCCGAGCGGACTCCAGCCCAGTCACTTACTACATAAAGAAAGCAGAACATCGAGGAGATTATCAATCTCGTGCCCAGTTAGCCATTTATACTTCTCCTTGATGAGGAGGTGAGCTATGTGATCACTTAATACCATTTTAAGGGTGGACCCAATGATTCTATCCTTATGGGAAGAAGGTGAATCGAATCACTTAATACCTAATAAGAAGATCCCACTACTTAATACCTCTAATCCCAAAGTAAGCTAGACTTATGAAATGTTACCTTTTTGGTTTCTTCTTTTAGAAGGGATGTGAGCCCTACAGCCACTTAATACTTCAACACTTAAAGTAAGCCCATTTAAGGACATGATTCTCGCTATGCAATTAATTATCATCATAGATTCCTATAGTTAAAGATATCTCACATCAGTTGTACATATACCTGACTACTGGAAAGTGCAGACTTCTATCGAATAAGGCAACTGACCTCGCATCATTAACCTACTTGTCCAAATCCTTAAATCTAATTAAAGATATTAATTATATATTTAAATTAGAATAAAATAAGGATAATCTAATAACTTTCTATCCTAGGATGTCTAATTATTTATTTCCTTATTTGACTTAGTATTTACTACGGTTATAAATTCCTATTAAATCCCCTTTGACTCCATTTATTATTATAACAGGCACATGCCATTTATGACCCCCAACGGTCACATTTTCTAAGTCAATGGACACTAAATGAATTAAATTTCTAAAAAATTTACCATTAATGACCTTAATGGTCATGTTTCCTAAGGCAATAGACAACCTTTTAAATGTCATTTACATCAGTCCCATTTAAATTTTAATCTAATTGTGGTAACTCCCAAATATTACTATATTAATTAATTCCATTTAATTATTATTTGAATATATATATATATATATATATATATATATATAAGTATTATTTATTCATTTATTTCCTTACTTGTTATTACAACTCCTATTTCTAGTCATAATTTAAATTATAATCAATTTGGCATTTATTCCCTATTCAATTCATTCCCCTAAAAACGTACATGGTTACAATGTTTACTATATTATTCATGACCTTTTAATCGTAGCAATTAATTCCACGTTTATTGTTACAACGACCACAAATATTTATTTCCATTTATTATAGGAATTATTACTCTATATTTATTACCATAAAATGGAAACCTTTCAAATTAAATTCACAACATACATTCAATTTAATAATATATTAGCGGTATTGACATAGATTTGGATGGATAAGATTATGATAATTATATTTTTATATTTTTAAATGCAATGTTAACGTAGTTATTAATTATATTTTATTGTCATTATTATTCTTTTATATTCCAGTCTAAAATAACAAGTGTAATGACTTTTTTTATGTTTAATCTTGTTTAAGATTCAAAATCTCATGAAAATGTTATTTGCTGTAATTATTGTAAATTTTCCACATACTATTTAAAAAAGGAAAATTATCATGTTTCAAATCACAAGGAAATACGTTAATATTTTATTTAGAATAAATGTTGCAAACTATGTACAAAAATACATGAATTTGCACATCTCTTCCTACTTGATTTATTTACATTCCTTGTAGGTTTCAAATAACGCCTTTTTATATAAAAGAACGAAAAGGAAAACTAACAACAACCGAGTAAAATCTCCAAACATTATCAAACACCAAAAGGTTTATAATTCTAAAATCAATACTGCACAAATCTTATACCTACACCCAAATCCGAAGAATTTGGAATAACAACACTACATATCTAACAATATTTTGGGACTAATTTCCAGATTCAGTGTGCTTACAATAACCACTGCCATCCCAAGAATAATTGTAGGCATATACTAAGAGGATTACAAACTCGTATCCAAATTTCATACATACTATTTCAGATTTTACAATAACAAAACAAATTTGATAAATTCTAAACGTACAAATCCAGATTTAACAAAAATGAATTATATGAGATATTATAAACAATGAATATATTTCTCACTCATTTGAAAGTTATTCAAATCTGAATTTGAACGCATCTTTTCGGCTTAAAATTTTCAAATCTCACAGATCTATAATTTGTATACAAAGAGGATATACAAATGTTTGTTTAGATTTGTAGATTTGAAAGAGAAATTGGAAAAGAAGAAGGAATTTAACTAAAAGAATTACTTATTCTAAATCACCAATCCTTTCTCATAAATCTGATCCAATCTCTCCAATTCTTGTAAATTAGACTTGTATTGGTTTATATTTTGAATTTTTGGAAGAGGTTGGATGATTGGGGACAGTAGAGCTCCGCTACTGCCTCTAGAAAATATGAGAAAAGAGTGGGAGTCTAGCCAAATGACCTTAAACCATTAGATTTTATTTCAAAAAGTTTTGTCCATCAATATAAAATTTATATAACATAAAACCCTAGCCGCTATAATCAAATTCGACCAAGGGTTGTACCAACGGCCCACCGCCTGGGTCGACCTGGTAGTGGTGGGGGACAGGGATATTTATTATAACAACCCGTATTTTTAATAACATGTTATAATGTAAATCAAGGCAGAATTAAAATTGTAAAATCTGAATCAAGGGAAACGGGCTGTGCCATTGCGTTCGTCTCGGAAAATACGCGAAATAGAGTCCGAGTTTTCGAAAAACGGAGTCCGTATGACCAAGTTATGGCCCAATGAAGTTTTCAGAAAATTATAAGCCCGAAAACAGTTCAAATTCGAATTCAGATTCGAATTACAACCAAGGCAGAAAGGGCGGGAATTTTCCCACCCCAGGCAGGGTCGACACAGGGGTCTACACCAGTGTCGACCCCCCCCAATGGGTCGACACCCATGTCGACCCAGGGATCGACACCCATGTCGACCCAGGGGTCGACCCCCCCGGTCGGACCAATTTTTCTGGTGCACCATTTTGACATGTTGGGTCTTGTTTTGGAAGTTTCTGACGGGAGTTGATGGCTCAGATTCGATTTAGGGTTAATCCTATGGTCTAAACTAACCTAATCACCTATAAAAAGACCCCTAGACCTAGCCTAAACCCTCATTAATCATTCCTACAACTAAACGATGCCAAAATGTTTCTTAATCATGGCCTCCACCTTCTTCATGAGAGCATGAGTGTCTCAAATCAATCTATGTCATAAAGGAGCCATCTTTCTTAAGTAAAAGAGACATCTTTCTTTGTCATTGGAGTTATTACTTCTTGATTCAAGGCGTTTAAGTGGAGCTTATTATTTTCTTTGCGGATTTTGCTTCTGGCTTCGTCTCAATCTTTATATATATTGATCTAGATTGCATAACCGCTCATTGTAAGCCCTATACTACTCTTAGATTCTAACTATGAAGTTAAATATGACATGTTGCAAGTTGAGTTTGGGCCTAAGTATGATATGTGCTTTGATCCTATCATGTTATGCATAAATATATTCTACGCATGTTTGTAAAGCTATCACCTTTGCCTTATGCATAGAAAGCTATGAGCTTTGATTGGAAATGTTGCATAAAGCAACCAAGAAACTCTCATAAACCTTGTGTTATCTTGCATATGATGTTATATGCGAATCACTAGCCACCATCCTATGTCATTTATGATCATGTTTCACCTATTTGCTAAGTTTGAATGGTATGCATGTTTTGAGGTTCATAATGTAACATGCAAGTTTAAGTGAACACATTTATGCCTCATATGCCACCATGTTTAACTTGTGGCCAACCTTATTACCTTATGCCCTTTTTGTCATGTTTTGCCAAGTTCCCCCTTTTGATCTATGTTATGTTATGCGAAACGTACATGCGATGGGGATGCGTTGGGTTTGGGTAATATCAATGACATGAAACATGATTTTGAAATATGACATGAACATTGACTTGTGATTATGTTGTAAACATAATAATGGACATGACACTTAGAAAATATGAGTGTGGCCAACTCGAGGTTGGGTTGAGTTTGTAGCATAAATCTACCCGGAACCGACCGGCTTAACTAGTGGCTACAAGCAATAGGACCCAATGTAGTAGTTGGTCATGTCGCACTTGAAACCCGAGGTTAGACCAAGTTGTGGTGTAAAGCTACCCGGACCCGCCCGGCTTAACTAGTAACCACAATAAGGTCTTGGGTGAATTAAATTAATTAATGCCACATGGTAGGGTTAAGTCATGGACCACTTGAATACTTAACCAATTAAACATGATGGGTTGACGCGGTTAAGTCATGAACCTTGGGTACACTTAACCAACTTGATTGGGTAGGGTTAACCACATTTAACCCGCTAGAAACCCTAGTTACGTGGTCCTTTTCACCAGTAACCCTCTTGATTGTATCATGATACCCTAGGGACTAGGCTAGGGTGGGGCACGATTACTGGGTTGACATGTAAGCGACCAAAACGACGGCTGAGTAGGTGCGCCAGTGTAGGTTCAGGAGGACCATGGTCGTGCACATGGTCCGGAGTTGAAAAAGCAGACACGGGCACCCGTAGGTTTAGACTGTGCGTGCTTGATTTGTGTCCGTGGTTGGCACCCTAGGGCTGATACACCCTAGGGTGGACCTAGCACAGTTTGACTACACTTCGTGATTGGGCCGTATGACACCGACACTTAACGAGTTAGGCTTTTAGGGAGCCGATCGACTAGACCGAGTAGTTGGACCTCGATTTAGGTCATCTCATGATGTGGGCCAGCTTTGGGCCAAGGGATCATTTCTTGTTTATACTTGACATGGATTGGAATACTAGTACACACCTGGTGCAACTTAACCTTGTATATGCGATGCCACACTTGATCTATCTTGTTAACTTTTCACCATGCCAGTTATCACCCTATGTTTCATCTCTGCTTTACATGTCCAGTTAACTTTATTAGTTTTTATACTAAAAGTAGATAGGACTTACCAGTCTTTTTGACTGTCCCGTTTTCTTTCGCCTCTTTTCTTCCGTTCCCCCCCCCCCCCCAGGTTTACAGGGTGGGAACACTGGTACCTAGCTGGATCTTTAGCTGCTTTTCTGGATAGCTCATGTATGGTTTGGACTTGAGCATGCTATGGCTTTATTCCACTTTGGGGATAGTTATCTTATGTTTATTTTCAGTTTTCAGTTTATGTTCTAGACTTTGTTTTGTGGAAAAATAATGACCAAGTACTTTGATGTAACTTGACTATGGTTTTGAAATGTTAGTTTTATCCGCTGCTTTATTTACTCTGTTTTACTTATATGTTCTGTCTTGTGATATCTGCATGCATGTTTACCTCGTTTAACGCCCCTCCAAAGCTAGTGTCCTTGCAAGAGTGACATTGGAGGAGGTGGGGTGTTACATTTATTGCTACTTGTAGTTTATTCTATTTTATTTTCTTTCCGTTTATTTCTGTATTCATCCGTAACTTTTTCATACATACTCCGTTCGTGAAGTTCCAAACATGAAAGTTGACCAGATTTTCATCACGAACACAGTGGTGCTAGTTTCATGGTCAAATTCCATTATTTGCAAAAATTCCATTTTTGAACTATAACTAAATTACCAAATTAATTATTGTCAATTTTTGAATTGTTACATTCTTCCCTCATTAAATGAAATTTCGTCCTGAAATTTACCCATGACTAAGTCATGGTGTTGGCACCTAATTATCTTATACTATACAACCAATTAGTGTACATCCTATTTTGCAACCAAACGTGTGCATATTCACAGTATACAACATGAATTGAAACTATAAAATATGTATGCATAATGATTCTAAATCAGATCCTCCTATATGTTTGCTTTCATTTTGAAAATACTTTCTGAGAACCTGATGCAAACATCCTAAACTATACTAGCAGTTCTATATGAATGTAGCTTTTGAAAACATTTTTCATCCAAAACCCTCAAACAGCTATGAATAGAGGTGTGAAACAACCAAGTTTTGCATCTAAACCCTAACATCCAATACATCAACATATCTAAATTGCTTTCTATTAGTTTCTTCTATATCGCAAAAAGGAAATTTGTAACACCCCTAAGTCCCACATCGTGGAAGCCTGTGGGAAGTTGGTACTTATATAGTAGAGCCCATCTCTTACTAACGCCGAGGGCTTTTGAGGAACAAAACCCCAAACCTATACGGTGGCTAAGTTGGGAACAATATCTTACATGAACGGAGGTGCGGGTTGTTACAATGGTATCAGAGCCAATACCCAGCCGGAATTATGGCTCCTGTGTGGACCACAACGCCTGGGTGAGGTGTTTGTGAGCCAACGGGGACGTTGGGCTCTGTAGGAGGGGGAGAATGTAACACCCCTAAGTCCTACATCGTGGAAGCCTGTGTGAAGTGGGTACTTATATAGTAGAGTCCATCTCTTACTAACGACGAGGCCTTTTGAGGAACAAAACCCCACACCTATACGGTGGCTAAGTTGGGGACAATATCTTGCGTGAACGGAGGTGCGGGTTGTTACAAAATTTAAGCGGAGAATTTCAACGTTTTTACCGCTTAACAATTCTCCAATTACCATCCTACATTGTTATTCTGCCTCAATTACCTAAAGTACTCCGAAAATTTCCATCTGTAAACTACAAAGGAAGCTTAAAACAAGCTTTAAAACATAAAACGAGTTAAAAAACAACTCGGGTTATAGAAAGCGCAACCGGAACACCTACGCACAGTGCATCATTGGCAAGGTACGAAAACAGCATTTCCATGGCTAAAACGACCTTTCTCTTATTACCGTTAATGCCTTTACGCATTGTCTCCCTAATGCACTACAAAAACGCACAAACGAATCATCCAAAATCTTCCTTACACCTTCCATGTGACCATAAAATAGGAATTTTTCATAAAAATAAATTTATGCTACTTTAAAAATTCATCTAAATTTTGGAATTCCTTTGGTGCTGCTTTACTTTTTATATGAGATTTGCACAAAAACTAAGATTTTGGTAACATTCGTTTTACTATATTTAAACCATCTATTTTATACAAAAAAGACGTTTAAATATATGTAAGTTACCAGACCCAAATCTATGTTTTTGCATAAATCAAATAAAATAAAAAGAAAGTAAATAATACCAAAAAATTTAAATTAAAAGAAAGGATTTTTCTCAAGCGAACATTTGCAAAAAGTTTCAAAATGTATTTTGCGGAAAATTAAATGACTTAGGTCACATTTCGGCGTAAAAAGGAAGTCGGTTACGTAGAAAAATGAAGAAACCACACACAAAGCTCAAAAATAAATTTTAGCTTAGAAGGGAATAAGCAACAAACAAGAAATATACCTGTGATGAAACAATGCAAAACCTGCCCTTCGCTTAAATTTATCTACTACATGATTCTATTTTTTCAAGCTCAAAAACAATTGTTAGCTAGATAGAGAAAAATAAGATTTCATTTCTGGTTCGAATATAAATAAGCGTGAATGACAAACACAATCTTTCCAAAAGATGAAACCTCATAGCATCATTGTGTGATTTATCAAAAACAATGAACACTAACAGTTACAAGCAGGAACCATAACTTAGCCAAGAAACAAATGCTAGAAAAGAAAATAAAACAAAGACAACAACACTGAAAATTTAAAACATTACCTAAAAACAATGAAATGCCTTGCTTCGTGGATAGAGCTCGAACCATTTCCACAACTTTTGACTCATCATGTCATGGTAGCAAAATGCTAAATCCTAAGTTGTAGACATTATTGATTTGTTGGAGGTTTCCACGCATTATCCCTTCGGAAAGAGAATTAGAAATGATAAAAGAAACCTACTGCAAAACTGCTTTTCACGAAGAATTCACCTAACAATGTCTAAAGACAAAAGTGGGTAGGTGAAAATACAGAAAGTAATTCTGCAAAATAGTACACAAAAATAATAAGCTGAATCAAGGATGCAACAACCCGAAAATTTGCCGCTTGAATTTACGAGTAAATTTTAAACATTGAAGTGATGAGTTGCAACTAAAATAAATCTCTTTTAAAAAATAAAGAGTGATAGTGAAATAATTTTTAAAACTAAGTGCAAAAACATTTAATTCGATATGAAATTGAAAATGTGACCAGAAGTCGTTTATTAGATTCTCGACCTTTCATTAACTAAAACTTATCAGAAAGGTCATAACGCTCTCGTAAATGCCAACACACATTTTTTATTAATTTAGCATGGTTGTTAAACATGAATATATGCATTCATGTAAGGGAGAATTAAATTTAAAATAAGAGCTTATCATGTAAGCTAAAAGAAAAAACAAGATAAGGACACAAAACATCTTAGGTGTCTATGTGTAGAAACATCTTAGGACACCTAAGTAGGCATGTGTCATCAACTTATGGTTTGCATGAATGAGGATGGACACGTGTCCATGGTCAAAAAACTAAAGTAGCCTTGAGAAATGTTATAAATAGCATGCCATTTTGATAAAGGAAGACATCAAGAAAAATACTCCTACTTAATTTGGTCGGCAACACTCTTTGACGGATGGCTCGATCAATAAGACCATTCACGGTCAGTAAGTCGACAACAAGACGACTAACAACCCAGTTATTCTGGAAGCCTGAGTTAGTTCACCTTGATATCTCTCAAATGTATATCCAAATTGAGTGATTATTTTTTTGTTGGAAAGCTATTTCGAAATGGAAGAATTTTCATTTATATCAGTTTGTGATATTCATAAAGAAGAATTTCCGAAAGTCACATGAAAGTGAAGTAATTTTCTAGTGTATGTTTTTATTTTTAGAAATACATACTCTCAGTTTTAGGGCCATAATTTTTGATTTACTTGGCCAAATTGCGACAATTTTTTATAGTAGAAGTATAATTTAATGTTGAGCAACTTTTCTTTTAATCACTTTTGCCAAATCCTGGAGTAACTTATGGAAAAAACAGTGAGAAGTGAGTGGATTTATTATTTCTGTTTTTCAGGCCAGAAATGATTGGTTCACTTTCAGAGGCCATAACTTTTGATTTACTTGGCTAAATCAACTCTAATTTTGTCACTAGAAAGAAATTTTAATGATGAACAACTTTCATGTTTATCGCTTTTTCTAATTCGAAGAGTAGCCTTGATGAAATCCTATTAGAAGTGTAGTTTTTCGCTGGCTTTGCTCTTTGGATGCAGAAATTGTTGTTTTACTTTAAAAATTCATATTTAAATACCCAACACTCCAAATCCTATCAAATTGGGACTAGAGCCTCCTCATAATGTGGTTAACCAACTATCAAAATTGTGGATGTTAAATCAAAGTGAAAGAGGGTTGAAACATGTCATACCGAAGAGCAACATAGTTTGACGTGAACATTGTGAGTTGCGATGATTCGAAAAAGAGACCTGCTTGCTTTGGAATAATGGTAAGAACTATGTTATTATCTACGAAAGCTTTTTCATGAAGTTAGCAAGGAGTATTGTGAGTATACCCATCATCTAAATGATTACTAATTTCCTATGCTTGTGTTTTGATTTAATGGTTCACATGACTTCATCATTCTATATTGGTTACGATCTTTGCTAATCAACATATGTGACTGATGATTGAGGACATTCATGATTAGTGTTCAAACGACATTTGAATAGTCTGTGTTTAACCGAGGTATGATTAGTGTTTAAATGAGGTATGAGTAGTGTGTAAACGAGGAATGAATACTGTTTAATCGAGGCATGAATAGTGTGTGTTTAAACGAGGTATGATTAGTGTTTTAAACGAGGCATGAATTGGGTGTGTTTTAACGAGGTTATGAATGGTGTTGAACTTAACTATTTCAGTTCAATCTTTGAAGATCTTTCCAAAATATATTAGAGAAATATAAAGGTGGTTTCAGATTTGTTTATGAAGGAGTTTTTGCATAAAGAAGATGATTAGTATTTATAATAAAAGATGTTTGTCTTTTGAAAGAAAGTTCTAGAAGAGATATATAGATGTCTTTCAAAATGATTATTTACAAAAAGTATTTTACCCTTACATGATATAAAGAGTATTTTGGAAGTAAACATTAATTTTAAATGTTTTGCGTAAAGAAAAACTATGTTGGCTTGATCCTTTATTTATTTGCTTACCCAATTAGATATAGGTACGTAGGCAGTCACAAGGGGGTAGTGATGCAGCTACTTTATTAATAAAATATTTTTTTGTTTATTATTTGATATTTCGTCTTATGTTGGTGCATTTTTCATGTTTATTATTTAAGTCATGCTAACGTGTTTATCAATTGTAACAACCCGGAAAATCTGAACCAATTTAAAACTTTAAAATTGGCTATTTTAGTGGATTTTAAATATTTAAAATAAATTATTTTAAATAATAATGACGAAAAGTATGTTTGAATCGACATTTGAAAATAAATATAATTATTTTTAATTATAAACAAGGCTTGAAGTGGCGCGGCAGTTTCAAAATTCGAATTTGAACTTTGACTGACTGTACCGGGTGCAAATTAAAACGGATTTTAGTGAAACCAAAATATTTAAATCTGTTAGTGAATATCTTTCTAACGAATCTGAAAAATCGAAGTTTCATAGTGGGAATCAAAAGTTATGGCCAAATGAATTTTCAGAAAGGTCGCTATAGAATTTATATAGCCTGTGAAAATAGACATTTTGCAAATGACCTTAGAATTCGACGAAACCACTTTTGTTGGATCCGGGATGTCAAATTATTGCTAGGTTTCAAATTTAATAATTTTTGAAGTTAGTATGTGAGCGTGACAAAGGAAAATGTGTTTGGTCAATTTTTGTTAAATTGGATCGACCAGAAAAGGGTCATTTTTCAAACGGTCTCAGAATTCGATGAAACTAGTTTTGTTGGGACCGTATCGTCAAAACATAGCTAGATTTATTTTTCTGGAATATTTAGGATCAGTATGTGGCCCCGGCAATTTGAAATGTACGTTCAAAACAAATATTGAATGTTTCATATTTTAATTTGAAGAATAACTGACTGAAATAGTCGAATGGGCCTACGGAACATATCCTATTGTGTTCAGAATGGGGGTATTTAGCTGGGAACGATAGTCATTGGGTTTGGATTGGAGCTAGTATGTGAAGAGCGGTATTTTTGAAATTTTAAAAATATATAAATATAAAAAAAAAATTCTGGCCAGTCATAAATTGACACACCCGACATTCTCTCTCCCCGCTACGATTAAAGGCGGAAGTCGCTCCTTACCTTCTCTCCTCCATTCCTCCTACACGCAAAAATAGATATAGCTTCTTTGGAACTTTTTGAAGAGCTCGGCGAGAGCTTCAAATCCATACCCACCACCACCAGTTTCGTCGCCAGTAGGAGGAGAATCACCTCCACGAAGTCTGGCGCTTCAACTCACCGCCGACGCCAGCACAGGCCATCGCACTGGGCCCCACTGCCGGCGCATGTGCGCCCCTCTTCCCCCTTCGCTGCTGCATCGCCCGATCGTCCAACCGTTACGCGGATTGATCGCAAAATCCTTACCGAGTTTTGAACGTTTCTGGAGAGGTACGGTTTATTTTATTTTGAATGATTAATAGCACTTTAAAGCGATACAGTTTATGATTTTACAATAAAAATCATATCTTTTTCGTTTGTGATCGAAATTCAGTGAAACAAGAGACACCAAGACCGTGAGGACGTCTTCTACGTTCTAGAAGGGACCGGATATTTTTCTGAGCCTTCTACATTTTTTGGTGGAGTGGAACCCAATGTGGGATTTCTGAATTATAAATGATATGGAAACAACGATTTATAAATTATTTGGTCGAAGAATGAGTTATATAAGCGTTGTACACCTCATGTAAAAGCGTTGTATAAGTTGTATGTTCGATTCATAAGTTATATATGCGTTGTAGAAGTGATATATGCGTTGAAATAAATTGAAATGATATTGAAATGAAATCGAAATATAGTTATATACGTATATATATATATATATATACTCCCCTCGTCCACAGACCATGGACGAAATATATTGGTTGTGATATTGTTTGGATTATTGGTTGATGTGAAAATTTGGTGAATATCATGAATGGTTGATTTGAAAAGATTGATTGTGGTTGAAATCCAAATAGGATTAGTATATGGGAAAATTCGTCTGTGTACGAACTAGATATTGAAAATCCCCATTGTTAAAAGCTGCGAGGCTTTAAGGTAGAGCGAGGAGCCGTACTAGGGACGGTGCCGGTTTTAACTACCCTACCGTTATGCTGCCGAAATTTTCTGGAATATTTCTGTGTTTGATTTAAATTCATGTGTTGAAATAAAATTCATGTGTTGAAATAAAATTCATGTGTTAAATAGAAATTCATGTGTTGAATAAAATTCATGTGTTGAATGGAGTTCATGTATTGAATAAATTCTTTGAAAAATAAAAATAACATTTTTATCATATATATAAACTATATAAAATATTAGTGTTTTAAATAAATTGTTTTAACACCAAAAGTAACATTTTTACCTTATATTTAAACTATATAAAATAATCATGTTTTGAAATAAATTGTTTTACATTAAAAATCACATCTTTATGATATATATAAACCATATAAAATAATCCTGTTTTGAAATAAATTGTTTTACAATAAAAATCACATTTTTATTATTATATATATATATATATATATATGGACCATAGAAGAAATTCATGTGTTGAATAAAGGACTAGAACAATAAAAATCATATTTTTATCGTATGTGTGAAGTCGAAAACATTCATGTGTTGAATATATATAGATTGAACAATAAAATCTACATTTTTATTGTGAATATGAAGTGTTAAAAATGGTGAGTCAATATCTGTTGGATAAAAATATCATTTTTATCAAATATATGAAGTGAATAGAGTTTTGAAATCGAAGAATGAATTATATATATATATATATATATATATATATATATAAAATAAATCGAATAACGAAGCTGCAGTTCGTGTTTTGAAACCGTGATTTCAAATGATTAGTGCGGTAGATCCGACCATTGGATTTTCCCCAAATCGAAACCGTTGGGTTCGCTTTGAAAATATCTTTCCAACGACACCCAATTTGTAAAGATCCAACGGTTGGATTGTCTGGAATGTTTAATTCAAATCTGAAGAAAAACAGTGCCAGAATCGATTATATTTATATATTTATATATATAAATATAATTAAAATAAATCGAATAACGACGTTGCAGTTCGTATTTTGAAATCGAAACTTCAAACGAGTGTACCGGGAGATCCGACCGTCGGATTTTCCCAAAACTGAAACTGTTGGATTCGTTTTGAAAAGATCTTTCTAATGATATAAAATTTGTGAAGATCCAATGGTTAAATTTTTAGAAATGTGTAAATCAAATCTAAAGAAAAACAGCGCCATGGCCGCGTTAATGGCCTGAAGCGTCGTTTGAATGAATTGGCTATTTTTAAATGAATAAAAATAGCGATAAATCGTTATAAAATATTGTAAACAATATGGAATGGAAATAAACCGAATTTACCCGGTTTATTGGATATTTGATAATTGAATGCGTTTGGCGTGAAAATTACATTTAAGAACAAAATTATTGATGACGAATAATTTAACCATTGAAATGAATTGATTTAAATTCTAAATATACGTGGATTATTTGAAAAGGCCGAGTTAAATCTCATTTCAAATAATTGATCGGCGATAGGAAGACGGTGGTTGAAGACCGGAGATCTTCACCTCGGTTGGTTGATTACTGATGTCTTGATTGGGAGGCATCCTGAAATATTGATAATAAGTGGTGATCTTCCAGACGTACTTGGAGATCGATGGATATGCGAGGTATATAGTGCCTCTGGTTTCGTTCAGACCCAGAACGAACTTGTAAATGGACTGTGTGTCTGACATTGGATTTTGTTCTATGCTGATTGATCTTTATTAAATATATATCTGTTTGGCGGTGGAGAATTCGTTCTCTTGCTTAACGCCCTTCTTTGAGACGTACGAGCTCAGAGGTTATATATCGATAGAAATCATTCGCATGGAGTGAATTGCCTGTGTGGCATGCCTAAGTGGCAGATGATCAAGGCTTCTATTGAAAAGAAAAGTCTTGTGGTTGATGATCAAAGCACTGCCTGTGTAGCATAGCTTTGTGTATAACGTTGATTCGCGAGCCTCACACCCCGGTATGAACCAGAAACGGGAGAGGACATCAGGGAGGGTATGCGTTTCCTTCTAGTTAGGGTGGTGTCAGTGACCTAGCAGCCCTGACATTTATATTATTTTCACCTGTGTGGTTGTTGCTGTTGCGAGGCGCCTCAGATATATCAGTGACTATGCGGAGCCGATGGAGTCATTTGGCTCATTTACGCCCCAAAGGGCAGGGAAACACGGTGTTTAGGCATTTTAATCCACATCGGTGGACCAGCCCTGACGATCCAAAGGCTTGACTGAGTACTTGCCAGAGGCGCGGGCTAGAGCGTCTCGAATTCGGTAAGGACTATCTTTTGCCTTGGTTCATGACGGGAATCCAATTTCCAAATACGACATGTGCGGTTTTGGATTGTATACCTATATATGGCGACATAGTGGTATGGGGCATTAATGCCGTCTATGATTGATACTTATGATTTGAAATTGTTTTTGAAACATATAAGTACTAGTAATAATATCAAATGATTTGATTTGCTCGTATCAAGCATATTTTGGTCATTATAAAGTAAAAACTCTATCCTCCGGTTTGCGTTGCATTGTGTGATGGGAGCTGAGTCTTATAATGGCTTCATTTTTATAAAAAGCATTGCGATGTTTAAAAGATTTACTTGTTGTAAAGCACTGGAAATCCAATGGAGTAAACCCATTCCGCGAAAGTGGCGTGGTCCTGTGATTGGCCATATTATAAAATATGTTAAGTAGACTTCTCATACCAGTCCCATGACTGACTCGTAGTTTGTTTCACTTGCAAACTCGGTTGCCCCTTTTTCTACACGGGCAGCCTTGTATTCAGGTTTTAGCAGGCTCTTTCTGGATAGCTGGAGCTGAAGATGGATTCTACCATTTATCTCTTTTTATGTTGTTCAGCTCCTGTTGTACATATTATGTTTTGTTTTCCGATGTAGACATTTATGTATAGCTGAACTGTATTTTGTGCTAAGTATGATCCTGTATACTGTGTAACTCTGATGATTATGTTTATCCAGTGTATTCTATTGTACATTATCTGGTGTACTTATTTATTTTTGTTCTGCTGTTATCTGTTTATGTGTTATATTCCAAAGATTACCCTTGCCACCGTCGTACAGGGTTTTGGGGTCGTCACATCAAGTGTGTAGGAATGAATATCGATTTCCATTTCATTAGAGTTACACAATGGTAGATTTACGGTAATTGTGTTTTATTCATATTTAAGCATAAAAGGTTAATAATATAAGATGTAATTATTAAAATTTTATTCAGAGCATTTAGTGATGTTGTATATTTATCAAAAAATGGTAACTATCATTGTTTTTTTTTGGACGGAAGGATTTTCGGCAATTTTTACTGGTCCGAAATTCCGAGGAGTTACAAGTGGTATCAGAGCACAGGTTAGGTGCCTAAATAAATATCCATATAAGATTAGAAGATCATTCAAGAGACATTTAAATGAAGCTACTTTTTTAATAAATAAAATTGTATAGGGTAAGGTACCATTCCTCTGACCAGGGTTATGAGTAGTATTTATTTTGCATGTTTAACTTTTAATGTTTACACTAACAAGTATAATATGTTGATTCATTATCAAGCACCACATATAGTGAGATTTAACAAAATTGTAAGCGTATGTGACTAGTTATAAAGTTACGTAGGAATGAATGAAGTGGCATATAAATGGAGGTATGTAGTAGCATGAAATGGATGCAATGGAGTGGCTTAAAAGGAATATGGAACAACAACTTACCAAGGAAGGAATTTAATGACCTTGGGCAGATAAACTTGAGGTTGATCAAGATGAGTAAATTCAACACTACAGTCATGCAAAATCGAGGTGAGAATTTTTATAAGATGTTAGAATTATTGAGCATTGATGATGTTAGCTTAGCTACTAAAAGATCTTTCAGCAATTCCATGATAACTTTTGATTATTTGATTGGATTTAACATATCTTAATGGGAAGCCAGAATAATTATATATAAAAAAATACTTACATCATATATATTTTAAAAGTTTGCTGTCTCAAAACATTGTTACAAACTGACTATGTGTTTGAAAAAAAAAAGTTTGACATCTTTCAATACCAATGTCGTAACTAGTGTCCTATATAAGACTTTGAGATACATCAAGTAATATGAAAAGATTGATATAGGGGTTTATAATTAAGATGATTTTCGAAGTTGAAAGAGTGGATTTTCCAAAATGAAATGGTTATCCATGTGGAAGTAATGATTACAAACTATAAAAGAACTTTGAGAAAATACTTTGTTTAAACTTATCAAAGTTTTTTATTGATTATTTCACCAATGATGGATACCTTCGGATGACGATGACAATGTGCGGTATAAGACAATGGACCTTGGGTAATGCATTACTACTCTATGTGGTATTGAGCCAGTAGAGTACATCCTATTTGATGACGGGATGCCAACCGCAATAGGATAAAATATCCTAGATTGAGTCTATGGCTTGGATCCACTTTGATGAATATAATCATGTTGTAAAAAAATTGAAGATATTACATGGGATGTCTATATTATTCAAACACCCCACGTCCGTTAGTGTCACTCACTAAGGGAATGCGTTAAGTTTCGTGAAGCGCTATAGGTAAACAGGCACAAAATAATTACAAGACAGAGATAAATAAGGCAGCAGCGGAAAATTTAAACTTTTATTTCAAACATAAGTCATAACTCCGTGGTCCACAATTTCATAAGTCACAAAAACCATTACAATAAAAATACTAATATCTTGCACCATCAGAGTACATAAGTAAATAAAAAGCATCATTTCCCCAATAAAAAGAGTTAAGCCATAGTAGAGTGAAGAACTTGAGCCATACTTCAGAAGTAGCTCCTAGCAAGATGATATCTGATTCCTGATTAAGTCTGATTATTTCCTCCCTGAGAACCTTAGGGGGGGAACGGATGAAAGAAGGAGAGACAACAGGATCAAACATAAAGTCTGGTGGGTCTAGTTACTTTTAGCTAGTAGATAATTAAAAGTAACATGATAGGCATATAAAGTGGATACGAGAGAAATCACTACATAAATGGAAGGTATGACAAGGTAAGCAAGTTAAGGTATTTGTGCCTTACTAATGATAACTCTATGTTATTACTAGTATAACTGAAATGAAACGATTCCTTCCACTATAAGTTGGTAAGCTTAGGTGATACGTCCAAGTATACCCTAACCACTACCTTAATCGATTGGCTCCCTACCTTGTAGATATCATGTGCTGGCCCCACAGTAGGAGGTATCACTTCCTAAAGTGTCAACCCATGGTGTGCACAAATATATCTACTGGTGTCACGGTTGTCTTAGCACTCTCTTCCCGGCCCATGCACGCACATGTCCCCGATCGGTTTGTGCCGCCCACATCATCCGCCTCGTTTGGATCTCTTACAACCAATCAGTAAGCGTTCCCCTTCTCCGCCTAGTACGGAGGTCTTTACTTGATACCACTTTGGGTTACTGACTGAAATGGGTCCCTCTCAATATAAAACAAGCTCTCCCCCTTGTCTTGTATCCACACTAGGTTTTTCTACTGACTATGTATACCTTTAGGTGTCTTTAATTACATAGCCCTATACTAGTTATGCTTACCCTAAAGGGTGTCTTTAATTACATAACTTTCTTACATCATCTACCGTTATGTATACCACTTAGCTGTCTTGAATTACATAACCCTGTTGCACTATCTACTGGTTATGTATACCACTAGGTGTCTTTAATTACATAACCTTATTGGGTTAAGTATGTGGGCCTATATATATATATATATATATATATATATATATTACCCATCCCCTCTAAGTTACTTAACCTCCCACTCCCCATCCAATTTTACTTAACCCTAACTTAAGTCCATAGTCATATTGAATTAGGTTAAGTAGTCCATTTCTTTACCATGTCCAATTATGGTTATAATGGGCTAGACCTCCCACATAAGGCCTACAACGTGTGGATGTTGGATATGCTGGTCGGGTCTAGGCAGTCATATTCCACAGTTGGGCCTAACCTCGTGTCTTAGCCCGATTCATATTTGCATACTTAGACCTCCCACATTGGGTTCAACATTAGTGGCTGCTGGATATGTCGGTCGGGTCCGGGCAGACTTCAGCCACTAATGTAACCTAACCTCGTGTCATAAGTACAATTGATGATTCCAAATTGTAAATTACTAAACATTCCAAATTAATTCAAATATACCTATGTCATTATAGGTAACTATTTCTATGTTTTCCCCATTTGATTTACATGTCCCATTTTCTATTAAACATTACATAAATCATGCCAATTTTAATTCTCTTTTTCCCTGTTTTCTATCTTACATATTCGTACGTATTTTGGCGACATCTAGGCTATAAAGTAGCCTAGCTATAATAATTAGAAGGGAATATGACGAGGTGATAGTTTCAACATGTTGTGACATAAACATGATCATAAACTGGCATAGTAACAAAGTGAATGGACATGTGATTAACATCATAACTAAGTGGGCATAATTAATAACTTGTGGCAGTTACTATGATGTTTAAGCAAGCATAATGAGATCTAGATCTAACATTAGGTGTTCAATTACCTAGATCTAGCATAGTCATGGCAACATGTTTAGATCAAAAGGTAGATTCACATGTCAAGTTTACAACATATATCAATGTATCACAATATGACAAGTGAAAGGTAATTAGCATGAAAGTCTAGATCCAAGTAATGTCACAATTATCTAAATTAATAGATGTACTTCCATCGTAACATGGTACAAGTCAAGATCTATATAAACATCATAATCGAATCACCACAATTATATTAGATCTAGGAAATTAGATCTTGTCATGTCATAGGATAAAGTTTCATATCAACACAGAATCATACTTTACAACATATCCAATTCATTATCTATTAAAGCATACTTTTATTTATCTAAACCTAAAAGTAATCTAGAAACTCGCTGAGTTAGATTTAGAGAATTGAGAGAGAATAGATCTGAATTCTGAATTCTGAATTTGATTAGCTGAACCATTGTTGTAGAATTTGATCTTCTAATTTAACTTGATGGAGAAGAAAGGCTAGTTTTAATTTAGATTAGAGCAGCATGGAGGCGCCATGGATGATAACAATGAGATTAGGGTTAGGTTTAGGTGTTTATTTATAGATGTATTAGGTGAATTAGGACCTTTAGATTAGATTAGGAACCATCCAGACCAGAAAAACACGTCATCCAGCCAATCCCAGCAAAACATGTCATCATGGAACTCTCCAGAATTCTGCAGATCTGGCTCGGCCTGGGCCCACTTCCCAAGTGCGCCAGTGCAATTTTGTTCTGGTGCACTTCACAAGTGCGCCAGTTATTCTGGCCCATTTCCTGATTGTTCTGCCCAACTTCTATTGTCCATAACTCCTTCATACAATATCTGTTTTACGCAAACTCGAACTCTATCTCAAGCAGAATTCCAAGATGAACGCAATGGCGTAACCTGTTTCACTTAATTCTTCTCTTAAAAATTAATTATCTTTAATTATTCCTTATGTCATGTTTTAAAATTACGGGTTGTTACATTCCCCCTACTTAAAGGATTTCGTCCCCGAAATCTTGAAGCTGAAAGGAATGTATGTCCTACCATCCATCATCCATCTACTCATCCATCAATCACGGGCATCCACTGTTCTTAAAAGATTTCTAATGCTTTCATGAACATATGCAAAGTGTGTGTATATGTCCTTATCCTAATGCAAAATCAAGCGGTCTACTGATTCTGTCGACCTCCTTAATGCAAAACATGATAGTGCCATGCGTCCATTATGTATGCAAAAGAATCATAATGATACATATCATTTCTATATGAGTGCACAACCATTCATCCAAATGCGACATCTATATGCTAGTTCATCCATTTTTATCCATAAAAAAAAGAAAATGCACACACATTTGTATGCAATATGAGTGTGATTGAGCCGATCTTAGTGCCTAATGTGTGTATATATGCGTCCACAGGCAACCACTAGCAAACACTTGCATTCATCAAACATAACATGTTTCAAACACATGTTTACATCCATAGGATTCCTACCATGGATAAGACATACTCTATTGACAGAAACAAGTATTGATAAGATTTAGGAAAAGGAGTTAAGAACATTCCCTCAAAAAGAAAAGGGTATGAAGCACGAATCTTATCTTTAGGTTCCCAAGTCGCATCTTCTGGATTATCTCCCCATTGAACCTTTAGCAACTTGATTTCCTTATTGCGTAGCTTCTTAATCTCTGACCCAAGAATACGGGTGGGGAGTCGTCTGACTATCGCCTCCCATTCCACTTCGATTTCTTCCAACATGCTCGGCTCAACAACTTTCGCGGTGTCATTTAGGCACTTTTGTAGATGAGAGACATGGAAAACGTCATGAACACCTGATAAATTTTCTAGGAGCTTTACTCTGTAGGCCGTTTGGCCAATCTTCTCGGTTATGGAAAAATGTCCCACAAACCTAGGTGCCAACTTCCCTACCGATCCGAAGCGAACCACATTCCTCAAAGATGATAATTTGATAAAAACTAGGTCTCCTACTTTGAATTCGCTGTCAGTCCTTATCTTGTCTGCATAGGACTACTGCCTATCTTGAGCTGTCTTCATCCGTCGTCGAATAAGGTCAATCTTTTCAGACGTTTCCCTAACCATATCTGGTCCAAGCAATAATCTTTCTGTAGATTCCCACCAACAAGTTAGCGATCTACAGGGTCGTCCGTACAATGCTTCGAAGGTTGCCATACCGATACTAGCTTGATAGCTGTTATTATATGTAAACTCTACTAAAGGAAGATGCTCTTCCCAAATTCCTCTGAAGTCGAGGATACACAGCCTTAAAAGATCTTCTAGAATTTTGTTCACCCTCTCCGTCTGCCCATCGGTTTGAGGATGATAAGCGGTGCTCAAACACAACTGTGTACCCAATGCTTCTTGCAAGCTCCTCCAAAATTCGCTGGTAAAGATGGGTTCACGACCGCTCACGATGTTGGAAGGAACTCCATGCAGACGAACTATCTCACGAACATAAATTGCTGCCAACCATGGTGTCGTCCTTTTACTTTTAACTGGAATAAAGCGAGCACTCTTGGTGAGTCTATCCACTATCACCCAAATACTGGTATTACCTTTCTTCAATCTAGGCAAACCATCTATGAAATCCATAGAGACGCTCTCCCATTTCCACTGCGGAACCTTCAACGGATGAAGTAATCCACCGGGCTTCTTTTGCTCAGCTTTGACTTGCTGGCAAACCAAACATTGAGAAACAAATTAGGCCACATCCCTCTTCATCCTAGCCCAAAAGAAAACCCTCTTCATGTCTCTGTACATCTTGTCATCGCCTGGATGTATGGTCATCTTAAAATGGCGGGCTTCTTCTTGGACTGCCTTTAACAAGCTTCCAGTTTGAGAAACACAAAGTCTTCCATCTCGTCGCAACCACCCCTTTTCATCTATGGCATACCTACTGAGGTGACTAAAAGTCTCCCCTCTTCTGAGTTTATCCATGATGTCCAGAATCTATGGGTCACCTTGTTGCGAAGCTCCTATCTGCTCCACAAGAGTCGGTCGTATCTCCAAGGATGCAAATAAATTAGGAAAAACTTCGATGGAGGATCTAAAATCAAAAGCTGATATGAACTCCAAGTTCTTTCTTTCAACAAACAAAGGACTCGGGGCTACCCTCTGCCTACTTAATGCGTCTGCCACCACATTACCCTTGCCAGTGGTATAAGCAATCTCAAAATCATATGAGGCTAAGAACTCCATCCATCATTGTTTCCTTAGGTTTAGATCCTTCTGGGAAAATAGATACTTGAGAGATTTATGATCGGTGTATAACTTGAACTTCTCTCCAAGTAAGTAATGACGCCACGTCTTTAACACAAATACTATGGTCCCTAGCTCTAGATCTTGCGTGGGGTAGTTCTTCTCATGAACTCTCAACTGTCTACCCCCATAACATATTACTTTTCCTTCTTGCAACAGAACCGCACCAAGTCCTGTACTATACGCATCGTTGTAACCAGTAAACACTTTACTACCTTCGGGCAAGGTCAAGACTGGAGCTGTTGTTAGAGCCCTTTTAAGTCATTGGAAAGCAATGTCATAGTCTATGTCCCATGAAAATGTCAAATTCTTCTTTGTCAGCCTGGTGAGAGGGGCTGATATTTTTGCGAAGTCCTTAATGAACTTCCTGTAATAATCTGCCAACCCAAAAAAGCTTCTCACCTCAGTTGCATTTTTAGGAATATGCCAATCTTGTACTGCAACCACTTCGTGGGATCTACAACTATCCCTTCTTTGGAGACTACATGCCCCAAGAATCTCACCTCTTTTCTCTAGATTGGCATTTGGAGAACTTTGCTTTTAGCTGATGGTCACGGAGAGTTTTCAGAACTTTTCCCAAATGCTGGGCATGCTCTTCTTCACTCTTGGAGAAGACCAAAATATCATCAACAAAGACTACGACGAATTTATTTAGGAACTCCCGAAACACCCTACTCATTAAGTCAACAAAATAGGCGGGTGCATTTGTCAACCCAAAAGGCATAACTAGCCATTCAAAGAAACTGTCTGGAGTTCTGAAAGCAATCTTATCTATGTTGTTCTCAGCCACCCTCAGCTGATGGAACCCCGTAGCCAAGTCCAACTGAGAAAATACCAAGGCACCAACAAGCTGATCAAATAATCATCAATCCTCGGAAGCGGGTGCATATTCTTCTTGATGAGCTTATTTAACTCTCTATAGTCAACACACAAACGAAGCACCCATCCGCTTTAGTTGTGAATACTACTGGAGCACCCCACTTAGATATGCTAAGTCTGATAAACCCTTTTTCAAGTAGCTCCTCTACTTTCTTACTCAGCTCCCTCCTTTCTCTTGGATCCATGTGGCGCACTGGTAATGCGACTGACTTTGCATTGTCCACCAGATATATGCGGAAGTCGATCTCACATCTTGGAGGTAAACCCCATACCTCATCAAAAACATCGGAGTAATCTCGAACCAGTGGAACAGTTTGCAAATCATCTATGGATGCATCTAGAGACTCTAGGAGGCTAAGCATAACAGACCGTTGAGGGTCACAAGAAACTTCGATGGTCTTTCCATAATGTGTCAGGAGTCTAACAGCCCTCTTCTCACAATCCAAAATGGCCTATATGTGGTAAGCCAGTCCATTCCTAGGTTCAACCCATAGCCCATAATCCCGAGCACATACGCGTCGCATTCAAATTCGATGCCCAACAGATATTTTCAAACCCCGACAAATCATCAACAAATGAGCCGAACCACCAATGGGGTTTGAAACAACTATGGAATCTACTATCATACTAGTAATTAAAGGCAGAGATTCAACCATAGAACTAGATATAAACGAGTGTGAAGCACCAAAATCAAAAAGTGTTCTAACTGGAAAGTTTGAAAGAGTAACTAACTTTCTACGGAAAATTTTCTACCTCTTTCAGGAGCACCGATTGCGAGAGCATGCACCTGCCCTCTAGAAGTCCCTGCTCTTTGCCCTTGTCCCTGCGATCTCTGTTTCTATGGGCACTCCTTATAGAAGTGTCCAACCTCTCCGCAACTAAAGCAATTGGTCTTCCTTCTCTTGCAATCTTTGATCAGGTGGTCCTCCTTTCCACAATTGTGACATTTTCTCTTATCCTTTCCTTTAACATCTTTTCCCCTTTCTTCTGTTGTTGCTATTGCTGTTGCTGCCCCTTCTTGGGCCACACCTTCTTATTCTGCGATGTCCGCTCAGCTTTCACTTCCTTCTTTTCTCCCTTGTCCTCCTCATGCATTAAGTCCATATCAAAAAGCTTTTCAAACGTGCCCCCCATTGGAATATGGGACATTGCTAGCCTATACAGAGGCTCATTCGGCCCTTTAGCAAACCGCAAAGCCCTTTTGTGCGGCATATCCACCAACTCTAAACTGAACCTTGCCAATTGGTTGAACTTGTTCACATATTCCTTCACCGTCAAATTTCCTTGTTTGAGAGCTAAGAACCTCTCCATCTGTATGCTTTGCTCCGCTTGGGAAAGAAATTTTATTTCGAACCTTTGTCTAAAGTCTTCCTAAGTCTCTACTAGACGTCCAGCTTGGGTGACTTCCCACCAAAATGATGCTTCGTCCTTTAACACCCAAGCAACTAATTGGATTTTTCTTCGGTCCTCCACTTCAAAGATTACGAATAAGTCCTCGGTCTCCTTGAGCCAGTTCCGAGCTTCTACGAGTGTCTCGTTCCCATGGAATGGCTTCCCTGCCATAGCACGAAAGTCCTTGCAGATCTTGGCGAAGTTATCTGCTCTTAGAGGGGGAGGAAGAGGAATGACCGGTGTAGATGGGGGAGGAACGTCTCTTTGGCCTTCGGCTGGCGCCGTGGCTTCCAAATATCTACGGAACCATCTGGGTATAGTGACGCCCTCTGGGATATTAGGGATGTTTTGTTCCCCAGACATGATGAAAAAAAGGAAAAGGAAGAAATTTATATAGAGGACCGAAGGATACTACATATGGCTCTTGGGGGAATGTTTTTTAAAATAGATTTTCTTTTTGGAAATGCTTTCTTTAAAACCTTTTTAGGGAAAAAAATTCAAAAACTTTTATCTAATCTGGTAACCTTCATCTCTGATACCAAGTGAAAACACCCCACGTCCATTAATGTCACTCACTAAGGGAATGCATTAAGTTTCGTGAAGTGCTATAGGTAAACAGACATAGAATAATTACAAGACAGAGATAAATAAGGCAGCAATGGAAAATTTAAACTTTTATTTCCAACATAAGTCATAACTCCGTGGTCCAAAATTTTATAAGTCACAAAAACCATTACAATAAAAATACATTTGTCTTGCACATCAGAGTACATAAGTAAATAAAAAGCATCATTTCCCCAATAAAAAGAGTTAAGCCATAGTAGAGTCGAGAACTTGAGCCACACTTCTGAAGTAGCTCCTAGCAAGATGATATCTGATTCTTTATTAAGTCTAATTATTTTCACCCTGAGAATCTGGGGGTGGGGGGGGGGGGGTGGAACGGAAGAAAGAAGGAGAAACAACAGGATCAGATATAAAGTATGGCGAGTCTAGTTACTTTTAGCCAATAGATAGTTAAAAGCAACAAGATAGGCATATAAAGTGGATACGAGAGAAATCACTACATAAATGGCAGGTGTGACAAGGTAAGCAAGTTAAGGTATATGTGCCTTACTAATGATAACTCTTCATTATTACTAGTACAACTGAAATGAAATGATCCCTTCCACTATAAGCTGGCAGGCTTAGGTCAAATGTCCAAGTATACCCTAACCACTACCCTAATCGATCGACTCCCTACCTTGCAGATATCCTGTGCTAGCCCCACAGTAGGAGGTATCATTTCCTAAAGTGGCAACTCATGGTATGCACAACTATATCTACTGGTGTCACGGTCGTCTTAGCCCTCTCTGCCCGGCCCATGCACGCACATGTCCCCGGTCGGTTTGCGACGCCCACACCATCCGCCTCATTTGGATCTCTTACAATCAATCAGTAAGTGTGCCCCTTCTCCGCCTAGTACGGAGGTCTTTACTTGATGCCACTTCGGGTTACTGACTGAAATGGGTCCCTCTCAATATGATACAAGCTCTCCCCTTGTCTTGTATCCCCACTAGGTTTTTCTACTGACTATGTATACCTTTAGGTGTCTTTAATTACATAGCCCTATACTAGTTATGCTTACTCTAAAGGGTATCTTTAATTACATAACTTTCTTACATCATCTACCGGTTATGTATACCACTTAGGTGTCTTTAATTACACTACCCTGTTACACTATCTACTGGTTATGTATTCCACTAGGTGTCTTTAATTACATAACCTTATTGGGTTAAGTATGTGGTCATATATATATTACCCATCCCTCTAACTTACTTAACCCCCCACTACCCATCCAATTTTACTTAACCCTAACTTAAGTCCATAGTCATAGTGAATTAGGTTAAGTAGTCCATTTCTTTACCATGTCCAATTATGGTTATAATGGGCTAGACCTCCCATATTAGGCCTACAACATGTGGATGTTGGATATGCCGGCCGGGTCCGGGCAGTCTTATTCCACGGTTGGGCCTTCCCTCGTGTCTTAGCCCGATTCGTATTTGCGTACTTAGACCTCACATATTAGGTTCAACATTAGTGGCTGTTGGATATGCTAGTCGGGTCCAGGAAGACTTCCGCCACTAATGTAACCTAACCTCATGTCATAAGTACAATTGATGATTCCTAATTATAAATTACTAAACATTCCAAATTAATTCAAATCTACCTATGTCATTATAGGTAACTATTTCTATGTTTTTTTACTTGATTTACATGTCCCATTTCCTGTTAAACATTACATAAATCATGCCAATTTTAATTCCCTTTTTCCAAGTTTTCTCTCTAACGTATTCGTACGTATTTTTGCGGCATCTAGGCTACAAATTAGCCTAGCTATAATAATTAAAAGGGAATATGACAAGGGTGACAGTTTCAACATGTCGTGACATAAACATGATCATAAACTGGCATAGTAACAAAGTAAATGGAGATGTGATTAACATCATAACTAAGTGGGCATAATTAATAACTTGTGGCAACTACTATGTTGTTTAAGCAAGCATAATGAGATCTGGATCTAACATTAGGTGTTCAGTTTTCTAGATCTAGCATAGTCATGGCAACATGTTTAGATCAAAAGGTAGATTCACATGTCAAGCTTACAACATATATCAATGTATCACAATATGACAAGTGAAAGGTGATTAGCATAAAAGTCTAGATCCAAGTAATGTCACAATTATCTAAATTAATAGATGTACTTCCATCATAACATCGTTACAAGTCAAGATCCATATAAACATCATAATCGAATCACCATAATTATATTAGATCTAGGAAATTAGATCTTGTCATGACATAGGATAAAGTTTCATATCAATACAGAATCATACTTTACAACATATCCAATTCATTGCCTATTAAATCATACTTTTATTTATCTAAACCTAAAGGTAATCTAGAAACTCATAGCGTCGGGTTTAGAGAAATGAGAGAGAATAGATCTGAATTCTGAATTTGATTAGCTAAACCATTGTTGTAGAATTTGATCTTCTAATTTAACTTGATGGAGAAGAAAGGATAGTTTTAATCTCGATTAGAGCAGCATGGAGGCGCCATGGATGATAACAATGAGATTAGGGTTAGGTTTAGGTGTTTATTTATAGAGGTATTAGGTGAATTAGGACCTTTAGATTAGATTAGGAACCATCTGAACCATCCAGACTAGAAAAACACGTTATCCAACCAATCCCAGCAAAACACATCATCATAGAACTCTCCAGAATTCTGCAGATCTGGCTTGGCCTGGGCGCACTTCCCAGGTGCGCCAGTGGTGCGCCAGTTATACTGGCGCACTTCACAAGTGCACCAGTTATTCTGGCTCATTTACTGATTGTTCTGCCCAAGTTCTATCGTCCATAACTCCTTCATACGATATCCGTTTTACGCAAACTCGGACTCTATCTCAAACAGAATTCCAAGACGATTGCAATGGCATAACCCGTTTCACTTAATTTTTCTTTTAAAAATTAATTATTCTTTAATTATCCCTTATGCCATGTTTTAGAATTACGAGTTGTTACAATTACTCTCTGATACATTTCGATGGGTACCGCAATAAGGAGAGTATACTGTTATTTGATGAATTGACTTCGATGAATATAATCATGTAGTTAAAAAAAAAAAAATGAAGATGTTACATGAGATGTCCATATCACTCTCTGGTACATTCGATGGGTACCACAACATGGAGAATACATCCTCACTTGATAATGACGAGCCAAAGTACGATGAATCTTTGGTATATTTCAATGGGTACCACACAAGAAGAACTGGGTATCGATGTGGGTTGCAATGAACATGATCCTGAATTTGGGCCTAAAAGGAAGCTATAGCGTGCTTGATTGAGTAACAACTTGCAGGATTGATAGCATGTTGATCACAAATTGAAAAGTTCGAATCATATAATATCCAAGTATGTCTTAAAATTTCGATGAAATTGTTTCGAAGTATACTTTCAAGAAAAATGCCTCGCATACTTAGAGATTTATTTATGGAGTATTTGGCTTTCTTTTGATTAAGTATTGCATAGAATTTCGGGGACGGAATTCCTTTTAAGGGGTAAAGAATGCAACAACCCGAAAATTTACCGCTTGAATTTACGAGTAAATTTTAAATATCGAAGTGATGAGTTGCAAATAAAATAAATCTCCTTTAAAAAATAAAAAGTGATAGTGAAATAACTTTTAAAACTAATGTACAAAAATATTTAATTCAATGCGAAATTGAAAATGTGACCAGAAGTCGTTTATCAAATTCTAGACCTTTCATCAACTAAAATTCATCATAAAGGTCATAACGCTCTCGTGCATGCTAACACACAATATATACTAAGTTAGCATGGTTGTTAAACATGAATATATGTATTCATGTAAGGGAAAATTAAATTTAAAATAAGAAGCTTATCATGCAAGCTAAAAGGAAAGGAAAAAAAAAAAAGGACACATAACCCTCTTAGGTGTCCATGTGTAGTATCATCTTAGGACACCTAAGTAGGCATGTGTCATCATCTTATGGTTTGCATGAATGAGGATGGACAAGTGTCCATGGTCAAAAAGACTAAAGAAGCCTTGAGAAATGTTATAAATAGCATGCCATTTTGATAAAGGAAGACATCAAGAAAAAGACTCCTACTTATTTTGGTCCTATCTCTCAAACCGTATATCCAAATTGAGTGATTCTTTTTTTGTTGGAAAGCTATTTCAAAATGGAAGAACTTTCATTTGTATCAGTTTGTGAGAATCATAAAGGATAATTTCCCGAAAGTTGCATGAAAGTGAAGTGATTTTCTAGCGTATGTTTTTATTTCTGAAATACATACTCTCAGTTTTAGTGCCATGAATTTTGATTTACTTGGCCAAATTGCCTTAAATTTTTACAGTAGAAAGATATTTTAATGATGAACAACTTTTCTTTTAATCACTTTTGCCAAATCCGAGAGTAACTTATGGAAAAACCAGTGAGAAGTGAGTGGATTTATTATTTCTGTTTTTCAGGTCAGAAATGATTAGTTCACTTTTAGGGACAATAACTTTTGATTTACTTGGCCAAATCAACTTAAATTTTGTCATTAAAAAGAAATTTTAATGATGAACAACTTTCATATTTATCACTTTTTCTAATTCGAAGAGTAGCCTTGATGAAATCCTATTGAAAGTGAAGTGTTTCGCTGGCTTTACTCTTTGAACGCAGAAATTGTTGTTTTACTTTAAAAATTCATATTTAAATACCCAACACTCCAAATCCTCTCAAATTGGGACTTGAGCTTCCTCATAATGTGATAAGCCAACTATCAAAGTTGTGGATGTTAAATCAAAGTGAAAGAGTGTTGAAACATGTCAAACCCGAGAGCAACGTAGTTTGACGTGAACATTGTGAGTTGCGATGATTCGAAAAAGATGCTTGCTTGCTTTGGAGTGTTGGTAAGAACTATGTTACGATCTATGAAAGCTTTTTCATAGCAAGGAGTATTGTGAATATACCCATCATCTAAATGATTACTAATTTCTTATGCTTGTGTTTTGATTTAATGTTGCACATGACTTCATCATTCTATACTAGTTACGATCTTTCCTTTGACAAGCAATTAACATATACGCCTGATGATTGAGGACATTCATGAGTAGTGTTCAAACAACATATGAATAGTGTGTGTTTAAACGAGGTATGGTTAGTGTTTAAATGAGGTATGAATAGTGTGTAAACAAGGTATGAATACTGTTTAATCGAGGCATGAATAGTATGTGCTTAAACGAGGTATGATTAGTGTTTTAAACGATGTATGAATTAGTGTGTTTTAACGAGGCAATGAATGGTGTTGAACTTAACTATTTCAGTTCAATCTTTGAAGATCTTTCCAAACATATATTAGAGAAATATAAAGGTGATTTGAGATTTGTTTATGAAGGAGTTTTTGCATAAAGAAAATGATTAGTATTTATAATAAAAGATGTTTGTCTTTTGAAAGAAAGTTCTACAAGAGATATATAGATGTCTTTCAAAATGAGTATTTACAAAAAGTATTTTACCCCTATATGATATAAAGAGTATTCTGGAAGTAAATATTGATTTTAAATGTTTTGTGTAAAGAAGAACTACGTTGGCTTGATCCTTTATCTAATTGCTTACCCAATTAGATATAGGTACGTAGGCAGTCACAAGGGGGTAGTGATGCAGTTGCTTAATTAATAAAATATTTTTTGTTTTTTATTTGATATTTCATCTTATGTTGGTGCATTTTTCATGTTTATTATTTAAGCCATGCTAACGTGTTTATCAAATGTGCAGGAATGAATATCGATGTCCTTCTCATTAGAGTTGCACAATGGTAGATTTACGCTAATTGTGTTTAATTCATATTTAAGCACAAACAGTTAATTAGATAAGTGGTAATTATTAAAATTTTATCCAGCGCATTTAGTGATGTTGTATATTTATCAAAAAAATGGTAACTGTCATTGTTTGTTTCAGAAAGGAAGGATTCTCGGCAATTTTTACTGGCCTGAAATTTCGGGGCGTTACAAAGGATGTTGCGGTACAAATTGATGGTTACGCCATCGACCTAAGAAATGATCGATTCCTACATCATGGGACAAATCGAGTTGTAACTTCCCATTTTTGGAATAACGTGCTAAGTGAGTCACATGTCTACATGAGAAGTTCATACATATATTATCCAACTCAAAAACTGACATTAAGAGAAAAAAGATCCACTGTAAAGTCTCCAAATTCGGTCGAACCAAATATCATTCAAGTCCGTGTAAAACACGGATGCCTCTTAAAATCTCATCGAGGTCCTCCTTATAAAGGCCATCTAAAAATAACTTAAAATTCACCTCCAAAAAGACAATCGCCTTCATCAAAATTTATTCCAACAAGATATGGTAAAGGCGGATGTAGCACAGACAACAACCCTATTTAAAAACCTTGAAGCAAAGGACCGGTGCAAGCCTAAATGGCATGACTAATTCTATTAGCCCTAAAGCATTGGAACCTTATGCTCACTCTGATCCAACAAATGGTCTTCCTCACTAAGGATGAGATTTAAATGGCGAGAGGAAGATCAGATAGTGGAAGTAGGTATTATGGGCTAAGAAATGATTGGAGAGAAAAAATTGGGTTTAAATTTTGGAGTAATAGTGAGGTAGGATCTAATGCGCAAACTAGCACGGAAAAAGAGGAGATGAGGCAACAACAAAGAAAAAGAAGAAGAATAAACGTATGGTTCGGGTAGATGAGGAAGGAATGACGAAAAAAGAAGTTTAAGGAGGGAAATTTAGGTGCAACATTTACAGTTAAATCCTAGGTTCAAGTTCTACCAAAACTCATCAACTAGTTGACCACCCTATGTGTAACACTTAACGGGCAACTACTAAATGGGCTTTGAACAAAGGTTGAATCTTGACCCTAATAGGGTCCGATTAAAATATTAATCGTATCGCGTCATCTCTTAAGATTTGACGTGAATCTGAAAAATACTTGTCCTCATCACGGCGATATCATAAATCGTGGTCAAACTCTGAATCGTCCCATAAGATTCATAGTAATCTCAATAAAAGGCTACGACCACACAATGAACAAATTCCCAAAATAACTCAGCTAGAAATCCATAATAGAATTTAAAATGGATTTTCCCATACCTAGATGATAAACAAATCAAACAATTTAAGAAATCAATTAACCCAAGCAAAATAGAAATTTTCCTTAGTCTAACTCGAGAGAAAAATTTCTGAAAACTTCTTAGAATTCAGTTTTATTATTAAATCTATTTATTATTTTAATTAGTTCATATTCTAGTTCATATTACTGACAGGAACAATCTTCCATATTCTGCATTATCGAGATTTTTAAATCTCTAAAAGGTTTATTGTCATAATTTCTGTATATCATCTGAAATATCCAAAAAATGGAATACTAAAAATCACAAGGAATGAGTAACTATAGTTTTTAAATTTTAAGGCTTATTCCTTGTCATTTCCGAATTCCTTCTCTTTACCATAATGGACTATTTATTAAAATTATATAAAACCAAGCAATATGAGACATGGATAGATTTAAAATCTTAATGTTTTATTTACTTTCCCACATCTTTATTTATCAAATTATTTTCTTGAAAACAATAATTCTAAATTTGAAACCCTTTTTCTTTTCCAAACGTTTTAAATTTTGGTTTTTTTCTCCGAATATAAGACTAAGAACTCAAATGAATAGTTCTAAAAAAAGGATACCCTGAATTCAAAACGAAGTATCAAATGGATATACCTCGTAATTATATTTTCTGACTATTATGACACATTAACGTGAATTTCCCATTTCAAAACCACGAAATGGTCATTGATCGGAACTCCTCAAATGAAACCAAAAATAAGAAGTCACTACTATCTCATTTGTAGTTAGCTTTTGTCCAGTCACTAAGCTCAAATCCATGGGATTCACCATATGTAGTCCTCATGCGCCACTAAAACAAAAATACACTATTACAACATCAATTTTACAACAGGCATTTGCTGCCCATTGTAATAAATGGTTTTTACAATGTTTAATTCAAAACTGTTGTAACATATGCCCTATACAACGCACTTTTTACAACGGGCAATGACTTGGACATTGTAACAGAAAGTTATTACAACAGCCCTTTCATGCCAATTGTAACAAATGTCAATTTTACAACGTTCAAAAAATGACCTTTGTAATAGATGATATTTTACAATGTTCAGGAAATGCCCGTTGTAATAGATGTTAACTTATATAAAATATTTGAAAATTATAATAAATAATTCATATTTATTAATTATTATATATAATCAATAATTTTTTTTTATAATTTTATGGTTAATTATTAATAATTAGTAAATTACATTTAATATTTATAAATAATACTATTAAATAATTAATAATTAATTTTTAATATAAAATTTTAATAATCAAGCTAAATATTTAATATATTTAATTAATCCATAATTTTAATAATATTATTTAGTAATTACCATAGTTTACTAATTAATAATTAATTATCAATTGTTAATACAATTAATTTACTATTTAGTAATATATTTAGTAATTAGTAATTATTGATTTGTAATTTCTATTGCTACAATAATATTAACTATTTAGTTAATAATTAATAACTTATAAATAATTCACTATTAAATGTTAGTTATTAATCAATATTTTTTTAATAAATAAATAATAATAATTGAAAGATAAATTAAAATATTAAATTTTTGCTTTCCCTCCATTGGCACATATTCTGAAATTTGTATTCCCGCTTTCCACGTATTCTGAAATGTTCGCTTTCCCTCCATTGGCACGCTCTTCGAATCCAGTTAATCCAAATAAACTAAAATTACACGACTAAAATAGATCAATAACCCTAGCTCTCGTGATATTGGATCGTCGCCAAAATCGAAGCATTGCTCCAGATCGTTCAAATCGAAGCATTGCTCCCTTGCACCAGATCATCCAAATAAACTAAAATTACACGAGTAATCTCCCTTGCAACCAAAATCAAAGCATTTCTCCAGATCATTCAAATCGCAAATAATGAATTAGGTATCAAGAATTTGAAAATCACCACTAGATCTGTAGCTGGCCATTGCAACAAACTTTCTGATTCTCGAGACCATCGGACTCAGATCCATAAACCTGGCCAAGTAACCGAACCACTTCTTCGACAAAACTTTAGTACGGTAAGGTGCGGTCTAGATATTGAACTGTGACTTGAGATAGGGCTTTTCATGAGAAGAAGTGATGTACATAACATCAGTTGATAACTAGTCGGTCGTGGAAAAGCTAGCAAGAATATTTGGTAATGTTCAGGTGTTTTAGTTGATGGGTTGGTCATTACATTTAGCAGAAATAAGTGTGTTTAGAGATGAAGGCAGCTGATTCGGAGGAGTGGTTGACTAATTTAGGGTTGAAATTTTTGGAAATAAAGGAGCAGAAAAACAATGGGCTGCAAAGAAAATATAGATATGCTAGAGCAAAGGAAATATTGTTTCTTAAAGGAGATGCTCGAGCAAAGGCAAGCAGAGCAATGAGCTGCAAAGCATGTAAAACTGGTGAGCTTCTTGAGTAAATGATCATGAATCAATGGTAAGTTATGAATGTGAATGGTTGACTTGTGTTTTGAAATAACGATGTTACATGTTAGAACCGCCCATGTTTTTGGTTTAGCTTATGTTGGATTGTTGTTATTTTGGATTTAGTATTGTCTGGTATTGCAGATCATACAACATGAGTAATTGTGATCATATATTAATATGCTACTAAACATTGAAATTTCTTTTTTTAAATTGTAGTTAGGTCTGCTTACATGAATATGCGAAAAAAAGAAGAACAACAACTGGGCGAGTATAATCGTGTCCACATCTCTATTACAATTTATCTTTGCAAACTAAATTGAAATTACAGTCCTGGAAGCAAAAAAATTACAATCAGGTGAATAGCAGACCATTACTTTGTGTTGTGATTGACTGAAGAAATGGTATTTGTGCCTAGTACATTGTATGAATTCGCTGCCAGTAGTGTTTATGTCTTCAAATATAGCACATGCTAGAGTGTTTCAAAATTTTCCTTTTCTTTTGTGTTCAAATATATCTATGTATATGAGGAGGTATTTGCATTTACAACAGTGCTACAGGGCTGAGAGATATGGGTGCAGAAAAGTGTGGAAGTCCCGCAATTCAGGGGGAGTGTGTGATTTAGGAGGAAGAGTGCAGAAAAGTGCTACAGGAGCCGTTGGATCTTATTTTCGCACATTTTGACAAAAAGGGCCTTTTAGCATTTTCGGTGCATTTAAACATACACAGGCTTGCATTTCTTATTGCATGCTTTGTTTTATTTGTTGTTCCCAATGGCTACACTTGCATTGCTCTGTTCGCAAACTGACTTTTAGTTTAATTATCTTATTAATAAAAGCTATTGCCCTACATTTCATTCAATCTTTTTATATTAGTAAAAGGCATATTTACAATCAAACTATTGTATAGGTGTAGTGAACCTTTACATTATATCCCTACTTTGTCATGGTGATCATTCTCTACACTTGGAAGAAGATAGACAATGGAATATATATACATATTTTGCATCCACAATTGTCCAACAAAAAAGATATCCATGCCTTTGGTATTTTCGACGGTCATCTAGGTGCAGAAGCTGCTGAATTTTCAGTTTGTGTGCGCCCAGAACTATTACAATCATTTGGTTATCCTAACAGTCCATCAGAGCTCAATGAGGCATTCGTAAGGACTGATATTGCCTTCAGAGTTAAATTAAATGGAAAGGACTGAACCTTTATGCTTTTGCTTCTACTCCTCTTTCCATGGATGGTAATCTTGTGTAAGACTTTATGTTCTACATTTTGTACAAATATATAGAAGGCAGTGAGGTAGGTTCTTTAGCATTAGCAAGGGTTTAAATAGTTGACAGTAGCAGTGGTGACGTTTAAGATTGGCAGACAGCAGTGAAGACTTAAACTGAAACACCCCACGTCCGTTAATGTCACTTACTAAGGGAATGCATTAAGTTTCATGAAGCGCTATAGGTAAACAGACACAGAATAATTACAAGACAGAGATAAATAAGGTAGCAGCGGAAAATTTAAACTTTTATTTCAAACATAAGTCATAACTCCATGGTCCACAATTACATAAGTCACAAAAACCATTACAATAAAAATACTTTTGTCTTGCACCATCAGAGTACATAAGTAAACAAAAAGCATCATTCCCCCAATAAAAAGAGTTAAGCCATAGCAGAGTCAAGAACTTGAGCCATACTTCAGAAGTAGCTCCTAGCAAGATGATATCTGATTCTTGATTAAGTCTGTTTATTTCCTCCTTGAGAATCGGGGGTGGAGGGAGGGGGGCATAAAAAAGAAGGAGAAACAACAGGGTCAGACATAAAGTCTTGCGAGCCTGGTTACTTTTAGCCAGTAGATAATTAAAAGCATCATGATAGGCCTATAAAGTGGATACAAGAGAAGTCACTACATAAATTGCAGGTGTGACAAGGTAAGAAAGTTAAGGTATATGTGCCTTACTAATGATAACTCTGCATTATTACTAGTATAACTGAAATGAAATGATCCCTTCCACAATAAGCTGGTAGGCATAGGTCATACGTCAAAGTATACCACCACTACCCTAATCGATCGACTCCCCACATTGTAGATATCCTGTGTGTAACAACCCAGAAAATACGAGCCAATTTAAAAATTTTAAATTGGTTATTTCAAAGGAATTTGAACAATTGAAATAGAATATTTCTATAAAATAATGAATTAGAAATAGTGAGTCAGTTTGAAAATTTGAATTCAAACTTTGACTGGCTACACCGGTTGCAAAATATAACGGATTTTAGTGAAACCAAAAATATTTAAATCTGTTAATGAATATATTTCTAACGAATCTGAAAAATCGAAGTTTCATAGCGGGAATCAAAAGTTATGGCCAAATGAATTTTCAGAAAGGTCGCTATATAAAATATATAGCCCTTGAAAATAGACATTTTGCAAACGACCTCAGAATTCGACGAAACTACTTTTGTTGAGTCCGGGATGTCAGACTATTGCCAGGTTTCAAATTTCATAATTTTTGAAGCTGGTATGTGAGCATGGCAAAAGAAAACGTCTTTGGTCAATTTCTGTTAAATTGGATCGACCAGAAAAGGGCATTTTTTTTCAAACAATCTCAGAATTCGACGAAACTAGTTTTGTTGGGACCGTAGCGTCAAAACATAGCTAGATTTATTTTTCTGGAATTTTTCGAATCAGTTTGTGGCCCTGTCAAATTGAAATGTACGCTCAAATTGAATATTAAATGTTTTATACTTTAATTTGAAAAATAACTGACTATAACAGTCGAATTGGCCTACGAGACATATCCCATTGTGTCCGGGATGGGGGTATTTAGCTAGGGCAGACAGTCATTGGGTTTGAATTGGGGTTCGTAAGTGAAAACCCTAATTTTCTGAATAATATATATATCGACCAATAGGAAATTTCCTTTCATAAATTAAAATAAAAAAAACCCGCTTCTCTCTCGTATCGACAGCGACGTGAGCTTCAACCTTCCCAGGCGATTTCCGACCGCCTCAGCCCCCTACCGATGCCGCCACCACCAACAATCGACGCCGCCGACCTCCCTCTTCAAATCAAGACAACCCTCGACCCCCCTCGTCGCCTATGCCGCCTAAATCACCTCCGTGAACGTCGAACCTTCCCAGCGCCGCCCCGACCAGATCCGACCACCGAACTGCCTCCAACCACCACCGATCGACTCCCCTCTCCTCCCTCTTCCACGTTGTACCCTCTGATCATCATATCATGCCTCGGTTTTCGCAAAAACTGCAACCCTAGTTTTGAACCATCGTGAAAGGTGAGTCCTTTATTACATTTAAACTTTGAAAAATCATATCTTTTTCATGTATTGACGAAATTCGATGAAATAGGAAACATCGGGACCGCAAGGAGGCTCTATCCATGTGTGGAAATGCTCATATGTTGAGAAGTGATGTGTGAAAATTAAATTCATGTGTGAATGAATAAAGTGTTTAAACAATAAAAATCACATTTTTACAATATATATGAAGTATGTAAAATATTCGCCTTATATATAAATAGTTTCAACAATAAAATAATTCATCTTTCTTATATGAACAAAATATATAAAATATCCATGGGTGGAGATGTTCATGTGTTGAGAAGTGTGTGTGTTGGAAAAGTTCATGTGTTGAATAAAAAGATCGAACAATAAAAATTACATTTTTATTGAAATTATGAAGTGTTAAAAACATTCATGTGTTGAATAAATATTTTAGATGATAAAAATACCATTTTTATCATATATGTGATATGCTAAAGATATGCGAGCGTTGAAATAAATATTTGTGAAAGAAATATTATTTTTAACATGCATAGGAACTAAATAAAATAGTCATGTGTTGAAATATATTTTAGTTCGCCAAAGATATCATTTTTGAAATGTGAAGTGTTAAAAATAACCACTTGTTCAAATAAATATGCATGAGTTGAAATATTCATTAATTAGCTAATGATATGATTTTTGCCTATGCATGCAACATTAGAATGAATGGTGTTTATAAACCAAATTGAATCAAATATGAAGTTGAATGGAAAATGATAAGTGATAAGAATTGCATATATGTACATGCATATTTATTGAACAGGTTATAGCAAAGAGGCTAGAGAAGAGGAATAAAATTTTGTGCCCGACAAATAGGTACACATTTACTGTTTTGTTTGGGTGATGATTTTATGAGCCTGTTGGCTTTTTCTTTTTCATTTTGAGATGAGACGCCCGTGTGGCTATTTGGGAATTTTCCCAGCCCCTCCCACACAAAGGAGGTTATGGCGAAATTTTCCAAAATTTAAAGGCGTTAGTGAAATATTTGAAGTGGAAACGATATAGGAATTTTTGAATGAACTATATTTATATAAATATATGAATATAAATAAAATTAAAACGAATCGGGGCCGTGCAATTCGTGATTTGAAACCGTGATTTCAAATGACTTATGCGGGAAATCCGACCATTGGATTTTCCTGAAACCGCAACCGCTGGGTTCGCCTTGGAAATATCATTCCAACGGCACCAACTTTGTAAAGATCCGACGGTTGGATTGTCTGGAATGTTTAATTCAAATCTGAAGAAAAACAGCACCAGAAACGATTATATTTGTATATATATATATAAATATAATTAAACTAAATCGAATAACGACGCTGCAGTTCGTAATTTGAAATCATAACTTCAAATGACTAGTGTGGAAGATCCGACCATCGGATTTTCCCAAAACTGAAACCGTTGGATTCGTTTTGAAACGACCTTTCTAATGATATAAAATTTGTGAAGATCCAACGGTTAGATTTTCAGGTATGTGTAAAACAAATTTGGTGAAAAACAGCGCCAATGCCTCGATAAGGCCTGAAACGTCGTTTAATTAAATATGGCCGTTTTATATAAATAAAAATGGCGATATATCTACTATAGACGATATAGAGTGGAAATAAACCAATTTTGTTGTGTTTGCTTGATTTGTGATGGTTGAATGTGTTTAACATGAAAATTATACTAAGGAACTGAAATGTGAATGTTGAATAGTTTAACCATGTGAAAAATAGATTTGAAAATCTAAATATACGTGGGTTAATTTAAAAGGTCGAGTTCATTCTCATTTCAAATAATCGATCGACGTTGAGAAGTCGAAGAGTCGAAGACGGTTGAAGACCGACGATCTTCACATTGGATGGATGGGCGCTACTGATGCTCGTGATTGGAGTAGCTACCTTGAAGGAGATGAAGTAGTAGCCGTCCGAACGTATTGTTGATTGTGCGGATATGCGAGGAATTGGTGCCTCCGGTTTCGTTCAAACCCAGAACGAACTTGCAAATGGACTGTGTGTCTGACATTGGATTTTGTTCTTTGCTGATTGATCTCTGTTAAATATATATCTGTTTCGTGGTGGATAATTTATTCTCTTGCTTAACGCCCTTCTCTGAGACGTACGAGCTCAGAGGTTATGTATTGATATAAATCAGTCGCATGGAGTGGATTGCCTGTGTGGCACGCCTATGTGGCATATGATCAAGGCTTCTGTTGCAAAGCATAGTTTTGTGGTTGATGATCAAAGCATGGTCTGTGTGACGTAGCTTTGTGTATAACGTGGATTCGCGAGCCTCACACCCCGGTATGAGTCAAAAACGGGAGAAGGACCCAAGGAGTGCACGACGTTTCTTTCTAGCTATGGTGGTGTCAGTGATCTACCAGCCCTGACATTTATACCTAATTTTCACCTGTATGGTTGTTGGAATACGAGGCGCCTCGATTATAGGTCTGTAAGGATCGGGAAACGCATGTTCAGGAATAATTAATCCTCAAAAGTAAGAGAGGACCGGCCTTGGAGGATCCAGGGATTGCTGTGTGCGGTCCCGAGGCATTTGATAGAGTGTCTCGAACGGAGAGGAGCTTGCCCCTTGCCTTGACTCATGATGGAATCCAATTTCCGATACGAAATTGCGGATGTGATTGTATTACTAGTATGGTGACATAGTGGTATGGGTCATTTGTGCCGCCTATGATTGATATTTATGATTGAAATCGCTTTTGAAATATATATGCACTAGTAATAATATCAAACACTTTCGTTTTATACGTATGAAGCATTTTTAGCCATTATAAGGTAAAACTCTATCCTCCGGCTTGCGTTGCATTGTGTGATGGGACCTGAGTCTTATAATGTCTTCATTTTGATAAAAAGCATTGCGATGATTTAATCATTTACTTTATTTCATGCACTAGCACTCATTGGAGTAAACCCGTTCCACGAAAGTGGCGTGGTCCTTTGATTTGCCTTATTATGGTTGTTTAATAAGTTAAGTAAATTTCTCATACCAGTCCCATGACTGACTCGTAGTTTGTTTCACCTTGCAAACTCGGGTGCCCTCATTTTCACACGGGCAGCCTAGTTACAGGTATCTGGTGCACTTTTGGCTCATGGTGAGGCCTGACTACACCGTGCTGACTTTGACTCTTTCCGCCATTATTGTATATGTATTATGATTCCACCACTGGCGATGTAGACTGATGTTTAGTTTGTGTACTCTTTATGTATGATTCCGCCTCTGGCGATGTTGACTGATTATGTATTATTATGCACTAAGTTGTATCCTGCACTGCGCTCTCTGATGTGGGGATATCTATATGATTCCGCTGTCATATGTGTGCAAATTATTCTATTTCTCATTTATGCTATTATCTGTGATCTGCTAATGATGATCAATGTGTTATATTCCAATGATTATCCTTAACACCGTGTCACAGGGTTTTGGGATCGTCACAGCTGGTATCAGAGCTTTGGTTAACCTTAGTTCTGGAGTCTAACACATTAAACACTTCGTCAAAATAGAATCAGTAGTATTCTAAGACGAATAGCTCATTAGAGATAGGACTAGTAATGTCCTAGAATGAGCCAAGCAGAATAGCAAAAACAATTTGATCAGTCCATCGTTATCTTTCCTTAAGTTTTTTGCTTAACCATGCAATAAAATTATCATTTCTGTAGGCTGACTCTTTTCTTGCTTATACAGAATTTGAACAATGGCTACCCGAGCAGCCGCTGCTAGAGGAGGCTGTGCTGGCCGTGGCAGAGGACGAGGAGAAGTCCCAGTTGAAGAAGAACCCTTAATACAACCCCCAGCCGCTCAACAATTCGAGTTGGACCGCGTGGCTAAGAGGTACAAGAACCTAGGAGGCAAAACCTTCTCTGGAACTGGCACAGTAATAGAGGCCCTAGCATGGCTAAAAACATGCGAGATGATACTAGAAGGCCTAAGGCTTGGTGATCAAGATAAAGCTTTTATGGGTGCTTGGCTCCTACAAGAAGAAGCTGAACTATGGTGGGAAGCTCTCACCGCTGGGAATAGAAATGCTGGTAGAACCTGGGACGGATTCAAAGAACTATTCAAAGAGAAGTATGTCCCAAAGCAAGCCCTAGAGCGCATGCACGACGACTTCGCCAACCTCCAGCAGGGGGATCTCTCAGTGCAAGATTATCTAAATAAATTTACACAATTGTCCCGCTATGCTCCAGAGCTCGTCGTCACTGCAAAGTCCAAGAATAAGAGGTTCATCCTCGGGCTGAAGCGACAGTACCATGATAGAGCAATGGCCCACATCAAGCTGGGGTTTAATGAATTGGTGGAAATGGTGTGCAACTACGAAGACCTGGATCAAAGGCACATGGAACAGGATCATGCTAAAAGCCAAGCCGGAAATAAACGCAAGCCCGCTGTGAATCAAGCGGAGTCGAGTCAAGCAGCATCCTCGAAACCACAGACTGGCGGGCTGCCAAAAGGAAGCTGCTATAATTGTGGCAAGGTGGGGCACTACTCCAATGTTTGCACAGCCCCGAAGAGGCAGAAGACAAATTCACAAGGTTCAATCCAGGGTTCTCAGAACCCTCGCTCCTGCTTTAATTGCCGCAAGACGGATCATCTTGTCAAAGACTTCCCTTTGCTTAAGAAGGCTACAGTAGCTCATGTGTATGACGTGACGAACCCGCCGGCTGCTTCCGATGGAGCAGGTGAACCCGATGTTTTGGGAGGTACCCTTACAATTAAAAATATTCCTGTTTCTGTATTATTTGACACGGGTGCATCACGTAGCTTCATTTCTAGTAACACTGTTAGTAAGTTAAAATTTAAAGTAAGAAAGCTCAAGGAACCAATTAGAGTTCAAAATCCGATAGAGGGCTCTCTTGTCCTCAGTTCATATTGTAGAGTGCCCATCTCCTATTCCTTCTACAAGTTTCCCATCAATTTAATCGTCATGAACTTTTCTGAATTCGACGTTATCCTCGGTTTAGAATGGTTAACGAAGTATAAGGCAAAAGTTAAATGTGCCGAGAGAATCGTTAGAATTAGAACGAAGCTTGGATATATTACAGTACCATGTCATGGTTCGAATCCAGATTGAGAGGAATTTTGGTCTGCGTTAGAAGTTATCCCCACTTCCTTAGAAAAGATTCCTGTTGTTAGAAACTATGCGGATGTGTTTGAAGAAGTCAAAAACTTACCTCCGCAAAGAGAAATAGAATTCAGAATCGATCTAATTCCCAATGCCAGACCAGTGGTACATCCAATCAGAAGAATGACTCCTAAGGAAAAGGAGGAATTAGGCGATCAAACTCGCCAACTGTTGTGGAAGGGTCTGATCAGACCTAGCTTTTCTAGTTGGGGTGCAGCTGTAGTGTTTGTCCCAAAGTCAGACGGTACTCTTCGATTGTGTGTTGATTACCGAGACCTCAACAAACAGACGCTAAAAAACAAATACCAATTACCCCACATCGATGATCTGCTAGACCAATTAAATGGGGCGAGAGTATTTTCCCGAATGGACCTAGCTACAGGTTTCCATCAATTGAGAATTGCAGAGGAGTGTGTTCCTTTGACAGCTTTCAGAGGTCCAGACATATTTTATGAATGGTTAGTAATGTCGTTCGGCCTGTGCAATGCTCCAGCATACTTTGTTGATCTAATGAATAGAGTGTTCAGGGGAGTTCTGAATAAATTTTTCCTCGTATTCATTGATGATATTTTAATCTACTCCAAATCAAAACCTGAGCATGAAAAACACTTAGAACAAGTATTGCAGATTCTAAGAAAGAACGTCTTCAAAGCCAAATTCTCTAAATGTGTCTTCTGGCAAGAAGAAGTGAAGTTCCTTGGCCATGTCGTGTCAAAGAAAGGGATTTCTGTAGATCCGAGCAAAATAACAGTGATTCAAGACTGGAAACAACCCACTACAACTACAGAGGTTAGAAGTTTTATAGGGTTGGCTAGTTATTATCGAAAGTTCATTAAGGATTTTTCGAAGATATCCGGTCTGTTAATGAAGCTCACGAAGAAGCATGAGAAATTTAAGTGGACTTCCGACTATGAGGAAGCTTTCCAGGAATTGAAATCGAAACTGACAACTGCTCCAGTGTTAACCATTATCGATGGCAATCAGGATTTGACTGTTTGGACAGATGCTTCAATTAGAGGTCTTGGTGCAGTGTTAATGCAAAGAGGCCAAGTAGTCGCTTATGCAAGCCGCCAACTGAAACCGCATGAGAAGAATTATGTAACTCATGATCTTGAGTTGCTAGCTATCGTGTTTGCTTTGAAAATCTGGAGGCATTATTTATTGGGCGAGAAATTTGTACTGTACACAGATCATCAATCATTGATGTATTTATACACCCAGAAAGATCTGAATTTGAGACAACAGCGTTGGCTAGAATTTCTTGTAGCGTATGATCTAGATATCCTGTATACGCCGGGAAAGGCTAACGTTGTAGCGAATGCGCTTAGTAGAAAAACCGCAATCATTGCCAATCTTATAATTACGCCAGGATTGATTGATAAAATATCCGTTCTTCAGAAAAACGACAATTTTGTGAAAGAGTTGATAAGAAGGATTCGAAGGGGCGAAGGCTCCAGTTTCCAAGTGGATAGTGAGGGAGTTCTGAGATTGAATAGAAGAATATGTGTTCCCGACATCCCTGAGCTCAAAAGAGAGGTGTTAGATGAATGCCATAAATCCAAACTTTGCATTCAAGCTGGGGTAAGTAAAATGTACAACGATATCAAACGCACTTTCTGGTGGAAGGCAATGTAGAGGGATATTTCTTTGTATGTTAGCAGATGTCCTACTTGTCAATTAGTCTAGAGCGACCAACAGAAGCTAGCTGGATTTTTGCAACCGTTGGAAGTCCCAGGTTGGAAATGGGAACATATTTCCATGGATTTTATAGATTGTTTGCCGCGAACCAGGAAAGGTAATGACAACATTTGGGTAATCGTAGATCGCTTCACAAAGACTACCCATTTCATACATGTCAGATCCAATAGAACCGCTCAAAGTCTAGCACAGATATATTTCAAAGAAATCGTTAAGCTGCATGGAATTCCCATCAGCATAGTCAGTGATAGAGACCCAATATTTGCTAGCAAATTCTGGGAGGCATTCCAGACAGAATTGGGAACGAAACTGAATATGAGCACTGCTTATCACCCTCAAACAGATGGCCAAACTGAGCGGGTGAATAGAATTCTAGAAGATTTATTGCGGTATAATTGATTTTGGTGGGTCATGGGAAGATCACTTACATTTGGCAGAATTCTCATATAACAATAGTTATCAAGCAAGTTTGGGAATGTCGCCATTTGAAGCCTTATACGGTAGACCGTGCAGATCTCCAGCCTGTTGGGTAGAACCTGGCAACAGACTTGTGTTAGGACCTGATATGATTAGAGAAGCGTCCGATAAAGTCGACTTCATCAAAAAGCGATTGAGAACCGCGCAAAGCCGACAGAAAAGTTACGCAGATTCTAGAAGAAGAGATTTGACATTTGTTGTTAGTGACCATGTTTATTTGAAAGTTTCTCCGATGAGAGGAGTAATCAGATTTGGCAAAACTGGGAAGTTGGCAACGTGGTTTATTGGTCCCTTTCCTATACTTGAACGAATTGGAACTCTTGCTTATAGGATTCAATTACCAGATTGGTTGCCTGGGGTGCATGATGTATTTCACGTATCTCAACTTAGAAGACATGTGCATGATCCGGATCTTGTTGTAGAAGAAGCAGCGCAACAGGACTTGGAAATAACTCCAGAATTAGCGGTCAGAAGAGAGCCATTAAAGATTGTTGGCAAAGAAACTAGAGAGCTAAGAAGCAAAAAGGTTCATCTAGTTAAAGTGCAGTGGATTAGTGATCCTAGAGACTGTACTTGGGAGACTGAGGAGAGCATTAAGCAAGCTTACCCCAAATGCAGAGTGGACATCTCTGACTAACTCCGGTGCAAGGTACCTTTACAATACTTTGCATTTACATTTTGTTTCCTACTTTACTGTTGTTTCCTTTTCGGGGACGAAAAGTTTTAAGTGGGGGAGATTGTAACAACCCGGGAAATACGAGCCAATTTAAAATTTTTAAATTGGTTATTTCAAAGGAATTTGAACAATTGAAATAGAATATTTCTATAAAATAATGAATTAGAAATAGTGAGTCAGTTTGAAAATTTGAATTCAAACTTTGACTGGCTACACCGAGTGCAAAATATAACGGATTTTAGTGAAACCAAAAATATTTAAATCTGTTAATGAATATCTTTCTAATGAATCTGAAAAATTGAAGTTTCATAGCGGGAATCAAAAGTTATGGCCAAATGAATTTTCAGAAAGGCCGCTATATAGAATATATAGCCCTTGAAAATAGACATTTTGCAAACGACCTCGGAATTCGACGAAACCACTTTTGTTGGGTCCAGGATGTCAGACTATTGCTAGATTTCAAATTTCATAATTTTTGAAGCTAGTATGTGAGCGTGGCAAAAGAAAATGTGTTTGGTCAATTTCTGTTAAATTGGATCGACCAGAAAAGGGCATTTTTTTCAAATAATATCAGAATTCGACGAAACTAGTTTTGTTGGGACCGTAGCGTCAAAACATAGCTAGATTTATTTTTCTGGAATTTTTCGAATCAGTTTGTGCTGAAATGTACGTTCAAATTGAATATTAATTGTTTTATACTTTAATTTGAAAAATAACTGACTATAACAGTCGAATTGGCCTACGAAACATATTCCATTGTGTCCCGGATGGGGGTATTTAGCTAGGGGCGACAGTCGTTGTGTTTGAATTGGGGTTCGTAAGTGAAAACCCTAATTTTCTGAATAATATATATATCGGCCAATAGGAGATTTCCTTTCATAAATTAAAATAAAAAAAAACCCGCTTCTCTCTCGTATCGACGGCGACATGAGCTCCAACCTTCCCAGGCGATTTCCGACAGCCTCAGCCCCCTACCGACGCCGGCACCACCAGCAATCGACGCCGCCGACCTCCCTCTTCAAATCAAGACAACCCTTGATCCCCCTCATCGCCTGTGCCGCCTGAATCGCCTCCGTGAACGTCGAACCTTCCCAGCGCCGCCCCGACCAGATCCGACCACCGAACTGCCTCCAACCACCACCGATCGACTCACCTCTCCTCCCTCTTCCACGCTGTACCCTCTGATCATCATATCGTGCCTCGGTTTTCGCAAAAACTGCAACCCTAGTTTTGAACCATCGTGAAAGGTGAGTCCTTTATTACATTTAAACTTTGAAAAATTATATCTTTTTCGTGTATTGACGAAATTCGATGAAACAGGAAACATCGGGACCGCAAGGAGGCTCTCTACCACATAGAAGAGACCGCGGATTTTTCTGAGCCATCTACGATTTTTAGCACTCCGAAAACCAATGTGAGAAATCTAAATTAAATGAATTTAAATGGAAAATGTCATGTATAAATTATACAAGCGAAGTATACATTATACACATGTTGTATACCTCATGTACATGCGTTGTGTAAGCTATATGAGCGAAGTATGAATTATACATGCATAGTATAAATGATATATGTGTTGAAATGCAAGTAAAATATAGAAATAATATATATACTCCCCTCGTCCACAAACCATGGACGATATTTATTGTTGTGAATTGGTGTGAAATATTGGATGAAAAATGCGAATGGTTGAATAATTGTTTGTGGTTGATATTGATTGGTTGTAGTTGAAAAATACCCATTGGTGATTGAAATAAATTGGAAATAATTGTGGAAATGAAAATAAAACACGCCGCCTTCGTGCGAATTAGATGCATGAATCCCCATTGTCAAAAACCACGAGGTTTTAAGGTAGAGCGAGGAGCCGTATTAGGGGACTGTGCCGGTTTTAACTACCCTGCCGTTATGCTGTGGAAATTTTGAATAATATTCAAGTGTTATAATTATTTTCATATGTTGAAATTATTTTCATGCAATGAAACTAAAGTCATGTCAGTGAAGTGCAAAGCATTCCCAATCTACTTAGAAGATGTGGCGCTGCTCTGATACCAGATGTAACGACCTGCCATTTTGACCATGCCGAATCGACAAAACATGTCAACTCGAAACGTCCAAAACAACAGATTGTTATTAGCTTATGGGGTAAATAGAATAGATCACAGAATCATATATCACAGACACAGATACAGAGCAATATAACATCTCGCAGCGGAAATAAATAATACAATAGTAATTCATGAAGCTACTAGATAAAATTTTACATCAGAGTTTATATTCGCAAAAACTCAAGTTCAAAACAATTCAAATAATTCAATTTCTACCTTTAAGAAACATTTCAAATCGATTCATATGAATTCAACATTTTTGTTCGAATTCAAATGTATTATTCAAGTCAAAGATTTACATTTTATTTTAAACAAAACATATCGTGGCCGACAATTTCAAGTCATGAAATTTGAAATCGTTATTTATAAATTAAAATAGTTCATATAATTCAGTTAATATAATTTGAATCAAATCTTACATTTCAATTTCAATTTCAATGAATCATATCAAAATTTATAACTCAAGTCGAAAAATTCAATTTATTACATAAAGTCAAGTCAAAACCTTACATTTCAATTTAAACAGTTCATACAATTTTAAATCATTCTTATGACTTCACAAATATTCCAATTCAAATTCATCTCTACTAAAAGTTGGCATCAAGTCGAATTCATAACTTAATATGAGTTCATTCATTATTCAAATATCGTTATATAAATTTACATCTTAAACTTCGAAAATCGCGAAATCTAACTTATCCATCTTGAGTTTATTATTAAAGTTATAAAATATATATAAGAAAATTAATTTTAAAAGTAGATATGTATATATTTATAAGTTTATAAAATTCTAAAATTAATTAGAAATAGATTATAAACATATATAAGTTTAAAATAATATAAAAATAGGTTTAAAGAAATAATTATTATAATAAAACCAAATTAAAATACTTATAATAAATTATATGCTTTAATATAGATAAAATTATAAGTAAAATCTTAAACAAACATTTAAATCTATATTTACTCATAAAATCATTTTAAAACATATAATTTAAAATTTATAAAATTTAAGTTTAAAATCTTTAAAATAAAAATATAAAATCTTAAATAAAAAAAAATCTCAAATCAGTTAACTTCGAAAACATGACCAACGGTGTCCATATATAGTTTTCTACCCTATGGTCAAGTAATACAGATATTTATCATTTCAATCCACGATTTATAAAATTTCTACGGTCTATCATTTCAACCCGTGATCCCAAATTCATTAAAAATCATTCAGGTCTATCATTTCAACCCATAACGATTTTTCCCTATTCTAGTGTTCGTTCGGGTATGTATCATTTCAACCCTTAGTGATTTTTCCTAAAACTAGGGTATCAACAACAATCACATAGCGTCAATCACAGTATATATATCATCAATGTAACTACGTGTCATATAAATATATCGTGTCACATATGAAATATGCATATAGATCAAATCAAACAAATTCTATCAGCAACCTGTACATTTCATATAACAGTTCATTATTGATCTAACATCCATGAAAAATGTAAGTCAGGTGTGAGATAAACTCACCTTTTGTGGCACAGAATGGAAGACATCAAATGGATTGACACAGAAATTGAAAGACGATATCCAGGCACGATTCTGATGGTTCAACTCGGTAACCGCTCAATATATTTTTATTTCTGAGTCGGGTTAGGTTTTTGATTCATGACAAGGAAGAAGAGAAGATCAAAGGAAAAGTGATATAGGTTATGAATATCTATTTAATTGTGTCTTAGATGTGTTATATATTGTTAAAATCTGTCCTCAAATATATAGCATACAAAAATGCACTTACGAAAAGACACTTCACGAAGAGACACTTCATGAAAAGACACTTCGCGAAAAGACACTTCGCGAAAAGACACTTCGCGAAAAGACACTTTGTCACTTCGTGAAAAGACACTTTGCGAAAAGACACTTCGTGAAAAGACACTTTGTGAAAAGACACTTTGTGAAAAGACACTTCACGAAAAGACATTTCGTGAAAAGACACTTCGCGAAAAGACACTTCGCGAAAAGACATTTCGCGAAAAGACACTTCACCACTTCGCGAAAAGACACTTCGCGAAAAGACACTTCATGAAAGGACACTTCACGAAAAGACACTTCATCACTTCGCGAAAAGACACTTCGAAAAGACAATTCACGAAAAGACACTTCACGAAAAGACACTTCACGAAGAGACACTTCATATTTCCAACGGTCATATTTTACAACGGTCATATTTTACAACGGCCATATTTTCTAACGGTCATATTTTACAATGGCCATATTTTCTAAAAGGCATCATATTTCATGAAGAGATTCCTTTTCATTTCTGAAAGGAAATGGGTGCATCTCTTTGATAAAACTCTTCATGGAAGTTGACAACTCTTCAACGATTATATATACATCACAAGCATTTTTTTCACAACACAGAATCTTCTCATATTTTCTGATCTTAAACTCTATACATTCTTGCATACTATAAGCTCTCCATTATTCAACTTACTTGTTGAATCATTGAAATTATTTCATATCTCTTGATTCAATAAGTAATATACTTCCTTCAATCTTCACATACACGTTATATACTTGAGGATAAGATTATAGGAAGGTTGTACTCAATCATTGACTAATCAGTGTTGAAGAAAGAACACATTCAAGGTCAAACTCTTGTAATTGTCTTGTGGGTAAGCTTGTAGCCCGTGAAATCAAGTGGGTAAGCTTGTAGCCCGTGAAATCAAGTGGGTAAGCTTGTAGCCCGTGAAATCAAGTGGGTAAACTTGTAGCCCGTAAATCAAGTAGTTGTGAACCTGTTCCTCCGGGTGAAGCGAGGGTGTTGTTTAGTGAAAAGCCGAAGAGGGGCTTCGGGACTGGACGTAGGACGGGAGGTCCGAACCAGTATAAAAATCTGGTGTTATTACTCTACTTTATTTATTACATTTATAGTTATCTGTGATATATATTGTTATCATATCATATTCCGCATAGCCATATTAAAGATCCTACACAAGTCGTGCACAACCGACTTTTCAGAAACTATATCCATGTGTGGAAATGCTCATGTGTTGAGAAGTGATGTATGAAAATTAAATTCATGTGTGAATGAATAAAGTGTTTAAACAATAAAAATCACATTTTTATAATATATATGAAGTATGTTAAATATTCGCCTTATATATAAATAGTTTCAACAATAAAAAAAATTCATCTTTCTTATATGAACAAAATATATAAAATATCCATGTGTGGAGATGCTCATGTGTTGAGAAGTGTGTGTGTTGGAAAAGTTCATGTGTTGAATAAAAAGATCGAACAATAAAAATTACATTTTTATTGAAATTATGAAGTGTTAAAAACATTCATGTGTTGAATAAATATTTTAGATGATAAAAATACCATTTTTTATCATATATGTGATATGCTAAAGATATGCGAGCGTTGAAATAAATATTTGTGAAAGAAATATTATTTTTAACATGCATCGGAACTAAATAAAATAGTCATGTGTTGAAATATATTTTAGTTTGCCCAAGATATCATTTTTGAAATGTGAAGTGTTAAAAATAACCACTTGTTCAAATAAATATGCATGAGTTGAAATATTCATTAATTAGCTAATGATATGATTTTTGCCTATGCATGCAACATTAGAATGAATGGTGTTTATAAACCAAATTGAATCAAATATGAAGTTGAATGGAAAATGATAAGTGATAAGAATTGCATATATGTACATGCATATTTATTGAACAGGTTATAGCAAAGAGGCTACAGAAGAGGAATAAAATTTTGTGCCTGACAAATAGGTACACATTTACTGTTTTGTTTGGGTGATGATTTTATGAGCCGGTTGGCTAACCGCTTGACTTTTTCTTTTTCTTTTTGAGATGAGACGCTCATGTGGCTATTTGGGAATTTTCCCAGCCCCTCCCGTACAAAGGAGGTTATGGCGAAATTTTCCAAAATTTAAAGGCGTTAGTGAAATATTTGAAGTGGAAACGATATAGGAATTTTTGAATGAACTATATTTATATAAATATATAAATAAAAATAAAATTAAAATGAATCGTGGTCGTGCAGTTCGTGTTTTGAAACTGTGATTTCAAACGACTTGTGCGGGAAATCCGACCATTGGATTTTCCCGAAACCACAACTGTTGGGTTCGCCTTGGAAATATCTTTCCAACGGCACCAACTTTGTAAAGATCCGACGGTTGGATTGTATGGAATGTTTAATTCAAATCTGAATAAAAACAGCGCCAGAAACGATTATATTTATATATATATAAATATAATTAAATTAAATCGAATAACGACGTTGTAGTTCGTAATTTGAAATTGTAACTTCAAACGACTAGTGTGGAAGATCCGAGCGTCGGATTTTCCCAAAACTGAAACCGTTGGATTCGTTTTGAAATGACCTTTCTAATGATATAAAATTTGTGAAGATCCAACGGTTAGATTTTCAGGTATGTGTAAAACAAATTTAGTGAAAAACAGCGCCAGTGCCTCAGCAAGGCCTGAAACATCGTTTAATTAAATATGGCCGTTTAAATAAATAAAAATGGCGATATATCGTTATAAAATACTATAAACGATATAGAGTGGAAATAAACCAATTTTTTTGTGTTTGCTTGATTTGTTATGGTTGAATGTGTTTAACATGAAAATTATACTAAGGAACTGAAATGTGAATGTTGAATAGTTTAACCGTGTGAAAAATTGATTTGAAAATCTAAATATACGTGGGTTATTTGAAAAGGCCGAGTTCATTCTCATTTCAAGTAATCGATCGACGTTGAAAAGTCGAAGAGTCGAATACGGTTGAAGATCGACGATCTTCACATTGGATGGATGGGCGCTACTGATGCTCGTGATTGGAGTAGCTACCTTGAAGGAGCTGAAGTAGTAGTCGTCCGGACGTATTGTTGATTGTGCGGATATGCGAGGAATTGGTGCCTCCGGTTTCGTTCAAACCCAGAACGAACTTGCAAATGGACTGTGTGTCTGACATTGGATATTGTTCTGTGCTGATTGATCTCTGTTAAATATATATCTGTTTGGCGGTGGAGAATTTATTCTCTTGCTTAATGCCCTTCTCTGAGACGTACGAGCTCAGAGGTTATGTATTGATAGAAATCAGTCGCATGGAGTGGATTGCCTGTGTGGCACGCCTAAGTGGCATATGATCAAGGCTTCTGTTGCAAAGCAAAGTCTTGTGGTTGATGATCAAAGCATGGTCTGTGTGACGTAACTTTGTGTATAACGTGAATTCGCGAGCCTCACACCCCGGTATGAGTCAAAAACGGGAGAAGGACCCAAGGAGTGCACGACGTTTCTTTCTAGCTATGGTGGTGTCAGTGACCTACCAGCCCTGACATTTATACCTACTTTTCACCTATGTGGTTGTTGAAATACGAGGCGCCTCGATTATAGGTCTGTAAGGACCGGGAAACGTGTGTTCAGGAATAATTAATCCTCAAAAGTAAGATAGGACCGGCCTTGGAGGATCCAGGGATTGCTGTGTGCGTTCCCGAGGCATTTGCTAGAGTGTCTCGAACGGAGAGGAGCTTGCCCCTTGCCTCGACTCATGATGGAATCCAGTTTCCGATACGAAATTGCGGATGTGATTGTATTACTAGTATGGTGACATTGTGGTATGGGTCATTTATGCCGCCTATGATTGATATTTATGATTGAAATCGCTTTTGAAATATATATGCACTAGTAATAATATCAAACACTTTCGTTTTATACGTATGAAGCATTTTTAACCATTATAAGGTAAAACTCTATCCTCCGGCTTGCGTTGCATTGTGTGATGGGACCTGAGTCTTATATTGGCTTCATTTTGATAAAAAGCATTGCGATGATTTAATCATTTACTTTATTTCATGCACTAGCACTCATTGGAGTAAACCCGTTCCGCGAAAGTGGTATGGTCCTTTGATTTGCCTTATTACGGTTGTTTAATAAGTTCAGTAAATTTCTCATACCAGTCCCATGACTGACTCGTAGTTTGTTTCACCTTGCAAACTCGGGTGCCCTCATTTTCACACGGGCAGCCTAGTTACAGGTATCTGGTGCACTTTTGGCTCATGGCGAGGCTTGACTACACCGTGCTGACTTTGACTCTTTCCGCCATTATTGTATATGTATTATGATTCCACCACAGGCGATGTAGACTGATGTTTAGTTTGTGTACTCTTTATGTATGATTCCGCCTCTGGCGATGTTGACTGATTATGTATTATTATGCACTAAGTTGTATCCTGCACTGTGCTCTCTGATGTGGTCATATCTATATGATTCCGCTGTCATATGTGTGTAAATTATTCTATTTCTCGTTTATGCTATTATCTGTGATCTGCAAATGAAGATTAATGTGTTATATTCCAATGATTATCCTTAACACCGTGTCACGGGGTTTTGGGATCGTCACACTGTGTTGGCCCAATGGTAAGAGGTATCACTTCCTAAAGTGGCAACCCATGATGTGCAAAACTATATCTACTAGTGTCACAGTCGTCTTAGCCCCCTCTGCCCGGCCCATGCACGCACATGTTTCCGGTCGGTTTGCGCCGCCCACACCATCCGCCTCGTTTGGATCTCTTACAATCAATCAGTAAGCGTGCCCCTTCTCCGCCTAGTACGGAGGTCTTTACTTGAAACCGCTTTGGGTTACTGACTAAAATGGGTCCCTCTCAATATGATACAGGCTCTCCCCTTGTCTTGTATCCCCACTAGGTTTTTCTACTGACTATGTATACCCTTAGGTGTCTTTAATTACATAGCCCTATACTAGTTATGCTTACCCTAAAGGGTGTCTTTAATTACATAACTTTCTTACATCATCTACCGGTTATGTATACCACTTAGCTATCTTTAATTACATAACCTTATTGGGTTAAGTATGTGGGCCTTTATATATTTATATATATTACCCATCCCCTCTAACTTACTTAACCCCCCACCACGCATCCAATTTTACTTAAACCTAACTTAAGTCCATAGTCATATTAAATTAGGTTAAGTAGTCCATTTCTTTACCTTGTCCAATTATGGTTATAATAGGCTAGACCTCCCACATTAGGCCCACAACGTGTGGATGCTGGATATGCCGGTCGGGTCCGGGCAGTCTTATTCCACAGTTGGGCCTAACCTCGTGTCTTAGCCCGATTCGTATTTGCGTACTTAGACCTCCCACATTAGGTTCAACACTAGTGGCTGCTGGATATGCCGGTCGGGTCCGGGCAGACTTCCGCCACTAATGTAACCTAACCTCATGTCATAAGTGCAATTTATGATTCCTAATTGTAAATTACTAAACATTCCAAATTAATCCAAATCTACCTATGTCATTATAGGTAACTATTTCTATGTTTTCCCCATTTTATTTACATGTCCCATTTCCTGTTAAACATTACATAAATCATGCCAATTTTAATTCCCTTTTTCCCCGTTTTGTCTCTGACGTATTCATACGTATTTTTGGTAGCATCTAGGCTATAAAGTAGCCTAGCTATAATAGTTAAAAGGGAATATGACGAGGGTGATAGTTTGAACAAGTCGTGACATAAACATGATCATAAACCGGCATAGTAACAAAGTAAATGGACATGTGATTAACATCATAACTAAGTAGGCATAATTAATAACTTGTGGAAATTACTATGATGTTTAAGCAAGCATAATGAGATCTAGATCTAACATTAGGTGTCTAATTACCTAGATCTAGCATAGTCATGGTAGCATGTTTAGATCAAAAGGTAGATTCACATGTTAAGTTTACAACATATATCAATGTATCACAATATGACAAGTGAAAGGTGATTAGCATAAAGGTCTAGATCCAAGTAATGTCACAATTGTCTAAATTAATAGATATACTTCCATCATAGCATGGTTACAAGTCAAGATCCATATAAACATCATAATCGAATCACCACAATTATATTAGATCTAAGAAATTAGATCTTGTTATAACATAGGATAAAATTTCATATCAACACAGAATCATACTTTACAACATATCCAATTCATTGTCTATCAAAGCATACTTCTATTTATCTAAACCTTAAAGTAATCTTGAAACTCACAGCAATAGGTTTGGAGAATTGAGAGAGAATAGATCTGAATTCTAAATTTGATTAGCTAAACCGTTGTTGTAGAATTTGATCTTCTAATTTGACTTGATGGAGAAGAAATGCTTATTTTAATTTAGATTAGAGCAGCATGGAGGCAACATGGATGAACATAATGAGATTCGGGTTAGGTTTAGGTGTTTATTTATAAATGTATTAGGTGTATAAGGGCCTTTGGATTTGATTGGGAACCATCCGAACCACTCAAATTAGAAAAACATGTCATTAGGAAACTACCCAAAATCAACCAGTCGATTAGCCAATTTCAACCAGTTGACAGTTTTCACTTCTATCTAAAAATGATCGACTGGTCATAAATAGGAAGTCGACTTGTACCAGTCGAATGGTGAAAAATGGGCGGTCAACTTGTTTTACAACTTTAAACTTTAAATCTTCCGAGCTTCATAACTTCTTCATACGATGTTCGTTTTACGCAAACTCGAACTCTATCTCAAGCAGAATTCTGAGGCGAACACAATGGCGTAACCTGTTTCACTTAATTCTTCTTCTAAAAATTAAGTATTCTTTTAATTTGTCATTTTTTTATATTTAAAATTAAGGGGTGTTACGTAAACCAAAACCCTAAGCAATGTAAGTTTTAAATCAAGGACATTGTAATAACCTGGAAATCTGGGCCAATTTAAAATTTCTATTTTGGAAAATTTCGTGAATTTTGAATATTTAAAATGAATATTTTAAATAAAAACAACGAGAAATTTATTTTGAATAGAATTAAAACGTATATATTTATATAGATCGTCGTTAGAATATAAATATTTATTTATAATTATAAAAGGAATTGAAAATGGCGCGGTAGTTCGATAATTCGATTTCAAACTTCAAATGAATGTACCGGGTGCAATATAAGCCGGATTTTAGTGAAACCAAAAATATTAGAATCTAATAAATAATATCTTTCCAACGAATCCGAAAAATCAAGATTTCATAGCGGGGGTCAAAAGTTATGCCCAGTTGAAAATTCAAAATAGTCGTTATGGAATTCTGGCCCTTAAAAATAGCCATTTTGCAAACGACCTCGGATTTCGACTAAACCACTTTTGTTGGATCCGGGATGTCAAGTTATTGCTAGGTTTCAAATTTCATAATTTTTTGAATCAATATGTGAGCGTGGCAAAGAAAAATGTGTTTGATCAGTTTCAGTTGATTTTAATCGACTGGAAAATGGCCATTTTTCAAACGGTCTCAGAATTGGACGAAACTAGTTTTGTTAGGACCGCATCGTCGATACGAAGCTAGAAAATATTTTTCTGGATTTTTTGAGTTAGAATGTGACCCCAGTAAATCGAAATGCGCGTTCAAATTCAATATATAGAGTTATATGTTGATTTTGACGAAAACTGATCGAAACGATCGAATCAGCCTACGATACATATCCCATTGTGTTCGGAATGGGGGTAAAACGCTAGGGACGACAAGCGGTGGGTCTCTTTTCGAGTTCGAAGGAAAAAGTTACTTTATTGAATTAATTAATTAATTAATACATTATATATTCTCAAAGGTCAACCCCTTCCCTCAGAAATCGTTCAAATCGATTTTAAAGAAAAAAAACAAGCGCCTCGATCTTCTCCCCCCTCGTCGCTCCCCCACCCTCCGCCGCCACCGGCTAACGTGGCCTCCCCCTCCCCTCGATGCTCCGTCCAGCCCCCCCGTCTTCGAGCCCGTTCTTCCCCAAAACCCTCCCCCAAGCCAAGAAATCGTCGCCGCGCTCTGGCGAGGCACACCCCCCAGCCACCGCGTCCACCTCCGCAACCACCCAGCACCCCTCCGCCCTCCAATGCGCCTCGAATCCCTCCCCCTTCTGATTTCCGACTGTAAGTTTTCTTTCCCTTTTTTATATTATTTATTTATTTATTTATTTATTATTCTTCTTTATTTATTCAATGAAAATAAACTTCAAAATGATTAGAAAAATCAGTGGTCTATATATTATATGATTTCCTACTTTTATTTAGACAATAAGACATAAAGTTTCGATTTGATTATGTAGTACAAATTATAAAGTTTCAGTTTTTGTATGTAATATTCTATAAAGAAATTCTAATTTATATATGTGGAGCGTAGGATAAATTTTCAGTTTTTAAAGTAATAAAAATTAGATTTTGATCATAAGAAAATTAAGATTTTTATTCGTATAAAAATGTAATTTTTATATTCATGTAGTAAAGATAAAGATTTGATTTGTTTTTATAAAAATATGAAGTAAGACAAGATTTTTATATATTGAATTGCAAAGTAAAAATTCGATTTTTATATATTGAATAGCAAAGTAAAAATTCGATTTTTATATATTGAATAGTAAAGTAAAAAATTCGATTTTTATATATTGAATAGCAAAGTAAAAATTCGATTTTTATATATTGAATAGCAAAGTAAAAATTCGATTTTTATATATTGAATAGCAAAGTAAAAATTCGATTTTTATATATTGAATTGCAAAGTAAAAATTCGATTTTTATATATTGAATAGCAAAGTAAAAATTCGATTTTTATATATGTAGTGGCTACGGACAATGAAATTGACAAAAGGCGAGCAACAGTGAAGATTTCTACATAGGAAGAGTCATGGCGTTTGGATTAGCTAGTCGGTGAGAACTTCTCACCTTTAATTTAATTTTTCTAGTTGAAATATATACTAGGATGCAGACGGTGTTTAGTAGCACCCGACACCTGTCGTCCACAGACCATGGACGGCTTGTATGCTTGGTTGTTTGATTTTGATGTGTAGTTGATTTGTGATGTGATGTGAAATGAAATAAAATATTTATACAGTTAAAAATATTTTATAGTTAAAAATAGAATTTTTAACGTGTATATGAAATGAAATAAATTAATATAAACAAATCGAACGATTTGTTTATATACACACATTTGACTGATATTGATTGGGACGATAAATTTTACACATCGCCAACTGCACAAATAAAATCTGTGTTTGATTGTTTGAAAACCCCACATGGGTATTGGGGTGATATATGACATACACTAATCCCAATAGTTAGTTGTATGTCGATCGTTTGATTGATAGACTGTTATAAGCGTTAAATATTTATATTTGATGCTTATACAGTGTAGAATGCACTTTGGATGATGGTTGATTATTCATCGTTGTTATTGTATACATGTGTTGTAGAAAATCCATATAATAAACATTATATGGTAATTGATTGGGCCTCATTCCAGTTTTGAAATAGAAATATTTGAATAGAAATATTTGAAAAAGGAATATTTGAAATAGAATATTTGAAAATAGAAATATATGAAGCCGTGTTGATTAGATTGAGCCATTTTGACGTGAACGATATTTATATCAATTTTATTCATTTTACAATGAATATCGAAAGTGATTTCAAAATCTGACATTTTGAAAGGAATTGAAATTCGAATTAAATTGAATTGAAATGAAATTCGAATTAAACTGAAAGGAACTGAAATTCGAATGAGATTGAAATAGAATTGAAATCATTTTGAATTGAAATTAAAACGTATTGAAATTGAACTGAAATTGATTTGAATTGAAACCGATTTGAATTGAAAAAGATTTGAATTGAAATAGAATTGAAATCGTATTGGAATTGAATTTAAAACGTATTGAAATTGAACTGAAATTGATTTGAATTGAAACCAATTTGAATTGAAAAAGATTTGAATTGAAATAGAATTAAAATGAATTTAAAACGAATCTATATTGGAAAATTCAATTTTGATTTGAAATTGAAAAGGAAGTTTAAATCGTTTTGAAAACGAATTTAAAACGATTTATAAAACACGTTTTAAAAGGAAATCGACGAAGTATATATTATATATATTATATATATAATATAATGGCCTGAATAGAACGCGCCGCGCTGCGGTAGTTCGTGAATTTCGACCATTGACTTCAAATGGATATTGCGGGAGATCCGACCGTCAGATTCTCCTAAAACCGGAACCGTTGGGTTCGTATCGAAAAGAGCTTTATAACGAATATTAGAAATTAGAAATCTAACGGTTGGATTTTGAATTATGTCCAAATCAAATTTGGAAAAGGTCGCTGTAAGTGCAGTTCGATGACCATTGATGGAAATCGACTGTACGGACCTTGATAAAATTATTAAAAATATCAATAATTTGTGTAAAATCATAAGAAATGATTTGGGAAGAATTGGGATGAAAAACTCCGTATTTGAGAAGAAAAAAATAGATTTTTATCGAAATGAACTAGTTTTGAACTAGAATTATAATTCTATTTATTTTTAAATAAATAAATTGAATTTGAAAAATGGTTTTGAAGGTAACTAGAATTTCCAATAATTGAATTGGAATGGATTTGAATCGAATTTTTCTTTGGATTATTTCGATGTTGGATTTCGTGATTACACAAATATTGTTATGGAAATTTGAAAGATATATTTATATCGTTATTTCCAATACGATATTTGTTGGTCGTAGAATTTGATATTGAATATAAGCCGATATATTTTCTATTCAAAGCCTTGTATTTAATATCAAATGTGATTTGGGTTTGTCGTGAATGGTTTCTTCATTAACACTGTTCTTAAGCCTAGTTGAGAAAAAGATTAAATCTTTTTATTTAGATTTAATGAAGAATACCAATTAAATGATATTTAATTGGAATTGAATTGGTATTGATTTTTGGGTTTATCGTGAACAGTGTTTTAAATAACACTTGTTCTTTAACCCGATAATAAATAGAATGGATTTTGGGTTGTCGTGAACGGTATCTTCAATAATACTGTTCTTAGACCCAAAGGAGTTAAGAAAATCAGAAACTAACTGGAGATTAGTTAAGTTGAATGATTTTTGGGGTATTGATCTGATGTTAGTTTCGGCCTTCGGGGTTAATACTTAGGGAATTGCTCACTTGCTAATTTACAGTTAGGGACTGATTGAAATGGAATGTGATTTTGGGTTTATCGTGAGCCGTGTTTTAAATGACACTGATTCTTTAACCCAGTTAAAGATTAAAACTAAGTGGAGTTTTAATGAATCTTTAATTAGATTGAAAAGATCGAGAATGGGGTATCACCAGTTTTGCTCCAGGCGATAGTTAAATCTTTAATTAGATTTGAACGTGAAATGGTAATTGAATTTACCGATAACACTGTGGTGTTAGATACTAAGTATCAACAGTTTTACTTCATGGGATGAATAGGTTGGGATTGGGAAATTAAAACAAATGATTACTTCGGTAAGGTTCGCTAATCCCGACTAGTTTGAATTGATATTCAAAAGAAGATTAAAAAATAAATTCAAGGAATTTATCTTTGATAAAATTAATGGGAACCTTTCCCTATGAATGTGAAATTTAGAAACTAACCGTCGGCTAGCTAAGCAGAATGGTTTTCTGGATATTGATCTGATATTGGTTTCGGCCTTCGAGGTTAATATTTGGGGAATTATTTTCTTGTTAATTTACGGTTAGTGACTGATGAATTGAAATGAGGTGTATGTTGTGTTTGTGTAACACTTGTTTATAATATATGCGAGTTATTCGGAAAGACCGGGTTTATCCCATTCTGAATAACTGATACGACAATAAGTCGAAGATGAAGACGGTGGTCGAAGACCGGAGGTCTTCACATCGTTTGGGTGATTACTGACGATCTTGATTGGGATGTACACCCAAGAAGATGGAAACAGTTAGTGATCGTCCAGACATACTTGGAGATCGATGGATATGCGGGGTACTAGGTGCCTCCGGTTTCGTTCAGACCCAGAACGGACTTGTAAATGGACTGTGTGTCTGACATTGGATTTCATTCTATGTGATTGATATCAGTTGCATGGAGTGGTTTGCCTGTGTGGCATGCTAAGATGCAAATGATCAAGGCTTCTGTTGAAAAGCAAAGTCTCGTGGTTGATGATCAAAGCACGGCCTTTGTGGCGTAGCTTTGTGTAACATTTACTTCGCGAGTTTCACACCCGGTATGAACCAAAAAGGGGAGATGGACCTCAGGGAGGACATGCGTTTCTTTCTAGCTAGAAGTGGCGTCAGTGGTTTTACACGCCCTGATGAGTTTGACTTATGTGGTTGTTGCTGTTGCGAGACGCCTCGGATATATCGGTCGTTCTCGAACCGATGGAGTCATTTAGTTGGCTCACCTACGCCCCAAAGGGCGGGGAAACGCAGTGTTCAGGATTTCGTCTAATCCACATCGGTGGACCGGCCCTGTCGCTCCAAGGGACGATGCGTTCTGTTCCTGAGGGGCGGGCTAGAGCGTCTCGAATCGGTTGAGGGCTACCTTTTGCCTCGGTTCATAGATGGAAATCCAATTTCCAAATATGTGATTTTGCGGTTTTAATTGTAAAACTAGTATGGCGACATGATATATGGTACCCATGCCGTCTATGATTGATACTTATGATTTGAAGTTGTTTTATACACTATGCACTTATAATAGTATCAAATGATTTGTTTTAAACGTACTAAGCATGTTTGGCTATTATAAGGGAAAACCCTGTCCCCCGACTTGCGTTGCATTGTGTGATAGGACCTGGGTCTTATAATAGCTTCATTTTTCCAAAAAGCATTGCGCTGTTTTGTTATATGCACTGGTATTCTTGGGAGGAAACCCATTCCGTGTTATACGGCGTGGTCCCTTGATATATCTGATATAAAGTAAAGTTTTAAATAACTGTTTTAGTTCTCACACCAGTCCCATGACTGACCTGGAATTTATTGTTTTAACCTAAACTCTGGGTGCCCTTATTTTGACACGAGCAACTAGTAGTTTTGGTTTTGCATATTTATATTCACAGGATCCTGATTTACAGCTGGAATGATATCCGGAAAGCTTTGTATCCGTATATCTCTTCTAGTTGTGTAATGTAATATTTTCCGCTGCTATGTAATGTATTGTAATATCTGATATATATCGAATGTAATATTCATTTATACTCTGTATATTCTTGTAATCTGATGAATTGTTGTAATATACAATGAAACGTTCTTCCGTCTGCGTTCTATTTTGTCGTGTACTTAAAACAATCAGGCGTTTCGAACGGTCTAGATCGGTTTAGCGACTGATTCAGATCGAGCGAAATTTCTTGTTGTCACATTTGGTATCAGAGCTTTAGTTTACAAAGCTCATAGAACAAGACACGTTGGAACCATACGAAAGAATTCATCAGAGATTGGATTAGTAATATCCAATAAGAATGACTCGTTAGAGATAGGATCAGTAGTATCCTAGAGCGAGTGTGAAGAGTATATTTTTAAAATGAAACAAATTTGTTTTGAAAATTTAAATCAATCATTCATATTTGATTATTTATTTTATATTGATTTGGACAATCAAATATATAGAGATTTTAGTATACGTCTGATCCACGTGTATTGAAGCCTCAAATATATTCGATAGATATAGAATCACACTCTAATCGCTCGGTCATGATTCTAATGATTGACGCGTCATCATTAGAATTTATTTTCGTGTTTCGAAGGTGAGATTTCTATATATTTCCAATTGACTGGTGTGAGAACCAAAATTAGATAGGGTCTATTGTTGTGATTTGGCATCAAAAATGAGATTTTTGACTATGTATCAAAGTTATGAATTTGAAACGTTAATTCACTACTTGATTGATGTTTGTGTTGTTTGTTTATTTGTTTGATAATTTTGAACCATTTAGCCAAATTGAATCAAATAGTGAATTGTATTGGAAATTTATCGCATTTGCATGCATATACATGTACTTACATTGAACAGGTCATAGCAAGGAGGCTAGAGCAGAGAAATAAAATTGTTTGCTCGACAAATAGGTACATGTTTATCATAGTTTACTGTTTTGTTTGGGTGATGATGATTTTATGAGCCGATTGGCTTTTTCTTTTTCTTTTTGAGATCAGAGGGCCTATATGGAAATTTCGGGATTTTCACAGTGCTCCCGGTGCAGGGGAGGTTATGGCGAAATTTTTCGAAAATTTAGGGTGTTAGCCAAATTTTTGAAAATTTTGAAATGTTCTTAGAAACTGAAAAGTTGAAGAACTTAAGCCGTAATGAAAATAATGGAAGAGTTGATTTGTTAAACAACTTTCGGCTTCGTTCCTTTTTGGGGACGAAAAGTTTTAAGTGGGGGAGATTGTAATAACCCGGAAATCTGGGCCAATTTAAAATTTTTATTTTGGCAAATTTCGTGAATTTTGAATATTTAAATGAATATTTTAAATAAAAACGACGAGAAATTTATTTTGAATAGAATTCAAACGTATATATTTATATAGATCGTCGTTAGAATATAAATATTTATTTATAATTATAAAAGGAATTGAAAATGGCGCGGTAGTTCGATAATTCGATTTCAAACTTCAAATGAATGTACTGGGTGCAATATAAGCCGGATTTTAGTGAAACAAAAAATATTCGAATCTAATTGATAATATCTTTCCAACGAATCCGAAAAATCAAGATTTTATAGTGGGGGTCAAAAGTTATGCCCAGTTGAAAATTCAAAATAATCGCTATGGAATTCTGTCCCTTAAAAATAGCCATTTTGCAAACGACCTCGGATTTCGATGAAACCACTTTTGTTGCATCCGCGATGTCAAGTTATTGCTAGGTTTCAAATTTCATAATTTTTCGAATCAATATGTGAGCGTGGCAAAGGAAAATGCATTTGATCAGTTTTAGTTGATTTTAATCGACTGGAAAATGGCCATTTTTCAAACGGTCTCAGAATTCTGTGAAACTAGTTTTGTTAGGACCGTATCATCAATACGAAGCTAGAAAATATTTTTCTGGAATTTTTCGAGTTAGTATGTGACCCCAGTAAATCGAAATGCGCGTTCAAATTCAATATATAGAGTTATATGTTGATTTTGACGAAAACTGATCGAAACGATCGAATCGGCCTATGATACATATCCCATTGTGTTCGGAATGGGGGTAAAACGCTAGGGACGACAGGCGGTGGGTCTCGTTTCGAGTTCGAAGGAAAAAGTTACTTTATTGAATTAATTAATTAATTAATATATTATATATTCTCAAAGGTCAACCCCTTCCCTCAGCAATCGTTCAAATCAATTTTAAAGAAAAAAAACAAGCGCCTCGATCGCCTCCCCTCTCGTCGCTCCCCCACCCTCCGCCACCACCGGCTAACATGGCCTCCCCTCCCCTCGATGCTCCGTCCAGCACCCCTCCCCCCCCGAGCCAAGAAACCGCCGCCGCGCTCTGGCGAGGCACACCCCCCCAGCCACCGCGTCCACCTCCGCAACCACCCAGCACCCCTCCGCCCTCCGAGGCGCCTCGAATCCCTCCCCCCGCTTCTGATTTCCGACTGTAAGTTTTCTTTCCCTTTTTTTATATTTTTATTTTTATTTATATATTCTTCTTCTTTATTTATTCAATGAAAATAAACTTCAAAATGATAAGAAAAATCAGTGGTCTATATATTATATGATTTCCTACTTTTATTTAGACAATAAGACATAAAGTTTCGATTTGATTATGTAGTATAAATTTTAAAGTTTCAGTTTTTGTATGTAATAATACTCTATAAAGAAATTCTAATTTATATATGTGGAGCGTAGGATAAATTTTCAGTTTTTAAAGTAATAAAAATTAGATTTTGATCATAAGAAAGTTAAGATTTTTATTCGTATAAAAATGTAATTTTTATATTCATGTAGAGAAGATAAAAATTAGATTTTTTTTATAAAAATATGAAGTAAGACAAGATTTTTATATATTGAATAGCAAAGTAAAAATTCGATTTTTATATATTGAATAGCAAAGTAAAAATTCGATTTTTATATATTGAATAGCAAAGTAAAAATTCGATTTTTATATATTGAATAGCAAAGTAAAAATTTGATAATCTCTCTTTCGTAAAAACTATATTCGATTAACTCTCTTTCGAATAAATTATATTCGATTAACTCCCTTTTGAATAACTCTATTTGATAACTCTATTTGATAACTCTATTTCGAATAACTATATTTGATAACTCTATTTCGAATAATTATATTTTGAATAACTCTATTCGATAACTCTCTTCGAATAACTATATTTGATAACTCTATTTCGAATAATTTTATTTGATAACTCTCTTTCGAATAACTCTATTAGATAACTCTGTAACGACCCGGGGATTTTCGACTCCGAAAATCGACACAAAAACCCAGCATCGACTATTCAGACATCGAAAACACCGGACCATTAATAGAAAGAAGTTAGAGGATGAGATAGGAAAGATAGAACTAATAGAATAGGAGAAGAAGAAGAACACAGCTGAACATAATCAGAGTAAACACGAATCTCACAGCGGAACGAATAAAATATATTATATAACATAACTTTGAAATACAAAACTGTATTGTATATACATACCATTATCAGAGTACAATACATCATATCACAGCGGAAATAGTCTCTAACGGTGAAGCCTTCTGCTTTTAGCTCCTTCAAGCGTATCTGTAAAAGCCTGAAACACTTGACTGCCCGTACAAATTTGGGCACCCAAGAGTTTAGGGAAAAACAAACAAAATAAACTCTGGGTCAGTCATGGGACTGGTGTGAGTAAATTCCAACCATACGGTTTAACTTTGAAAAATCCTTTTTGAAACAAAAAGGATAATAGTAAGACCAATCCACACATAAACATGGACGGCTTTTACCTTACTATAACCCAAAACATTTTGATATCAAAATCCAGTGATATTATAATAATGTCTAATCAAATAAATAACCAAATAGTAGAACGCTTGCATCTCACGCTCTACATACATAGTATAAAATCAAAACCCGCAGGGCGCTTATTGGAGATTGGATTCCAACTATGACAAGGTATGGGACCACCTTCCGATGATGTATCTCTAGAGGCGAATACACCTGGGTTCAACAAGAACGTCTTGCAACCCGGCCCACACATGACCAACCACTCATTTCGCTTGAGTATATCGAATGTATATCACCAACGGTTGGACTCAAACCACCGTTCCCGAATGGGCAGAATCGATAGATTTAGAAACAAAAGGAATTTCTCTAGATAGGTGATTATACACCCTAATGGGAGCGACCCACATAGCCATGCTGTCTGCCCGATTTTTGTCATTTCCTGGTTGTGAAGCTTGAGGCTACGTCTACTTTTTAGAACATCTGGCCACCATACACTTTGAATGCCACATCGTCAAACCCATCAAATCACTGGTTGATCTTCCTAAAAATATTACGGGTATAAAAGCTAGGAGAAACGAATTTCTCCGCCACCAGACGTAATACATTGGAAAGATCGTCTTATGTGATTGTTAGGAATACTCTGTCAGACATTCATCCATACTAGTTGTCCTAGGATTGGACAAACAGAAAACACCGTTCTGGATCAGGACGACCCCTGCATTTCACTCCGTCTTCAATTTTCTTCAGCATAATCAAATTCACAGCGCTTATGTCTATACGGAGTGGTTTTCGATAATATATCCAACCGGTCTCTCCGTATTGACAACGATGGTCAAACACTTCGATAGTCGGTTATTTAACTATCAAAGTAAAAACAAACATCCAATCAAATGTATAATTATCATCACACAACCATGGGCACGTTTATTTACCATTCATCATCGTCGAATTATAGTTCCCATTTCTAATAGTGTTATTTAACTCTAATCATATTTCAAACATCGAAATGATGTCATCGTTTTCTGAAACGATTCTCCACTACTCGTTCTTATATTTCTTTAGACAATCATCGTTACTTATTACTTTAGAATAAGTGGATTTCAAAACAAACTGTTTACATTCCCTAGGGAGTAGTGCTATATAAAAATCATGCTTAAGCTTAGCCAACAGCGTTAATTTAACGTTATAATTCAAAACTCGTCATACGCTGTGATATTCCCCTTTTATAACAAATCTCGACATAACAGTCACGCTTAAGCCTAGTCAACAGCGTTGTTTCGTCGCTATAGTTCAAATACTTGAAATACGCTGCTATATTCCACCTTATACTGATCTTTGACATCTCTTACCGTTACAAAAATATTGATATCTCTTTTCGTTACAAAAGTCTTGACATCTCTTTATGTTACAAAATCTTGACATCTCTTATTAAACATTCCTCTTCGCTTTGTCTTCTTTAGACAAATCCCTTATACTTTAATATCTTATTTAAACTAAATCAACTATTCGTTAATTTATTACATTAGATTAATCAACCCAATCTAATTTAATTAAATAACCAATTATTGATCAAAACGGTTTGCTTGGTAAATATTTAGCCATGATTAACCCACTAATCAATTCTAACAAATCTTTTCATTTTAAATAACATTTATTAATCCCAATAATTTCACTAGTATCGATTACTATAAAAATAATAATTTATTCCTAAATAATCTCGTTTACTATTAAATAAACCATAATCGATTCTAACAAATCTTACTTAATATGAAATCAACCATAATCCATTTGTAAATACCACATTTAATTGTTCTTAAAACAATAAATTCATGTTATTAATCATCAAGTTAATCTCCGCCTACCTACTTATTAATCTTATTGATATAAGAATCCACTTTACCAAATCATTTAGTAAGTATGGTGAAACACGTGCTTCGCACACGGTGGGATTTTGGTAAAACAACAGCGGTTAAAACAAATGATACATTTATGGTTGGTTGTTGCCACTTTTTTTTCTAATTCATATCATCTATTGATTAAATCAAAATAACGTTTGAATTTCCATTCAACGCTAATATCAACACAAGGTTTCAAAAGTCATTTGGGTTCAAATAGTGCATCTATATATAAAACAAACAGTACATATAAATATTGAGGAATCCGGTTGGATTCCACCAACCGGTTTCCTGCATCCACCGATGTTAGTCAACAATTAACACTGGTTCCATCCTAGGGAATATTAAAATTGATGAAATCAGTATCCAACCGGTGATGTGTACATATGCAACGATATGTAATATTTCAACCAATTTAACCATAATTTGCCTAAACAACCATCTCACAGCATTCAACCATTATTTAAAATATAATTAAAATATTTTAAATAAAAAGAGAGTTAGTGAATTTACTCACCTTGGCGCGTTAACCGTTAATAACGATTTGTGTCAGTAAATCTGATCAGGCGTTGAATTCTGCCATAAATTCACCGTGCTTCAAGTGGTTCCAAACAGCTCCATAGCATAGCGTGTGTCCATGCGATACAAATGTGACAAGCTGTTTGCAATTATATACTACCCGGCCCAAACTCTGCTCACACCCGCTTTCAGTACTGATAAATCCGATGCTCCTTCTTCCCACTTCTAATTGACGCTGCTAAAGCCCTCCACCAAAATCTCCTTACTTCGAAAACATATGCTCCCAGTATGGTACTCTCCATTTCATACTCACGTGCACAATTATGTGTGCCACCAGTATTTCCCTCAATTTTCACACACTGTGAACTCCAGACCTCACACACATTTAACCACGTATGGCCCATCCCCACAACTAACGTGTCCTGCTCCTCTTCTTACTCCCTTCACGCCCTTGCTCACTTGATTTGCAACTCCTCTCTGTACAAACAGCACGTCCACCGCATAACTCTTCACCCCATATTCATCTTCCTTTCTAGTTTAAAACAAACCTTCTCCGCCTCATGCGCCCCATCTTGTACCCTCCCGTCCTTCCGCAACCGTGAGCCTAAAGGCTCGGTCTATTTTCCAGTTCAAGAAAAGGTGGCATCAGCAAGTGTTTGGAAGTACATATTATACATACATTTCCCTTCCAGTATTTCGTTATTGTTGAATGTAATAACAAGAGAGGAGAGAGGATTTTATTAGGATTTATAGAGGAAAGTTGAGCTCGAAACAAAATAAAAATTTGGAAGCCATATAATGGCGAGCTCCAGATACCCAAAACAAGAAGGAAGAGGTTCTTGTATTTATATCTTAACAAGTCGTGGGTGCCAAGGGTTCGGGTACGATGTAGGATTATAGGACAGCTGTTGTCAATGGGTTTGATTTTGATAACACACTAGTGAGTGTTTCCTTTGCCGTCAAGTATTCAGGAGGAGGGACATGACATAGGTCTGCGGAAGAAAAGATGAAGCTTAGGCATGTGCTACTCTGAAAACAGCCGTATATATACTTTGATTTACCGTGACGTTTTGAACTATTGTCTTGTTGAGTCTTTCCTATCCTTGTCTACATGTTTAGAGACAGGACACTACATAGGGTAGCTAAAAAGGGTACGTCTTCCCACAATACCTTGGTCTGTGCGTTTTCCTTTTGAAATATAGGGTGAGTTTTCTTGTCACGTATGGTTTAGGGTAGATTGGCTTTCCAATGTCTGCACGTCTTGGAATATAGGAAACGCTGTATATGTCGGTTGTATACTTTGTTGGTAAGGAAAATAAACGTACAAGTATTTTTAAAAGTTTGAGTGTACCGCGTTATGTAAGATAACGTTCGTATCCGAGCCGCTACGGACAGAAATAAGGTTATGGTCGTGTCCAGTGAGGTGTCATGAACCCAGAAATATAATAATATCGGTAGGATAACTTATATTGTGAAACCCCAAAATGTTGATATAGGGTGCAAAATACTTCAAATAAAAAGTTGCGTATTTAATTAATTAAAAATTACAGAAAAATTCTAAAAATTAAATTATCACTGCGTCTCAAAAGAACCTTGTCTAAATTCGAAACTGATATCAAGTTATATCAAATAAACCATTACGGTCGATAAACGATTTCATAGCGACTTTTCTGAATATTTGATTTTGACATATCTTGCAATCTATACAACGAAATCTCAATGTTTCACTTCTGTTAGAAAGATACAGTTCAACAGATTCCAGTATTTCTTGTTTCGCAGAAATCCGATTTAAAACGAGTCATGTACACTTAGTTGAAGTTCAGAACGTTAAATTACGAACTGCAGCGTCGTTATGAGCTTGATTATATTTAATATATATATTTATACATTTAACTTCGTTTTAAGTAATATATGAATCCACTTATATTACGAATTCAATATTTAAACTGATTTAAATATTCAAATATAAACCGATAAAAATGCGGGACATTACATTCCTTCCCCCTTAAAATAATTTCGTCCTCGAAATTGCTAAGGTGGGAAAAATGCTACAATCTCTATTGCAAACAGGTTAAAAATCTTTTTGGTTTACTTCATAATTTCAGTTTCAACTGAACTGATCAAAATCTTAATTCCCTTCTTTGTAACGAAAATTTTCAAAATTCTAAAAATTTTCTAATATTTAAATTTTCGGAGAATTTCGTCAGCCTCTCTGCTGCACGGTTCATTCGGTACTACTACCACACGCCACTCTGGGCCTTCTCCCTTTATCGGCATCCAACTTTCTCGCTTCCATTTGCAATCCATTCAGCATACCCAAATGCATCTCCAACTGATCTCCCGTCAGTTTATTCTCAATCAATAATCCCAACTCAAATTTCTTTTTCAACTCCAGTTCAATTCCAATTCCAAATAATCAAATTTCCCAACCAAGATTAGTTCCATTCCCAATCTCAATTCACAACTCAACTACTTGGTCAAGTCCAATCCTTATTCCAGTACGATTTCCACTTACCTGGCTTCAATTCAATTCAAATTTTATTTGACTTAGTCAAATTCATTATTCATATACTTCATAAATAGAATTAAAATTTCAGAAATCAAATACCTGGGATTTTCATTTCCAATCAGTTTGAGATCATATACATATATACCTACAACATGGCCATTCAAACATTTGAATTTCTGACAATGTTTTTTCCCAAAATACTTCAAAAACAAAACCTTTTGGTAGTAATCCGTCACTTAGCACTCGAAAATGAATACAGATAATGGTCGACTTCATCATCGGAATTCATTTCCCAGCGATCAAAGTGAGTTCAATACTATATCACTTTCAAAACTCATATTCAAATACTTTTATTTGAAATTAATTCAAAAATATCTTTTCGAAACTTGGATAATATTTCAAAATTTTCCCAGGATCTTAAAATTCCATATATTTAATTCAAATTTCATTTACAAACATTTTCATGTTTCAGAATTTTTATTCCAATTTTGGTTTAAATTTCAGATTCAGTTCATCTGATTTTTCATATTATATTTATAAAATATTTCGATTGGTAATTTATATAACCAATTCAATCATAAATCTTATTCGATCATAAGTTCACCCAACACATTCAATATATATTAGATAATTCCAATATATATGTTTTCTTTATATCAAAATATATTTCGAGTAAAATTATCTCATTTACTCTCTTTCAAAACAATACTATGTCGAAATTCTCTATCCAAGCGTTTATAAATCCCTATCGACCTCGTCAGCTAAACGCGTCGATCTGGAATTCATATACCACTCATCAGATCAATCAACACAATATAAAACAGTTTTTATATAAATTTACAAATACGCTCTCATATATATACACTCAAACTCAATCTAGAGTATTACTAACTCCATCTCTATTGAGTCACGCCACAGAGCCAAGGTAATCACTTAACCTTTAGCTCTGATACCACTGTAACGACCCGGGGATTTTCGACTCCGAAAATCGACACAAAAACCCAGCGTCGACTATTCAGACATCGAAAACACCGGACCATTAATAGAAAGAAGTTAGAGGATGAGATAGGAAAGATAGAACTAATAGAATAGGAGAAGAAGAAGAACACAGCTGAACATAATCAGAGTAAACACGAATCTCACAGCGGAACGAATAAAATATATTATATAACATAACTTTGAAATACAAAACTGTATTGTATATACATACCATTATCAGAGTACAATACATCATATCACAGCGGAAATAGTCTCTAACGGTGAAGCCTTCTGCTTTTAGCTCCTTCAAGCGTATCTGTAAAAGCCTGAAACACTTGACTGCCCGTACAAATTTGGGCACCCAAGAGTTTAGGGAAAAACAAACAAAATAAACTCTGGGTCAGTCATGGGACTGGTGTGAGTAAATTCCAACCATACGGTTTAACTTTGAAAAATCCTTTTTGAAACAAAAAGGATAATAGTAAGACCAATCCACACATAAACATGGACGGCTTTTACCTTACTATAACCCAAAACATTTTGATATCAAAATCCAGTGATATTATAATAATGTCCAATCAAATAAATAACCAAATAGTAGAACGCTTGCATCTCACGCTCTACATACATAGTATAAAATCAAAACCCGCAGGGCGCTTATTGGAGATTGGATTCCAACTATGACAAGGTATGGGACCACCTTCCGATGATGTATCTCTAGAGGCGAATACACCTGGGTTCAACAAGAACGTCTTGCAACCCGGCCCACACATGACCGACCACTCATTTCGCTTGAGTGTATCGAATGTATATCACCAACGGTTGGACTCAAACCACCGTTCCCGAATGGGCAGAATCGATAGATTTAGAAACAAAAGGAATTTCTCTAGATAGGTGATTATACACCCTAATGGGAGCGACCCACATAGCCATGCTGCCTGCCCGATTTTTGTCATTTCCTGGTTGTGAAGCTTGAGGCTACGTCTACTTTTTAGAATATCTGGCCACCATACACTTTGAATGCCACATCGTCAAACCCATCAAATCACTGGTTGATCTTCCTAAAAATATTACGGGTATAAAAGCTAGGAGAAACGAATTTCTCCGCCACCAGACATAATACATTGGAAAGATCGTCTTATGTGATTGTTAGGAATACTCTGTCAGACATTCATCCATACTAGTTGTCCTAGGATTGGACAAACAGAAAACACCGTTCTGGATCAGGACGACCCCTGCATTTCACTCCGTCTTCAATTTTCTTCAGCATAATCAAATTCACTGCGCTTATGTCTATACGGAGTGGTTTTCGATAATATATCCAACCGGTCTCTCCGTATTGACAACGATGGTCAAACACTTCGATAGTCGGTTATTTAACTATCAAAGTAAAAACAAACATCCAATCAAATGTATAATTATCATCACACAACCATGGGCACGTTTATTTACCATTCATCATCGTCGAATTATAGTTCCCATTTCTAATAGTGTTATTTAACTCTAATCATATTTCAAACATCGAAATGATGTCATCGTTTTCTGAAACGATTCTCCACTACTCGTTCTTATATTTCTTTAGACAATCATCGTTACTTATTACTTTAGAATAAGTGGATTTCAAAACAAACTGTTTACATTCCCTAGGGAGTAGTGCTATATAAAAATCATGCTTAAGCTTAGCCAACAGCGTTAATTTAACGTTATAATTCAAAACTCGTCATACGCTGTGATATTCCCCTTTTATAACAAATCTCGACATAACAGTCACGCTTAAGCCTAGTCAACAGCGTTGTTTCGTCGCTATAGTTCAAATACTTGAAATACGCTGCTATATTCCACCTTATACTGATCTTTGACATCTCTTACCGTTACAAAAATATTGATATCTCTTTTCGTTACAAAAGTCTTGACATCTCTTTATGTTACAAAATCTTGACATCTCTTATTAAACATTCCTCTTCGCTTTGTCTTCTTTAGACAAATCCCTTATACTTTAATATCTTATTTAAACTAAATCAACTATTCGTTAATTTATTACATTAGATTAATCAACCCAATCTAATTTAATTAAATAACCAATTATTGATCAAAACGGTTTGCTTGGTAAATATTTAGCCATGATTAACCCACTAATCAATTCTAACAAATCTTTTCATTTTAAATAACATTAATCCCAATAATTTCACTAGTATCGATTACTATAAAAATAATAATTTATTCCTAAATAATCTCGTTTACTATTAAATAAACCATAATCGATTCTAACAAATCTTACTTAATATGAAATCAACCATAATCCATTTGTAAATACCACATTTAATTGTTCTTAAAACAATAAATTCATGTTATTAATCATCAAGTTAATCTCCGCCTACCTACTTATTAATCTTATTGATATAAGAATCCACTTTACCAAATCATTTAGTAAGTATGGTGAAACACGTGCTTCGCACACGGTGGGATTTTGGTAAAACAACAGCGGTTAAAACAAATGATACATTTATGGTTGGTTGTTGCCACTTTTTTTTCTAATTCATATCATCTATTGATTAAATCAAAATAACGTTTGAATTTCCATTCAACGCTAATATCAACACAAGGTTTCAAAAGTCATTTGGGTTCAAATAGTGCATCTATATATAAAACAAACAGTACATATAAATATTGAGGAATCCGGTTGGATTCCACCAACCGGTTTCGTGCATCCACCGATGTTAGTCAACAATTAACACTGGTTCCATCCTAGGGAATATTAAAATTGATGAAATCAGTATCCAACCGGTGATGTGTACATATGCAACGATATGTAATATTTCAACCAATTTAACCATAATTTGCCTAAACAACCATCTCACAGCATTCAACCATTATTTAAAATATAATTAAAATATTTTAAATAAAAAGAGAGTTAGTGAATTTACTCACCTTGGCGCGTTAACCGTTAATAACGATTTGTGTCAGTAAATCTGATCAGGCGTTGAATTCTGCCATAAATTCACCGTGCTTCAAGTGGTTCCAAACAGCTCCATAGCATAGCGTGTGTCCATGCGATACAAATGTGACAAGCTGTTTGCAATTATATACTACCCGGCCCAAACTCTGCTCACACCCGCTTTCAGTACTGATAAATCCGATGCTCCTTCTTCCCACTTCTAATTGACGCTGCTAAAGCCCTCCACCAAAATCTCCTTACTCCGAAAACATATGCTCCCAGTATGGTACTCTCCATTTCATACTCACGTGCACAATTATGTGTGCCACCAGTATTTCCCTCAATTTTCACACACTGTGAACTCCAGACCTCACACACATTTAACCACGTATGGCCCATCCCCACAACTAACGTGTCCTGCTCCTCTTCTTACTCCCTTCACGCCCTTGCTCACTTGATTTGCAACTCCTCTCTGTACAAACAGCACGTCCACCGCATAACTCTTCACCCCATATTCATCTTCCTTTCTAGTTTAAAACAAACCTTCTCCGCCTCATGCGCCCCATCTTGTACCCTCCCGTCCTTCCGCAACCGTGAGCCTAAAGGCTCGGTCTATTTTCCAGTTCAAGAAAAGGTGGCATCAGCAAGTGTTTGGAAGTACATATTATACATACATTTCCCTTCCAGTATTTCGTTATTGTTGAATGTAATAACAAGAGAGGAGAGAGGATTTTATTAGGATTTATAGAGGAAAGTTGAGCTCGAAACAAAATAAAAATTTGGAAGCCATATAATGGCGAGCTCCAGATACCCAAAAAAAGAAGGAAGAGGTTCTTGTATTTATATCTTAACAAGTCGTGGGTGCCAAGGGTTCGGGTACGATGTAGGATTATAGGACAGCTGTTGTCAATGGGTTTGATTTTGATAACACACTAGTGAGTGTTTCCTTTGCCGTCAAGTATTCAGGAGGAGGGACATGACATAGGTCTGCGGAAGAAAAGATGAAGCTTAGGCATGTGCTACTCTGAAAACAGCCGTATATATACTTTGATTTACCGTGACGTTTTGAACTATTGTCTTGTTGAGTCTTTCCTATCCTTGTCTACATGTTTAGAGACATGACACTACATAGGGTAGCTAAAAAGGGTACGTCTTCCCACAATACCTTGGTCTGTGCGTTTTCCTTTTGAAATATAGGGTGAGTTTTCTTGTCACGTATGGTTTAGGGTAGATTGGCTTTCCAATGTCTGCACGTCTTGGAATATAGGAAACGCTGTATATGTCGGTTGTATACTTTGTTGGTAAGGAAAATAAACGTACAAGTATTTTTAAAAGTTTGAGTGTACCGCGTTATGTAAGATAACGTTCGTATTCGAGCCGCTACGGACAGAAATAAGGTTATGGTCGTGTCCAGTGAGGTGTCATGAACCCAGAAATATAATAATATCGGTAGGATAACTTATATTGTGAAACCCCAAAATGTTGATATAGGGTGCAAAATACTTCAAATAAAAAGTTGCGTATTTAATTAATTAAAAATTACAGAAAAATTCTAAAAATTAAATTATCACTGCGTCTCAAAAGAACCTTGTCTAAATTCGAAACTGATATCAAGTTATATCAAATAAACCATTACAGTCGATAAACGATTTCATAGCGACTTTTCTGAATATTTGATTTTGACATATCTTGCAATCTATACAACGAAATCTCAATATTTCACTTCTGTTAGAAAGATACAGTTCAACAGATTCCAGTATTTCTTGTTTCGCAGAAATCCGATTTAAAACGAGTCATGTACACTTAGTTGAAGTTCAGAACGTTAAATTACGAACTGCAGCGTCGTTATGAGCTTGATTATATTTAATATATATATTTATACATTTAACTTCGTTTTAAGTAATATATGAATCCACTTATATTACGAATTCAATATTTAAACTGATTTAAATATTCAAATATAAACCGATAAAAATGCGGGACATTACAAACTCTCTTTGAATAACTATATTTGATAACTCAATTTCGAACAACTATATTTCAAATAACTATATTTGATAACTTTATTTCAAATCACTGTATTTCAAATAACTATATTTGATAACTTTATTTCGAATAACTCTCTTTGAATAACTAATATTTGATTAACTCTCTTTCGAATAAATTATATTCGATTAATTCTCTTCGAATAACTTATTTGATAACTGTAACAACCTGCCCTTTTGACTGTTCCAAATCGATATTTAAACCAACTCAGTACGTTCAAAACAACGGGTAGTTATTTAGCTTATCAAGTTTTAATAGAATAAACACAGAATCACAGACATAATACTTGCAACAGAAGAAATTTTTATATAAATAATATCAGAATTGTACAAAATATTTATACAGCGGAAGATTTATAAGTACAGTACATGAATTTTAAATAAATAAAAGCTTTACAGTTTTTGTCGAGCGCGCGCCATATGCGTCTTCACGTGCCACTCCACTTCGTTGCGAGCTGAAAAACTCGTTAGATCTTTGGTTTGATAAAGCTTAGCTTATCGGGTTTAAAAACTCATTAGAGATAGAGTCGCGATAATCTAGAATGAGTGGAATTGACATAAAAATCACTGTAGAGAGAGCGTATTTTGGAAATATAAATTATTTTGAAATTTAATAAACCATTCTGAGAAGTGTAATTATTTTTGAAATATAATTTATGATAAGAATTTTGAGTATTGTATTGATGTTGAGATTGGACTATTTAGTATGATAGGATTTTGAATATACATCTGATCAACGTATATGCGAAGTTCGATAGATACTAGATAGATATAGAATCACATTCTAGTCGCTTGAAAATAATTCTGGGGATGATCGCGACATCAAAGAAATTTATTTTCGAGTTTCGAAAATGGGATGACTGTATTGTTCCGATTTAAACGTCGAGGAATACTTGAAACTGTACAGATAAGTGTTTGTTTCTGCTAAACTAGCTAAGTTAATAACGATTCGCCATTTTGAGCGTCTAGAGCAGGTTTAATTACCGATTCTAGACGTTAAAAATGGGGAGTCGTTACAATAACTCTCTTTCGAATAAATTATATTCGATTAATTCTCTTCGAATAACTCATATTCGATTAATTCTCTTTGAATAACTTATATTCGATTAATTCTCTTCGAATAACTAATATTCGATTAACTCTCTTTCGAATGAATTATATTTGATTAATTCTCTTCGAATAACTTACATTCGATTAATCTCATTCAAATTCCCATTTGAATTCCTATTTCAAAACCCAATTTTCCTTATAAATGTTTTAATTTATAAAATATTTATTTTAATCCACTATTCACATCGAATGTGAGTAATGTTTCTTTTATATAATCAATCAGATTGTTTTTTCATATAGAAATAATATCCCATTTCAAATTCTATTTATACTTCTATTTATAGAATTATTCATATGAAATATCCTTTTTATTTCTAACACTTAAGTCTCATTTATAATTACCTTTATAAATGCTGAGTTCACATTCTATTTAAAATATCGGTGTCAAAACCGATTTCTACTTCTCTATATAAGTTCAGACTTATATATTCCACTTATCAAATGATAAATATTTTATTTAATTTATAAAAAAATTATTTATAAATTAATCTTTCCAATTTTCTGTTAAACCAGATTTCTATTTAATATCCACTTTAAACAATCTTCTCATAATTCTTTTATATCTCATCAATTTCTTTCCATAATCCAATTTATTTTTCCAAATAAATATTCCTTTTATAATTCTATTTATTTTCAAAATAAATATTCCTTTTATAATTCTATTTATTTTCTAAATAAATATTCCTGCTATAATTCTATTTATTTTATAAATATTTCCTTTTATAATTCTATTTATTTTCTTTAATAAATATTCCTGTTATAATTCCTTTTATTTTCTAAATAAATATTCCTTTTATAATTCTTTCATTTTATAAATATTTCCTTTTATTAAATCCTTAGATTTTATAAATATTTTATTTTCAATATACACTTTGAAAATTACCTTTCTACATACTAGTTTTACTTATGGTATTTTAGAAATACCAAAACCCAGTGCCAGTGTTAACCTCACATACAAAATCAATCATAGAAAATTTATCTCATCATATATCACAAGACATGTAAATAACAATAATAATATTTGAGGATTCTAGTTGGATCCCTCCAACCTGTTTCCCTGCATCCACAGATGTTAAACAATATAAATAACATCAATTTCATTTCAATATGAAATAGTCAGATAAACGGAATCAATATTTGATTAACGATATATATATATATAACTAGATCTGTAATTTCAACCAATAAATCTGCAATTCAGCCAAACAATCATCACACAACAATCAATCATCATTTATGAATACTAGATTCTATTTATAAAAATATAAACTGATAGAGTTAGTGAGTTTTACTCACTTTGGTCTGTTATCGTTAAATAACGACAACTGTCGGTTGATTCAGACAGACAATTTATTTCGTTATAAATTATAGTGAGCTCCAATTCACTCCCAGTCAGTTCCATTGTGTAGCCGCCATCCATACGATCCTAACGGATCCAGTTTTACTGAATTCGGTTAACGTATTAATAAGATATGAATTTTACAAGCTAATACACTATTTTAAATTAAAATAAACTTAATTTACTTTTAATTGGGATTAACCTTTTTATTTTCTCCGGCCCATTCATGAAAATAGCCCATCTATGTAAAAGCTTCTTCCCCGAACCAAACTTATGCACTCAGCTCCCTCCAACAAGCCAGTACCGCAAACTTCTACAACCCTTTATCCATCAATACACCACCACTCAACCAAAGGATATCACCATTCTCACCTCCTCCACAAACTCATTCATCTCAACATCATTTCCTTCATCTCGCATACACTAATCCATACGCGACATTTCCAGTCTGTCATCAAGAACAGGAAAAACCAATGACGCTTTTTATCTTAATAAAATCCCCAAAATATCACGCAACTTCTATTCTCCATCCGAAATCCCAATCTGGACTCGAATATGTTAATCACTGCTCTTATTTTTCAAATAAATCAACCCAAGATTCACGGTAATTTTTCCGGCGAGCGAAATACATTATCGCACCCTGTAAAACCTGGTGTATAGGAAGTTCCAATGCTCACGAACTCATTAACAAAACCATATGATTTTTAGATTTATATATGATTTGTTTTGGATTTTTAAACCGGACATTTTGTGTTGTTGAGAGATGATACTGGCGGCATGAGGAAGTTTGACTACGGGAAAAAAATAAGTTAGGGTTAGGCTGGTAAGGGTATTATATAGGATAGTTTTATTATTTGTTGATCAATTTTATATTAATTTATTTCCAACCGCTACTTGTATTCATCCTTTAAAAATTCGTACGATCACATACGATACCCAAAAATCACGAAAATGGGCATGCAGCTACAGTTTGACATTATGGACCCAACAATACTTGTTTCGTCAAATTCTAAATCCATTTGCTCACACAACGTATTTTTAAAGTTAAATTATCGACCATTTTTCACATTAAAAATCCGTATGGCCACATACTGACTCCAAAAATCACGAAAATTGAAATCTAACAATAATTTAATATTCTGGATCCACAAAATTATTTTTGTCAAAAACGGAGGTCGTTTGCAAAAATGGCTATTTTTAAAGCTCTAAATAAACCCATTTAAATATTTATATACTTAAAAATATTTAAATTTGATATTAATAAATTAATATTATCATATATATTCACATAGAATATCATACAGCTCCAAAATATTCCTATTTGAATTTATAAATCAATATTTCGAATCCAGATTAAATCAATATTCAATTTATATTGAGAATCCATTTATAATATAAATAAATCATTATAAATTATAAAGGAATTCCATAACGACATTTTGAAAATTTGATTTGGACATAACTCAAAATCTACACGACGAAATCTCGATTTTTCTCTTCCATTAGAAAAATATACTTCACTATCTCCGAACATTTCATGTTTCACAGAAATCCGACTTAAAACGGATTCTGTATATTCGTTTAAAGTTCGAATCGCTAAATTACGAACTGCCGCGCCATTTCGAGCTCGATTATAATTAAAATATTGATTATACATTCAACTGACATTTAAAAATAAATTCGTTTATATAATTCAATTCTAAACTGAATTATATCTTATAAATAATCCAATTCACACAATATTGTTAATTTAACTTAATTCTGATTATTTCGGAATTAAATATATTATTATATTATTTATATTAATTAAATATTCAATATTATTTAATTAAACAACCATTTAAATCTCTGAATCACTATTTAAACAATTAAATAAATTAATTATTGTACCGTAAAAATACAAGACGTTACATTCTTCCAACCTTAAAATAATTTCGTCCTCGAAATTGTTATGATAGAAAACAAACCCTATTAACTGGATTAAAAATTTATTCGTTTACTTCTTAACTTCAGTTTCACTATGCCAACTAATTTCAATTAAATATTAATTCATTCCAACTAACTAAAATTTTCAAAAATTCTAAAAATTTTCTATCACCTTAAATTTTCGGAAAATTTCGCCAGAACCTTCTTTGTACGGCTCAATCGGTACAACTACAACTCGTCTCTCTAGGCCTTCTCCAATCCAAAAGAAAATCAAACAGCCAAGCGCTCGCTAAATAGGCTCATAAATCACCAACTCATATTTAAATAAACTAGTACCTTTTTGTCGGGAATATCATTATATCCTTTCCATCTGCTATCAATTTAGCATAAACCAATGTCATCTCAATCAAACTCCAATCAGTTTTTATCCTAAGACCTAGTCATTCGCTTATACCTAAAGTCGAATTCCATTTCAAATACAAGTTCATTCTCAGTTCCAGACCCTTGATTCACCAATCCAATATACTTAACCTTATTAAATTTCATCCCCATATTTCGTTTACTAATTAGTTCCTCTAATTAGTTATCTTTATCTCATAACTCAAATTTGATTTTTATTTTAAAAATCAATCCATCTCAATTCACATGGGTCCAATTATATTCAAGAAGCCAAATTTTCTTGATATCATCCTAATCCAATTCAATTTCAACTTAACTGATTTCAATTCAATTCTAGCTTGCTTTCACAAATTTCTATTTAATTTTTTTTTTAATTCAAATAATCTTATCGTGGGAGTTTTAAATAACTTTGCTTTTCACAAACAAAAAAAATCAAATTTTCCTTTTCATGAACCAAAACAACTTGTTTTCCTCAAAACAATTCAACACAAAATCTTTGGCAGTAATCCGTCACTTAGAACTCAAAAATGAACACTGATGATGTGGCCATCATCATCAGGTTTATTTCCCAGCGACTGAAGTGAGTTCAGTACTATATCACTTTCAAAAACCCATAATTTAACACTTCCATTTTGAAATATATTTCAAAATACCATTCATAATGCTTGTAAAACAATCTAAAATCTCCTAGGATTTTAAAATTCTTATATCTTTAAACCAAATCTATTTACAAATACTTCTCCAACTTTTAGGAATTTTAATTACGATTCTGATTTTAATTTCATATTTAATTCATCTGATTTCATATATTACACTTATATGAATTCTGATTGGTTATTTACATAACCATTTCAATTATAATCTTATCCGATTATAATAATGACCAACACATCAAATATACTATAATAATTTCCAATTTTTTTTTATTTATATCAAAATATAATTTGGGGTAAAATTATTTCATTTACCCTCTTTTCAAAACATACCATGTCGGTTCATCGTATTCAAGCGTTTAGAAACCCCATCGATACAGTAGATCAAACTGATCGACCAAAATTCATAAACCACTCAATCAATGAATCTCCAAAATATAAAATCATTTTATATTGAATCTACAAATATGCTCTCTCACTTATATACACTCAAACTCAATCTAGGGTATTACTAACCCTGTCTGTACTGAGTTACGCCATAGAGCCAAGGTAATCACTTAACCTTCAGCTCTAATACCACTGTAACGGCCCGGGAGATTTGCGACCTTGGTAATCGACATAACTCAATGTTAACTATCCAAGCATCAAAAATAACGGATAGTTAATGAAAGAAGTTAGAGGGTGAGAATAGATAAGATAAAAAATTAGAATAAAAGAAGGAGAAGAACATAACAACAGAATCAGAGCAACACGAACCTTACAACGGAACGAATAAAATATACTATATAACATAACTTTGAAATACAAATATGTACTTGAATATACATGTCATTATCAAAGCACAACACTTACAACATAGCGGAAATAAATAATTGCTATAAAATCCTGAAGCCTCCTGCTCCAGCTCTCCAAGTATATCTGTAAATCCTGACTACTTGACTGCCTGTACAAATTTGGGCACCCAAGAGTTTAGGAAAACAAAACAAAATAAACTCCGAGTCAGTCATGTGACTGGTATGAGTAAACAATTTAAAATAGTTTGAGAAAATAACGATATCTCATAAGACCACGCCGTATAATACGGAACGGGTTTTTCCCTTATGAGAATCCAAAACACTTGCTTTAACATTCAAAATCCTTTTTGAAAGAAACGAGAATCTTTATATCAAAACTCTTTTGATATTATAATAGTGTCTATCAACCACAATTAAATAGTCATCTAGCAGAACGCTTTCATCTCACGTTCCACATACATAATATATAATTAAAATCCGCGGGCGCTTATTGGGTAATGGATTCTAACTGGCAAGGTATGGGACCACCTTCCGACATTGTATCTCTATGGAGGAATACACCGGGTTCAACAAGAACATCTTGTAACCCAGGCTAAACATGACCGGTCACTCATTTCGGTTGAGTGTACCGAATGTATTATCACCTACGGTTGGGATCAGCAACCGTTTCCTGAAAGGGACGACATCGAAATAGGTTAAAGAAGTAAATGAAATTTCTCTAAATCATGTGACAATACACCCTAATTAGCATCTAACCATTTAGCCATGCGACCTACTCGATTTTATACCATTCCTTGGTTGTGAGGCTTGGATCATAACGTAAAGATCGCACCTTTATTTACTTTTAATGTCACATTGTCATACCCGCCAAATCACAAATTGATTTCTCCAAAAATACCACGGGTATACAGCTAAGAGAAATGAGTTCCTCCGCCACCAAATGCAAATAAGTTGAAGAAATCAACTTACACGATCTATTAAATATACTCTGTCAGACATTCTTTCATATAGGTTGTCCTGGGACTGGACAAACCGAAGACACTATTCTGTAAACCCATCTTGGGCAATTTCTACCTAAGATTTTCCAGAACATCCCTTGCAAAAACTCCATCTTCAATTATCTTCATCATATTTGATCCGCAACGCTAATGCCCATACGGAGTGGTTTTCACATAATAAATCTGACCCTGATCTCTCCATATTGACAACGCAAATGGTCAAAAACTTTGATAGTCGGGTACTTAACTATTAAAGGAAAGCATGTATACAAATAACGATCGTATTTCCAAATGGAAATCTTACCGAGCAAATCATCAAGCAACATTGATCCCCTTTAATTTGATTTGTCATTCATTTATCCATTTCCCTATTCCCGTTTCCATATATTCGTAAATTCTTGTTTTCTAAATTTAGAAAATATACGTTATTAATCATTGAAAAACATTTCCATATTTACTCTCATTTCTATTTTTTTATATATTAGAAAACATTTCTGATTCTTATTTGGAAAACATTTCCAAAACTCCTTCATTGGATTTAAATAGATGTTCAAATAAAACATTGCTATGCCAACTCAAACCATTACACTCATTAACTAAATTCACTTAACCAACATTCAGTATCGAACCTTAACCACCCCTTAGTTAAAAATTAAGTCAATCAAGTTGGGATATAACTACCTCTCAGACCTTAACTGTAACGGCTGGAAATTTCCGACTCCTCGAGAGTCGGAAATTCCGAGACGTTAGTGAAAGAATTTAGAAGGTGAGGAAGAAAAGATAGAACTAATAGAATAGAAGAAGAAGAAGAACTTACATCATCAGAGTAAACACGAATCTCACAGCGGAACGAATAAAATATAACATTACTTTGAAATACAAATCAGTACTCGTATATACATACCATTTCAAAGTACAACACTTAACAACACAGCGGAATAATAATAGCTATAATCCTGAAGTCTCCTGCTCCAAGCTCTCCAAGTGTATCTGTAAAATCCCGAGTACTTGACTGCCCGTACAAATTTAGGCACCCAAGAGTTTAGGGAAAACAAAACAAAATAAACTCCGGGTCAGTCATGGGACTGGTGTGAATAAAACTCCAACACTTGGTTAAATAAAAGATATCTTTCTGATATTATAATAATATCTAAATACAAATAGATATCAATCTAGCAGAACGCTTGCATCTCACGTTCCACATACATAGTATACAAATAAAACCATGAGCGCTTATTGGAGATTGGATTCCAACAGACAAGGTATGAGAGCACCTTTCGATCAGTGTACTCTAGAGGAGATACACTAGGGTTCAACAAGAACGTCTTGCAACCCGGCCACACATGACCGTCCACTCATTTAGCTTGAGTGTGACGAATATATTACCACCGATGGTTGGGATCAGCAACCATCCTTCCCGATAAGGGACAGCATTTAAATAGATTATAAAGAAGTACAATTGAATATTCTCTAGATGGTGATAATACACCCTGCTTGGGTATGGCCCAACTAGCCATGCTGCCTAGCCCAACTTCTGTTATTTTCCGGTTGTGAGGTTTTGAGGTCACGTTTATCACTTTGACAGATTATTTCTTCAATTACTTCGAATGCCACATCGTCATACCCGCCAAATCATTATCGATTTCTCAAGGCATCACGGGTATAAAAGCTAAGAGAAACGAATTTCTCGGCCACCAACGTAATACGTTTAAAGAGATCAACATATATGATTCGTTAAGAATACTTTGTCAGACACTCGTCCATATACGTTGTCCTGGGACTGAATAAACCGAAGGCACTATTCAGTGAATCCATCCTACCTAGGCTTTTCACAATAGCCCTTGCATTTCACTCCGTCTTCAATTATCTTCAGCATACTTGATTCGCAACGCTTATGCTAATACGGAGTGGTTCTTCGGATAATAATCCAACCGGTCTCTCCATATTAACAACGTAAAAATGGTCAAAACTATGATAGTCTGTGATTCAACTATCAAATGGAAACATGTCGGTGTACAAACAACGATCTTATTTCCAAATGGAAATTCGATCGATCAATCATCATATGTTCATATTTCCTTATTTCATATATTTAGAAAATATATGTTATTAATCATTGGAAAACATTTCCATAGCTTATTTTCACATCACCATTATTTCGCAACTATCAGTCCCTAACTGTAACTAGTATGAGAACAATTCTCTAAGTATAAATTCGGAAGGTCGAAACCAACATCAGATCGTCACTTAGAAAATCGTTCAACTTACCCTCTCCAGTCAGTTTCTGAATTTGCTTAACTCTATTTCTTAAATTCTTATTATGAAAACATTTCATTTTCTATGTTTAGAAAACATATCTGACTATATTTGGAAAACATTTCCAAAACTCATTTACGGATTTCTAATGAACGTTGTATAAAACATCGTTTCGCTTAATCCATTAATCACTTATTACTTAACTATATTTCAAATCAACCTTTTCTATCGAACCACAACTATTCCTTTGTCAATTCTGAAGTCAATTAAGTTGGGGTATAATTACCTCTCAGACCTTAATTGAACAACGTCCTTTACTGTGAAATAGATGAAGCTCATCACTCACTTTTTACAACCATCTGTTTACGCAAATTCTCGGATTTCAGGTTACGAATCCACTTCTTATATGACAACGTTTGATTATAACTATAACGTTATAATTCCTACCCCTAAAATATCTAACCTAAATTATAAATTTATTCCCTAACTCGAATAATTTAACAGACACCTAATTTCTAAATCAATAACTAAATCTTGATTTAAACCCTGGAAAGTAAATAGTACTTTCCCGAATTTGCTATAATCGAATTCGACGTATAACTCTCTTTCGAGTAATCTCTATTCGATTAACTCTCTCTTTTTAATAACTTATATTCAATAAACTCTATTTCGATTAACTCCTATCGAATAACTAATATTCGAATAACTCTTCTTGGTTGGCTCTATTTCATTAACTCTTATCGAATAACAAATATTCGATTTTCTTAAACGTGTCAATTCGAATAACTAACATCCGATTTAACTTAAATGGATTTACTCTTATCGAATAACTTATTCGATTAACTCAACTTGATTTTCTTAACTCAATTATCTCAACTCGATTACTTAACTCGATTACTTAACTCGATAAATCTTAACTCGATTATCTCAACTCGATTTCTTAACTCGATAACTTAACTTAACCCAAATCGATTAACTCAACTCAAATCGATTAACTTAATTTGATTTACTCCTTTGAATCACTCATTCGAATAACTTAATTGATTAACTCCTTCGAATAACTAATTCGAATAACTTACCTTCGAATAACTAATATTCGATTTACTCTTCGAATAAATAATATTCGGTAACTCTTCTCAAATGAATAACATTTGATTTCTCCACTCGAATAAACTATATTCGATTACTCTTCCCTCGAATACACTATATTCGATAACTCTACTTCGAATAGGTGATATTCGGCAACTCTACTCGATTAACTCCACTTGGATAACTCTAACTGGTCAACTCTAACTGGTCAACTTTAACTGTTTATCTTTAACTGGTAAACTTTAACTGGTTAATTCAAATGGTTTAACCTAGCTGGTTAACTCAAATGGTTTAACCTAACTTGATTTACTTGTCTCGATTAACTGAACTAATCCACTTAGTTTAACTTAGTTAATTCACTTTGATTAACTCTAACCGATTTACTTAGTTTAACTCAGCTAATTCACTTTGATTAACCCAACTAATTTACTTCGATTAACCAATTAGTTTAACTTGACTAATTCACTTAGTTTGACGCAACTAAATCACTTTGATTTACAAATTAGTTTAACTTAACTAAGTCACTTATTTGACGCAACTAATTCACATTGATTTACCAATTAGTTTAACTTAACTAATTCACTTCGATTAACCGCTTAGTTTATCTTAACTAATTTACTTTGGTTAACTTAACCAATTACTTTGATTAACTCGACTAACTTGCTTTGGTTAACCTAACAAATTACTTTGTTTAACTCTATTCGAATAAGTAATTCGAATAACTCATTTCGAATAACTAAATTCGATTAACTCCTTTTATTAACGTTTATTCATTTCAAAAGATTTCCTTTTTACAACGTTTATCCATTGATAAAGATTTACTTTTTACAACGTTTATCCATTTATAAAGATTTACTTTTAGTAACGGTTCTTCACTTTATAAATGTCCTTTTAATAACGTTTCTACTTCTCTATATAAGTTCAGACTTATATATATAACCTTTATCAACGATAAATAATTTATTAAATTTATAAAACATTTTTTTATAAATTAATCTACTTCAATTTATCTGTTTAAAACAGATTTCCTATTTAATATCTCATTTAAATCCATATCGTGTTATACCGTGTGCGAAGCACGTGTTTAAATCTATCCTTGTATAATTCTATTTATTTTCCGAACAAGTGTTCCTTTATTTATTCCCTAAATAAATATTCCTTTATTCCATTTATTTATAATCTAAATAAATGTTCCTTTATTTATTTCCTAAATAAATATTCCTTTATATCCATTTATTTATAATCTAAATAAATGTTCCTTTATTTATTTCCTAAAATAAATATTCCTTTATATTCTAATTCATTTATTTTCTAAATAAATGTTTCTATTTTATTTCATTTATTTTCTAAATAAATGTTTCCTTTTTCATTTATTTATTTTCTAATTAAATAAATGTTTTCTTTTTATAAAATCCTATCGATTTTATAAATAAGATTCATTTTCAATATAAACATTGAAAATTCCCTTTTTTCCATTCTAGTATCACCTACGGTGTTTAACGTGTCGTATAACAATGATCGGTATCATCCAAACATATGAAATCAGTAACAGATTTCATAACACATCATATATCACAATATATGAAAAACGGTAAAATAAATGTTGAGGAATCCAGTCGGATTCCTCCAACCTGTTTCCCTGCATCCACAGATGTTACACAATAAAATATACATCAATTTCATTCCAACATGAAATATACTGATGAACTGAATCAATATTTGATTGTCGTATATATATATATAACTATATCTATGTTTCAATCAAGTCTATTTAACAGTCCAAACTATCAATACACAGAAATCAAATCATTTAACACAGTTTATATAAAAATATTAACTGAGGAGAGTTAGTGAGTTTTACTCACATTGGTGCGTTAACTGTTAAATAACGATTTGCGTCAGTTGGTTATAGCAGTTGTTTTATTTCGCCATTTCCCAAAAGAACTACTCTACTTCGGAAATGAATTTGCACCGCCACACTATCAACTCCTAGCTCACTGTCATTTCGAAGCTCAGCACTTCATCCTCGCCCGAAACTTCTCAGTGCTGCCTGAACGTCCAGCGTGCGCTTCCTCATGGACCAGAGCTCGTCCACTCTCCTCATTAACTGCTCCTCCACCAACGGCTTGGACCATCACCAGAACGCACCACTGTATTTTCTTTCCTACTACCCGAAACATTTCAGTTCTCAGGACATCACCGATCTTCTACCTACCGTGCTCTTTTCTTTTCACAAAATACAGCGCTCCTCCTTTACATCTTCTTCTTTGTAAATAGATAATTTATAGGGACTTCACACATTGAATTAACCCAACGGCAATACCAGTCCGCCCACAAACTACAACATTTCCTCTTATCATTCACGTGTTGCTACTTCATCAAGCACTAGTACACTTTCTTTTCTTTCACCTTGTATTCTTTTTCAACTACACAGTGCCACACTCCTCCACCATGCAAAAATCCGCGCCACGCACTGTCATTTTCTCCCCCAAAAACTACTGCCTCACCATGCCAACTTCTTTTCCACTCAGTAACAACAACAAACAGTCCCCTTACCACCGCATGTACCCCTTCCATGTTTTCCAGTTCCCAATCCTCCACTACTCCCTTACTTTCGGCACTTCCCAAAGACCCAGCTCCCCTTTCCATGCATTTCAACCACTCACGGTACACCCTACCCAAACTGTACATGAAATTCACCACCCTTCAACCTGTGTACCTTACGTCCATGGCCATTTCGATCCCCACTCATCCCTCTTTTCTTCACATACTCTGCCGCGCCTCCAACCCAAATCCAAGACTTGAACCAAGGATTGATGTTCTTCCTCTTCTTCCATCTCGAACCCAGCGTGCACCTACGTTTTCCAGCCAAGAAACAAATGAATTGTGACGTGAATATATAGGTATTAACATGAACAAAGGAACCATACGAGCTATATTTATAAATTTAGGAACCTTCGATGTTAGGTAACAGGTACGTGGATCTTGTAGGTGCGACATACTTTGTAAAAGGGTACGTGTATCTTGTAGGTTTTAGTTGGCTATTTCTGAGGATACAGAATGTCCAAGTCTGCTTTTGTTTGAGAAGGAATTTGCGGATGAGAAGTGAAGTGCGTGGCTTCCTTTATGACCGTGAGAGGAATGAGAAATTTGATTTAAGGGATCTAGTTAGGGTGCTTAACTTTTAGATATTTTCTATTATTCAATTCTTTATTCAAAATTTTGCATTGCAGACTGAAATAAAAATACTATCGTGTTCAGTGAGGTGCTGTGATCCCGAAAATATAATAATACCGGTAGATTAACTTATATTTTGAAACTTCAAAATGTTGATTACAGGGTGCGAAATACTCCAAATAAAAAGTTGCTCATTTAAATAATTAAAAATTACCATAAAATTCTAAAAATTAAATTAACTCTACGCCTCAAAAGAACCACGTCTAAATTCAAACCCCATATCTAGTTATATTGAAGAACCCTTTTATAACGTAAATAAAGCGTCGCAAATTATAAAGGAATTCTACAGCGACTTTTCTGAAATTTGATTTGGACATAACTCAAAATCTACACGACGAAATCTCGATTATTCTCTTCCACTAGAAAGATATACTCTACCAGCTCCACACGTTTCTTGTTTCACAGAAATCCGGCTTAAAATGAATCATGTACATTCAGTTGAAGTTCAAATCGCCAAATTGCGAATTGCCGCGACGTTTCAGGTTCGTTTTAATTATAATTATAAATTATAAGTTCGAACGTTGTACTTTAAGTTATCGATATCGCTAAATCGATATATAAATCATTAAATAAATTAATTATTCGACAGCTAACAAAATGCGCCATTACATTAACTGAACAACATTTCTAACCTCGAAATAGACAAAGTTCACCTTTTAAATCTTTACAAACATCCTTACGTAACTCTCGGATTATATTTATGAATCCACTTCTTTTACAGAAATCATTTGATTATAATAGTAGTGTTATAATCCCATGCTTCCAAAATATAATAACTTAAATATAACTTTTATTTATTAATTTGGATAAATAAACAAACAACTAATTTATTAATAAATAAATAAATCTTGATTAAAAACGGAATGTGAATAGTACTGTCCTGAATTCGATAAAATCGAATTTCAACGTATAATTCTCTCTCGAATAATCTCTATTCGATAACTCTCTTTCGAATAAACTCTATTCGATAACTCTTTTCTTCGAATAAACTATATTTGATAATCTCTCTTTCTAATAAACTATGTTCGATTAACTCTCTTTCGAATAAATTATATTCGATTAACTCCTTTTCGAATAACTCTATTCGAATAACTCTATTTGATAACTCTATTTCAAATAACTATATTTGAAAACTCTATTTCGAATAATTATATTTCGAATAACTCTATTTGATAACTCTATTTCGAATAACTATATTTGATAACTCTATTTCGAATAACTATATTTGAAAACTCTATTTCGAATAACTCTATTCGAATAACTCTATTCGATAACTCTCTTCGAATAACTATATTTGATAACTCTATTTCGAATAACTATATTTGATAACTTTATTTCGAATAACTCTATTTCAAATAACTATATTTGATAACTTTATTTCGAATAACTCTCTTTGAATAACTAATATTCGATTAACTCTCTTTCGAATAAATTATATTCGATTAATTCTCTTCGAATAACTTATTTGATAACTCTCTTTCAAATAAATTTTATTTGACTAATTCTCTTCGAATAACTTATATTCGATTAATTCTCTTCGAATAACTTATATTCGATTAAATCTCTTCGAATAACTAATATTCGATTAACTCTCTTTCGAATAAATTATATTCGATTAATTCTCTTCGAATAACTTATATTCGATTAACTATATTTTCTATCTCATTCAAATTCCCATTTGAATTCCTATTTCAAAACCCAATTTTCCTTATAAATGTTTTAATTTATAAAATATTTATTTTAATCCATTATTCACATCGAATGTGAATAATGTTTCTTTTATATAATCAACCAGTTTTATTTTTCATTTAGAAATAATATCCCATTTCAAAAATTCTATTTATACTTCTATTTATAGAATTATTCATACGAAATCTCCTTTTTATTTCTAACACTTAAATCTCATTTATAATTCCCTTTATAAATGCTGAGTTCACATTCTATTTAAATTATCAGTGTAAAAACCAATTTCTACTTCTTCATATAAGTTCAGACTTATATATTCCATTTATCAAACGATAAATATTTTATTTAATTTATAAAAGCATTATTTATAAATTAATCTTTCCAATTTATCTATTAAAACAGACTTCTACTTTATATCCACTTTAAACAATCTTCTCGTAATTCTTTTATATCTCGTCAATTTCCTTTTATAATCCTATTTATTTTTCCAAATAAATATTCCTTTTATAATTCTATTTATTTTCTAAATAAATATTCCTTTTATAATTCTGTTTATTTTCTAAATAAATATTCCTGTTATAATTCTATTTATTTTCTAAATAAATATTCCTTTTATAATTCTTTGATTTTATAAATATTTCCTTTTATAAAATCCTTTGATTTTATAAATATTTTCTTTTACAAAATCCTTTTATTTTATAAATATTTTATTTTCAATGTACACTTTGAAAATTACCTTTCTACATCGCAGTATTACTTATGGTATTTAGAAATACCAAACCCTAGTGCCAATGTCAACTACACATACAAAATCAATCTCAGAAAATATATCTCATCATATATCACAAGATATAAACATAACAGTAATAATATTTGAGGAATCCAGTTGGATCCCTCCAACCTGTTTCCCTGCATCCACATATGTTAACCAATATAAATAACATCAATTTCATTTCAATATGAAATATTCTGATAAACAGAATCAATATTTGATTAACAATATATATAACTAGATTTATAATTTCAACCAATAAATCAGCAATTCAACCAAACAATCAATACACAACAATCAATCATCATTTTTCAATACTGGATTCTATTTATAAAAATATAAACTGATAGAGTTAGTGAGTTTTACTCACTTGGTTATCGTTATATAATGATAACTGTTGGTTGATTCAAACAGACAATTTATTTCTCTATAAATTGTAACAAGCTCCAATTCACTCCCAGTCAGTTCCATTGTGTAGCCGTCGTCCATACGATCCTAATGGATCCAGTTTTACTGAATTCGGATAATGTATGAATAAGCTATGAATTTTACAATCTAATACACTGTTTTAAATTAAAATAAACTTAATTTACTTTTAATTGCGGCCCATTCATGAAAATAGCCCACCCGTGTAAAAGCTTCTTCCCTGAACCAAACCTACGCACTCAACTCCCTCCAGCAAGCCATTACCGCAACCTTCTACAACCCTTTCTCCATCAATACACCACCATTCAACGAACGGATATCACCATTCTCACCTCCTCCACAAACTCTTTCATCTCAACATCATTTCCTTCATCTCGCATACACTAATCCATAAACGACATTTCCAGTCTCTCATGCAAGAACAGGAAAAACCAACGACACTTTTTATCTTAATAAAATCCCCAAAATATCATGCAACTTCTATTCTTCATCCTAAATCCCAATCTGAACTCAAATATGTAAATCACTGCTCTTATTTTTCAAATAAATCAACCCAAGATTCACGATAATTTTCCAACGAGCGAAATACAGTATCGCACCTTATAAAACTTGGTGTATGGGAAGCTCCAATGCTCACGAACTCATAAACAAAACCATATGATTTTTAGATTTATATATGATTTTTTTTGGTTTTTTAACCGCACATTTTGTGTTGTTGAGAGATGATACAGGCGGCGTGAGGAAGTTTGACTGCGGGAAAAATAATAATTTAGGGTTAGGCTGCTAAGGGTATTATATAGGATAGTTTTATTATTATTTTATTTGATTTTATATAATTTATTTCCAACTGCTACTTGTATTCGTCCTTTAAAAATTTGTATGATCACATACGATACCCAAAAATCATGAAAATGGGCATGTAGTTAAAGTTTGACATTACAGACCAACAAAACTTGTTTCGTCGAATTCTGAATCCGTTTGCTCACACAGTATATTTTTAAAGTCAAATTATTGACCCTTTTTCACATTAAAAAGCCGTACGGCCACATATCGACTCCAAAAATCACGAAAATTGAAATCTAGCAATAATTTAATATTCCAGATCCAAAAAAATTAGTTTCGTTGAAAACGGAGGTTGTTTGCAAAAATGGCTATTTTTAAAGCTCTAAATAAACCCATTTAAATATTAATATATTTAAAAATATTTAAATTTAATATTAATAAATCAATATTATCGTATATATTCACATATAATATCATACAGCTCCAAAATATTCGTATCTAAATTTATAAATCGATATTTCGAATGCAGATTAAATCAGTATTCAATTTATATTGAAAACCCATTTATAATATAAATAAATCGTTATAAATTATAAAGGAATTCCATAGTGACTTTTCAAAAATTTGATTTAGACATAACTCACAATCTACCCAACGAAATCTCGATTTTTCTCTTCCACTAGAAAAATATACTTCACCAGCTCCGAATATTTCATGTTTCACAGAAATCCAACTTAAAATGGATTCTATATATTGTTTAATCACCGAATTACGAACTACCGCGCCATTTCGAGCTCGATTATAATTATAATATAAATTATACATTCAACTGACACTTAAAAATAAATTCGTTAATATAATTCAATTCTAAACTGAATTATATCTCATAAATAATCCAATTCACACAATATTGTGAGTTTAATTTAATTCTGATTATTTCAGAATTAAATATATTATTACATTATTTATATCAATTAAATATTCAATATTATTTAGTTAAACAGCCATTTAAATCTCTGAATCACTATTGAAATAGATTAATTATTATACCATAAAAATACGAGACGTTACACTGCCCCATCAATTATTGGTAGTAAGCCTTTCATTGTTACAACTTGGAGTTCATACATTGATAAAGAAAGGGAGCAAGTTTTGTCGATCCCTATTTGGGCACAATTTATTCATATCCCTTCCATATTAAAACCTATGCTTGGTCTGAATTGGCTAGCATGTCATATTGGAAAGCTCAAATGTTTCGATTTGAATACTGTTGCCAGAAGGAACCTTACATATGTCAAATCACTTATTAAATTCACTCTTAATAAACCTCTGCCAACGAAGATTAGAGTCTGCATAGATAATCATGAAGTTCTTGTCAACGTGAAGTATGAGTGGAAATCCGACATTTGCACCTCCTATAGTTCTTTTAGACATACTTCCGAAACCTGCTTGGTATCGTATGACATTCCCATCCCTAAGAAGATTACATTTCCAAAGCCTTCTTCTTATCATTGGGTCTGCAAGGCCACTAAGGTGGCCCTTGTTACCATTCTCATTCCTCAAGTTATTTTGGGTGATATGGAGGTTCTTGTTATTTCCAAGAATGCTTATGATGTTGGCAATAGAAAAGAAACAAGATTTATTTGGGGTAAAGACGAGAGAGTTTGGGTCCATATGAATTCCAAGATGTATTTTAGTTTGATGGTTATTTCTGCAAGTATATTGGTGATTTGGTCGATGGTCGTATACTATTTTATTGTCAAACTGGTGATGATTTATCAGTGTAGGCTGAAGGAGAATTAGGTGAAGATAACGACATGATCCTACAACATGACACTTAAGATAAGAAACTTTTGCCTGACTATAATTGGACTTGCTAGTCATTTTCTAGTTCATAACCGGTATATGACGCTGTCCATAATTGTTCATGGCGTTTGCTCCCCTTCTTAGATGAATTATTTACTAGTTGTGGAAGCACTTTTCTTCTCTCCTGTGTTTTCCTATACATTGTTTTCTAGTACTTTAAACTAGTTCATGTGTTTCCGTGTTTGTGCGGAAATACCTTTTCCCCTTTCGCTTTCTAATGAAATGGCATGGTCTACTAAAAAAGAAGGGTCGGCCTTACAAAAAAGAATAGGTTATGGAAATATTAATGACTCCCTGATAAGCATAATATTAACTATATTTCATAAGGATAATGCTTTTGAAAATTTTAAATTTTTTGTCAAATAACTATAAAGTATTAATTTTATTTTGGATAAATAAATTGGGAATAATAATTTGATTTTAAAGAAGGCTATTTATGAAATTATAAATGCCCACTTCAGATGGATATGAAATTTATAAAAGAACGATAGTTTGTGAGAATTATGTAAATAGAACTTAAGAAGTTAAATGGATTTTTGTTAGTATAATTTAGGAAAACATTTACCTTAAGGTAAGTTTCCAAAGAAAATAAAATTGATTAATCATTTAAATTTGAGTTTTATTTATATTAAAATAATTTTAAACTTAGGGAAAATTGAAATAAATATTAATGATAACTTAAACTTGGTAATATTAAGAATTGTAATGAATATTATGGATATGGATCTAACTTATTGAGATTGAATTTGATATATACTTCATTTGTATGTTGATTTATAAATGGGAACTTAATTAGTATATTCTAGATGATAATAAGATTTGAGAACTTACAAAATGGAATTTAACTAATAAATTTACATAAAAAATATGAATCGGAAAATTTTCAAAAATAAAACCTAAATAAAACTTAAATACAAACAATCTGTACATGTGAGAATAATAATTTTGCGCGATTTCTCATTATACCATAGATGAATTATAATTGAATAAATGATGGAAGTCAAAATATGACAAAATAAATAAGTGAGGGAGATATATATAACTTTCTGTATTTAAAATTTTATAATAAAGGATGGTTCAAAATATATTTACAGTACGTATTTCGAAATTTTATATATCCGTTTTTTTAAAGAAAAGTTTTCATGTATTTTTACATGACGTTAAGATTGGAGTATCGAGGTAGGGAGAAAGACCATCCTTGTTATAACTATAAGATTTAGAACAAAGCACTACAAGAAATGTTCCCATTCACAGCGTTGAAAAAACGTTGTGATAGCCTTTAACAACGTTTTGATGAACGCTGTCTACCAACAAGTCGTTATAGGTCATGGAAATATCACAACATATACCACCAAAACGCTGTAGAAAATTGACATACTACAACATTTCAAATGGTGTTGTTCTTATGTTTGCACAACGTTTTATATCATTCCAAAAATATTGTCGTCTTCCCTTTTCTACAATGTTTTGCCACATATCACAGCATTTTTGAAAGTTTACAAGTTCTTTATTTTGCAGCGTTTCACCATATATCACAACGTTTTTTTACATCTATCACAGCATTTAAACATTGTAGTACCAAAATATTCATGCATATACATATCACTAACATGTAAATATATATCAACCAACTAATATCAATAACAAGTTCGAATCAAATACAAAAGCTATCGTATAAACATATAACTGTTAATCATTTACATAAATTATATAATACAATATTCAAACACAAAGACATCATCAATAAAGCAAGTTCACATAATTTTCATAAACAAAAATGACACCATAAACGAAATTTACACGATATGCGTCAAACAAAGTCACGGTATCTACAATAAAACAAAATATCCATGAAATAAGTTTGCGCCAAATACCAGCAAAATCAACCTAAAGTTTACTGCTTTCTCTATAGTCCGCTGTCACTGAAATTTGTCTGTGCATAAGGAACATTTGCAATCCTTCTATAACATTCTATCATTGTGTACGCCATTCCTACAAAACTGCTATTATGCCAGTGCATTAAATTTGACACATGGTCAAGGTACATATATTGTTGAAGAATAACTATAGTGTTCAAATTAAGTGACCTACAATGTTGTTAATTTCGAATCTTTCCATTATTTCCAAAGATTGACCAAATATTACAAATTATTCAATCATGTTTTAGTTTCTCAAAATTGGATAGGGTCAAGTAAACTATTCTGGCATGATTCAGACGTCTGGTTCCCAAACCAGACATCTGGAATTTCTCTCGGATCTACACATGCTTGATATCAGACGTTTGGGCTCCAACCAATTATCTGCATGGTCTCTTAGACATCTGGAATACTTTTCCATACATCTGGTTTGCACTTCGGGTAGCAAACCAGACTTAGATCAGACGTCTGGAAGAGTATCCAGACGTATGATTCCCACCTCATCCCCAAACTCCGTAGCAAACTCGGCCATATATGGAAAACCATATACAGTTGAGATTGCTACTTTCTTTATGCCAGAGAAACCTAAGGCTCAAAGTACAAGTCTAAAATTTATTTGCAAAAGCAGAAGTGAATATAACAATAAAAAGGCACCTCTCAATCCCGAGGACAGGTAAACCACCATTTCTGATGTGTTGCATACAAGTTTTCAGTGACCTATACGAGAAAAAATAAGCAATACATAAAAAACAGTGCACACATTTACTTATGTATTGTAATATATAATTCATGGTGTAGTGGACCAACACGGTTCATTTTCACATAGCAATGGTGCAAATGCACCACATAGTGGTACTGCTGCACCACTACAACAGTTGCATCACAGAGTGGTGCTGCTGCACTTGGTGCAGCAGCACCACTCTGTGGTGCAACTACTACAGTGGTGCAACAACATCAATATGTGGTGCATATCCACCATTGTTGTTTGCAAATGCACCATATAGGTGCACTGCACCACTGCTACACCATGCAGATGTACGCTCTATGGTGCACAGTCAGCCGAAGTCTGAAATAGCCATGCTAAGAGACCCAACACCTAAACAATAGTAAATAATATGGACACAATTAAATAACACTACAGGAATCATCAGACAATGTGATTCAAGCAACATGCAAATATAAGCACACAAATCACAAATTAAAATGCATGTATGTAAAGCATGCAAACAAAACTTTCCATTATTTACATGGAACTAGCCCTGGCTAATTTCGTTACATTTGCATTGAAGCAAAGAAGGTTATGATACTATCGTCAAAATAAATCCTTTCTTTTGATTCGTTCTGGTGAAATAAAGTATAGATGATTATTAATAATTTATTATTCGAAATTTAGCATGACCTGTTACAAACAATAAAGGCCAAACAGAAATAAAGATAATATGTCACTATTTTAAACAACCACTTTGTTCTCTGATAAGGTCAAATTTTTGACATATGCATTCATAGCTGGTGTACCTTTATAATATGTCAGTTGAAAAGATAGTGTGCAACTGGATAGATGTATTTGATCTTACAGTTGAAAAAAAAAATCAAGGAACAACAGAGTTGATTTGATAAGAACATTTGTATGAACTTTGTTAAATAATGTCAAATGTATTTTTAGATATTTTCTTCTTAGAAAAACAAAAATAAAAAACTAAAAAAAAATCTGGAAACTATGATACCTCGATGGACGTAGCACGAAGAAAGAGTTCTCTCACAGATTCTAGCGAAAAGAAATAAGAAAGAGTGCCATCTAATCGCATATACTCTCTGAATCCAACTCTTTGCTCATACGGAAACTAGAGCATTGTCATGTCATAGAGTCTTGGAAATGCACACAGGTTCTAAGCTATAGAATAAACATATAATAATGCAACTAATTGTATAAAATAGGTTGCTACATTTTTTTATAGCGGGACAAAAATAAAAACATAAAACATTGCCTTAGTCTTGAAATAGAAGCAAACATACAGGTTTCAAAACAGAGTGGTATTGTTTCATGAAATTTATAAAATTACAGTGCAAAAGGATTAGAAAATTACCAGAGACAAGTAGCGGCGTAGTGAATAACCAAATAATTCGTACGTTGTGTTAATAATGATTAACATCGAACTAATATCATATTAATACATTTCACGAATTAAGCGAAATATATGTCCAAAATTGGAAATGATAAATTCAAGCATACATGCCAAACTGTATTAGTGCCAGCAATTGTATACCAATACATATGCAATTATGATGACAGAATGTAGCATCAATTTAAGATATAAATAAAATATAGGATTGAATATGTATTGGTATACAATTGCTGGCATCATAAAATAAACTGTAGTATACCAATACATCTGCGAACCAAAACTACTGACTGCCCGTGTGGAAAATATGGGCACTTAGAGTTCAGGTGGAAAACAATAAACTCTAAGTCAATCATGGAACTGGTATGAGAGCTAAAACAGTTATTAAAATTTTATTTTTAAAATATAGTAAATCATGGGACCACTCCGTATATCATGGGACGGGTTTACTCCCATTAATACTTTGAAATAAAACAATTAATAAAGAACACAATGCTTTTTGGAAAAATGAAGCTATTATAAGACTCAGGTCCCATCTCACAAAGCAACACAAGCCGAAGGATAGAGTTTTACCTTGTAATAGCCAAACATGCCTGGTACGCTTTAAAACAAATAATTTTGATATTATTATAAGTGCGTATTCTATAAAACAACTTTGAATATAAATGTATCAATCATAGACGGCATAGTACCCCATCCTACTATGTCGCCATAGTATACAACTAACACCATAATATCGCATATTGGAAATTGCATTCCATTGATGATTCGAGGCAAGGGAACTTCCTCTCCGGTTTTGAGACACTCTAGAACATGCCTCAGGATCACACCATGAGTAACCTGTTGGAGCGCCAAGGCCGGTCAGCCTTCACATTGGTGATTAGTTATGCCTGTATCATGCGTTCCCCGGTCCTGTTGGACATATCACCTGCTTAATACTTCGACTATCTGGGCTTTTTTCAGCAATATACGAGGCACCTCGCTATCACCATCCATATAAGTAAATATGCATGGGCTCTATACCATGACACTACTTCTAGATAAAAAGAAACACATGTACTCCATGTTGTCCCTCAACCCATTTTTGACTCATACCAGGGTGTGAAGTTCGCGAATTAACGTTATATACAAAGCAGTGCTATATGAAAGCAGTGTTTTGATCATCATCCACAAGGCTCTTCTTTTCAACAAAATCCTTGATCATTGCATCTCAACATTCCACATTATCATTCCATACTATACCATTGATTTCCACCAATATATAACCTCTAAGCTCATATGTCTCAGAGAAGGGCTTTAAGCAAAGAGAATAAATTCTCTGCCACCAAACATATATATATTTAGTAGAGATCATTTAATACAGCACGAAATACAACGTCAGACATACAATCCATTTACAAGTCTGTTCTAGGTCTGAACAAAACTAAAGGCACCTTATTCCCCATCCCATATGTCCAATACAGGAGAGAGGTCCTCACATATACAGTCGATTTCCAAGTACGTTTGGATGATCACCACTTATAACCTCTAGTTCAGTGTACTTTCCAAGTAAGACATCTGCAATAGCCCAAACTATGAGAAGATCTCCAGTCTTTAACTACCATCTTCTTACTTCGACTATTAATCGCCGTAACAGTTATTCAGAATGGCTTATACTTGGTGATTCTGAATAACTGATGCATCTTTATAATTATGTGATAAAAACACAAAGATAACCCACATCTCACTCTAATCCAGAATATTCTTTTTATTCAAATATTCATTACTTTTTGAGGAATGTTCCCATTAATTTTATCAAAGATAATTTATTTTAAAATTATAGTTTAATCCATTCCTCTGAAATCATTTCAAAATATTTAATAATTTCTTTTCTCCTTTAAAAATCATAACTCAATGATTATTCAACATTTAGAAAATAATCTTGTCTTTAACTGGGTTAAAGAACAACTTCCATTTAAAAGCATCATTCATGATAAACCCAAAATCATCTTCCATTAATATGGGATCTTCACAGAAATCTGAATACTTTATAATCGATATAAATTTATGTATCAGGCTAATACTATAAATGAAATAATGGCAAAGACTTTTAAACTCCATAAATAGTAAAGACCTTTCTTTACAAAAGCTCATTTCGATTACTATGAATCCAATTCCATTCAATCCCAATATAATTAAATAAACTGGAAAACTTCGTTTAATCTTAATTAAAAGATTTATTCCTTTTTACAACTGGGTTTAAGAACAATATTATTTAAGATACCATACATAACTACCTAAATTCAATTTGATATTAAATATAAAAACTTAAATGGAAATCTTATTGATTCACATTCAATACCAAATTCTGAAACTAACATATATCATTTTGAAATAATGATATCAATATCTTCCAAATTTCTCAATGATATCTGTATAGTCACGAAATCCAATATTGGAATATCTGAAGATTATTTTCATTCAAGTTCTTCCAAAGTTATATGTTGGAAAAATTCTAGTTATATTAAAACCATTCACAAATCCAATTTATTATTTTAAAATCAACGGATTATTACTCTTGTTGTTAATTTGTTCATTTTGATAAAAATATATTTATCCTTTCTAACTTGGAGTATTTCATCTAAAATTCTTCCAAAATCATTTGTTATGATTTTATCAAATTTAGTCATATTTTTAATATTATATTAAGGCCCTTGCTGTCGGTTTCCAATATTGGCCACCAAGCTGCATCCATAACGACCTTTTCCAAAATAGATTTAGACATATTTGAAAATTTGAGTCATTGGATTTCAAAAATTCTTATTTCATTAGAAAGCTCATTTCATTATGGTTCCAATGATTTCAGTTTGAGGAGAATCTGATGGTCGGATCTCCCGCTACGTCAACTCAAAATTACGGGTTGAACTTTTCAAATTGTCGTGTCGCTGCGCGACACGTCCTACTCAAGCCCGCATTGGATTTATAATTAAAAAAAATCGTAAGCGCTTCCAAAATAATTTATAAATATTATAAATTATTCACAACTACCATTTGAAATCTTATTTCAATCATTTTACTTCAAATCAAATATCTTCATTTAAGCCATTATATAATATATAATAGATTTCAATGATTTCCATTAAAAAAAGTATTTTAGAAATGTTAATTATCTCGTTTAAAAACGATTTCAACTTCCACTTCAATTTTTAATCAAAACTGAACATCCCATATCATTATAATATTAAAATAATAATATTTGCAAATTATCAGATTTTGAAATGCAATTTTCCTGTTATTAGTTACAAAAATAAATGAAATCGGTAGAAAAATCCGTTCGAGTTAAAATATCGTTTATTTACTTAACTCGACTTCACATTTCAAAATTTCTGTATCCATTCAAAATCGGACATCAAAATCAAACTTCAGTTTTTCACCGAATATTATATTATTTAAATATTCATATTTATTCTAGATTGGAATAAATTCAACCAAAAATCATGTTGCTTCACTTATAAAAATTTTATGCATCCAACAATAGTTCCAAGCAACATCAACATCCAAAGGACATCCAGTGTGCACCTAATTTTTATATAAGCTTCAATCAAATAATTGACTCTTATTTCGCTTTGTTAATCAATCGATTAACGTACGAGCTACATACAAGGGAGATGTGTAAATCAAATATCATCCCGAGACCCGTGTGGGGTTTTCTACCAACAAACAGTCAATTTAAATTTACCATTGATTTATGAATTTAACCGTATCTAATTCAACTCGAATTATTTTTCTAACTAACCAATTTCACTTAAACAAGTAATAATGAATTCACCGTTCAAATTAAAAATGGATATTTAATCCAATCTCAACTACCAAAAATATATTAATATTATTTTAACATGTTAAACATCTCAAATCCACAAACACAACATAACATAAGAAATCAACAATTCATCCATTGAGTTTTCAGTGATGTGTGCTACCATGCACGTATAACAATTTGTGATAATTAAACGGGTAAAAACCAACATAGGCAATCAATATATATTTAAATATGATTGTAAAAACATAACAAAATAGTCGAGTGAGAGAGTTCTCACATTAGCCGGTTCGAATTATCGATTTCTTTTTAAATCAAATTAACTTGGGTTTAATTTGACCCAAAAATGTAACTCGCTACAAATTTGACAAAATTAGTATTTTGTGAAGCCATCTACTCTACGATCGCAACAAATCTTGTTTCGCGAGATTTTGAGATTGTATATGAGAAATATTAACGCATGAAATTTAAACACATGAATTAAAAAATTAAATAACATTTAAAACCCTAAATTTGCACCCAATTTGATTTCACGTTGCTCCACCTCCTTGGTTTCCTGCCGTCGTCGCCATTGTCCACCTGGATGTCGACCAACCATTGCCGCCTCTTCCCCTCTGCGAGGTGCGCCTCCGCCACCAATGGCGCGTCCTAATTCACTACCGCCTCGCCTGAAAATGGCCACAACCGAGAATTGGTCGATCCCAAAATTCTGGCGCAACCGACCATGGTACAGTTGCACACCACTGGGTTTTTGACCGCCCTGCCACCGTCGTCTATCCCCCTTCAAGCACCTTGGCCCCACATCGCATGTGGCGGCCGTAAAATGGTGAACTTGGTTTGCTGCTACCCATAGTTCACCGTCGATGATCAACTCCCCATAACTACCACCTTATGCCATATTAGGCCGAGCACGCTAAGGAAAGTCATAGCTCTACTCCCTCTCGACAACTATCCTTTTGACGCCAACATCTAATTCCCATTGGTTTGCGTGTTATCCAATGAAATACAAAAGCAATTTTCTGTCTTTAAAATGAGATCCCAGCGAATTTGTAACTCCAAACACCCTCAATTTTTTGTGGTAGGTTGCTCTCATGATGATCTACATCTCTCCCATCGGAAGTTTCCTCGAATTGTTTACGGATTGGAAGATATAAATTATTTTTTGTTGAGAGGCTTATTTGCAAAATATTTTTAAAGAGACATGGGGCTGGCTACATAATTTCCAAGAAGATCGTAATTAGGGTTGGTTGAGATGAAGATATTATATTAGTAGGGTTTTGGAATTCATATTTTATTATTTCTTTAGTTAACGCTATCTTCGATCGACGTTTACCCATGCCCCGATCACACACGAACTCTATTGGCGATGAAAATTGACACACAATTATGTTTTGACAATGCGGTCCTAATCAAACTCATTTCGTCAAATTCCGAGTTTGTTTGCTCAAAAAGCTCTAGTTTGGGCTCAAATGACTGATCGATTCACAATTTATTGCGCACGACCACATACTAGCTCCAAAAATTAGGAAATTTGGAATCTAGCAATAATTTAATATTCCGAATACAACAAAATTGGTTTCGTCGTAAACAGAGGTCGTTTGCAAAATGGCAATTTTTAAGGGCTTAAACAATATTAAAATATTAATACATCCCATAATGACTATTTGAAATTTTAATTTGGACATAACTTACAATTTATAACTTGGAATCCCAATCTCTTATATTCTTTGAAAGATATAGTTAAATAGATTCTAACATTTCTTGTTTCATCAAATTCTGACTTATAACGAATCCTGTATACTCGTTTAAAGTTTAAAATTAAATTTCCAAATTACCACTCCATTCCGAGCTCATTTTAGAATAAATATAAATATATATGCTCAAAATTCGTTTTAAATAAATTCGAAGTTGTTTATTCCCAAAATACATCATTTAAAATATTTAATTTTCATTAAAAATTAATTTTTAAATTGGTTCCAAAATCTCGGGTTGTTACAATCTCCCCCACTTAAAACTTTTTTCGTCTCGAAAAAGGAATGGGGCTGAAAGTCGTTTAACTAACCAACTCAACTTTAATTCTGGCTCGTGTTCTTCAACTTTTCAATTTCTAAGAACTTCCAATTTTCCTGAAATTTGGCAAACGCCTTAAATTTCGCTATAACCTCCTTTGTACGGGTTGATCTGAACAAATATATGTGGCCTTATCAGGCACTCAATAAATCAATATACAATCCAAACAGAACAAATGTGGCTTATCTACACCCAAGAGAGATGTGTGAAAATTATCCTCCCTTGACCCTACGACGGGGATTAGTCGCGATCCATACGTCGTATCTACATACAAGAGAGACATGTATGTTTCTGTCATCTCAAGATCCTGTGATGGGGTTTATTATTAAATCCTGCAATTTACTTTTATATGTTTATTAAGTCCATAATCAGTCCTCAGTTCAACCTGTAATTCAGTCCTCGCCGTACAAGCATCATACTATTGCATGCTCATATGGTCATCCAAACCTCGTGATATAAGCATCAAATAATTACATGCTTATATGGATATGTTATGCTATGGTGTCCATAATATATGCTATGCGGTGTAGTCCACAATTACTGTTTACTATCCAATGGTGTATGTTTAATTTCACACAAGCAACCATCACAACGCATCCAATTGACTTACATCAGTAGTAATAATTAAATTGTGCAATCAATATAATAAAGGTGCGCTTTTTACAGGTCCTTATTAAGTTTCAGAATTAGGATCACATCCGGTCATAGTTTATAATATAAACCCGCCCCTTTTTTTGAATTCCCGCCCCCTTTTTTGTAGGATCCGCATTCTACTTTCATGGTTCTGCCTGCTACTTATTTTGTTACGCCTCCTGCATTTTCTTCTAGAAAAAAGTGCGGCGGTGATAAAAAAAATTCTAAAGTCTGGAAATAATAATAGAAGTCCATACCAAGAAAAAAAAGTTGCATGTATGTATGCAAGTATTGCCAATACGTGCATACATATATGCAATTATTCCTTAAAAGGAATTATGCTAACGGTTTTCCTACAGGTATGTTGCACACATGTGTGCATGTTTCGGATTTACTTGCACACTTGAATTCAAATAAAAATGAACTGAGTTGCATTGTTATGAAATATTGCATATTTTTATACAAGAATGATGCAATACATGCACAGAAATATGCAAAAAATCAAACACGCACGCAACTCTGGAAATACTTGCACATATATATGCAGGAAATTGGAATTCTTGAATAACATTATGCATTTAACTGCATTTTTCGCTCTTTTTTTGGCGTGTTTTTTGTTTTTTTTTGAGCGATTTTTTTGTCGAATGCATAATTTATTTAAATAATAATTTTTGTATTTTTTATTCAATTTTTTCACTACTTTTAAAAAATAGGGACCTAATTTATAATTAGTTTATGACCGGATGTGAGCCTAATTAAGTTTGCTTTTAGGGATGTATGCCTAATTTTCACTATAATAAATATGTACCTTTTTGTTGGGCATGCAATTTTAGTTCTCTTCTTAACCTTAAATCAATAACCTGTTCGACATATATATGTCTAATCCAAACAAATTTTCAATTCAGCTTAACTTAACTTAATTCAAATAAATAACAAGTGTTTTTAATATTTTCAGTGTCCAAAATCGCCGAAGATTGCGTCTAATTTATCTAAATCAGACATCATAAGTAATTAAACAGGAAATGTAACATCCCATGTCTGTTAATGTCACTCACTAAGGGAATGCATTAAGTTTCGTGAAGCGCTATAGGTAAACAGACACGGAATAATTACAAGACAGATATAAATAAAGCAGCAGCAGAAAATTTAAATTTTTATTTCAACCATAAAGCATAATACCGTGGTCTACAATTTCATAAGTCGCAAAAACCATTACAATATAATAACTTCTGTCTTGCATCATCAGAGTACATAAGAATTTGAAAAACATAATTTTCCCCAAATTAAAAGAGTTAGTTGAGACAAGAACTTGAGCCATACTTCAGAGGTAGCTCCTCGTAAGATGATATCTGAGTCCTAATTAAGTCTGAGTGTTTCCTCCCTGAGAACTTAGGGTGGGGGGAACGGAAGAAAGAGGAGAAACAACAGGGTCAGACATAAAGTCTGGCGAGTCTAGTTACTTTTAGCCAGTAGATAAATAAAATCAACATGATAGGCATATAAAGTGGATAAGCGAGAGATTACTACATAAATGACAGGTGTGACAAGGTAAACAAGATAAGGTGTACGTGCCTCACTAGTGATTACTCTGCACTAGTATCACTACAACAAAACAGTCCTTTTACAACGGGCAAAAACCGTTGTAATATGCATTTCACAACGGACATATGCCCGTCTTAATATGACCCGTCGTAATAGCTCCTGACTATTTGACAACGGGCAATGACTGTTGTAAAAGACCGTTGTAATAACTTTCTCTCTCACGTGCAACGACTCTATGACAATGGTTATTAACCCGTTGTAATAGCTAATAAATTACAAGCGGCCTTTGCCCGTTGTAATACAGTATATTACAACGGTTTTTGCCCGTTGTAATAGCAAATTTAAATATAACTGTTGCGATATGCATCCATAATAATAATGAATATTTTAACATGCAATAAATATTGTAATGCAACAATCAAAATCACATAATAACACACACTAAAAGACTGAAGAAAGAATCATATAATTCCAACACATTTCAAAAAGTTCGATAAGTTTATACTCCAAAAGACTATATAAGTTTGCATTCCAAAAGGTTACATAAGTAACGTCGACATAGTTCTAACATAAATTACATAACTAGTTTCATAAGTACCAAAACAAGACCAAGGAAATGTAATCTTTGTGCCACGCGACGGCAGATCCAACGGCCTGTTGATCTTGAGTCTGCATATATTTACTAGCACGGTGTAACTACAAAAAAAAGAAAAAAAGTTACCAAATGTAGAGAGAATATATTATTATACACCATTCAGAACTTATTATACAACATTTAAGTCTTTGCATTGCTGTAACTTTACAGCCTTTGGTTCCATAGTCTTCCTACTTTAGTTTAGACACAGTTTAGACACCACCATATCCACAGTTTGTAGTTGTATTTAAGTAAAAATATTTGTATTTGTAACTGACATTATATACGAACTTTTATTTCTACAATTATATAACCAAAGGAAGAATTAATTACATAATAAATAGGCTTCTATTGAAAGTCCAAACATATGCAGATGTGAGAGGTTGAGTGTGCATGCGTTTGACGACGCCTACAAGTTTCTGGTGATCGTAACTTGAAATAAAAAATGATGCTTATTTCACTAGAAATAGAGAGCGCACCTGGCTATGTTAAACACAAGTTTTATTCTTTTAGAGTGACTCGCCGATCTCCCCTTCTTTAATATAGAGAAGAAACCTCTACATCGTTAAAAGCTGAATTAACAATGGCTTTGACTTTTTCGTCGATATGGGTAGAATCATTGGCAATTTCAACACTGTAACTTTTGCTAAAATTATAAGGAATATAAGCTAGTATACTAATGCGTGCTTGGAACTTCCAAACATACACTACTGCTATTCAAAATGATAAAATGAATAAAAGCTAGCATGAAATAAGATAAAAACAGAAGATAAATTACATTTTGAAGAACTAAGCCAACTTGCATCGACTGCACCATACATTAAGATGATCTTGTCAGCAAAGCCCAAAGTAGAACCACAGGGAAAACTCCACACAGATGTAGCCTAGTTAATTCCAAAACATCTAGAAGTTTCTACATGATCAGCGCAAGCATTATTCATTACAGTGCAATTTCGAATAATATGCATATTGATGTACATTTACCGCTATTTTTTCTCCACTTTGTTTTTCCTGAGCACGGATTAATTTTCATTCAATAAAGTAATATTCAGGTAACACTATTTATTTCCCAAAAAGCGGAAAAATGGGAAACCCACAGCCTGCAATTTAAGATGAAAATCATTCAAGATGAAAAATATTTAAGATGAAAAATGGGTAACCTGTAGCCTACAATACAACAGTGTTCATATTAATGAAACTATTTTTTTGCATGTTCATATGGATGTTAAATAGCAGATAACAACAACAAGATGCAACTTCAAGATACATATATGTTAAATATCAGAACTAATATCAATTGTTTATGAACATTTTATAGCCATTTTACGTGCAAAATTACTAATATAATAGTTTCTAATAATAAAACCATCATCATACATTAAAACCAATATTTCCCAATGAAAGACCTCATTAGTCATGTTCCTAATGTGTATATTACAAAATTTTACTCAACTTGTATACGGATATTTCTGTAAAATAAAATAAATACAAAACATGGTAACATATGTAGAAACTACTTGAATTAAAATACAACAATTCAAAAAAAAAAATCTGCAGCATGAACAAGTTTATTCAAAAAACAAAAACTGCAGCATGAACAAGTTTATACAAAAAAAAATTTGTAACATATGTCATATCAACTTGAAGCCTCACTGTTATGAAAACACGACGAATCCACTTCCTAATTCAATCACCTACCAAAGCTGTGTTCACTGTTCAATACCAGTGATTGTGGTTCCATTTCCCATCACGAATACTTCATCAAAACTTCGCCACACTCCCCTAACAATGATTTGCACATACCAGCCTCAATTATACTCTTGAACTCACTAACCAAACCATCACAAAACTCGACAAAAACTGCACCATCATCTCCTACCCCTCACCCGAACAACATTCACCTTACAAGCAGACCCCTGAAACTGTATATATATTATCCCATATATTTTCAAAACTTAATGTATTCAAATCTTTTTTATTACATTCACCTGAAACTGTATATATACATTCACCTTACCTGCAGCCTCAATTACCAGCCTCAATTTTCGAAACTGTATATGTTATCCTCAAAAACTGCACCACACTTCACTTACATTGGAAATCTGAATCAATAAATTTTATAACATTTCAACTAAAAGACCAGTAGTAAAAAGTGTTTTTTTATTAATGAACATATACATAAAATAAAATGATTGAAAAATATGGGCTTTCAGTTTAGCTCAATAACATACGTTACATACCTTATTGGTTTAATACTAATAAATGCTTCTATGTTATATTTACTCGTTCTATTTAATTTTGGATCTAGTTTCACCTTTCGTCGTTCCATTTAAAGGGAATTTCTAACCAAGTTACATGACAGCAGAATCAGTTTCAATCAGTACACAATTCAGTTTCTTGGTCCAGGCGCAGCTATGATTCTTTTCATTACCCAAATACCACTTGCTACAGTTCATCATATTGGAATTTTAGTTTATGAATTTACCTTTTGATATTCTTATTGACAGCGAGCTTAGTAACTGAATATATTTGGGTATATGTTTGTAATAACAAGAAATATATTTGTGCAAACAGAATATACATGAGTGAAAATGGGTAGATATAGTTTTGTAATAAACTTGGGTATATGTTGGATTATAAGAAGTATCAAGGAAAAAACAGATGGAAAGCATACCACAAAAGAGTGAATGCAACCAATATATATAGTGTAATGCGATAAACTATAATTAACTTGAGCAGAAGATGAGATTGGCAACAATATTTAGATTGTCTAATATAAGAAAATCAGAAAATCCAGTTGGTTAAAAAGAGAAGATACCTCATTCAAACGTGGAAGTATACGCATGACTTTTGGTCCTCTACTGTCGATTCTTATATTAGATCCATCTCATCAGTAAACGTGGAAGTATACTCTATTTGTCGGTCCTCATGTCGATAAATAGTCTCCATTCTGAAGCATATCTGAACTCCAATGCTAATTTGCTAACTACTGAAGTAAAAATAAACAAATATGCATTAGACTGATAGACTCAGGTGCCATATTCTCAAGTTAAAAATGCATCAGACTCAAAAGTCAGGAAACTGTTATGAACTACACATTGCATTAAAACTGAGATTGTTGGAACTAGAAGTGGCAACAGTCCACAGCCCACACTATTTATACATACAATTTTTGTATGCACCTCTATAATGTCTACATACGATGCTAACAATATACACATACACTTTAAGTAATATTAATTATAATAACATCATATCTGAGACTCCATACATGGGGATACTAAATTATAATAACATCATAGCTGACACTTAATATATATAATGTCAGGAAACTTGCACTAAATATATACTCAAAGTCAGGAAACTAGCATATTTAATTATAATAACATCATAACTGGCACTTAACATATACATCTACAGATGACTAATCTTGCTACATTTCACGGTGCAGCACATACTATTCACCTATTTACGCAATATCCACACTTCACAGCTTAGCTTTGTTTATCCTCAAGTCTACATTTCAATTTCAATCAAAACTTGCGATCTGCAAACTACACACCCTTAAGCCTATATCTTTCACTAATGCTCGTGGAGCAGCAAATTATTATTCATTTCCTTCCACATGACATCAAAAAAGACAAATACAAATATTTATAGTTGCAGTATGATTCTGCAATACCCCATCCAGTACAATCAATGTTCAAAATGAAGTACATACAAATTCAATAAACTCAAATAATGGTAATTCAAAGGCAAATTCAAGCAGCACTAACTTTGTAGTTTGTACAACTATAGTCGGTCAATAATAACAATTTGCCTAAGGATATAACAAAATAGAAAACTAAAAAACTTATCTTGTCACTCATGTAGTCGAAGCCATTTAATTTCTGCAATCTGCACTACTCTCCAAATCAAATCGATGTCATGAACAATCGTTCCTTCAAGGGGAGCACCAGTGGCAGGCGCAACATCGACACTCAACCGATGATTGAGGAGATTTGATTGATGATTGAACAATGAAGATTATACTAGGGTTTTTTATTCGACTTCGTCTGGTATTTGGTACTGAAGAGTAAATCCGTAGCTTTTCACTTTTTACTTCTACTATGGCACAGTCGGGTCGGTGGGTCAGATATTGGGTAATGGATTGAGCTTAGTTTTATTCAGTTTTGGGCCAGCTCTAATAAATCATAAACTACATCGGTTAATGGTTAACCGACTGACAAAAATTTGGTTAACCGAACCGAAAATACTCGGTTAAGATGGTCGGTTAACTGATGTTTTAATAACACAATTCAAAATAAAATTAGGTTTACGGATAACTAAGTTTAATAACTAGACAAAAAACAAAAATTATATTGTATTATATCAGTTGAAATTGACTTTAATTTCTCATCATTGCTAAATTAATTAAAAAATAAGAAACAACCTTCAAAATTAAAAAATTAGCATAAATTATTAATGTTTATTGTTAATTAGCAAAAATTTATATGATCATTGTAAAATTAACGTTGGTTAAAATGATTATTTTTCATATAGTGTAGTAATATTATTAATCATAAATTACTAATGTTTATTGTTAATTATAAATTATTGATATTGATTACTAGATATATATTATTTACTAATAACTGGAAAGTAAAATTAAGTTTGTTGGAATATTGATTATATATAATAATTAATAATTAGAGATTATTTATTAATAATCATTAACTATTATAATTTATAAATGATTAATATAATATTATTAATGATTGATTATTAAATATTAATAAATAATATAATATATTAATGATTGGTAATTAGTAATATAATATTATACTTAATAATAAGTAATATAAGATTAATGATTATTTATTAAATAATCAAAATTAAATTTATGGAAGTATTGCAATTATTAATTGTCAAAAATTAGCGTCTATTACAACGGGCATTTTGTGACCGTTGTAAAATAGACAACTATTACAACGGGCATTTTGTGACCGTTGTAAAATAGATAGCTATTACAACGGGCCTAAAAATGACCGTTGTAATAGCATTTATTACAACGGGCATTATATGCTCGTTATAGAAAGGGTGTTGTACAAGCATCTATTACAACGGTCCAGAAAATGACCGTTGTCACATCAGTCTATTACAACGGGCAGCAAACGCCCGTTGTAAAATGGACGTTGTAATAGATCTATTTTGTTGTAGTGTATTAGTATAACTGAAATGAGATGATCCCTTCCACTATAAGTTGGTAGGCTTAGGTCATACGTCCAAGTATACCCTAACCCCTACCCTAATCGATCGGCTCCCTACTCCATAGATATTCTGTGCGGCTCCACTGTAGGAGGTATCACTTAGGAAATGGCAACCCAAGATGTGCACAACCATATCTACTGGTGTCATGGTCGTCTTAGCCCCCTCTGCCCGACCCATGCATGCACATGTCCCCAGTCGGTTTGCGTCGCCTACACCGTCCGTCTCGTTTGGATCTCTTTTAGTCAATCAGTAAGCGTACCCCTTCTCCCCTAATACAAAGTTCTTTACTTGGTACCAACTCCGGGTTACTAACTGAAATGGGTCCCACACAATGATACAAGCTCTCCCCCGTGTCTTGTATCCCCACTAGGTTTTCCACTGACTATGTATACCCTTAGGTGTCTTTAATTACATAGCCCTATACCAGTTATGCTTACCCTAAAGGGGTGTCTTTAATTACATAACTCCAATCTTTCTACTGGTTATGCTTACCTATAGGTTGCTTTAATACATAACCCCCAATCTTCCAACCGGTTATGCTTACCTATAAGTGTCTTTAATACATAACCCTTTCTTTTCTACAAGTTATGTTAACCTTAAAAGGCGTCTTTTAATTACATAACTTTATTATTTCCACCGATTATGTTTACACTAGGTGTCTTTAATTACATAACCTTATCGGGTTAAGTTTGTGGGACAATATATGCTAATATTACCCACCTACCCAACATTTCCTTAACCCTCCCACTGATCCAAGCATGTTTCTTTAATGGTTAAGTTGTGGGCCTATATATACTAATATTACCCACCTAACCAAGATTTACTTAACCTCCCACCGATCCAAGCTTGTTTTTTTAATCGTTAAATTTGTGGGCCTATATATATTAATATTACCCACCTACCCAAGATTTACTTAACCTCCCACTGATCCAATCAATTTTATTTAACCCTAACTTCAGTTCTATATCATATAATCCCTATGGATTAGATTTGGTTAAGTAGTCCAATTCATTACCATGTCCATTTATGGTTTATAATGGGCTAGACCTCCCACGTTAGGCCTACAACGTGTGGATGCTGGATATGCCGGTTGGGTCCGAGTAGTCTTATTCCACAGTTGGGCCTAACCTCGTGTCTTAGCCCGATTCGTATTTGCGTACTTAGACCTCCCACATTAGGTTCAACATTAGTGGCTGCTGGATATGCCGGTCGGGTCCGGGCAGACTTTCACCACTAATGCAACCTAACCTCGTGTCATAAGTATAATTACAATTCCTAATTGTAATTACTAGACATTCCATTTTTAATTAATTTACCAATTAATTAATCCTTTCCTTTTATAGGTGTCAATGCCTATTTTACCCAATAATTTGAATTACATGTCCAAAAATGTTCATATTCAAATTATGCCATTTTTAACCCTTTTTTCCCTGTTCCTTAACTAGCGCCCTCACAAAATTGGCAATATGCCTAGGCTAGACAATAGCCTAGTCATAAACGATGATAGGAAAATAATGGGAATGTAATAAAAGTGACCATCTTGGCATAAACATAAACTTAGCATGATAATGTGAACATACATACTGACATGGACATGTAATTATCATCATAACAAGATAAACATAAAATAGTGATCATAACATGATGTCTCAATAAGCATAGTAAGATCTAAATTAGCAGTTTATATGTCCAATTTGTTTAGATCTAACATGATAGCACAAGGTGATAATCTAGATCTAACTAACACTTTCAATGTCCACATAAATTAGATCTACTAGTTAAGAAACAGATTTACACAAACCCACATTATAGAATGCCGTAGAAGTTACAATTTAGATAAAGATTTAGATCCAATCCTAACCAATTCAAGGTGGCATATGTTCATGATTTACATAAATGATTAGATCTATCCAATGACATAACTATTCAAATTAACAGATTTATATTAACCATAATATAGTTACAAACCAAGATTCACAATAATAACTTAGTAGAATAATCACAATTGAATTGGATCTAAAGAAATAGATCTACAATTGAATTGGATCTAAAGAAATAGATCTACCATGACATAGTATCAGATATGATAATAGCATAGATTCATGGTTTACACATATCCAAATCACAATCTTTCATAATTTACTTTTTTTTATGTAAACCTAAAAGCAACTAGAACTCACTGTGATTAGATTGCTAAGATGATAGAAAAGAGGTTGGAGCTGAGTCTATGCTTGAATCTCAGAATTTGATATGCTTTAGTTAATAAAATAAGATGAGAGACCCTAGTTCAATCCAGACTCCGGCAGAGTTTGGCCGTCATGACCTCCAATGAAGAAAATATGAGAAATAGCCACATATTTATAGCTGTATAGCCCTGAAACCTAATGCCACCTCAACCCTAGGGGTGTCGACACCCCTGTGGGTGGGTTGATCCCTAGGTCGACACCCTTTCAGAGGGGTCGACCCCTAGGTCAAAACCCCTCTAGGGTGTTCGACCCCCTAGAGCGGGAATTTCACCGCTCTGACAAATTTTTCAAATTTGAACCGTTCTGGATAGAATTCTGACTCATCTCTTACTCATCTATATGTATATAATTTTTCTGCGTGTATACAAAACTTAAAACCCTCATAACTTCCTCACACAGTGTCCATTTTACGCAAACCAAATGTCTATCTTGACCAGAATTTCGAGATGGACGCAATGGTGTAGTCCGTTTCCTCTAATTTTGAATATTAAATTAATTACTGTTTAATTTATCCTCTTTAAGTGTCGGTACAAATTTAGGGTGTTACATTCTCCCCTACTCAAAGGATTTCGTCCCGAAATCCCTAAGTTGAGAAGAATGCATATCCTACCATCGATCAACAATCTACTCATCCACCAATCACCGGCATCCATTATCCTTGAAGATTTCAATGCTTATATGAATATATGCGATGGTGTGTGTTTATGTCCCAACACTAATGCGAAGATCAGGCGGTCTACTGATTCAGTTGACCTCCTCAATGCTCCTTAATGCAATGTATGTTAGTGCCACGAATCCAATATGTATGCAAATAAACCTATCATATCATATAAGTTCTGTATGTATGCACATTCATTCGTCGAAATGCAACATCCATATGCTAACTCATCCATTTCCGTTCATAAAAGGAAAGAAAATGCACATACATCCATATGCAGTATGAGAGTGATTGAGCCGATCTTAGTGCCTATTGTGTGTGTATATGCGTCCACAAGCAACCACTAGCAAACACTTGCATCCACTTACATCCATCAAACATAACATGTTTCAAACACATGTTTACATCCATAGGATTCTATATAATGGTCGAAAATATGACGGATAAGATATATTCTATCGACAGAAACAAGCACTGATAAAACTTAGGAATAGAAGTTAAGAACATACCCTCGAAAAGAAAAGGGTACGAAGCACGAATCTTGTCTTCGGTCTCCCAAGTAGCATCTTCTGGGCTATCTCCTCATTGAACCTTTAGCAACTTGATCTCCTTATTGCGCAACTTCTTAACCTCTAACCCAAGAATACGGGTAAGGACACGTCTGACCGCCGCCTCCCATTCCACTTCGACTTCTTCCAACATACCCGGCTTAACAACTTCCGCTGTGTCATGCAGGCACTTCCGCAGATGAGAGACGTGGAAAACATCATGAACGCTGGATATATTTTCTGCCAGCTTTACTCGGTAGGCCATTTGGCCAACCTCTCGGTTATGGGAAATGGTCCTACAAACCTAGGTGCTAACTTCCCTACTGATCCGAAGCGAACCACATTCCTTAAAGGCGATACTTTGATAAAAACCAAGTCTCCCACTTTGAATTCGATGTCAGCCCTTCTCTTGTCTACATAGGACTTCTGCCTATCTTGATCCGTTTTCATCCGCCGTCGAATAAGGTCAATCTTTTCGGACGTTTCCCTAACCATATATGGTCCAAGTAATAATCTTTCTGTAGATTCCCACCAACAAGTTGGCGATCTACAGGGTCGCCCGTATAATGCTTCGAATGGTGCCATGCCGATGATGGCTTGATAGCTATTATTATAGGCAAACTCTACTAAAGGAAGATGCTCTTCCCAAGTCCCTCCGAAGTCTAGATACGCAGTCTTAAAAGATCTTTAAGAATTCTGTTCACCCTCTCCGTCTGCCCATCAGTCTGAGGATGTTAAGTAGTGCTCAAACACAACTGTGTACCTAATGCTTCTTGCAAGCTCCTCCAAAATTCGCTGGTAAAGATGGGGTCACGATCGCTCAGGATGCTGGAAGGTACTCCATGAAGACAAACTATCTCACGAACATAAATTACTGCTAACCATGGTGCTGTCCTCTTACTCTTAACTGGAAATAAAATGAGTGCTATTAGTAAGCTTGTCTACCACCACTCAAATGCTGGTGTTGCCCCTCGTTGATCTGGGCAAGCCATCTATGAAATCCATGGAGACGCTCCCCCACTTCCACTGCGGGACCTCTAAAGGACGAAGTAAACCACCGAGCTCCCTTTGCTCCGCTTTGACTTGCTGGCAAATCAGATATTGAGAAACAACGCTGCTACATCTTTCTTCAGCCCATCCCAAAAGGATACTCTTTCTCAAGTAGCTCCCATACTTGCTTACTCAGCTCCCCCTGTCCCTTGGAGCCATATGGCGCACAGGTAATGCAACTGGCTTTGCATTGTCCATAAGATATATACGAAAATCGATCTCATGCCTCGGAGGTAAGTCCCATACCTCATAAAAAACGTCAGAATAATCTCGAACCACTGGAACAGATTGCAAATCATTGACAGATGCATCAAGAGACTCTAGGAAACTAAGCATAACCGACCCTTATAGGTCACAAGAAATCTCGAGGGTCTTCCCATGACAAGTCGGAGGCCTAACGACTCTCCTCTCACAATCCAAAATGACCCCATATGTGGTAAGCCAGTCCATTCCTAGAATCAACCCATAGCGCATACACCCGAGCACATATGCTTCGCATTCAAACTCGACGCCTAACAAGATATTCTCAAACCCTAACAAATCATAGATAAATGAGTTGAACCACCAATGGGTTTGAGGCAACTACGGGATCCACTAACATACTAGTAATTAAGTGCAGAAATTCAACTACCGAACTAGATATAAATGAATGCGAAGCGCTAGAATCAAAAAGGTTTCTTATAGGAAGACCGGAAAGAGAAATCGAACCTTCCATGCAAACTTTCCCAGCTCGATCTGGTGCACTAGCCACGAGAGCATTTGCTTGCCCTCCAGAGGTTCCTGTCCCTTGACCTTGCCCTTTCTTCCTTGGGCACTCCCTAGAATAGTGTCTAACCTCTTCACAAACGAATCAAGCATTCTTCCTTTTCATGTAGCCCTAGGCCAAGTGACCCTCTCGCCCGCAACTATGGAACTTCCTCTTAACCTTAGACTTGTCATTCTTTCCACGCTTCTTTCGTTGTTGTTATTGTCCTTTCTTGGGCCATACCTTTTTATTTGGTGTTTCCTCAATTTAACTTCTTCCTTTCAGATTCATTTGAACTTTAACCGTGTTCCCTTCCTGGGCCATTATTTTTCTCATCCTTGGGCTGTGCTCCTTAGCCCTAACTCCCTTGTTCTCCTTTTTACCATCCTTGTGTAACAAGCTAACAAGTCTCTCGAAAGTTGCCTCCATCGCACAGAAATCCTTATGAAGCCCGAGAAAATTACACGTAGGTGATACTACTACAGCTACAGATGGGGGTTAGGCTCTTCATTGCCCTTCGACATGTGCCGTAGTTTCAACATGCCTACGACATTGTGTCGGAATGGGGATACCTTTCAGGAAGAATCGGTTCCCCAGACAAAAAGAAAAAGGAATCAAGCAGAGAATCGGGAGATATTTCCTATGGCTTTGGGGAATATTTTTTCCAAAATAGATTTTTCTTTCTAAACTTTTAAAACCTTTTTGAAAACAACTTTCGAAAAATTTATCCAATCTGGTAACCTTCAGCTCTGATACCAAGTGTAGCACCCCACGTCCGTTAATGTCACTCACTAAGGGAATGCATTAAATTTCGTGAAGCTCTATAGGTAAACAAACACAGAATAATTACAAGACATGTATAAATAAGGCAGCAACGGAAAATTTAAATTTTTATTTCAATCATATAGCATAATACCGTAGTCCATAATTTCATAAGTCACAAAAACCATTACAATAAAATAACTTCTGTCTTGCATCATCATAGTACATAAGAACATGAAAAACACAATTTTGCCCAGATTAAAAGAGTTAAGCCATAATAGACACAAGAACTTGAGCCATACTTCAGAAGTAGCTCCTAGCAAGATGATATCTGAGTCCTGATTATATCTGAGTGTTTCCTCCCTGAGAACCTAGGGGGAAGGGGGAAACGGAAGAAAGAAGGAGAAACAACGGGGTCAGACATAAAGTCTAGCGAGTCCAGTTACTTTTAGCCAGTAGATAAATAAAAGCAACACGATAGGCATATAAAGTGGATAAGAGGGAGATTACTACATAAATGGCAGGTGTGACAAGGTAAGCAAGATAAGGTGTATATGCCTCACTAATGATTACTCTACACTATTACTAGTATAACTGAAATGAGATGATCTGTAACAACCCGGAATTTTGGAACCAATTTAAAAATTTTATTTCAGGAAGTTTTAATAGAAAATGCGTCAAAAAAAAAATGAACATTGGTTTAAATAGGAAAGTTGTTGTGACATAAAAACACACATTTTCATGTAATAATATGATTCATTAAAAAGTTACACTTTAATGTAAAAAGAATCGTTACTGAATGATCGCTATTGAAAGAAATTTGGTTAACCTTAAAAACACATTTTTAATGTAAGATGAAACATATAAAAAGTTGCACAACTTAATAATCAAAGAAAATGAATCAAACATTAATATAAAAAAAAAATTTGAATGAAATATGTGTGGTCCCATCATGCCTAGTCAACGAATTAGATTTCATTTGTCACCTACTACATATGTAGGGACAAGTGAAAGATAAAATTTAAAATATATATAACCAACCAAAAAAAAAAAAGAAGTTATTAATGCATGATTGGAAAGTAGTAACAGTCCATGCAAAAGGAAATATGACAAGATTTGGGTCAATGAACATTTAATAAAAGTTATATTTTAAATTAACGCAAAGAGAGGGCATTAATTACTCTTTTTGAATAAACTGAGGTTAGAATAAAAGTTGCATATTTTTTTTAAAAAAACATGAATATATCTTAATAGGATGTTTGAAAAGTAAACATGTACACATAGTATCATACTATAGGAAATGTATACGTAAAGATAACGTGTAATGGAAATTAATTAATATCAATCAATTTCAAATTGATTGTATTAATTAAATGATAGGAGGTGAACTTACTAAGTTATAGGAGTTAATAAAATAATTTGGCATAATGTAATAGTTTCATTAGATGAAGAAGAGAGAAAATGGTAATGAACATATTTAGGCAAATATTACAAGAGTAAATGAATAGCGAATAAATAGCCATTAATGAGGGTAATGTTAGTTAACATTTTCAGTATAAACTAATTCATAGTTAAAACCTGTTACATCAGCTAAATATTAATGAGAAATACTTTATGCAAATAAATAAGCTGGATATAAATAAAAGGACGTTTTGTTAGATAAATCTTCACTTAATTTCTTTAATAAGTGTAATAGGAAACAAATATGGGAAGAATATTAAGATGGTAACTATTTATTAATTTCTGACATGGGAGAATATTAACATGTTATTGTTTTAAAAATGGAAAATTATTACCATGTTAATTGTTTTATGCAACCATGGGGAAACAAGCATTGATTAAGGCTATTGGCTAGGGTCAACTTGGTTTGGACTGGATTTGGTTTAATTTGAAATGTATGGATTTAATTGTAAATTTACACTTAAACTATTATAAAAATCAAAAATAAAAAAAACCTAATTTCATTATCACTGTTTACCATTGTTCTAATCAGCCGCCACCCCCTTTTTCACGTCGATTCTTCCTCCACAATTTTCTTCCTCCTCTCCACGAATTAATACCCAACGTATACACCTTTTCGAAGAGCTTTCCTCCCTCTATCCTCTCATACCCGAACCACCTCTCCTAGTGGCCTGTAGCGCCCCCACCGACGACGAGAAGTCGCCGTCGTTCGTGCCTCGCCCAGACCGCAGCTCGCCACCGAGTTGGCAGAGACTCCAGGCGCCGGTGCACCAATCGTAGCCCTTCGACGCGCCGCCTCTCGATCGATCTCTGGTGCTTTGGATTGGATGCAAGATCGAGCTAAAGTTTTGAACCATAGTTGAAACCCACGGCCGATTTCTAAATTGAAGAAGAAGGGTATAAATCCTTTTTATATATATTTTATTAAATAATTTAAATATTCTAACTAAATTTAAGCATAACTCGATCGTATTAATTCAGAATAACGTAATTTTTGAAGCGTTGGACTCGTGACGCAGAAGACTATTTTTCCATACTGATTTGGGACAATTCTGGACGAGTATAATTTTTGGCAATAAGCCAAGGCGGATCTATAAAGGTGAGATTTCTAAAATCTTAATAATTAAATAATATAATTATTATTCGCAATCGTTTGAATTTGTGTGTATGTCTTGCGATGTGGTAATGTAGAATCTATATTGATGTGTGATTTGTAACGATCTTATGCTGTGTTGAAATAGCTATGTTAGTCCAGTTCTACATTCTGATGTAATCAATATGAGTCCTCATCTTTATTACTGTTATTTTTTTTATATACAAATGGAAATTTTAATTTATAAGGAAATATGGGAATTTTATTTTTATTTACAAAGTAATAAAGGAAAAGTTTGGATCTTAGTTTTGTTAACAAAATAATAGACAATGTTTGTCATTTATTTTGTTTACAAAATAAAAGACAAAGTTTTTATACAAATTTTGTCTACAAAATAAATGACAAAGTTTTTACTTTGATTTTTATTCTCATTTTATTTTCTTAAATAAAATTGAAAACATTTATTCCGGTTTTGTTTGTTTTGTTTGCAAATAAAATAAAAGGGCAATTTTAACATGTAATTTTGTTTGTAAAATAAAAAGGACAAATTTTTGTTAACATAATAAAAAGAACAAGTTTTTATGTCATTTTGTTAACATAATAAAAAGAACAAGTTTTATGTCATTTTGTTAACATAGAAAAAGAACAAGTTTTTATGTCCTTTTGTTAACATAGAAAAAGAACAAGATTTTATGTCATTTTGTTAACATAGAAAAAGGACAAGTTTTAATGTCATTTTGTTAACAAAAAAAAAAAAAAAAAGAGAACAAGTGTTTATGTCATTTTTTTTAACATGATAAAAAGAACAAACTTTTATGTTATTTTGTTAACATAATAAAGAGACAAATTTTTACGTTATTTTGTCAACATAAAATAAAAGGACAATTTTTATCTTTGTTTTGTCTACAAATTTAAAATACTAATTTTTATTTTTATTTTATAAAATGCAAGTTAAATCTTTATTTATAAAACAAAATGTAAGTTTTAATCTTATTTTCATTAACAAATAAAGATGAGGCTTTTATTGTGATTCATCAAAAGTATACCACAATTGACATCATTGTGTTAGTATAGTTTCAATGACACAAATTACACCGTGGTGTTAATATAGTTGAGATGACACCAATTTATATGTTAGGATAACCTTGTTGTAATGACACCAATTTATATATTGTGTTAACATTATCGAGATGACGCAAATTTACATCATCATGTTAATATTATTGTTATGACACAAGATTACATCGTTGTGTTAATTTAAATATTATGACCCCGAATTACATCGTTAAGTTAATGACATGGAAATTCACATTTTTACATATTAAAAATGTTATTAGACAGATTCACATTTTTATGTGTTAAAAATGTCATAAGTTAAAAATACATTTATGTTATTAAAATGTAGTTAAAATTAAAAATACATTTTTATGTTAATGAAACATAATCAAAGTGAAAGTTCATTTTATGATATTTAAAATGTAATTAAGATGAAAGTACATTTTATGATATTTAAAATGTAATTAAGATGAAAGTACATTTTATGATATTTAAAATGTAATTAAGATGAAAGTACATTTTATGATATTTAAAATGTAATTAAGATGAAAGTACATTTTATGATATTTAAAATGTAATTAAGATGAAAGTACATTTTATGATATTTAAAAATGTAATTAAGATAAAAGTACATTTTATGTTATTAAAAATGTAATTAAGATATAAGTACATTTATGTAATGAAAATGTAAATAAAAGTAATATGTACATTTTTAATGTAAAAAGAAAATAAAAGTAGTATGTACATTTTTAATGTAAAAAGAAAATAAAAGTAGTATATACATTTTTAATGTAAAAAGAAAATAAAAGTAATATGTACATTTTTCTATGAAAGAAAATAAAGAAAAGAAACATTTTTCTATGAAAAGAAAATAAAGAAGAGAAACATTTTCTATGTAAAGATAATAAAGAAAATAAAGAATAGAAAACATTATTTTCAATGTAAAGAAATAAAAGAAAGAATTTACATTTTCAATGTAAAGTAAAAGACATTTACATTGTATAGGTAGATAAAAGGATAAAAGGAAAATATCATGTTTATTGAATATAAAAATATATATCGTAAAAACATAATTTTTGTCGCATTAGAATTAGCGGACAAAAATATTCTTTTCATAAAGATATACTTAGTAAAACATAATTTTTGTCGCATTAGAATTGGCGAACAAAGATATTATTTTTATTTAATATAAAAATATACATAGTTAAAATCATTGTTTTTGTCGCATTAGAATTGGCGGACAAAAGACACCTTGTAGAAAATATGATTTTTGTCGCATTAGAATTAGCGGACAAAAATATTCTTTTCATAAAGATATACTTAGTAAAACATATTTTTTGTCGCATTAGAATTGGCGAACAAAGATATTATTTTTATTTAATATAAAAATATACATAGTTAAAATCATTGTTTTTGTCGCATTAGAATTGGAGGACAAAAGACACCTTGTAGAAAATATGATTTTTGTCGCATTAGAATTAACGGACAAAAATATTCTTTTCATAAAGATATACTTAGTAAAACATAATTTTTGTCACATTAGAATTGGCGAACAAAGATATTATTTTTATTTAATATAAAAATATACATAGTTAAAATCATTGTTTTTGTTGCATTAGAATTGGAGGACAAAAGACACCTTGTAAAAATATGATTTTTGTCGCATTAGAATTGGCGGCCAAAAATATCATTTTATAAATAAAAGAATGGATTTTGAAATAGTGGAAATCGCTAAAAGGTTTGATTTATATATATGTATAATATAAATTAAAAGTAAGCGAAACACGCGCGGTAGTTCGCGTTTTGAAATCATAACTTTAAACGGTTGTACCGAAAGATCCGACCGTTGAATTTCCCAACACTGGACCTGTCAGGACCGTCTTGGAAAGAGCTTTCCAACGACATAAAATTTACCAAAATCTGACGGTTAGATTTTGAGATATGTTTAAAACAAATTTTGGTAAAAACAGCGCCAGGGTCGCCCATCGACCCGAAGCGTCGTATAGTCTATTCGCACTATTTTTAAATAAATAAAAATAGAAATAAATCGTTATAAATGGATATAAACGACGTGAAATGATTTAAATGATAATTATGCGATGATTATTTGAAAAGGCCGAGTTTAACTCATTTCAAATAATCATACGACGATTTAAATCGAAATAATAGAAGACGATGTTGAAGACCGACGATCTTCACATCGAACGGACAACGATTATTGAGACCTTCGACTGACTTGCTCCCAGGAAGGGGTCGATGTAGTAGTTGGCCGGTCGTATGAGTTGATTGTCCGGATAAGCGAGAACCTCCCTGGTATCTCCGGTTTCGTTCAAACCCAGAACGGACTTGTATGGACGCGCGTCTGACGTTGGAAATCGTTTCGTGTAACTAAATCAATTTTTATTAATGTATGCTTGTTTGGTGGTAGAGAATTTATTCTCTGCTTAACACCCTGGTATATGTTAGTAGTTACCGATAGCATGACGCGAATTGTCAATGTGGCCCGCTAAGATGCGAATGATCAAGGTTTTGTTGAAAAGCAGGCCTTGTGGAAGATGATCAAAGCACGACCTGTTTAGGCGTAGCTTTGTGTATAACGTAACCTCACGAGCCTCACACCCCGGTATGAGTCAAAAACGGGATACGGACCGTAGGGAGTGCACACGTTTCTTTCTAGCTAGAGTTGTGTCAGGGACCTACCAGCGCTGATATTTTACTTATGTGGATGATGGATTTTGAGGTACCTCGTGTTTTATAGGCCGTGGGTGGTCATACTATAGGTCCAAAGGGACCGGGAAACGTGTGTTCAGGCATAACTAATCCATACACATATGTGTGGACCGACCCTACCGCTTCCAAGGGTTCACTGCGGGGGATCCTGAGGCATTTGCTAGAGTGTCTCGAATCGGAGAGGAGCTTGCCCCTAGCCTCGACTCATGATGGAAACCAATTCTCCAATACGACATTACGATTTTAGTTGTATACTTATATACAGCGGCATAATATATGGTACCTATGTCGTCTAGGATTAATACATTTATATTGAATGATTTATGAAAACATACACACACTAATAGTAATACGTTTGACGTACTTATCAACTTTTGATCATTATAAGGTAAAACCCTATCCTCTGGCGTGCGTTGCATTGTGTGATGGGACCTGGGTCTTATAATGGTTTCATTTTTCTAAAAAGCATTGCGTTATTTGACGATTTACTTTATTTCATGCACTGGCAATCCAATGGAGTAAACCCATTCCGCGTTAGCGGCGTGATCCTATGATTAGCCTTATTATTAGATAGGTTAGTTAAGATTTCTCATACCAGTCCCATGATTGACCTGTAGTTTGTTTCACTGGCAAACTCGGGTGCCCATATTTTCCACATGGGCAGTCGAGTAGCTTGTTTTGCAGATATCATATTTACAAGATCCCGGTCTACAGCTGAAGCGATATTCGGAAAGCTCTGTATCCGTGTATTCCTTTCGGTTGTATATTTGTATTATTTTTCCGCTGCTATTTAAATGTAATTTAAGTCTCTGATCTTGTATTTCCAATATATATTATTCATACATACTCTGGAGTATTCTTGTACTCTGATGTAATTGTTGTAATCGACAATAAAATGTTCTTCTGTTCGGTGTTCTGATGTGTGTTGTTCTCAAAGCAATCCGGGCTTTCCTTCACGGGGAAGTTTGGGTCGTTTCATTTGGTATCAGAGCTTTGGTTTACAGAGCTCGAGAACAAGGCACATTAGAGCCGAACGAAAGAATTCGTCAAAGATTGGATTAGTAATATCTAATAAGAATAACTCATTAGAGATGGGATCAGTAGTATCCTAGAACGAGTGTGAAGAGTATTATTTTCTTTAAAATTAAAAATATAAAAATGAAAACAAAATTTAGTTTTGAAAATTTTATCTTAAAATACGTATTTGAGTATATTATATTTTAATGTGGACAATCGAGTATATAAAGATTTCGAATATACGAGTAATTAACGGATATTCGAAGTTTTAATATACTGGATAGATATAGAATCACACTCTAGTCGCCCGGAGATAATTCTGGTGATATGTCGACCATCACCAGTATTTATGTTCGAGTCTCGAAAGTGGGATTTCTATATATTTCCATTGACTGGTATGAGAACCAACACTTAGTTAGGACACATTGCTGTGATTTGCACTAAAAATATGATTTTTGACTATATATAACAGTTATATATATTTAAAAAGTTAATCACCTAATTGACTGCTGGTTGTGATGTTTGATTATTAGTTTCACTAATTAAAATATTAGAATGATAATTAATTAAACCAATAAATAAATAAAATATAACAGTTATATATATATATATAACTCGTTCCTTTTCGAGGACGAAAAGATTTTAAGTGGGGGCGATTGTAACAACCCGGAATTTTGGAACCAATTTAAAATTTTTATTTCAGGAAGTTTTAATAGAAAATGCGTCAAAAAAATGAACATTGGTTTAAATAGGAAAGTTGTTGTGACATAAAAACTCACATTTTCATGTAATAATATGATTCATTAAAAAGTTACACTTTAATGTAAAAAGAATCGTTACTGAATGATCGCTATTGAAAGAAATCTGGTTAACCTTAAAAACACATTTTTAATGTAAGATGAAACATATAAAAAGTTGCACAACTTAATAATCAAAGAAAATGAATCAAACATTAATATAAAAAAAAATTGAATGAAATATGTGTGGTCCCATCATGCCTAGTCAACGAATTAGATTTCATTTGTCACCTACTACATATGTAGGGACAAGTGAAAGATAAAATTTAAAATATATATAACCAACCAAAAAAGAAGAAGAAGTTATTAATGCATGATTGGAAAGTAGTAACAGTCCATGCAAAAGGAAATATGACAAGATTTGGGTCAATGAACATTTAATAAAAGTTATATTTTAAATTAACGCAAAGAGAGGGCATTAATTACTCTTTTTGAATAAACTGAGGTTAGAATAAAAGTTGCATATTTTTTTTTAAAAAACATGAATATATCTTAATAGGATGTTTGAAAAGTAAACATGTACACATAGTATCATACTATAGGAAATGTATACGTAAAGATTACGTGTAATGGAAATTAATTAATATCAGTCAATTTCAAATTGATTGTATTAATTAAATGATAGGAGGTGAACTTACTAAGTTATAGGAGTTAATAAAATAATTTGGCATAATGTAATAGTTTCATTAGATGAAGAAGAGAGAAAATGGTAATGAACATATTTAGGCAAATATTACAAGAGTAAATGAATAGCGAATAAATAGCCATTAATGAGGGTAATGTTAGTTAACATTTTCAGTATAAACTAATTCACAGTTAAAACCTGTTACATCAGCTAAATATTAATGTGAAATACTTTATGCAAATAAATAAGCTGGATAAATAAAAGGACGTTTTGTTAGATAAATCTTCACTTAATTTCTTTAATAAGTGTAATAGGAAACAAATATGGGAAGAATATTAAGATGGTAACTATTTATTAATTTCTGACATGGGAGAATATTAACATGTTATTGTTTTAAAAATGGAAAATTATTACCATGTTAATTGTTTTATGCAACCATGGGGAAACAAGCATTGATTAAGGCTATTGGCTAGGGTCAACTTGGTTTGGACTGGATTTGGTTTAATTTGAAATGTATGGATTTAATTGTAAATTTACACTTAAACTATTATAAAAATCAAAAATAAAAAAAAACTAATTTCATTATCACTGTTTACCATCGTTCTAATCAGCCGCCACCCCCTTTTTCACGTCGATTCTTCCTCCTCTCCACGAATTAATACCCAACGTATACACCTTTTCGAAGAGCTTTCCTCATTCTATCCTCTCATACCCGAACCACCTCTCCTAGTGGCCTGTAGCGCCCCCACCGACGACGATAAGTCGCCGTCGTTCGTGCCTCGCCCAGACCGCAGCTCGCCACCGAGTTGGCCGAGACTCCAGGCGCCGGTGCACCACTCGTAGCCCTTCGACGCGCCGCCTCTCGATCGATCTCTGGTGCTTTGGATTGGATGCAAGATCGAGCTAAAGTTTTGAACCATAGTTGAAACCCACGGCCGATTTCTAAATTGAAGAAGAAGGGTATAAATCCTTTTTATATATATTTTATTAAATAATTTAAATATTCTAACTAAATTTAAGCATAACTCGATCGTATTAATTCAGAATAACGTAATTTCTGAAGCGTTGGACTCGTGACGCAGAAGACTATTTTTCCATACTGATTTGGGACAATTCTGGACGAGTATAATTTTTGGCAATAAGCCAAGGCGGATCTATAAAGGTGAGATTTCTAAAATCTTAATAATTAAATAATATAATTATTATTCGCAATCGTTTGGATTTGTATGTATGTCTTGCGATGTGGTAATGTAGAATCTATATTGATGTGTGACTTGTAACGATCTTATGCTGTGTTGAAATAGCTATGTTAGTCCAGTTCTACATTCTGATGTAATCTATATGAGTCCTCATCTTTATTACTGTTATTTTTTTATATATACAAATGGAAATTTTAATTTATAAGGAAATATGGGAATTTTATTTTTATTTACAAAGTAATAAAGGAAAAGTTTGGATCTTAGTTTTGTTAACAAAATAATAGACAATCTTTGTCATTTATTTTGTTTACAAAATAAAAGACAAAGTTTTTATACAAATTTTGTCTACAAAATAAATGACAAAGTTTTTACTTTGATTTTTATTCTCATTTTATTTTCTTAAATAAAATTGAAAACATTTATTCCGGTTTTGTTTATTTTGTTTGCAAATAAAATAAAAGGGCAATTTTAACATGTAATTTTGTTTGTAAAATAAAAAGGACAAATTTTGTTAACATAATAAAAAGAACAAGTTTTTATGTCATTTTGTTAACATAATAAAAAGAACAAGTTTTTATGTCATTTTGTTAACATAGAAAAAGAACAAGTTTTTGTGTCATTTTGTTAACATAGAAAAAGGACAAGTTTTAATGTCATTTTGTTAACAAAAAAAAAAAGAGAACAAGTGTTTATGTCATTTTTTTTAACATGATAAAAAGAACAAACTTTTATGTTATTTTGTTAACATAATAAAGAGACAAATTTTTACGTTATTTTGTCAACATAAAATAAAAGGACAATTTTTATCTTTGTCTTGTCTACAAATTTAAAATACTAATTTTTATTTTTATTTTATAAAATGCAAGTTAAATCTTTATTTATAAAACAAAATGTAAGTTTTAATCTTATTTTCATTTACAAATAAAGATGAGGCTTTTATTGTGATTCATCAAAAGTATACCACAATTGACATCATTGTGTTAGTATAGTTTCAATGACACAAATTACACCGTGGTGTTAATATAGTTGAGATGACACCAATTTATATGTTAGGATAACCTTGTTGTAATGACACCAATTTATATGTTGTGTTAACATTATCGAGATGACGCAAACTTACATCATCATGTTAATATTATTGTTATGACACAAGATTACATCGTTGTGTTAATTTAAATATTATGACCCCGAATTACATCGTTAAGTTAATGACATGGAAATTCACATTTTTACATATTAAAAATGTTATTAGACATATTCACATTTTTATGTGTTAAAAATGTCATAAGTTAAAAATACATTTATGTTATTAAAATGTAGTTAAAATTAAAAATACATTTTTATGTTAATGAAACATAATCAAAGTGAAAGTACATTTTATGATATTTAAAATGTAATTAAGATGAAAGTACATTTTATGATATTTAAAATGTAATTAAGATGAAAGTACATTTTATGATATTTAAAATGTAATTAAGATGAAAGTACATTTTATGATATTTAAAATGTAATTAAGATGAAAGTACATTTTATGATATTTAAAAATGTAATTAAGATAAAAGTACATTTTATGTTATTAAAAATGTAATTAAGATATAAGTACATTTATGTAATGAAAATGTAAATAAAAGTAATATGTACATTTTTAATGTAAAAAGAAAATAAAAGTAGTATGTACATTTTTAATGTAAAAAGAAAATAAAAGTAGTATATACATTTTTAATGTAAAAAGAAAATAAAAGTAATATGTACATTTTTCTATGAAAGAAAATAAAGAAAAGAAACATTTTTCTATGAAAAGAAAATAAAGAAGAGAAACATTTTCTATGTAAAGATAATAAAGAAAATAAAGAATAGAAAACATTATTTTCAATGTAAAGAAATAAAAGAAAGAATTTACATTTTCAATGTAAAGTAAAAGACATTTACATTGTATAGGTAGATAAAAGGATAAAAGGAAAATATCATGTTTATTGAATATAAAAATATAGAGCGTAAAAACATAATTTTTGTCGCATTAGAATTAGCGGACAAAAATATTCTTTTCATAAAGATATACTTAGTAAAACATAATTTTTGTCGCATTAGAATTGGCGAACAAAGATATAATTTTTATTTAATATAAAAATATACATAGTTAAAATCATTGTTTTTGTCGCATTAGAATTGGCGGACAAAAGACACCTTGTAGAAAATATGATTTTTGTCGCATTAGAATTAGCGGACAAAAATATTCTTTTCATAAAGATATACTTAGTAAAACATAATTTTTGTCGCATTAGAATTGGCGAACAAAGATATTATTTTTATTTAATATAAAAATATACATAGTTAAAATCATTGTTTTTGTCGCATTAGAATTGGCGGACAAAAGACCCCTTGTAGAAAATATGATTTTTGTCGCATTAGAATTAACGGACAAAAATATTCTTTTCATAAAGATATACTTAGTAAAACATAATTTTTGTCACATTAGAATTGGCGAACAAAGATATTACTTTTATTTAATATAAAAATATACATAGTTAAAATCATTGTTTTTGTCGCATTAGAATTGGCGGACAAAAGACACCTTGTAGAAAATATGATTTTTGTCGCATTAGAATTGGCGGCCAAAAATATCATTTTATAAATAAAAGAATGGATTTTGAAATAGTGGAAATCGCTAAAAGGTTTGATTTTTATATATGTATAATATAAATTAAAACTAAGCGAAACACGCGCGGTAGTTCGCGTTTTGAAATCATAACTTTAAACGGTTGTACCGAAAGATCCGACCGTTGAATTTGCCAAAACTGGACCCGTCAGTACCGTCTTGGAAAGTGCTTTCCAACGACATAAAATTTACCAAAATCTGACGGTTAGATTTTGAGATATGTTTAAAACAAATTTTGGTAAAAACAGCGCCAGGGTCGCCCATCGACCCGAAGCGTCGTATAGTCTATTCGCACTATTTTTAAATAAATAAAAATAGAAATAAATCGTTATAAATGGATATAAACGACGTGAAATGATTTAAATGATAATTATGCGATGATTATTTGAAAAGGCCGAGTTTAACTCATTTCAAATAATCAAACGACGATTTAAATCGAAATAATAGAAGACGATGTTGAAGACCGGCGATCTTCACGTCGAACGGACAACGATTATTGAGACCTTGGACTGACTTGCTCCCAGGAAGGGGTCGATGTAGTAGTTGGCCGGTCGTATGAGTTGATTGTCCGAATAAGCGAGAACCTCCCTGGTATCTCCGGTTTCGTTCAAACCCAGAACGGACTTGTATGGACGCGCGTCTGACGTTGGAAATCGTTTCGTGTAACTAAATCAAGTTTTATTAATGTATGCTTGTTTGGTGGTAGAGAATTTATTCTCTGCTTAACACCCTGGTATATGTTAGTAGTTATCGATAGCATGACGCGAATTGTCAATGTGGCCCGCTAAGATGCGAATGATCAAGGTTTTGTTGAAAAGCAGGCCTTGTGGAAGAAGATCAAAGCACGGCCTGTTTAGGCGTAGCTTTGTGTATAACGTAACCTCACGAGCCTCACACCCCGGTATGAGTCAAAAACGGGATACGGACCGTAGGGAGTGCACACGTTTCTTTCTAGCTAGAGTTGTATCAGGGACCTACCAGCGCTGACATTTTACTTATATGGATGATGGATTTTGAGGTACCTCTTGTTTTATAGGCCGTGGGTGGTCATACTATAGGTCCAAAGGGATCGGGAAACGTATGTTCAGGCATAACCAATCCATACACATATGTGTGGACCGGCCCTACCGCTTCCAAGGGTTCACTGCGGGGGATCCTGAGGCATTTGCTAGAGTGTCTCGAATCGGAGAGGAGCTTGCCCCTAGCCTCGACTCATGATGGAAACCAATTCTCCAATACGACATTACGATTTTAGTTGTATACTTATATACGGCGGTATAATATATGGTACCTATGTCGTCTAGGATTAATACATTTATTTTGAATGATTTATGAAAACATACACACACTAATAGTAATACGTTTGACGTACTTATCATCTTTTGATCATTATAAGGTAAAACCCTATCCTCTGGCGTGCGTTGCATTGTGTGATGGGACCTGGGTCTTATAATGGTTTCATTTTTCTAAAAAGCATTGCGTTATTTGACGATTTACTTTATTTCATGCACTGGCAATCCAATGGAGTAAACCCGTTCCGCGTTAGCGGCGTGATCCTGTGATTAGCCTTATTATTAGATAGGTTAGTTAAGATTTCTCATACCAGTCCCATGATTGACCTGTAGTTTGTTTCACTGGCAAACTCTGGTTCCCATATTTTCCACACGGGCAGTCGAGTAGCTTGTTTTGCAGATATCATATTTACAGGATCCTGGTCTACAGCTGAAGCGATATTCGGAAAGCTCTGTATCCGTGTATTCCTTTCGGTTGTATATTTGTATTATTTTTCCACTGCTATTTAAATGTAATTTAAGTCTCTGATCTTGTATTTCCAATATATATTATTCATACATACTCTGGAGTATTCTTGTACTCTGATGTAATTGTTGTAATCGGCGATAAAATGTTCTTCTGTTCGGTGTTCTGATGTGTGTTGTTCTCAAAGCAATCCGGGCTTTCCTTCACGGGGAAGTTTGGGTCGTTTCATGATCCCTTCCACTATAAGTTGGTAGGCTTAACTCATACGTCCAAGTATACCCTAACCCCTACCCTAATCGATCGACTCCCTTCTCCGTAGGAATCCTGTGCTGGCCCCACGGTAGGAGGTATCACTTCCTAAAATGGCAACCCAAAATGTGCACAACCATATCTACTGGTGTCACGGTTGTCTTAGCCCCCTCTACCCGGCCCATGCACGCACATGTCTCAAGTCGGTTTGCGCCGCCCACACCGTCCGTCTCGTATTGATCTCTTACAGTCAATCAGTAAGTGTGCCCCTTCTCCGCCTAGTACGGAGTTCTTTACTTGATACCAACTCCGGGTTACTGACTGAAATAGGTCCCACACAATATGAAACAAGCTCTCCACCTTGCCTTGTATCCCCACTAGGTTTTCCACTGACTATGTATACCCTTAAGTGTCTTTAATTACATAGCCCTATACCAGTTATGCTTACCCTAAAAGGGTGTCTTTAGTTACATAACTCCAATCTTTCTACCGGTTATGCTTACCTATAGGTGTCTTTAATACATAACCCCTAATCTTCCAACCGGTTATGCTTACCATAGGTGTATTTAATACATAACCTTATCATTTCTACAAGTTATGTTAACCCTAAAAGGTGTCTTTTAATTACATAACTTTATTATTTCCACCGATTATGTATACCACTAGGTGTCTTTTATTACATAACCTTATCGGGTTAAGTTTGTGGGCCTATATTTGCTAATATTACCCTCCTACCCAAGATTTCCTTAACCCTCCCACTGATCCAAGCATGTTTCTTTATGGTTAAGTATAATTGTTTATAAATATTAACGATTAAATAAATAAAATCGAAGGATTTAAGTTAATAAAATTTGTATTTTGATTAGAAAAACCCATACTTGAGTTATAAAATAAATATGAACTAAAGTGAAGTAAATGGATTAATTTTTGAAACAAAAATTAGATTTTTAATTATTGAATTTGATTAACTAATTAGAAGAAAGTTAGTAAATCGAGTTTTGGATCGAGTTTAAGTTTGGATAAGTTATTGGGAGTTGTGAATTCGTATTTGAAATCGAACATGAAACTTGAATTGAAAATGGGATTCAATTGGTTTATAAGAAAATTAATATTGTATATGAACGTGATATGTTCAAATAAAAAGTGAAATAGTCAAAAGAGCTAATTACAGAATTAATTAGCGAATTGAGTTAAAATGACTGGATTGAGTTAGAATAAATTGAAATTGGAAGAGTATGTGTTGAACAGGTATGGAATGAAGTAACGGAAGATAAATAAATTGAATGCTCAACAAAGAGGTAAGTATTGCAATTGAATATGAGATTTTGTGAGCCTATTTGGTAAGCCGCTTGGCTTTTTGATTTTCTTTTTGAATGGAAAGGGACTAGAGAGGCGATTAGTAGTTGTACAGAGTGACCCATACAAAGGAGACGTAGGTGAAAGTTTCTGGAAATTTAAGGAGATAGAAAAATTTAAGAAAGTTTGATAACTAGAAATCGACTTATCGATTATATATAGAATTTAATTAGAAAATAAATGTATAACAAAATTTTGTAAGTAAAAATGGGAATTTATAAAATTAAATCTTGAGAGGTTAGAGGGAAAACTGTATACAGTTGTAAAGTGAATGATGGTATAAAAGCAAATGTTTTGCAAACTGAAATGATTTCATTGATAATAAGTTAAGAAAGGGATTTAAGGAAATTAGAAACTGATTGGAGATTAGTCGAGTTGAATGACTTTTTGAGTGTCGATCTGATGTTGGTTTCGGCCTTTGGGGTTGAAACTTAGGGAGTTTTTCTCTTACTAGTTTACAGTCAGGCACTGATGAATGTGAAGAATAATGATTTTTGAATATTTCTTTCTTTAATCTATTGATGTTGTCCCTTTCGAGAAAATGGTTGTTGATCCCAACAGTTGGTGATATACATTCGATACGCTTAAGCGAAATGAGTAGTTGGTCATGTTTGGCCGGGTTGCAAGATGTTCTTGTTGAACCCAGTGTATTCCCCTCTAGAGATACATTATCGGAAGGCGGTTCAATAACTTGTCATAGTTGGGAATCCATTGCCCAATAAGCGCCCACACTTTTGATTGTATACTATGTATGCGGAGCGTGAGATGCAAGCGTTCTGCTAGATTGCTGATTTAGACACTAGATAATATCGGAATAGTATATATTTTAAAGAATGTTTTGGGTTATCGCAAGGTAAAGACTGTCAGTATTTATGTATGGATCGGACTTACGATTATCCTTTCTTGTAAAAGGATTTTTAAAAGTTAAGCCAAGTGGTTGGAGTTTACTCATCCCAGTCAGATGACTGACCCAGAGTTTATTTTGTTTTGTTTTAACCTAAACTCTTGGGTGCCTAAATTTGTACCGATAGTCAAGTAGTTCAGGTTTTTTTACTGATACCCTTGGAGGAGCTTGGAGCAGGAGACTTTAGTGTTACATATTTATTGTTTATATTCCGTTGTGTTGTATACATGATGTACTCTGATGATGTATGTAAGTACAAGTTTTGTATTTCAAAATCTGTTATATATATTATATTTTTTTCCGCTATAATGTGAGATTCTGTGTTTTCATTTCTGTTCTTCTTCTATCTTTTTCTTCTTTTTCCATATTGATTCGTATTTCTGTGCAATTTGGGTTGGACGTGTGGTGTATTTAGTCAACTCAGATGGTACGGAAAATTCAGACCATTACAGCCTGCCTCCCTTCCTAAAGAAGAAATCTAAAGGAGCAATTAGCGTTGTGGCCTGCATTGAGATTTAGGTCTTAAGTAGTTTTGTCATCCACCCTTTTGGGTATTAAGTGATTTGACTAATCTATTCCTTAATATTTCTCTTAAAAATAAGGTTGAGTAATAGAATCTTCCCTCGCCAGGTATTAAGTGATAAGATAACTCTCTTTTTTCCGATAAAAACATGTAAATGGCCAGTTAGGTGCGATTTGGTAATCTCTGAAAGGGTCTTCTTCCTTTAGATAGTAAGCGATTGAGTTGGAGTCAGTTTTGGGATATGGTTAAAAATGACCACTAAGGAGGTACCAAAGGCATGCTTATCCTACGAGAAATATTAAGTGGCTCTGAGATTATCCAACATTGTCGACTAGATAGTAACATTGGGGTCCACCGAGAGAAGGTTCTTAAATGGCAAGAAGTTGTCTACCTACCTTGTAGGTCATAAACAACTACTTACTAGCGGGGTTGGAATACATGAATGACGGAAGCCTTAAATTAGTGGTTAGGGGACTTAGTAGCTAGTGTTCTCTAATTTATAATAATGTGTTAGTAAACCACCTATCAAGGTATTAAGTGATCAATTGATCCGCCTTAGGCCTTAAGTGATCATAGGAATCTGCATTGTATATTTTATTTTGAGTAAGGTCATAAATGGATGTAGAAACCACCTCTTTTGATTTAGTGAGGTATTAAGTGATCATGAAGTCTGCATCTTAGTTGTTGGGTTGAAGGGTGGTTTAAAGGCTTCTTATCGTGTAAAGATTCTATCTCAGGTTTTATTAATCTATTTGTTGAAATTGCTACCTTGGGTATGGTAATTAATCATTATGTGTAATTACGCAAGATTATGCTAGAATCACTAACCTTGTTAGACATATAATTTGGGTGGAACCAAACAAGATATGTTTGTATACTATGGACAATATTATACATTGTCACCTCATTAGGACTTGTTGTTCTGACCCCTTCCTCATAACAACTCTTTGGTTTAACTTAGAGGAAACGGGTCTTTGGAAGCGGTCGTGTTTGGTTTTCCGTTCTTATTCTCTCATGCTCGGTATTGGTGTGGCGATTCATTATCAAGGTAGTTGTTATGGTTGATACTTATTATCCTATCTTGTTTTTTATGTAAGCTTAGCTGTTATTGTATTTTAATTATGTTCATGCTCATTATTTGTATGTACTAGATCTGCACGTTCCGTGATTGGATGAGTTTAAATTTTAATTTTTTTGTGAAATTCGAGCTCAGAATAATACAGGTTGTTGCAATGCTTGTCACCTTTGTAACTTCAGTTGTAATATACTCAAAGTGGAGAGAGGCAACTTAATGGCCACGGTGTGAAAATATAAGCATTTGGTTGTTAAAGAGACCGGGGCCAGGTATTGGCATATTTTATGTCAATACCGAGTAAGTATTAAGATTGCTTCTTTTGGAGTTAGAGACTTGTAGAAGATTGTGTCTTTATCTATTTATCTAATTCAGTTGTTTCCATTTCAGTCAGTTGTATTAGAAAATTCAATGTATTAGGTTTTCGTTGTATCTGATTATGTAACTCTGATATTATGTATGAGTTTTGAGACTTTGTATTTAGTAGCTACATGAACTACCATTGTGTTTTATTATTCCGCTGCGAGATATTCTGATTTTCTATGTTTGTAATCCGTTTGTAATTCTGTGATGGTTTTTATATTTAACACTTTAGTAATAACAATCTGCTGTTTCGAACGATTTGAGTTGGTTTTATTGTCGATTTAAATGGTTAAAATAGTTGATCGTTACAGCAACATGTCTAAAAGTGTGAGTCAATCTGTGCTAATGCGAGTTTACCCACAAGGTTTTCTATATCACCACCCATTAAGGCATAGGCTTTATTGATGGTATGATATTATAGCGACATGATAGAAATGATATACTTCATTGAGTTAAGTAGGGAAATATACATTCGAGGTTGGTAAGTTCGATAGGACTTCAGGGATTAGGGCGCTAAGGTGCCAAACGGTTCTTTCCTATCCGATTGGAGGCGATATGGCTTTGTTTCTCGTAAATTATCGGTATATTGAATAAAGGCAATTGGATAACGTTGATAAGACTTTGTCCCACACTTTTTTTGATTTCATGAAGGCAACAAGCTTGCCTCAGATCAACAAAGTTGATAGGCTTTAGCTCCATGATCCTTTGGATTTCATAAGGGTGACAAGCTTGATCCTCTTTTTCTGTAACCTATAAAGGCGACATGCCTACTCCTCTAAACCAGAAGAGGTATGGTGTAACAATACAAACACATATACACACACTGAAAATTGGTTCAATTCACTAACTATTGAAATAAGAGTACAATATATAGCCAAACGGAATACATGCGATGTTGAAAACCAAATTCATAGGCAAGAAAAGGACAGACTAAAAAAACATAATAACTAAAATTGAAGTCATCTGCATATCGTGCCCTAGTCCATGGTTAAAGTGTCAATATGAAGTAAATTATGACTATATTGTTTTGCTTTAAGTTAATGTTAATGTTTTCGAGATAGAAGAGCATGATCCAGAATATATAGAATCTCACATAGTCACATATATATATATATATATATGAATTCAATCAATTATTGTTACTTTATGTTATCAGTTAGAAAATCCTATTAAATCGGTTTAATTAGGTAAACAATTTTGATTCGATTGGTCTTAGCTTCTAAAATTATCTACTTGTCTTTTTTTTATTTGATTTTAAACCGAATTAACTTATTTTCATGAAGTTGATCGTTAAAAAGATTTGTCTACGGTAGGTTTGATGAACCAAATTATGTGAAGCAAGGAACATGTTTATAATATGTTTCATTAAATATCTCAACTTCAATTTATTATACTCTCTCAAGTAATGTCTTCATACATCTCTTCAACGTTAAACCTTTTAACATACTATTATTTGATGGTTAAGTGAAACTAATTAAAAGTCAGACTAGATATTTTTTAAAATTATATAATCTGTCAATCTGTTCATCATCATTATATGGTTGTTCTACTTAAAATCCAATCATCAGTTTAATATGTTATGTTTTATTTAGTCATTATCGCCTTATATTTGTTTTCCCACCATACATGCATGATGACTAAATAATCATATCCTATAAGATAAACAATTATGCAATTTTCTGTTGACCTCTTTACTTCGATTTTTTTTTTGGAAATTTTGATAGGGTAGATTAGGATTAAGCTAGAATACTGGAATAGAAACGGAGAAACATGCGAATTGAGACAAAAATTATGGCTTGAAATCAGGGTACAACGAATTCGTTTTTGTTTGGCCTTTTTAACAAAATTTCTTTCTGGTAAGCCAGCTTTTTCCATTTTGGATATGGACCATAGCGGTCAACCGAGAAATGGTTCCCTTGTGGTCTCTCCCGACTGGCTCTCAAAAACTGAAAAACTAGGGTTTAGCAAATCAATTTCTTCCTGGAAAACCCAGCATGTCCACAAAAACCTTAGGGCAAGCTGGATCGGGTTTTTTAAGCCGGCTTTTATTACCAGACTACACACTCAAACAATCAAGTTGTCTTATCGCTAAGATCTCTCCTCGTGTTTCTCATTTTCAAAATTTTAGAATTGATCAAAACCTCAATCGAGTTACAAAAGAAGAATCTTCGATTAGAGAAATTGAAACTTTGAGGAAAATCGTGTCATCCGATGGGTTTTTCTTTCCTTGTGGTCTACCATCTCTTCGATTTTTCATCGACGAAGGTAACAATTTGAGGTTCTATGTTAATTACTGCATTAGATTCGAATGTATTAGGTGTAATACTATGATGTTTAGTGTACTGTTGGCACCTCCTTTTCCTCTGATGCTAATTCTGGAAGAAAAATATATTTATATCAGTTACTACATTAACGGTACTTACTAATATTGGATCACCAAATCTTGACTGCAATGCTCCTGTGAATTTTGGTTAATGAATTACAAACAAGTGTCAGTGATTTCCAGTGTTGTAGGCTCCCACCTAGGCACGCTAGCTTTACCGCCTACATTTTTACCAAGGACTCCTATAGTCCCGTTAGATTGGACTTACTACATTATTTAGGCATATAAAGAGATTCAGAGGCATCATCTATGCATTAGTTTAGGCTTGATGTTTTTTATAAACATTATATTGTTTGTTTCAAGCGATTTTTTCTCCATGCTTACTTTCAAATCCAACCAAATTTATGAAATCTAATCGCGGATTGGTTAATACCAAGCAAAATACTAAAATTTTATCTAGTGTACGTCAATTTATTAAAAGTGTATAACTTCGATTAATCCTCAATTAATCCTCGCCTTGATGATTAATCTCTAATATATGCTTGCAGCCTAACATCCGCCTAATGATTTATACAATCTTGGCGATTTCATATAAGAAGGTTTTTCCAAAAATTCATGAAGTCATTTCTTATGATAACAAGTCTGAAATATGGTACCTTGAAATGTATATTTTAATGGATGTATGACATTAAGATTGATTCATTTTGAACTATAGGCCATGGAGATCAAACGGGGTAATACATATGTCCATGGTTTCAAGAATCGTTGTTTATATTATAGGTTGTAAACTTTCATCAATTTTGAACACACATTGATATTTTAGTGTGTTGAATGTTTTATACAAATAACATGAATATCGATTTCACTCTATAGTTACTACATGTTGTATGTTGAGAGTAGAATATAACAACTAAGCCATTAATCTTAAACAAAGTGGGATAACGCAAAACTAAATTACAAAGTCAATTTAATACTACAAGAGCAACAGTGTTTTCCAACAGCTACCAGCCGTTGGTGGCCGTTGCTATCTGTTGGAAACAACGTTGGTAGATGTACCAACGTTTTTGAATGCTTTCCAACGGCTTCCAACAAAAAATTTGAACATGTGAATGTTTTGTTGACCGGATAGCAGTTGAAAATCATTAGAAACGATTAAAAATTATTGTTAATGGCCGTTAGAAGCCGTTGGTGTTCCACGATCTATAAGCCATTGATAATCGTAAAAATCTGGGTTTTTTTTTTTTGCATTCAACCGTGCTTTCTTCCAGTCGCACAAATCACATATATAACAATAACAGCTCCATTTCGAGCATATATACAACTATAATAACATATATAACCAAACAAAATATTCAATCCAAACCACACATACATCCAATGTACGCAACATAATCCAATATACGCAACATCCAACAACATCAAACATCCAACAAATCTGTAAACATACCCAAATCCACTTAAAGCAATATAAAATCCATCAAAATGTATCAACCAAATCCTTACCCACTCAAAGCGTGTATATACATATGACAAAGCATAATAAAACTTACCTCTCATCAAATATTGTCCCCTCTGGAACCACCAGACGAAGTGAACCTCTCGTGCTGCAGTATGAACCTCGCCAAATGCTGGTTCAGTTATTCTATCTGCATGTCACGGCGGAGATCATACTACTTAAGCTCGATAACTTGGGCTCGTAGCTGTGCAATTTCCACTTTGTCTTGAGCTCTCTGATACGCCTTCTGAGTTGTTTAAGCCTGCAAACAAATGTATATTGTCATAGTGTATCCAACATCATAAACGTAATTCACATAAATTTAATTGAAAATTACCGCTTAATTTCCAAATTCATATCACATGTTGTTGGTTGGTGGATTCATGACAACCTCAAAAACGACGTCCTCCTCATGAACAGTCAAATCATCTCATCCAGTGTTCTAGCATACGTGTGCGTGCTTGTTGGAACTTTTTGCTGTAATGCAAAATACAATTGAATTTTACACAACATTATTTTGAATAACTTTTGACTTTTAAGTTAATTATATTATACTTACATATGCATCAATTGCTTTATCAGCATGATCCCGAAAGTCTGAAACTGTGCCTAAATCATAGGTCTGACTCATCGCAAGGGTATGAGTTAAAATATCCCAAATCCCAATACGATATAGGAGCCTCACACTCTCTTTTTGAAATATGCATGTATAAATATATATATATTATTTCAATATCTATCTTTTAACAACTTAAAACTTAAAATATAAAAATGTAATAACTATTTGTTATTTTAATTAATAAATTTACCAAGTTTTCGCAATGATGTTGGAATGATTTGGAACCACCGTGATGTGTGATGAGGTTCTAGATTTTGTTCTTCGGGTTCCTCTTTGACCCCTTCTGCAAAATTAAATTGGAAATAAAGTTATGGTTCTAATTTATGTATTAAACACACAGAACAATTTAAACTAAATATGTAATAAGCTTACATGGGATTCCTCCTTGTCCCATCATTTGACCCAATCATCCCACAGAACAGCTCCTATTAAATTTGGTTTTTTCTTGCTTTTTTTAGTACTAGTTATTGTTTCCCTTTAACTCTGTGCAATTTTGTTGTTTCAATGGCACTGCAGAACGGTAGATCAACCTCTTGGAAGTACACTGCAGCTTGCACGTTAAGAAAATAAAAGTTATGCATTTTTATAAATAATTTACAATATATAAAGTGTTCTATAAACAACATGCATGCCTACATAAATTGATACACTAGCCATAAAAAAGTGAAAAAATTAATATGTTTATAAACCTATATAAATTGATATCCTATGCCTACAAAAATAACATGCATGCCTACTTACAACTATGGAGAAGAATAATCAACTGAATGAAAGAATTACAATGTTTATACACCTATATTCTAACCAAATTAAATCTAAACATGAATTGATATATAAACCAAGAAGTAAGTTACACAACAAATCAGTACATGCCTACATAATGCAGTAAGCGATATATCACAATTAAGAAAGAATTTTTTCACATGCTATAAGCAACATGGATGTCCATTAAAGTATAAGGTGTAAATTAACAATGTAAATTCACACTTATCAAGAAGCTCTGCCAAAAGTCTTTCTTACGGCTCGAGCTCAAAACCATTATGTTAAAAAGAAAAAATATATTTAATATATCATGACTACTATATATATATATATATAAGATTGAATTGAAATGAAATTTAATTTTGAAACTCAATACTTTCCTTCCGTCGGTTTTGGGTTGCAACCAGACCACCGGACGCGTTAGCTCCTGTGATGAGTTATGATCATCATCAGCTGCTGAAGCACCAGTCCCTCTTTGAGAGGAAGAGGGAGATTCAGAATGATAAGAGGTAGGACGACATATGTAGTACATGTTATTGACATATATATCAAATGTGAGAAACATGTAATTTAATTTTGTGAAACATACATTATGGCAAGAAAATAAAATGATTATACGATAGAACATATCATTAGCATAACATATCATTTTTAATGAGAACAATGTAACATAAAAAAACATAAAATTACCTTCTCTTGAAATGTAGATTATTAATCAATTCTCGTCACTTTCGGATTTAGACTCTGTTGGGAAACAATGGCTGAGTCGCGGACTAGGTCGCTCTCTTGAAGACGATTCGGCGATCTGGTCGGAGGTGCAAACCAGTTCGTTCCTTCGCCGCCGCCTCTAGGATAAAACAGCCTCTAAAACAATAACTGATTTGCTTGCACAACAAATCATTGCAAATTTGCACTTTTTGAATTAAATTACTGCTCGAGAATTTCTGAGAGAAAAAGAATTTAATGGCGGCTGAAAGAAAAAGAAAAGTTGTGATTCGGTAGGTATTCTCGTCTGAAGTAATGACAATATATAGAACGAGAATTAGGGTTAGGGTTTCTGATTAGTGGGCCGCTTTAATTAAGGATAAGAATTTTTTACCGTTGCAGAAATCTTTTACATAAAAAACGGTTTGAAAAAGGCTAAGTTTTATGGTCCAAAAAATATAAGTGTCTACATCATAAAGCCCAAGCCCAAGCCCAAGCCCGAACCGAACCGGACCGGGTCGGGTCGGGTCGAGTCGAGTCGATCGGTCGCGCGCGCGTGTGTGGTGGTCATGATGCATGGTCTCCCTCCTCACAATAATGCATGTATTGGTAGCCAAAGGCCCCAACATGATTTCTTAGAAACAAGTATAAATGCTTGCTTCTTCTATATAATCCCATGATGTGGGACTATTCACCCATAGGAGCCATTCATACACTTATTCCATTATTTTTAATAATTCACTAATGTTAATAAAACATTTCCAACAATCCCCCACTTGAATTTTTAAAAATGTTTTTGAGCAGTTTCTTAAAAAGCATAAGATTGTGCATAAACAAAGGTGTCTTTCGGCTTGAACTTTTGCATAGTGAATAAGATTCAGTTTTTACTAGAGTGACACGTAGTCTTGAACTCTATTCCTGACATCAAACCACACACAACCTTTTCTATAGTGCAATCAAATAAGCCCGTGCATTTATGGCCATGCACGTCTATCCTAGTTTAGTGAATGCTCTAGAAGTTTTGCCCGAAACTCCATAGGAAACAGCCACATTTCCACATTCACAAAGGTGAGTCTATCAAGAGCACTCCTGAAGGTAGGTACTCCACTCCACATAGAGTATAGATCTCATTAAGAGTTTCTATTAACTCATCCTCTAATCACTTCAGGAATACATGCTTCTTGGTTTATTAAATTGCATGTTCAACTCATATCACTACACAACTTGTTATTACACATTGAACCTAGTTCTTGGGATCTCCAGTCATTTAGGTCGGGTTACCATTGTGCGTGACTCAACAATCTAAGGGCAATAGTCCCATTCTTTTAGAAGATTTATGGACTTTCTCTTTGGACAGTCCTTTCGTCAAAGGATCTGCCAAATTTTCCTCACTACGTACATAATCCACTCTAACGGTACCTGTGGAAAGTAGTTCTCTAACCGTACCGTGTTTACGACGTATTTGTCGTCTCTTACCGTTATAATAACGGTTCAGAACTTTTGCAATAGCCACGGTACTATCGCAATGTATCAACACAGCCTGTATCGGTTTTTCCCATAAGGGAATCTCAGCTAGCAGATTTCTCAAATACTCTGCCTCTTCACTAGTTGTAGCTAGTGCTATCATCTCAGACTCCATAGTAGGCTGAGCCAAAATAGTATGTTTCTTGGATTTCCAAGAAACAGCTCCTCCAGCGATGCTAAATATATAGCCACTGGTCGCTTTAGAATCATTAGATAAGGTATTCCAGTCTGCATCGGAATATCCTTCAAGTACAGCTGGAAACCTTTCATAATGTAATCCAAGGTTCATGGATCGTTTAAGGTATCTCATTACCCTTTCAATAGCTTGCCAGTTCTCTATACTAGGTCTACTAGTAAACCTGCATAATAATCCTACGACATAGGCAATGTCGGGTCTAGTACAATCAGTGGCATACCGAAGGCTGCCAATGATGCTCGCATAATCAGACTGTCTTACACCTTCACCAGTGTTCTTAAATAACTTTACACTGTGATCATATGGTGTACTTGCAGGTTTACAGTCAAAGTAATTATATTTCTTTGGTATCTTCTCAATGTAATGAGATTGATCCAAAGAAATTCCCTTTTCTGACCTAGTAATCTTAATACCAAGGATTACACTCGCCTCAGGTAGATCTTTCATATCAAAATTGACACTTAATAAGAATTTGACTAAGTTTATGGCATGAATATTTGACCCAAAAATGAGTAGGTCATCTACATAAAGGCATATAATAGTGCAAATGTCATTCTCAGATTTGTAATAAATGCATTTGTCACTTTCATTAACTTTAAAACCATTTGAAATGATTAAGTTATCAAATTTTTCATGCCATTGTTTAGGTGCTTGTTTTAAACCATATAATGATTTATCTAATTTACATACTTTATATTCTTGACCATGTACTACAAATCCTTCAGGTTGGTCCATATAAATTTCTTCGTCTAATTCACCGTTCAAAAAAGCAGTTTTAACATCCATTTGGTGTATAAGTTAATTATGGATGGAAGCAAGTGAGATTAAAACCCGAATGGATGTTATTCTAGTTACAGGTGAAAAGGTGTCAAAGAAATTTATATTTTCTTTTTGTTTAAAACCTTTAGCTACTAGTCGTGCTTTATACTTATCTATAGTGCCATCAGGTTTTAATTTCTTTTTAAGTACCCATTTACAACCTATAGATTTACAACCAGGGGGTAAGTCTACCAAGTGCCAAGTCTTGTTGGATTCTAAAGAATCCATCTCATCATTTATAGCCTCTTGCCAAAAATCGGCATCTAAAGAAGATAAGACCTCTTGAAGGTTTATGGGATCCTCCTCAATAGTAAAAGCACAAAAATCTGAACCGAAGTCTTTTATGGTTCTTGCTTTTTTACTTCTTCTAGGTTCAGCTTCAGAATTTTCATTAAAATCTGTTCTAATTAGCATATTTGAAGTGCCCCCACTATTCCTTAATTTAAAAGGAAATTCAATATCATAAAAATCGGCATCATTTGATTCAATTATATTATGTGCATTAAGGTCATAAAATTTATATGCTTTGCTATTAATAGCATAGCCTATAAATGCACATGCATATGCTCTACTTGCCAATTTTATTCTCTTAAGGTCTGGAATGCGAACATAAGCTAAACAACCCCAAGTTCTAAAGTATGAGACATTGGGTTTATGATTCTTTAAAATTTCATAAGGATAAATTTTATTCATAGATTTGGGGATTCTATTCACAACATAGCATACAGTCAATAAAATATCCTCCCATCAATGTTTTGCTGCACCAGAATTTAATAATATGGCAACTACTAGTTCGGTAAAGGTCCTATTTTTCCTTTCTGCTTTACCGTTCATTTCAGGAGAATAGGGTGCAGTTCTCTCATGTACTATACCATGTTGTTTATAGAAATCCAGAATTGAATTAGATTCGTATTATGTTCCTCTATCACTACGAAGTCTCTTAATTTTTCTTTTTGCTTGATTCTCAATCTCAGTTTTGAATGTTTTAAACATATAAAAAGCATCACTTTTATTTTTCATAAGGTATACATATGTAAAATCAGAGCAGTCATCAATAAAAGTGATAAAATAACGATGTCCCTATCTAGTCAAAGTGCCATCTAGTTCACATATGTCAGAATGAATCAAGTCTAAGGGTTCAGAAACTCTATCAATAGATTTGTGAGGTTTCTTTGTGATTTTAGCTTGTGTACATAATTCACATTTATCAAGTTCAGATTCTGTCATTTTAGGTATCATATCTAGGGTGCTCATGTTACGGATTATTCGATTATTAACATGACATAATCTAGAATGGCAGATATTAAAATCACACAACATGTAAGCAGAAGTAGTCATTTTATTAGATTCAACATTCAGTTTAAACATACCCTCACAAGCATAACCCTTTCCCACAAAAGTTCCCTTATAAGTTAGGGTGTACAAATCAGCCACAATTACTTGAGTGAAACCAGCCTTATTAAGGAGGAAGCCAGAGACCAGATTCTTCCTTATTTCTGGAGTGTGCATAACATCTTTCAGAATTACAATTTTTCCAGAGGTGAACTTGAGTTCCACATTGCCAATCCCCGCAACTCTAGTGGTGTGAGAGTCTCCCAACAACACTTTCTGATTTTCAGCAGCCGTGTATGTCGAGAACATGCCATGATCATAGCAGACATGGCGAGAAGCACCAGTGTCTACCCACTAACCCTCTGATCCACCAACAAGGTAAATCTCAGTAATCATAGCCGTAAGAGACTCCTCAGTCAGGTTAGCCTACGGTGCAGAGCTTGGCCTGTTCCGACACTTAAGTGCCATATGACCTGGTTTTCCACAGTTGTAACATAGAAACAACTGTCCAGAGTCATTCTTTTGGGCTGGTTTCTACTGTCCTTTTGGGTTTCCTTGCGGATTCCCATTCTGTTTGTTACGCCTATTCTGATTCTTAAAAGATTTCTATTTGGTTTCAGAACAGCGGGAGTGGTCTTCTTAGTACTGTTGTTATTCACAATCAGCACCTCTTCTTTCTGGTCCTGCTTGCGTGCCTCCTCCTCCTCGATACGGAGGAGTGTAATCAAGCTTTCTATGGAAAATTCCTTAGTCTTATGTCGCAAGACAGTCTTAAAATATTTCCAGCTTGGGGGTAATTTGTCAATGATAACAGCAATTTGAAATTGTTCGTCCAAGACCATACCTTCGGAGATGATCTCATGAGCTATTTTCTACAGCTCATGAGACTGCATCTCTACCGATCTATCATCAGTCATCTGGTACTTCAGGTAGCGGCTCACAGCGTATTTCTTTGCCCTTGCCTCCTCTGTATCATATTTCTTCTTCAGTGCTTCCCAGATCTCATTTGCTGTCTTTTCATCTGAGTTATAGTAATCATAGAGATCATCGCTCAATCCGTTCAGAATAATGTTCTTGCATAGGTAATCATGTTCAGTCCAGGTCTGCAGTTGCTTTGACTGTTCAGTCCATGATGCCATTTTCGCTGCATCAGCCTCGTCAGGTTTATCTGGAAGCTGCGGTTTGTCAGTAGTCAGTGCAGCCACAACCTTTCTGATGGTGAGGAAGAACTCCATCTTCTGACGCCATCATTTGAAATGCAAGCCTTCAAATCTGAATGGAGCAGCAGTCACGAGAGGGTTCTGGAAAGCAGAGGGTGGAGCAGAATCGTCTAGGGTTGAGTTAGAAGCCATTGTTTCAGATCGTCTTCAAATTGTTGGGAAACAATGGCTGAGTCGCGGACTAGGTCACTATCTTGAAGACGATTCGGCGATCTGGTCGGAGGTTCAAACCAGTTCGTTCCTTCGCCGCCGCCTCTAGGATAAAACAACCTCTAAAACAATAACTGATTTGCTTGCACAACAAATCAGTGCAGATTTGCACTTTCTGAATTAAAATACTGCTCGAGAATTTCCGAGAGAATTTTTTTTTAATGGCGGCTGAAAGAAAAAAAAAGTTGTGATTCGGTAGGTATTCTCGTCTGAAGTAATGACAATATATAGAACGAGAATTAGGGTTAGGGTTTCTGATTAGTGGGCCGCCTTAATTAAGGATAAGAATTTTTTACCGTTGCAGAAATCTTTTCCATAAAAAAAGGTTTGAAAAAGGCTAAGTTTTATGGTCCAAAAAATATAAGTGTCTACACCACAAAGCCCAAGCCCAAGCCTGAGCCCGAACCGAACCGGACCGGGCTGGGTCGGGTCGAGTCGAGTCGGTCGGTCGCGCGTGCATGTGTGGTGGTCATGATGCATGGTCTCCCTCCTCACAACAATGCATGTATTGGGAGCCCAAGGCCCCAACATGATTTCTTAGAAATAAGTATAAATGCTTGCCTCTTCTATATAATCCCATGATGTGGGACTATTCACCCATAGGAGCCATTCATACACTTATTCCATTATTTTTAATAATTCACTAATGTTAATAAAACATTTCCAACAATCCCCTACTTGAATTTTTAAAAATATTTTCGAGCAGTTTCTTAAAAAGCATAAGATTGTGCATAAACAAAGGTGTCTTTCGACTTGAACCTTTGCATAATGAATAAGATTCAGTTTTTACTAGAGTGACGCGTAGTCTCTTAATAGAACTTAAGTAACTTACCCGATAAAAATTCTCCATTTTAATCTAACATTCTTTCCATTGTAAAGAGAGATAACTAATTATAAATGATAATTTTATTATACACAAATTTGTATAACTACATAGATTTATATACATACGATACATCGTAGGAACGTACTACAAAGGAGAAAACCTTAAACACTAATTATTTTTAACAATGGGAGATTTGTGAATTGGACAATTTGGATAATGAAGACAAAATTCTCCATTCTTTTCAATTACATTCCCATTTTCGTTGAATATAACCTCTCCTACGTACTCAACATTATCATCTTTGTCCATAATCGTTGGTTAAGTCTCTTGTTGTTCTTCTTCCTCCATCATTTCTTCTTCCTCTTCTTGTTCTTCTTCTGGTTCTTCCTCTTGTTCTTCTTACAAATCTTCCTCTTGTTCCACAGTTTGATCATCATTGATGATAATCGGATTAGTCTCGTTGTCCATTATAAACTTTAAGAGAAATCTCATAACTTTTCCTTGCCTATTTTGCTCCTGTCTCATCCTATTTTGGAGTACTTGTATTTCAGTCACCATTGGCAGTACATACTCCATTTTTTTCTTTGATTTTGATAACTCTTGATAGTGTTGATCGTTGAAACGGACTCTCGGATGATACACGTGTAAATCGGGGTTGATTTGAGTATTTGAATTAGTGGAGGCCATTGTAATTTTTAATTTATAGTTTTTATAGAGAAGATAAGTGAAAATGAAGAAGAAAATTCGAAATAAAAGATTTAAATAGTTGAAATAACTAACTTTTGGTGGGAATTAAAATTTGAAATTTTGGCTGTTATATGCCGACATGTCAAAAACTATATGTCGACGTAGTCCAGTTTTAATTCTATTATTTTAATTTCTTATTTTATTTTTTAAAATATATTACTATATTTAATTATTCTAACTCACTCAGTGAACATATGCCTAATTCTCTCTAAATTAATTGAATGTTGCTTCATTTAATGGTTTTTTTAACATATCTGCAATTTGTTTATTTGTTTCTATAAATTCGAGTGAAATCTTTCCTTTACTTACGCTATCTCTTAGAAAATGATGTCTTACATCAATATGTTTAGTTCTCGAATGATGAGTTGGATTTTTAGAAATATTTATAGCGCTTGTATTATCGTAGTATGTAGGTGATTTATTTATACTTAAACCAAAATCGTTTAAAGTTTGTTGCATATATATTACTTGTGAACAAGCCAAAGCAGCAGATATTTATTCTGCTTCAGTTATTGATAAAGATACAGTATTTTGTTTTTTACTGTACCATAGAAGGGAATGTCCTAGGAAGTGACATGTTCCACTAGTACTTCTACGATCGGACTTGCATCCTGCGTAGTCAGCGTTACAGTATGAAACTAAATCAAATGAATCATTTTTAGGATAAAATAATCCAAAATCTGATGTATGCTTTACATATCTCAAAATACATTTTATGGCTACCAAATGAGTTTCCTTAGGTTGTGATTGATATCTTTATAGTTTTTGATCCTATCATTCCTCTATATAGTTTTTGATCAACATCTTTTGACGTATCATCTTCACTTAAAGCAATATTAGTTGCCATAGGTGTTGGTCTACCAATTTTTGTTGTTAGATTGTATTTATTAATTAAATCTCTTGCATATTTTTCTTGATTAATAAATATTTCGTTCAGTAATTATCGAATTTGTAATCCTAAAAAAAAATTCTCCAATATGACTCATTTCAAATTTTGTGGTAATGATATTTGAAAATTCTTTGTTCATTTTATCATTTGTTAATCCAAAAATTATATCATCAACATATATTTGTACTAGTTGTATGTCTTTGTTGTTTTGCTTAATAAACAAAGTATTATCTAATTTTCCTATTTCAAAGTTTGATTGTAATAAATAATTTTGTAATATATCATACCAAGCCCAAGGAGCCTGTTTTAATCCATAAAATGCTTTCTTTAGTTTATATACATGATTCGACAATTTTTCATCTTCAAATAGAGGTGGTTGCTCAACATATACGTCTTCCTTGACAAATCCATTTAGAATAACACTCTTGACATCCATTTGATATAATTTGAAATTATTATAATTTGCAAAATCTAGTAAAATTCAAATAGCCTCTAGTCTTGCTACAGGAGCAAAAGTTTCATCATAATCTATTCCTTCTTCTTGAGTATAACCTTGTGCTACTAGTCGTGCTTTATTTCTTACTACCTCACCATGTTCATTCATTTTATTTTTATAGACCCATTTGGTTCCTATTATTGTTTTATCTTCTGGTCTAGGAACAAGTTCCCATAATTCATTTCTAGTAAACTGATTCAATTCCTCTTGCATAGCAAGTATCCATGAATCATCGAAAGAAGCTTCCTTTGGATTTTTGGGTTCAATAGTTTATATAAATGCAGTATTACTCATATTATTTAATTGATTACAAGTTCTAACAATGGATTCAATATCACCTAAGATATTTTCTACAGGATGGTCTCTAAGTAATCTAATTCTTTTATTTGGTTGATTATCTTCATAATTTATTTCGTTAATTTCACTTTCACAATCATCTTCGTTGTTTTGAGTTATACTCTAATAGTTTTTATCGAAAGACACATTTAGTGTTTTTTCTATAGTGTTGGTTCGAGTGTTGAAAACTCTATAGTCTTGCTTCTTTCTGAATATCCAATAAAAATTCCTCTATCGGATTTCGAATCAAATTTGTCTAGATTATCTTTTGTATTTAGTATAAAACATTTATTTCCAAATATTTTAAAATATGATACTTTTGGTTTCTTATTATACAAAAGTTCATATGGTGTTTTATGAGTTAAAGATCTAATTGAAATTCTATTAATAATATAACAGGCTGTTGCAACTGCCTCAGCCCAAAAATTCCGTGTTAAATTACTATTGGATAACATAGTTCTTGCACATTCTTGTGTCGTTCTATTTTTACGTTCAACAACTCCATTTTGTTGAGGTGTTCTAGGAATTGAAAAATTGTGGGTTATTCCGTTTTTATTACAGTATTTTTCAAAATTCTCATTTTCGAATTTTCTGCCATGGTCACTGCATATTATTTTAATTTTTAGTGATAACAAATTTTGAATCCTTTTAGAAAAAGTTTTAAACTGATCGAAGGCATCACTTTTACTTTTAAGAAATAAAGTCCAAGTAAATCTAGAAAAATCATAAACTATTACATACACATATCTGTTATGATTTATTTATTGAACTTGGGATGGACCAAATAAATCCATGTGTATTAACTCTAATGGTTTTGAAATAGTAATTTCTTCTTTTGACTTAAATGAACTTTTCTTTAATTTTCCGAATTGACAAGCATCGCATAAGTTATTAACTTTGAATTTCATTTTGGGTAATCCTCTAACTGAATCTAGTTTAGAAATCCTAGAGATGTGTTTTAAATTTATATGACCAAATCTCTTATGGTAGATCAAGGGATCACTTGTATTGGCCATAAGACATAAATTATCGCTAGATTGTTTCATGCTTAATATATGAATATTTTTCTTTCTATCTCCTTCAAATATAACTTTTGAATTCCTATCTTCTTTGTAACATTTATTCTTTTCGAAATTTGTTTTGTAACCTTTATCGCAAAGTTGACTTATACTTAGCAAGTTGTGTTTTAAATTCCTAAACAATAAAACATCAGAAATAGTAGGAGTTTTAGAATTACCGACATTACCGATCCCAATGATGTATCCTTTGGAATTATCTCCGAAGTTTGCCAACCCACCATCTTCATACTTTAGATTATTGAGTAGTTTTGGATTCCCAGTCATATGTCTCGAACATCCACTATCCAGTATCCATTTGTCCTTTTTCATTTCCACCAATTGATTCAAGAATTTGAATTTTCAACAGTCATGTAACACACCAGTTCGAGATTTGAATTTCCAATAGCCATCTTTTCAGACTTTGAATTGCCAATAGCCACTTTACCCATCTTTTCAACTTTTGAATTTTCAAAAATCATAGAACTCATCCTTTTCTGTATTGAACAAAATTTCAGTAGATCACATGCTTCTTTAACATTATTATATGCAGACTCTTTCAACATTGATGTAATGCATAAATTGACATTAATATTATCAGAGATTCCAAAATTTTCCATTTTACCAATATTTTCAAAAAAACATATTATGAACTTTTTGATAGACCTTGCTCTGATACCAATTGTTAGGGAATGCAGAATGGATTGTTATGGCAAAGCAAACACTAGAGGTGGTGAATAGTCTTTGTGAGAATTTAAACAAAATCTAAAACTTATGTAAATAACAGAATGAATCAAACACCACAAACACAATCACAAACATAGATTCAAAGACAAAAGCAAAATAAACAGAAATAAAAATGCAGAAAAAGAAAGAGCACACCAGATTTTATACTGGTTCGGATTGCTCCTACGTCCAGTCCCACACAACACTGGATTGCGCATAGTTTTATTACTATTTCCAATAGTCAAGTACAACTTCCTTGATTTCACGGCTCACAAGAAACACCGATTCCTACTTCCTTGATTTCACGGCTCACAAGGACACAGTGATTCCTACTTCCCTGATTTCTTGGCTACAAGGACACACCGATTCCTCTTTGACTCAAACCAAACAACTTTTACTCAATCCAAACAATTACAAACAACCCTAGAACTGTTCAATAGCACTTGATTCGGAGAGAGATGAGAAGAGAGTGTAAAGAGAAAAATTTGATCAAAACGGAATTGAATTTGGCAGAGTATAAGTGTATAAATCATAAAAATGATTAAGAATAATGGTGTAATGAAAGAGAGTGAAAATGAGAAGAACATATGATAAAAAATTCAAATTTAAGCCCTTTTTATAGTGGTTGAAAGGTTGCAACGTTCCTGAAACGTTTCAAATAGTGAAAAGAAACTTCCTTTCAAATTTGAATTTTTGACAGTTATATGTCAACATGACAAAAACTATATGTCGACATACTTACCTTATTTTTGAATTTTAAAGCATTTTCAAGTGTTTTGATATCTGTATAATTCTGGAAATTGTTGAATCAAAATATAACGTTGTAAATAAATATTATAAACTAGAAAAACATATGAAAACATAGTTTTAAACTATATAAACATATTTATAAATTTACAAGGTTTTTAAATATAAAGTAAAAGATTATAAATAAATATATAAAACTTAAGTTTGAAAATTGTAACGACCCGGATTTCTCGATCATTTGAATTGAATATTTAAATTGGTTTTAAAATATTATATTAGAAATATTAATGGATTTGATATAGAATTTGTTTATTTAAATGACGATAAAACGTTAAAATTTATATTTAATATAAAACAAACTCGAAACGACGCTGTAGTTCGTATAATTGAGTTTTGAACTTCAACTGGATATACAGAATCTGTTTTAAGTCGGAATGCTGTGAAACAAGAAATGTTAGGATCAATTTGATTATAGTTTTCTAATGGGAGAGAAAAATCGAGATTTCATTGTATAGATTTTAAGATATGTCCAAATCAAAATTTAAAATAGTTGCCTTAAAATTGTTTATAAACCATAACGATTATTTAATTATAATTAAATATTGATTACGAATTTGAACAAGTCCTTTGAGGCGTAGTCATAATTTAATTTTTAGGATTTTACTGTAATTTTTAATTTGCAAAATAAGCAACTTTTTATTTGGGTTATTTTGCACCCAGTATTAGCATTTTGGGGTTTCACAATATAAGTCAACCTACCGATGTTATTATATTTTTGAAGTCGTGAGGCAATGCTGAACACAACGGTGTTTTTATTTCTGTCCGTAGCGGCGTGAACATGAATGGAATTCTACATTACACGGTACGCCACGGCTCTAATTAGTACAAAACAAAGCATAAATTAAATAAGTAAAATATATAAATATATAATGTAACCAACCACATTAAAAGAAATGCACATGCTGCTCTAAAGATTTGTAGCCACGCTATTAGCAAACTTAAAATCAAATCAACTTCAGGCCTATCCTATATTTTCTCATCACATTAACAACTTTGTGGATCTTTCTGTCCCTATATATGTATTTTCTTTGCCTACTATGTCTTTTCTTCCTGTCATAAGAAAATAGTGTTGAACGGATGGCCTACCCATATGTTTACTCCTCATTACCATTTCTTTCCCAAATCAGAGGTCGCCTCAACAAATAAATGAAAATACATAACGTACAAATCCAGCTTTAAAATGAAATATCACTGCACTATTTACCTAAAGAAACTCACGCACATACCAAAAGGATTTACACGGACATGTAACTGGACTGGACATCACACTGCTATCCTCTCCCCTACCCTATGACTTCTGTAAATCAGGCACAGCCTGGTGAAGTGAACATCCCCTCCTTCCCAAGATAAGTAACACAGACCCATCACACCGTACTCCCATCAACTACCGTATACAGCTATGAACATGGGAGGCAATATCACTGTAATGAGGAGACCCATCAACACAGCTACTCTATTCCTCCCTCAGCTATGCTTATATTTACGTCCTCCTGCACTTTCACTTCAGCAGTCTTAAAATCACGCAAACACTGAAAAGACAAAACACAGCCGCTATTTCTCCTATCTAAATATGCCTACTACACCTAATACTTGCTTCTCAAGGTTCTACACCATATATATATATATATATATATATATATATATATATATATATATATATATGACGCCTGGTATTCCTTTTTGTTGCAGAAAGCAAGATTTCTTCCTCGATAAAAAAATAAACAAAACTCACCTTTTAAAAAAAATACATGTAAACGTGGAGACATAAAGGCTGCGAGATGGGGTAGTACGGTGGCGCTGGTGGTAGCGGAGGCTAGAAGTGTCCGTCGGAGTTGGGTAGTGGGCCGAAGGGGGGTCTGTTGTTTCCGAAGACAACAATACAACATACGAAAAGAAAAAGAAAAAAACGAAAAGAAAAAAAAAGTAAAAGGGAAGACCTCATGCACGGCAACATGGATAGTTCGGACGTGTTTATGGAAGTGTTGATGTGGACCATTCTAGGCAGCGTGAGTTGTTTGGGTTTGAAATAGGAGATGGGAAAGAAAACTATACAAGAAGAATTAGAGAAGAAGCTCAGCAATGTCCATCGGAAAAGAAGGTGGGTTCACCAGAGTGGATGATCACCAGTGGACATGGTGGTTGGTCTCAGGTCGGAGATTTGGTCGGAGCGTGTACGGATGGCAGTAGAGTAATAAGCGGTGGCATACTGGCATGGCAATCCGCATGTCTTCTTTGAACATAAATGAAGTGGGGAAAGAAAGGAAACCGGGGGCTGAATGATTTGGGGTACTGGGCCATTTGGGCTTTCGGTTTAATAAAAAAAGAAGAAGAAGAAAAAAAAGAAACAAACGAAACATCATTTGGTGGGAAAGTGTTTGGTGAGAGCAAAGAAAGGGACTGACGTTGGCAAATTTGGACGGAAAAAGGTAGCAAGGTGGGGAACAAAGTGGGATAACGCGGCACGGCTTGTTTGCCAGGTGAAAGATTATTCAAAGTACCAGTTTATTTTTTTTGGGTGCCTAATCTTAATTATATGCCTAATTAAAAACTCAACATTCCTAGTCATTTATGCAAGAGGTCGGACTTCATATAATATAGACATGCTTTTAGTACACAAGTTCAAATAGAACAGGTGGAGAAAATGAAAAGTGATAGTGAGGAAAGTTTAACATGTCTAGTATATATAATTAACGTACAATCTAATTAGCACAAAATAAATAAATAATAATAATTAAAGTTTAACTTATTTAAATTCATAACGCGAATGTTGTATAACGTTCTTACATGTTGACAGAATCAAACGAAACACGGAGGCGTTGGAATCATACCAACGAGCGTAACATTTTGAAGCCGGATTGGGCGAAGTTGAAAGCAACCGAAACAAACTATTTTAATGACAAATGGAGATCAAGGTGAGTTCAACTCACTCAGTTCTCCCACTTATAATTATTATAAGTCGGGTTTATTATTTGTATGCCTTGTTTGCTTATGGTTGGTTGATTTGATGATTGTTTGGGTGTCGTTAAACATTGTTATATCGAGTATTTAAATTAAACATTGTTTAATTTAAATGAAATGACATCGTTATTTTTAACGATGATTTCCAAACAAGGTAACTTACCTTGTTGGTTACGTTTATAATGATATAAATGTATTTAAATTAAACTGGAAGCTTGAACTATTATTATTGGTTGACCACTGTCAGTTGAATTGATTATTTATTTGAATATGATCATTACATGAATTGTTTAACCCATATGATTGGATTATTGATTTGATGATTGATTGTTGAATATGAATTCAACGTTTATTTGTTATTAACCAATGAGTGATATTGGTTAAAGAATTTAAAGCAGATGGCCAAAAATGCAAACTGTTTTATAAAGATTGATTTACCGCCAGGTGAATCGGTAGAAATGAAGTTATGAAATCTATCTTATAAATGAATATAGATTTTTAAATATATTATTTTAATAAAGTTTATAAAAAGGAAATGAAAACAATCACATATATATTATTTATTTTAACCACCAATCATTATGTTTATAGCAAAGTATACCGTGCGTGAAGCACGTGGTTCTTCTTAATTATTAAATGATTTACAACATAAATTCTTATATTAATAAGATTGGTACACAAGTAAGCAAGAATTAATACGATGACTAGTAACTGAGATAAATCGTTTTATGGAACAATTAAAAGTAGATTATATTGAACTGATTATTATTTTAATAATCAAATGGGATTATTTAAATTAATTGAATTTAAATAGAAAGATGAATCGAGATTTGATTAACGAGATAATCATGTTTAGAGTTGAGTGAATCAACTGTGGTAACAAAAGTGGATTCATTAAATTTATTTATTTAATGTAAATATTTAATAGTGAAGTAAACATTTTTATAAATTTTGATATTTGATTACCATTTATTTAATAATCAAAGGGGAGATATTAGAGATTAAAGGGAGAAATGGAAGTTTATGAAACGATAAGGCCTGTTTATTTTAAAATGATATTTTAAAGAAAATAATGATAATAATAATATAACTTAAGTTATATTAAAGTTTTAAAGTGAATTCTTGTTAGAAATTCTATCAAATTGGATCAAATATGGATGGAGTTATAAAACCCAAGATTGATTGAATAATATCGGAACGAATTATTAGAAATGACATCTGAATGGAAACGAAAATGGAAACCCAAGTTTGAGTTAAAACGGTTAGGCAAACTGAGTTATAATGGTGTGATATAAACTCGCTATATTAAATAAGAGATGATGTTTTATCAAGAGACAACTAAAATGAGACTCGTTTTGATTCAGGAATGGATATCGGTTTTTTTAATTTCAAATAATATTTATCTTAAGATAAAAACGTTGCTGATCAAGGTCTGAGAGGTAATTAAATAACCCAACTTGAACGACTTCAGAATTATCGAAGGATGATATTAGTTGTAATAGTGGCGATGTTAAGAGTAACTTATTTTGAGAAATAATAGTGTAGCGGTATTTGAAAAGTTTGAATTCCAAAGATAAAAGGAAATGGAAAGGGGCTTGAAATTTGGAATGGTATTTTCATAATAAAGAAGTAAAAGTGGTTTGCGAAAATATAACGATATTCTGAAAATAAGAAGACAAGGTTCGGATTGAGTTTATTCCAAAAGGGAAGTGATGATTATGGTATTAAAATAACGAAACCAAGAGAGATATCGTAATGATAGTTTACGATGATAAGTTGAATCGATTTTCCAAATGATATATAATAAGTAGCAAACGTTTGAATGGTATATAAGATATGGTTTTGAGATATATTTTTCAAGTATATTAATAAAATGATTTGTGGATATTAATGTATCAAAACTGATATATATTTTAAATGGCCAAGTGATGCTGTATGAAAAACCAATTTGATCTGTTTTATTTTTATGGTTGTTTATTTTGATAGTTAAATAACCGACTATCAAGATCATACCCAATGTGCTATTGTTATGGAAAGACCGGAATCGAATTTATATTCGAAAACCATTCCGACCAACACAAACGTAAACGAAGAAGATATCCGATGCTAATCGAGATGGAGCAAGTGAAGACCATAAATCTTCATGAATGGAAGGACTATTGTTGGATTTCTCTAGCCGATCACTAGAGATATTTTGACAATGATTCTGTTAGGATTGAAATCTACGGATTGCAATGACTTCTCGCTACTGATCTATATGGTTATTTCTAGGTTGCGGTAGGAGGGTGCCTTCGGTTCATCCTGTTCCTGGATGACGTGTATGGACGATGTGAACGGTGGCCAGATGTTCCAAAAGTCGATTATAACCTCAAGCCTCTTCAACCGGGGAATGACAAAAATCGGGCAGGCAGCATGGCTATGTGGGTCGCTCCCATTAGGGTGTATAATCACCTATCTAGTGAAAATCCATTTCATTCTTTAATCTATCGATGCTGTCCCTTTTCGGGAAACGATGGCTAGCTACCACTGTTGGTGATATACATTCGATACACTCAAGCGAAATGAGTGGTCGGTCATGTGTGGGCCGAGTTGCAAGACGTTCTTGTTGAACCCAGTGTATTCGCCTCTAGAGATGCACTATCGGCAGGTGGTCCCATACCTTGTCATAGTCGGAATCCAATCTCCAATAAGCGCCCGTGGTTTTGTTTGTATACTATATATGTGGAGCGTGAGATGCAAGTGTTCCACTAGATTGATATTTACTTGTATTTAGATATTATTATAATATCAGAAAAGATATTGATTTCAAATTTTTTTTGGGTTATCGTAAAAACCATCCGTGTTTATGTGTGGATTTGGTCTTACGATTATCCTTTTCTTTTAAAGATTTTAACTTTAAAATCAGGTTGTGTGATACCCTTAATACTGTGCGAGTTTTTCTCACTCTGGTTCACCAGACTGACCCGGTATTTGAAATGCTCGTGTTAGACCGGGGTGTACAGGTTCAGGTTATTGGATGCTGTGAAGTCCAAAGACGAGCTAAAGGTGTTCAGACGTATGATATTATCTAATATTAGTCTACTGTGCGATGTATGTGAGGACAGATGATTATAACTGTCCAGGTGTATTGATGTAGTCTGATGATTGTAAGTTTTTATTTCAAAGCTCTCTATAAAGTTATCTATATATTATATTTTGTTCCGCTGCGATGTGAGACTCTGATGGTGTTGCGTTGTTATTCTTCTTCTTCTTCTATTCTAATATTTCATTCTTTCTTATCTCACCCTCTAACTTCTTTCTTCTAGCCTTATGGCATTTTCGGTACATGAGTTTGGACACGGGATGTGTTAGTGTCGAGATTCAAGTGTCGAATTTCTCGGGTCGCTACAGTTGGTATCAGAGCAATAGTTTAGGAATAACCTTGGCTCTGTGGCGTAACTCGATAGAGATTAGGTTAGTCCTACCCTAGATCGAGATTGAGTATATATATACGAGAGCATATTTGTAGATTTTATATATAAATGTTTTGTATTGTGTTGTTTGATCGGTTCGAATTGAAATGACAAGTTGATAAAGTACTATTTTGAAAACGGGTAAATGGAAATTTTTGCCCAAATCATATTTTATATAGAGTGGAAATAATTTTATTAAATTATTGGTATTCGTGTGTTTGACTGATTTGAATGGAAATTCAAAACTTGATTACGAATTTGAATAAGTTTAGTATAACCAGAAGAATTTGAAATTGTGAAATTTAATATATTGAGATGAATAAATCAAAATTTAACCTAAGAATGAGTTAAATACAGTTGATTTGGTTATGATAATTGTGTGTTGTTGTTTGTTGGATAATGGATTCGTTAAATATAATTTCGTCAACAGCTGAATGTATTAATTAAATAAATTTCAATATAACGTATTGGAATAGAATCACTCGTGAAATAAATCTAAATAAGTTAACCCTGCATCTGTTATTGGCATTGGATATTGAGTTAAGTACAGGTTGGAAGTGAAAAAGCTGTTAGCTGATTTGCCTCACTACTATAGTATTGGTTGCCCGACAAAAAGGTAAACCTTAATATATATTGATTTGGGTGATGATTTTATACTCTTGAGTTGGGTAGCCATTTGGCTCTGTTTTCCTTTTAACCGATGTGGAGCATAGAGTGACGAGTTATAGTAGTTGGATCAAACGGTATAGCGAAAGTGCTGGTGAATTTTTCATAAAATTTCATACTAGCATGATGATTAACTAACAAGGTAGGTAAAGGTGTCATCGCATAATCAGGTTTAAGGTTTTGCACCACAGGTGTACTAGCAAACTAACATGACTTGAATAAACAAGTATTGATCCCTTGGCCCAAGCTTTGGCCCAATAACATGAAATGACCCTAATACAAGGTCTAACCAAACGGTCTAGTCGATCGGCTCCCTATAAGCCTAACTCGTCACGTGTTGGTGTCCATACGGCCCAAACATGATTGTAGTCAGACTGTGCCGGGTCTCCCGTCGGGTGTATCAAGCCCTAGGGTGGCAACCCCTGGACACCATAAACATGCGTGCACAGTCTCGATCTACTGGTACCCGTGCATGTTTTCCCCGACTTCGGACTATGTGCACGACCATAAGTCCGCCCGGAACTACACCGGCGTACCACTCTGCCGTCGCTTTTGGTCGCTTACCTCAAGTTCAGTAATTCGTGCCCCACACCCTAGCCTAGACCCTAGGGCCATGATGATACAAACTTGGGATTACTGCTGGAGTGGACCCCCATTGCTAGGATTTTCTAGTGGGTTAAGTACGGTTTAACCGTCTTGCTAATCATGGATTAACTTGGTTAAGTGTAACGATGAGTTCACGACTTAACCCTGATTAATCTACCAAGCCCAAATTGGTTAAGTATTGAGTGGACCATGACTTAACCCTAATCACGAGGCATTAATTAATTTAATGCGCCTTAACCTCTCACATTAGACCTTGTTGTGGTTACTAGTTAAGCCGGGCGGGTCCGGGTAGCTTTACACCACAACTTGGTCTAACCTCGGGTTCAAGGTACGACATGACCAACTTCTCACATTGGGTCCTATTGTTTGTAGCAACTAGTTAAGCCGGTCGGTTCCGGGTAGGTTTACGCTACAAACTCAACCCAACCTCGAGTTGGTCACACTTATCTTTTCTAAGTGTCATGTCCATCATGTTTCCAAAACATGTTACAAGTTTTCAAGCATTTGGGTAGACCTAACTTAATAGGTAAATTCCCAAAGGGTAGACCTAACTTAATAGGTAAATTCCCGAGCTTACGTTTTTATGTCTTTTAAGTTTACCCAACCCCAAACGCAATCCCATCGCTTACATATCGCCATAGCGCATAAAGGATAGAAAGAGGGAACTTGGCATAATCATGACATAAAGGTGTTGAAGCCACAAGTTCAACATGGTGGCATATGAAATGTACATGTGTTCATATACTTGCATATTACATTTTTAGGCCTCAAAAGCATGCATAAAACCAAACTTAGCATATTGGTGATACATGGTGATAAATGACATATAGAAATAGCCATAAGTTCGCATTTGGCCTCACATGCAAGTTATCATAAGGGATATGATAACTTACATGTTGCCAAAATGCAACCTTTAGCATAAAGCTTGAAGCTTTATGTTCATATACTCAAGATAAGCTTGCATAGCATGATAACATGAACAAAATGATCACCCCAAACTTGCATAACATACTTGCATATCATATGACGAACTTGCATCTCAAACTTGCATAACATAACATGATAAACTTGCATATCATAACATGGCAAACTTGCATAGCATAACATGGTAAACTTGCATAGCAAAACATGGTAAACTTGCATATCATAACATGACAAACTTGCATAACATAACATGATAAACTTGCATATCATAACATCTCAAACTTGCATAACATGACATAGTAAACTTGCATATCACATCATAGTAAACTTGCATAACATAACTTGATGAACTTGCATAATACATCATAGTAAATTTGCATATCACATCATAGTAAACTTGCATAACACATCATAGTAAACTTGCATAACATAACTTGATGAACTTGCATAATACATCATAGTAAACTTGCATATCACATCATAGTAAACTTGCATAACACATCATAGTAAACTTGCATAACATAACTTGATGAACTTGCATAATACATCATAGTAAACTTGCATATCACATCATAGTAAACTTGCATATCATGGCAAACTTGCATATCATACATTTAACTTTAGAGTTTAAGTATGAAAGTAGAATAGGGCTTACAATGCTTATGAAGGCACAAAAACATGACAAAGCCCTTATGCAATCAAATAGACCCAAAATGCAAGCTCTAATAGAAAAACCCTTGAGCCAAAATGATCAAAACTCTTTCTTTATGATGCAAATATAAAAACTTGACTTGAATGCAAGCTAATGATGCTCATACAAGTTTGAAAACACTTGTATGCATGGAAAATCACTTAGAAATTTATTTAGGAATTTTATGAAGAGAGTGGAGGCCATGAGAGGATTGATTTTGCCATAGTTTAGTTACTAGAATGAATAATGATGATTTAGGGTTAGGTTAGGGCCTTATTTATAGAGATTAGGACTAGTTCTAGCCTTAGGATTAAACCCTAGTTCCAATCTCAGCCCTCAAAACCGAATCTGGCCCCCAAACTCAACACAAACCCAAAATGGTGCATCAGGCAGAACTGCCCGGCTGGACCAAGTCGACAGCCAAGTCGACAGGGCTGTCGACTTGGGTCCAACCAAGTCGACTCCCAAGTCGACAGGGCTGTCGACTTGGGTGCTCTGGCGGGAATTTTCCCGCCTGGCCCAAACTGGCCCAAATTTCCAAATTCAAACTTGAATTTGAAATCTGTTTTTACTTTGAAATTTTCTGAAAACTTCGTTGGGCCTTAATCGGGTCATACGGACTCCGATTTTCGAAAACTCGGACTCTATTTCGCGTATTTTTCCGAGATGAACGCAATGGCATAGCCCGTTTCCCTTGATTCAGATTTTTAAATTAAATTCTGCCTCGATTTACGTTATAATAGGTTATTGAAAATACGGGTTGTTACATATATGGAGCAAGTGGGCACAAAGTAAAAAGAAGAAACAATGAAAGCAATAATTCATGTATGCACAGTGAACATATAGGCTCAAACATGAAGCATGGCATTAGGATGTACAAGCAGCATGAACAAGTATACATGGTTCATTAAAATGGTACAACCATGCATGATAAAAGTGTACAAGTGCAAAAAAAGAATGGTCAAAGCTCAAGTGAAGCAAAGAATGGTTCAACTTATAATTCAATGATGTATACATGTCAATATGGAGCAGTTCAAGTGGCCAAGGCATGTGTGCAAGTGGTGTCAACTACACAGCAAAAGGATGCAGCATGGTCGAGCCATGCACATGCAATGTTTTAGTCAATACATAATGTTCAAGGTGCATCTAAGAGGTAAAGCATGTAGAAGTCAACTGTAAGAAAGTGGCAGTAACACAGGCTCATGTATGCATCATGGTTTACAAGTGACAAAGTCAACATACACAAGGGTAGTAAAATGGTTCAGTTCATATGGCAACAGCAAGAACTTCATGTTACAATGGACATAGCAGCAGTTTTACAAAGATTTTCAAATGATCATTTATGGCGAAAATGAAATCAATGTCTCCAGAATATACAAAAGTGAACAATGCTTAAACCAAAGCAAGAACAAAGTTCTGATTTAAGCTCAATGCATGAAGTTCGAAAGCATGTGACAAACATTACACATCAATGCATTGTCATAATTCATCAATGAATACAAGTCGAGCAAGGGGCGAGCACAATGCAAGTTGAAGTGGGTTCACATGGCAGAGCAACATTTATACAAGTGCAGAGAAATTAGCATGCAACAAAAATGAAAAAGTTTGTTCCTCAAAACTCTTACAAGTAAATATTTTTTAGCAAGCAAGAATAATTGGAAAATTGCAATCCCAATCTTTTGGCAATATATATTCCAGTTTGAACAATATCGGGGAAAATTGTTTGCATAGTAATGAATGAAATTGTTCCAAGAATGGACAACTGAAACTGGATGATTGAAGATTCTTTAGGCAAGAAATTGATTTCATAAATTCAATACTTTCTAGTTCTTGGCCAAAATATATTTTCCTGAAATCACAATTTGGTTTAAAATGGCAAGAAATCGAGATGCATTTTTATGGTGGCATTAATTCATTCATATACATTGAGGTGCACTTGCCAATAACACAACAGAGAAATCAAAGGCAACTAATCATTCCAAGAATCTCAATCAATGCCGATTCAATCAATAAATCATTGTAAGGCAGAGCAGCAATCATGCAAAGGGGAAACTGAATTTCCAGATTTATATGTTTTATCGTGGGTCAAACTTATTTTTAGAAAACATTCATAAATCAGTGAAGGAGCAAAATTAGGCAACTTAGTAATTCCAGAAATTCACTCATACACAGGAGCTTAATCAAGGGTCAAATTTAGTTTTCAATTTCCAGAATTGCAAATTCTTCTGAGGGACATAAAATCAAATTGAAATGGGTCAATTAATATTTTCCAGAAGGCCAGAATCGTGTCTAGATTCTTTTCAACAATCAAGGCAACAAATTTCAATTTCGATCAAGAAAATCAAAAGGAGAAAACTCGAAAATCAAGCCAAGTCCTTTGCGAAATCAAAGATATGAATAGGGATTTCTAAATCCCTATATATTGACACCATTTCATCATTGGCAACGGGATTCGAAACCACAAACAATTCGATAGCAATTCAAAGAAAGAAAATTCAGGCTGCTTACAAATTCCATTTGGTTTCGATCGCCGCAAAGAGGGACAATTCAACGACGAAGGAGCAACACGAGTTCAAGCTTTAGAGAACCGTCTATCCATTATTCGAAGTCGATTTGATTTGGGCGATTCAGAAAAACCCTAGTCGTTAATAGCCGCCATTCTTTTTCCAGAGAGATCGGGAAGAAGTAAATTGAAGTGGCTGACTTACTTTTCACTTGACTAAGCCAAGTCTATTTGAAAGGGGAGGATTTATTTTAAACTATGGTTTCCATTGTGTTTTAATTTGTATTGTTTTTAAATTTGTTTTGTAAATCATCCGAATCAGTCTCCAGTGTCCGTAAAATACTAGGGTATCCAGTTAGGGTATTAATTGGCAGTTTGCTAGAGTCTGTAAAATCTAGGGTTACTGGTTATAGGGCTATAATCAAAGGAAATCTGATCTAGAGGATTAGATCAGTCTAGGGTTTTGAGCGTAGGGTTAGGACAGGAGCAGGCACTGCGAGTTTACATGGGATTGTAAGCGGGATCTGTTTATAATACCTAGTAGAACCTTAGGAATGCAGCAGTAGGCAGGATTTTGCCGAAGCTAGGTATCTCTGTGTGCTGTCTACTTTCTGTATTTTAATTTTTGCTGCATTCTATGATCTATGAATATTTTAATATCCCGTAATATTTAAACTCTGCGATAATTTGTGATAAACCCTATTCACCCCCCTCTAGGGTTGATCTTGACCCAACAAGACGTACTTGTAGATTTCAATTGGGTGTATACTATATGATACTATATAGTATAGTAGCATTTGTACTTCTTTAGCAGCTTATCTTGTAAGTGGCTAATCATTCTAATTTGCAGATTTAGAATGAGTCGACGTTATACAAGACATACTACTAGGGGAGAGGCTATGTCTGAAGGGGGTAATGGCGGGGCACCTAACTACCTGGAGATGTTTGAAGTTATGATAAAAGCATGCCTGTGAAGGGCCCCCGCTCTAGTGGCAGCTACGGTGGATGTTGGAGTCCAAGTTCATAGTGCTGTGGAATTTGCAAAACTATGCAAATACTTTACATCATTGGGAGGGAAACAATTCAAGGGCACTGAACCAGTTGAAGAGGTTTAGAGGGGGTTAGATACTTGTGTTCAGAACTTCAAGGACTTGGGCATTGACGATGCAACCAAGAGGAAACTTGCATCAAGGCAGTTAGTAGGCATAGCGATGGATTGGTGGAACTATGTCATACTTGAGACCCCTGAGGAGGATATTTCATGGGAGCAATTCCAAGCCAAGTTTGAAGCAAAGTTTATCTCCAATGTGAAAAAGTCAATTCTGTTTAAGAGATTCGTGGAGCTTAAGCAGAATGGTCGACTAGTTCTTGACTATATTTCTGACTTTGAGGCTTTATCGAAGTATGCTCGTTCATATATGGATACTCCTTATCAAAAGAACGAGAAGTTCGTCTTCGGATTGGATGAATATCTTGGGAGTCAGCTTGTGGATCACCTCGATGAAAATTTGAGAAGATCATCGAGCAGGCTTTGAGTCATGAAAGTCTGTTTCCTAAGAAGGTGTCTGTTGTTGCAGCTAAGGAAGAACAGAAGCCACAATATGGTGGTAAAAACAAGAAGAGGAAGCAGCAACAGCAGAAGGTAAAGGATGGCTAGAAGAAGCAGAAGGGAGAGATGACTTGCTTTAACTGCTGTCAGAAGGGCCATTATTCCAAGGATTGCAAGAATCCCAAAGCCGAGAAGAAATGCTTCAAGTGTGGTAAGCCTGGGCATGAAAAGAAGGACTATCCATAATCGGCTAAGGACAAGCAGGTTGTGAATGCATACACTTTGGAAGCAGTGACATCTTCCTCGAGATCTCCTACTACAGAGGAAAAGGGAAAGTGCGTCGTCATTCAAGGTACTCTTTCAGTTAATGGTGGTTCAGTCGTGTGATTGTTCAATATTGGAGCATCACATTCTTTCATTTGCAATAAGCTTGTGTGTCGCTTGGGTTTGAAACCCGAGATTTGTGATAGAACATTTATTGTGACTAATCCAGTTGGGGGTTCGTCCAGTTTGTGTATGCTATGTCGTGGTCTAGTGTTGTCGAGTCATTGTTACTCTTTTGTGTGTGATTGCTTTGTTCTTAACTTCACTGGGTTTGGGATCATCTAAGGCATGGATTTGCTCAAGAAGTATGCAGCAAGGGAGAATTGCGAGAAGCTAGAGGTGAAGGTCGGGGATATGGAAGGGCGAAAGGTGTTGATTAAATGTAAGCCGAGGACGAGGTCTTCGTAAGCTATCTATATTCGCTTGTTATTCCACAGGAAGACTTGTCAACTGTGCTAATCGCAAAAGAGTTTGAGGATGTCTTTGACGAGGTCAAAGGGTTGCAGCCGCATCGTGAGATCGAGTTTAGAATCGATTTGGTTGAGGGTGCTAGACCAATCGTTATGCCTCTTAGGCTGATGGTGCATAAGGAACAACGAGAGTTAGAAGTGCAAGTACATGACCTTTTGGGAAAAGGATTCACTCGAAAGAGTGTTTCGAGTGGGGTGCACCAGTCGTGTTTGCAACCAAGGCAGATGGCTTGTTGAGATTGTGTATGGACTATCATGAGCTGAACAAGGTGACCAAGAAGAACAAATACCTATTGCCAAGGATTAATGACTTGTTCGATCAGCTTCACAAAGCCGAAGTGTTTTCTCAGATGGATTTGGCAACGGGATTTCACCAGTTGAGGGTGGTAAAGGATAGTATGCCAAATACTGCTTTTAGGACAGCATTCAGTTTCTTCGAGTGGTTGGTGATGCCATTTGGGTTGACTAACGCGCTAGCTTACTTTGTGGATCTTATGAATAGAGTTTTCAGAGATCAGTTGAACAAGTTTGTGCTTGTGTTCGTGGATGATATTCTGGTTTACTCTCAGAATGAGGAAGAGCACAAGATGCACTTGAGAGTTGTGTTGGAAATCTTGCGAAAGCATCAGCTGAGAGCTAAATTTTCGAAGTGTCACTTCTGGAAGAGCGAAGTTAGGTTCTTAGGCCATGTTGTTTCTGTAAATGGGATAGCGGTTGACCCCGCTATGGTGGCAGCAGTCCAGGACTGGGATCGACCTAAGAATGGGACAGATGTTCAGAGTTTCCTTGGGTTGGCAGGATATTACCGACGGTTTATCAAGGATTTCTCCAAGATAGCTGCACCATTGACAGGATTGACGAAGAAGAACCAAGTGTTCACATAGGATGCAAAGTGTGAACAATCATTTGGAATCCTGAAGGAGAGGCGAGTGGCCTAGTGTTGACCATTCCAAGAGTGAATGAAGAGATGGTGGTATACACCGAGGTATGTGGTACTGGACTTGGAGTAGTGCTAATGCATAAGGATAAGGTTACGACCTACGCAAGTTGATAGTTAAAGCCACACGAGAGGAACTATCCAACTCATGATTTGGAGTTGGCGGCGATTGTGTTTGCTCTGAAGATGTAGAGGCATTATCTATTGGGAGTTCCATTCGAGTTGTTTACGGATCACAAGTCATTGAAGTATCTTTTCCCCAAAAAGGATTTGAACCTTCGACAACAACGATGGTTAGAGTTTTTGACATCGTATGATTTTCGTATAGCCTGTACTCCTGACAAAGTTAACGTAGTTGTAGATGCGTTGAGTAGAAGACACACAAGTTTGGGAGTGATGTTTTCGGAATGAAAGAGCCTCGAGTATTTGGCAAGGTTTGATTTCAGGCCAAGATGTGAGTTGGAACCTGAAATATTGGCAAGCTTATCGATAAGACCTTCTCTCATCGAAAGCATTGGCGACAGACAAAAGCGAGAAGTGAAGCTTGTCGAGTTTACCCAGAAGCCAGAACCAGAAGATAGAGAGTTCGAAGTCGATCGAGAAGGTTGGCTTCGAAAGCAAGGGCGATTAGTTGTTCTTGATATCGACAGATTAAGAGATGAGGTTCTGAGGGAATGTCATCACTCGAAGTTGACGATTCATCCCGGTGGCAATAAGACTTATCAGGACATGAAGCGAGTTTACTACTGGGAGGGGATGAAGCAAGATATTGGAAAGTTCATTTCCAAGTGCATGAACTATCAGTTGGAAAAAGATGAACAGAAGAAGCCGAGTGGTTTGCTTCAAACATTAGAGGTTCCTACGTGGAAATAGGAGCAAATATCGATGGATTTTATCGATGGACAACCTAGAACTAGGGTAGGAAATGAAGGGATTTAGGTCATGTGGATCGCTTGACCAAAAGTGCGAGATTCATTCCTATCAAATTGACTAGGACGGCATCGAAATTGGTTGAGCTTTATGTGAAATGGATAGTTCGATTCAGTGGTGTCCCAAAGAGTATAGTGAGTGACCGAGATCCATTATTTACAAGTGGATTTTGGAAAAGTTTGCAAGAAGATTTGGGAACCGAATTGTGTTTAAGTATGGCTTATCATCCCCAAACTGACGGTCAGACTGAGAGGGTTAATCGAGTTTTGGAAGATCTCCTTAGGGCTTATGTGGTAGACTTCGGAGGATTATGGGAAGACCATTTACATCTGGTTGAGTTTGCTTATAACAACAATTACCAGGCAAGCATTGGGATGTCACCATACGAGGCGTTGTTTGGTAGACCATGCAATTCTCTAGCTTGTTGGTTAGAGACTGGAGATAAGTTGATATTTGGGCCACGGATGATTAGAGAAACCTCGGATAGTATCAAAATCGTTCGAAAATGAATGAAGGCAGCCCAAGATCGTCAAAAGAGTTATGGCATCGAAAATAATTGGAATTCTACATTGGCGATATGGTTTTTGTGAATATTTTGATATTAAAGCACGTGGTTCAATTCGGAAATAAGGGAAGCTTCAAGATTCGTTGGGCCATTTCTGATAGTCGGGCGAGTTGGAAAGCTCGCATATAGATTGGAGTTACCCGAAAAGATGTTGAGTGTGCATAATGTGTTCCATGTGTCGTTTCTACATAAGTTTGTGTATGATTCGAATGTGGTGGTATCTCCAGAGTAGTATGAAGATCTAGAAGTGGAGACCATATTTGCGAAACCTCGTAAGCCGCTTCGTGTTATGGAAAATGACATGAAACAACTTAGGAGGAAGATGGTTAAGTTAGTAAAGGTACATTGGAGTGAAGATGGTGACAATTGTACGTGGGAGATGGAAGAAGGCATGAAGGCGACTCATCCAGAACTCTTCGTCGGTAGGACCCTCTGATTACGTATCATCATTGCATCTTGTTGTTGTATGATAGTATTTCGCATGCTAGGATAAGGCTATGGATGCATGGCTAGATGGCTGCTAGTTTGGATGATAGAATTGGCTTCTCATGGATGATAGGCATGCGGAATTTTTGTGGTTGCTTGTGTTTGCTTAGAATTTCAGGGGCGAAATTCCTTGGGGGGGGGGGGGGAGGGGGAGAATATAACAACCCGCGTTTTACGTATCGAAGGATCGTAAAATATTTTTATTTTATTCCCTCAGGGTTGGATCATTCTCAAATTCTAATATGTTGTTTATAGGGATATGAGACATGTCCATAATTTTTACCAATTTTGTTTACAACCATTTTGTCCTGTCAGTCTTATACATGGCATAACTTTTGACTTAGGTCAAACCAGAGGGTGAGACCTGTGCCATTGGAAAGGAAATGATGATTGCCTTTCCTTAGAGTAGTTACATTAAAGATTTGGCTCAGCGTCTTGGGAGGAATTGTTGTTTTAAGATTTAACAATTGTTGTCCAGATTTATAACCATAATGGGCTGATTTGGAGAGGCCCATTAGTTGGCTGGTGGAAGGCTATAAATAGGGGGTGCGAGGTATGGGAAATAATTTACTTTCCCCATTCTCTTATTTGGAAGAGCCACGGGATCCTCCATTCTTCCATTTCTCCAACTTTCCACCATTAAAGCTTAGGAAATCGAAGACCTGCACCATTTGAGGCTAGATCTACATTGTTTCGAGGGGTTTGGATCCAATTCCTTGTTGTCTGAATTCGTATTGCAACAATTTTTCATTGTTTTGGAGAATTGGTGAGTGATATGCATCTCTCATATGGATTCAAGCGAGTATATGAGTTGTATGCACGTTTTCATCATTTTGAATTGATTTCTCCTAGATCTACACCTTGGTAAGTTTTATTTCATATGAACCACTTTAGGATCTGATTTAGTAAGTTTAAACCGGTAATTCTACGCTACTTCATATGATTATGCAAGTTAGATCCATAAGTTTGTTCATTTGACCATTTATCGTGATTTTGGTAAGATTTGTATAACTTGTGATGGAATCGTCGTTTTCATGGTTACAAGTGATTCCATATCATGTTTATAGTCATATTCGATGATTAGACGAGTTGCTTTCATCGAATTTATTGTTTGGCGAAGTTTTGGCCAAAATCGGAGTTGGATTGAAAATTGCAGGTTTTGGGTCGGTCATGGTTGGGTCAGTCGGCCGAAATCATGTCGTGGGAAACAAGTCAGGAAATGGGTCGGTCTTGTATTGGTCGGTCATGTATATCGTAAGGGTTGGTCGGTCTTTGTGCTGAGGGTGGGTCGTTCGGTCCTGTGTGAAGCCACTGGGTCGATCCTAAGTGAAGCAAACGGGTCGGTCCTAACCGGGTCGGTCCTACGTGAAGATACCGGGTCAATCGAGTACCCTAAGTTTATAGATCGGTCAAGACGTGAGAAGTTGGTCGGCCGGGATGGGTTCCTGAATTGGGTCGGTCGTACGAGTCGGCTCGGTCCAAATGGGTGGGTCGGTCGTGGTGAATAGCATAAGTGTTGTGGTTTATTTCCTTTAGCAAATTGACGTGATGCTATGGATTGTTTTGAACCTTATGACTGATGTTTTATTTGGTTCAAGAGTGGTGATAACTTCGAGGTAAATTCAATGGGGAATATCGAAGTGATGTGATGTGTACGTTGCTAGTCATAGTGCAACGGGTGTAATTACGACTCAAAGGTGTCCTGAGTTGGTTGATAATGGTAGAATAGTCACCTTCGATGATGACTAGAGATACTGAAAGCCGAGAAAGTATAATTATATTAGGTTCCAGCGGGCTCAAAGCAGGGGTTACATGATTTCGTCGTATGGTCGAGTACCCTGGGTTTCGTCATATGGCCTAGACACATTTCGTTGTATGGTGTGTGCGGCTTTAGCTAGAACTGCGGCTTACCATTGGCCCTTGACAGTCGACGGAAAATTGTTTAGCTAGTCATAAGATTAACGATGGTTTCAAAGCAGAATTGGCGGTGATATCCAGAGTCTATCATGCATGTCGGATGTTCTGTTTATACCATCTCATGTAAATTATCCAACGTCGAAGGCGATGTTCCTTGAGTGCTTATCTAATATTGGTTTAGGCCTTTGGGGCATGTGCTTAGGGAATGTTGAATCCGATTAGGATGGTTTACATAAGATATATAATCTGGATGCTATGAGTGCTATTCATGGTTACTTCTGATTGCCACTGTGATTTCCATGGATGAATGGTCGAAATGTTTGATGCAAAGGCTATCACTGTCCGATGTGGGGGAAGATAGGAGTTGAGTTCTTCTCTGGTGTTGTGGGTTGATTAGTTGTTTATTTACCCATTCTCGTATACTTTATTGATGATGTTGTTAGTTGTTTTATCGCTCACTACGACTGTTGTCTGACTCAACGTTTTATGTTTCCCTCTTATTACCTTGGGTTGTTCATCCAATTGTTGGGTAGACTAGGTGGCAGATGACAGGTGATAGCTTAGTGAGGACGATGACACTATTCGGAGGCGAGCAGGAGGCTGGCATATTATTTTACCTACTATCTAGTATTTGGATTTCCGCTATTTGCTATTTTCTTAAAGTGTTGTAGTGAGGCAAATTGTATAAACGCTATTATTGTTATCCACGTGTATGGGTATTACTTTCTAGTTGTTATGGAAGTTTGGTGTTTTCAGCTTCACTATCACTACCTGTTGTATATGTTCTAGTATATTTTATCCTTGTGTTGTGAGCTTACGATAGGTTCTACGATTGTTACCTTATCTTGATGATCGTCCATAGCTGCCTGACACACCTTTCAACGCATTATTCCACTTGTTTAGTGCAGAGGTAATGGGCGGTCATCACATGTGCCCTTTGCCATATCAATTCAGATGATGTTTGGTTTTATTGTGCACTATGGAGTTATAGTGTAAGGAAACTATGAGCTATGTATTTTACTTTCTGTGATGTACAACAGTTCTTAATGTGTAATATCACTTCGGGTTGAAGTATGAAAATGTGTTATGCTATGCCTATGGCATTTTCCTCCTTGCGTAGAGTTTAAGATAGTAGCCTAGGTATTATATCTTGCACCTGCATTATAAACTAGAATGGTGGTATTAGACGATCCACTTTAAAAACTGAACTAGTAGTTAGGCATTTTGTCTAACTACTATATGTAATGTATTTATTATTTGTTATAATAAAAAGTGTTACGGATCACTATAAAAACCGGTCGGCCTTGCCAAAATAAATATAATCCAACAGTTTAAGTATCATTAATTAATCAAACATTTTACATTCACTAATTAATTTTTTAACAATAGATTAATCATTTATATATCATCCGATTAATATCACATATAAACCATTAGACTTTCTGTCCAGCCAAAACAGGCAACTTGATTTCGCTGCGCAACTATGATTAATTTAAATCATTTACATTTACTATCTTAATATAAGTTCGACTAATCATCTTGGATCTTTAATTCTTTTCTGATTCATTATAGTTATTTAATGTAACACCCCACGTCCATTAATGTCACTCACAAAGGGAATGCATTAACTTCTATGGAGGTTTTAGGTGAATATAGAACAGTAAAATTTCAACAAGACAGATATAAAATAGTACTTGGAAATTTAAAAACTTTATTTCAATCGCAGCAGAAGTCAAAACATGTTTGATTACATCATAACACCATAATCAAAGTCAAGTACAATATCTATCTTGATAAAACAAGTACATAATCCCATTACATAAATAGCCATTAAAAAGAAAGATAACAAGCTGGACTTTACTTCAGCAGTCCAAGCTTTCCAAGAGATAAGCAATCCAATCAGACTCCACTGGAACTTGGCCCAACCTGAGGACCTGAAGGGAGAAAAGGATGAAAAAGAGGGGGGGTCAGACATAAAGTCTGGCGAGTATGATAATTCTACAATACTATTATCAAAATAACTTGACTAAGGCATAAGCTGGAAAACAAGGAAATGTCTATGAAAGAGCAGATTAAGGACATAGACAATCGCTAAAGGAAACGTTATAGGCGCTCCTAAATACTAAGGATAAACACTATACTGCACCACACCAGTCACCCTAAAGATTGATACCACTTAGCTTCACTTAGAAACATTCTTAATGGCTTTATGTACTCCTAGCTGACTACATAGGTGCCGCCTGCCCCTATCTCCACTAGGTGTACCCCACTTTCTATTTTTCGATCGGCTCCCTACTCGTAGATACCCGTGCTGGCCCCACGGTGGGGTGTATCATTCCCCTAAAGTGGCAACCCGATATAACGGAGATGCACGGCTTATACCTACACGATGCAACAACGTCTTACCTACCAGCCTGGGTCCACACACGCATATGAAACCCGTTGGACTTGCGTTGCCACCGTCCCTGTTTTGGCCTCTTATAGTCAAACCCAGTATGCGTGTCCCGTCCTCGACTTGGGTCGAGCCCACAAAGATACGTTTTGGGATACTGGTTGAAATGGGCCCCCGTTATCTCCCACAAGCATTCCACCTAAGCTTGTCCCCTTAGTCAATCCCACTTAACCCACTATTCATGTTCGTTACATGTGTGTTTGGTTAAGTCTAATCGTATTTCAAATGCCTCTAAAGGCAACCACTAGATTCCTCATGCCACCCAAGGCACCTACTTAACCCCCATGTCCCACCTTACATGATTATATGGTTAAGTATTTCTTAATTTATTAAGGCCATAACCTCATAAAGACCTCTCACATTAGACTGGCATTTATGGCAGCTAGATTTGCTGGGCGGGTCCGGGCAGTCTTACACCATAAAAGAGTCTAACCTCATGTCTTTACAACTGTTATGCTTTAGTTTGGGCCTCGGACCTCTCACATTGGGCCGACATTTGTGACTACTGGATTTGTCGGGCGGGTCCGGGCAGGTTTACGTCACAAACGGGTCCAACCTCGTGTCCTAAGCATTGATTATTATTAATAATCCACTTTCCCCAATTTTAATAATTCCCTATTTGAATTATTAATTAATTCCAAATTTAGCAATGTCCATAATTGACTCAATTATGGACATCCATTTAAGGCATGCAAAATCATATCAATTGCACCCCAATTTATTAATTTCCTAATATTACCCCTACCCCACGTTTGAACGTTTATTCGAAAAATGTATGCTAGACCCGATTAGTCTAACTCATAGAATAAAAGAAAATATTCACAACAACAACATATATATGTGACTAAATGAATACTAACAAGGGGTGAAGCTTGCATATATCAAAATTACAACTTGCATAAGGTTATACATGTCATGGGTCTAAGGGTGTCAACTTATTCATAATTCACATAATATGATTTTGATCAAGTTCCATAAACTTGTATTGGACATGTGTGAATCAACATCATTAACAATATGGTTTTATATGGGTACACCTAACTCAATGGGAAAATCCCCAAAAATCAAAATTCATTTAATCATAGATTCATGTATATGGGTACACCTAACTTAATAGGCAAATTCCCATATTCAAGATCTATTTTAAAAAAAAAACATAAACTTTAAACATGATCCAATTCGCATAAATAATAACATCATGATTTTACAACTTGCATGATTCAACACAACTTAACATGACATCATTATCATATAACATAAGTATTTCAACATATATGATAATATGAGATCTACAACATATGTAAGATTTACAACATAGCATATCATGATTTACAACATGGCATAACATGGTTTATAACATAGCATAGCATGATTAATCACATATGACATAGCATAGGATTATTTACAACATAATCACTACAACATAACAATATATATATGATAACATAATAGCATAAGAGATCCACAACAAAATTTACAAATACATAACAATTCATATCACTTTCTTGTGATCCAATTCATAACTTAATCGAATTATTTTATAATAACATTGTGAGAATCAGCATACTCACAATTTTAAAGAAGAGAAATAGAGAGAGAGAGCTTTTGATTTGATTTGAGTAAATTTAGTTTGTAGATTAGGCCTTCTTCTTCTTTAGTTTGTGACGGCTATGCTGAACTCCATGGCAACGGCATGTCGGTAGCTCTCCAATTTTTCAAGTGATTTAGGGTTAGAGTCTACCCACTTATTTATAGATGTTAGGATTCATTTAGGCCATTAGATTTAACCTAGAAAGAACCGCAGCCATTCAGACCAGATGGGGTGTATCTTATTGACTCAGCAATGAGTCAGAAGTGACTCAGCAAACACTCAGCAAATTAATAAACTTCTATTCATGTTTACATTAATTGCCCATATATATATATATATAAATATATATATATATATATATACACACGCACCTATTCATGAATTCAAATTAATCCATAATTAACTTATGACCATTTCTACACATTAATTTTCCAATTAATGTCTTAATTCCATTTTTCGCCTTTTAAGGCAATTCACATATCTCAAATTTGTTATATGCCTTTTTAAGGCTATTTCGTGCAAATTCTCAATATTAATTCTTTTAATTTGTGAATATTAGTATTAACTGATTTACGGGGTGTTACATTCTCCCCTCCTTAATTGATTTCGACCCCGAAATCTTCAAATCAAGGAGAATGTTTAACCTAACATCCAATCAACCATCTACTCAATCATCAAACACTGGCATCCACTGTCCTTATAGACTTCTAATGCTTTTATGTTTAAATGCATAGTGTGTGTATATGTCCGTATCTAATGCAAAATTAGGCGTCCACTGATTCAGTTGACCTCCTTGATGCAATTCATGATAGTGCCATGCATCCATTATGTATGCAAAAGATCCTAATTGCTTACATACTACTTCTATATGCGTGCACATCCATTCAACCGAATGCAGCATCTATATGATGGTACAACCATTATACATCCATTATACTAAATACATTCATTCATGCAATATGCAATATGTAGTGACTGAGCCGATCTAGTGCCTAAAGTGTGTGTATATATGCATCCACGAGCAACCACTAGCAACCACTTGCATCCATTTTGCATCCATCATACATAACATGTCTCAAACACATGTTTCAACCATAGGATTATCCTAACTAAAGGTCAAAGATACTAATGAGAGGACATATTAAAGATAAGATAAGATAAGCTAAGCTAAGCGATAAAGGAGAAATTAAAAGACATACCCTCAAAAAGAAAAGGGTATAGCGAACGCATCTTCCCTTCTGTCTCCCAAGTAGCGTTGCTCTCATCATCTCCCCATTTCACTTTAACTAGTCTGACCTCTCGATTTCTCAACTTTTTGATCTCCGACCCAAGAATGCATGTAGGAGCTCGTCTAATTGTTGCATCACGCTTTATTTCCTCTTCTTTAAGCAAGCTCGGCTCTACCACCTCCGCGGTCTTGTGCAAACACTTCCTCAAATGTGATACATGGAATACGTCGTGTACTCCACTAAGTTTCTCAGGCAACTCCACCCTATACGCCATCTTCCCAATCCTGTCTTTTATAGGAAACGGCCCTACAAACCTTGGCGCTAATTTCCCAACGGACCCAAAGCGAACAACATTCCGTAACGGAGACACTTTGATAAAAACCATGTCCCCAATGTCAAACTCAAGATCTGTCCTCCTCTTATCAGCATACGATTTCTGCCTATCTTGTGCTGCTTTCATCCTCCTTCGAATCAAATCAATCTTCTCCGAGGTTCCCTAACCATATCGGGCCCAAGTAGGATTTTATCGGTAGATTCCCACCAACATGTAGGCGAACGGCAAGGCCTTCCATAAAGAGCTTCGAAAGGTGCCATGCCAATACTAGACTGAAAGCTATTATTATATGCGAATTCTACCAACGGAAGGTGCTCTTCCCATGTACCCCCAAGTCTAGGATACAAAGCCTTAAAAGATCCTCTAGAATACGATTCACCCTCTCGGTCTGGCCGTCCGTCTAAGGATGATATGCGGTGCTCAAACATAGCTGAGTCCCTACCGCCTCTTGTAAACTCTTCCAAAATTCGCTAGTGAAGATGGGATCATGGTCGCTTACTATACTAGAAGGAATACCGTGCAAACGAACTATCTCTTTAATGTATACAGAAGCCAACCACGGAGCAGTCCTCTTACTTTTCACGGGAATAAAATGGGCGCTCTTAGTAAGTCTATCTACTATAACCCAAATCCCCGTATTACCCTTCCTTGATCTTGGTAATCCATCCACAAAATCCATTGAGACGCTTTCCCATTTCCATAGTGGAACTTCCAATGGGTGAAGCAACCCACCGGGTTTCTTTTGTTCCGCTTTTACTCGTTGGCACACCAAGCATCTAGCGACGTACTCGGCCACATCCTTTTTCATACCGGCCCAAAAGAAAACCCGCTTCATATCTTTGTACATCTTGTCTCCGCCGGGATGAATGGTCATCTTTGAGCGATGAGCATCATCAAGAATGGCCTTCCTTAAGTCTTCGTCTTGTGGTACACAAAGTCTATTATCCCTTCGTAACCAACCCTTATCGTCTAGGGTATACCTACGAAGATGGCTAGACGACTCCCCTCCTTTGAGCTTTTCTACTATCTCAACCAACTGGGGGTCGTCTTGCTGTGCCTCACCAACTCGTCCTAGAAGTGTAGGTCTAACCTCCAAGGATGCTAACAAACCAGGTACTAGGTCAACGGAGGGTCTAAAGTCAAACATGGAGATGAATTCTAAGCTTCGTCGTTCAATAAACAACGGACTCAAGGACAACCTTTTCCTACTTAAGGCGTCTGCTACCACGTTACCCTTGCCCGAGGTATATGCTATTTCAAAATCGTAGGAGGCTAAGAATTCCATCCACCGTTGCTGCCTTAAATTCAAATCCTTCTGAGAGAATAAGTATTTTAATGATTTGTGGTCAGTGAACAGTTCGAATTTCTCACCAAGAAGATAGTGACGCCAAGACTTAAGCGTGAAAACAATTGCGGCTAACTCAAGGTCATGCGTAGGGTAATTCTTTTCATGAACCCTCAACTGCCTTCCACCATAGGCTATTACTCTTCCCTCTTGCATGAGGACCGCGCCAAGTCCCGTCCCACAAGCATCGGTATAGACGGTAAACGGTTTATTCCCGTCTGGCAGCACTAAGACTGGGGCTGAAGTTAAGGCTCTCTTTAAACGTTGGAACGCATCATCACAATCTTCGTCCCACGTAAAAACCAGGTTCTTCTTCGTTAACCGTGTTAATGGAGCTGATATTTTTGCGAAGTCTTTGATAAACTTCCTATAATAGCCAGCCAACCCCAAGAAACTTCTTACTTTGGTTACATTTTTAGGGACCTTCCAATCTTGGATGGCCACCACCTTTGCGGGATCCACTGCTATCCCTTCCTTGAAAACAACGTGCCCTAAGAACCGTACTTCTTTCCTCCAGAAGTGACACTTAGAAAATTTTGCCTTAAGGTTATGCGCTCGAAGGGTTTCCAACACTTCCCTAAGATGTAGGGCATGCTCTTCTTCATTCTTAGAAAAGACTAAGATGTCATCCACAAAGACTACCACGAATTTGTCAAGGTACTCCCTAAACACCCTACTCATCAAATCAACAAAATATGCGGGGGCGTTTGTCAAACCAAAGGGCATCACTAGCCATTCATAGAATCCGTCAGGAGTCCTAAAAGCAGTCTTATCTATACTATCCTCAGCCACTCTCAGTTGATGAAAGCCAGTGGCTAAGTCCAACTGCGAAAACACTGAGGCGCCAACTAACTGATCAAAGAGATCGTCAATCCTCGGCAGTGGGTGTCGGTTCTTTTTAGTAAGCTTGTTTAGTTCTCTATAGTCCACACAAAGTCTAAGGGACCCATCCGCCTTTGTAGCAAATACTACTGGAGCACCCCACTCCGATATACTACGTCTTATGAAGCCCTTCTCAAGCAACTCCTTCACTTGCTTATTGAGTTCCCTCCTTTCACGAGGAGCCATGTGGCGCACTGGCAAAGATACGGGTTTAGCATTATCCACAAGATAAATTCGAAAGTCTATCTCCCGCTTTGGAGGTAAGCCCTTCACCTCCTCAAACACATCCGGATATTCCCGGACCACCTCTACCGATCGCAGATTCTCTACAGACGCGTCAAGCGATTCAAGATAACTTAGCATAACGGAATTTATGGGATTACAAAAGATGTCGAGAGCATTACCAAGGCGAGTCACAAGCCTAACTACTCTCCTTTCACAATCAAGAATGGCCCCATTTCTAGATAACCAATCCATTCCTAAAATTAGCCCATAGCCCGTGAAGCCCAATACATAAGCATCACATCTAAATTCAACGCTAAGTATAGAGATTTTCAAATCCAAACATATCATGGTCAAATGAGCCGAACCCCCAATTGGATTTGAAACAACCAAGGGATTCTCTACTAAACTGGTGTTCAAGTGCAGTAATTCAACTAATGATGCAGAGATAAACGAATGAGATGCGCCAGAATCGAATAAGGTACGGACAGGATGATCAAACAGAAAAACTAAGCTTTCAACAGAAATTGTTCTACCTCTTTCTTGCAGCGGTGGGGCCGCAATAGCCTGAACTTGCCCCCTTGCCTGCCCTGGTGCCATAAGAGCCTGCACCTGTCCTCCCGAGGTAGACCCTGCCCTCTGCCCCTTCTTTGGGCAGTCCTTCACCAAATGTCCCGCATCTCCACAATGAAAACAACCAGTCTTCTTTTTCTTTCTACAATCTTTGCTGAGATGGCCAGGCGTCCCACAATTGAAGCATCTCTTCTTCCCTTTGCCATTATTGTTTTTACCTCCCTTCTTATTTTGCTGTTGGGGTTTCTTCTGATCCCCTTTCTTTTCAACTGCCTTATCCTCATGCATAAGTGCCATTTCTACTAGCCTTTCAAAGGTGGCTCCCATAGGGATGTGGGTCATAGCCAACCCTTGCAACGGTTCATTCAAGCCTCTAACGAACCTCAAAGCTTTCTTCTCTGGCGTGTTCACCAACTCCAAGCCAAACCTTGCTAACTATTAAATTTATTGACATACCCCTTCACTGATAAGCTCCCTTGCTTTAATGTCAGGAATTTTTCCATATTTAAATTCTCCTCTGCCCTTGAAAGAAACTTTGCCTCAAACCTTCGTCTGAAATTCGCCCATGAATCAACTGGACGTTCCCCGTTGGTGACCTCCCACCAAAACGAGGCCTCTCCCTTCATTAACCAAGCAGCTAAATGGACTTTCCTCCCATCTTCCACTTCAAAGATATCCAACAATTCCTCAGTCTCCTTAAGCCAGTCTCTGGCCTCCACAAACGTCTCAGTCCCTTGAAAAGTTTTTCCTCCCACGGCCTTAAATTCCTTGCACGTCTTTGCAAAAGTGTCAACACGAGGAGGAGGAGGAGGAATGGGTGCAACTGGGGGTGGAGGAACATCTGCTGGGCCTGCAGTGGTGGCCCTAGCCTCCAAATATCTCCTAAACCACCCTGGAATTGTCACACCTTCTGGGAGACTAAGATCTTCAGCCATGCTGAAACGAAAAAGGAAAGATTCAAAATGGAGAATTCGAAAGATAAAGATAAGGATATGGCTATTTGGGATTATGTTTTTCATAAAAATTTTCTCTAAATAACATGTTTTTGAAAGCACTTCTTCCAAAAATACTTTAGAAAAATATTTTTCTAAAAATTTTATCTGTTCTGGTAACCTTATGCTCTGATACCACGTGTAACACCCCACGTCCATTAATGTCACTCACAAAGGGAATGCATTAACTTCTATGGAGGTTTTAGGTGAATATAGAACAGTAAAATTTCAACAAGACAGATATAAAATAGTACTTGGAAATTTAAAAACTTTATTTCAATCGCAGCAGAAGTCAAAACATGTTTGATTACATCATAACACCATAATCAAAGTCAAGTACAATATCTATCTTGATAAAACAAGTACATAATCCCATTACATAAATAGCCATTAAAAAGAAAGATAACAAGCTGGACTTTACTTCAGCAGTCCAAGCTTTCCAAGAGATAAGCAATCCAATCAGACTCCACTGGAACTTGGCCCAACCTGAGGACCTGAAGGGAGAAAAGGATGAAAAAGAGGGGGGGTCAGACATAAAGTCTGGCGAGTATGATAATTCTACAATACTATTATCAAAATAACTGGACTAAGGCATAAGCTGGAAAACAAGGAAATGTCTATGAAAGAGCAGATTATGGACATAGACAATCGCTAAAGGAAACATTATAGGCGCTCCTAAATACTAAGGATAAACACTATACTGCACCACACCAGTCACCCTAAAGATTGATCCCACTTAGCTTCACTTAGAAACATTCTTAATGGCTTTACGTACTCCTAGCTGACTACATAGGTGCCACCTGCCCCTATCTCCACTAGGTGTACCCCACTTTCTATTTTTCGATCGGCTCCCTACTCGTAGATACCCGTGCTGGCCCCACAGTGGGGTGTATCATTCCCCTAAAGTGGCAACCCGATATAACGGAGATGCACGACTTATACTTACACGATGCAACAATGTCTTACCTACCAGCCCGGGTCCACACACGCATATGAAACCCGTTGGACTTGCGTTGCCACCGCTCCCTGTTTTGGCCTCTTATAGTCAAACCCAGTATGCGTGTCCCGTCCTCGACTTGGGTCGAGCCCACAAAGATACGTTTTGGGATACTGGTTGAAATGGGCCCCCGTTATCTCCCACAAGCATTCCACCTAAGCTTGTCCCCTTAGTCAATCCCACTTAACCCACTATTCATGTTCGTTACATGTGTGTTTGGTTAAGTCTAATCGTATTTCAAATGCCTCTAAAGGCAACCACTAGATTCCTCATGCCACCCAAGGAACCTACTTAACCCCCATGTCCCACCTTACATGATTATCTGGTTAAGTATTTCTTAATTTATTAAGGCCATAACCTCATAAAGACCTCTCACATTAGACTGGCATTTATGGCAACTGGATTTGCCGGGCGGGTCCGGGCAGTCTTACACCATAAAAGAGTCTAACCTCGTGTCTTTACAACTGTTATGCTTTAGTTTGGGCCTAGGACCTCTCACATTGGGCCGACATTTGTGACTACTGGATTTGCCGGGCGGGTCCAGGCAGGTTTACGTCACAAACGGGTCCAACCTCGTGTCCTAAGCATTGATTATTATTAATAATCCACTTTCCCCAATTTTAATAATTCCCTATTTGAATTATTAATTAATTCCAAATTTAGCAATGTCCATAATTGACTTAATTATGGACATCCATTTAAGGCATGCAAAATCATATCAATTGCACCCCAATTTATTAATTTCCTAATATTACCCCTACCCCACGTTTGAACGTTTATTCGCAAAATGTATGCTAGACCCGATTAGTCTAACTCATAGAATAAAAGAAAATATTCACAACAACAACATATATATGTGACTAAATGAATACTAACAAGGGGTGAAGCTTGCATATATCAAAATTACAACTTGCATAAGGTTATACATGTCATGGGTCTAAGGGTGTCAACTTATTCATAATTCACATAATATGATTTTGATCAAGTTCCATAAACTTGTATTGGACATGTGTGAATCAACATCATTAACAATATGGTTTTATATGGGTACACCTAACTCAATAGGCAAATTCCCAAAAATCAAAATTCATTTAATCATAGATTCATGTATATGGGTACACCTAACTTAATAGGCAAATTCCCATATTCAAGATCTATTTTAAAAAAAATATAAACTTTAAACATGATCCAATTCACATAAATAATAACATCATGATTTTACAACTTGCATGATTGAACACAACTTAACATGACATCATTATCATATAACATAAGTATTTCAACATATATGATAATATGAGATCTACAACATATGTAAGATTTACAACATAGCATATCATGATTTACAACATGGCATAACATGGTTTATAACATAGCATAGCATGATTAATCACATATGACATAGCATAGGATTATTTACAACATAATCACTACAACATAACAATATATATATGATAACATAATAGCATAAGAGATCCACAACAAAATTTACAAATACATAACAATTCATATCACTTTCTTGTGATCCAATTCATAACTTAATCGAATTATTTTATAATAACATTGTGAGAATCAGCATACTCACAATTTTAAAGAAGAGAAATAGAGAGAGAGCTTTTGATTTGATTTGAGTAGATTTAGTTTGTAGATTAGGCCTTCTTCTTCTTTAGTTTGTGACGGCTATACTGAACTCCATGGCAACGGCATGTCGGTAGCTCTCCGATTTTTCAAGTGATTTAGGGTTAGAGTCTACCCACTTATTTATAGATGTTAGGATTCATTTAGGCCATTAGATTTAACCTAGAAATAACCGCAGCCATTCAGACCAGATGGGGTTTATCTTATTGACTCAGCAATGAGTCAGAAGTGACTCAGCAAACACTCAGCAAATTAATAAACTTCTATTCATGTTTACATTAACTGCCCATATATATATAAATATATATATACACACGCACCTATTCATGAATTCAAATTAATCCATAATTAACTTATGACCATTTCTACACATTAATTTTCCAATTAATGTCTTAATTCCATTTTTCGCCATTTAAGGCAATTCACATATCTCAAAGTTGTTATATGCCTTTTTAAGGCTATTTCGTGCAAATTCTCAATATTAATTCTTTTAATTTGTGAATATTAGTATTAACTGATTTACGGGGTGTTACATTTAACTCAACCGTCAAATATACACTTAAGGACAATATAGCGAGTCTCACCAAAATAGGGTGATGCTAGTACAATCGAAAACATTATTAGTCAGAATACCCGATTTAGCTGAAATGGTGTAACTCGGGGGGACATTATTGTAAATTCCAAAGGAATGAAACATTGAAAGCTGGAAAGATAAAAACATCGTGCGGCTAAAGGAAGTTCCGCAAAATATGACAAACTTGTTTTCGAGTTTATTAGCATTTTCGCACCAAATATAGACCTCAAATATTATACACAAAAAGGGTTCAATACAAAGTAACTTTTTCTTAATTTGAAAAACGGATAATAGGATTCAATAGATGGAATATTACGAAATTAAATACATTCATAGAAGTATTCACAATCTTATAATTTACTCCATAGACTTTAGAAAATTAAGGAACACCGATTATGTATAACGATGAAATGTGATAGAAGTAGACACGAAGGTTATCCTTCGTTGCTATGATACATGCACTATTCTAGTTATGTTTTAGTGTTTAACACACTTTTCTTTTTTTGAAATTTGCTCTGGTACCATATGGTAACGCCCCACCCCGAGACTCGCACTAATAATGTCATCTGCTAGTACGGAGAATAGGTCTGGTTGGGAGCGACCACCTGTAAGTTTTACATTAAACGAGTATCAAATACATCGATTAGGTATATGAATTTTTTCCCCTCTTTTACCTTAAGTGGATTTGATGTACCCAACATCTAATATAAAACTACGATGGCTAAGTATCTTATTCAGAATAGAGCATAAGCATAGACACATGTAATTGATAATGGAATACACACACACATACATACACACAGAAAACATACATACATACACATGCACAAAAACATCGGAATATAGCAAATATATGTGCTACACACAAAAATGGTTTTATACAAACCAAATACAAATACACATGTCCCAATAAATAAATGTACACAAGACACGAATACATGAAAACACAACTTGCGTACTAGCTTCAATTAAGGTGCTCCAAGATAAAAGCAGAGCAATGGATCTACGACAATCTAATAACCTACGATAACTCAGTCTAACCCGAGTATAAAATACACGGGTCAGTCTAGCTTAAACAATCAGTTAGAATATGATAACCAAAGGTAATAACTCATAAGAGATAATTCTTCATAATAAGTAGGAATACAATAAATATACAAAACATGTTACGCATGAGATAGGTTCATTATCTCATAATAAAGGTTTTCATGTAAAACAACATTTACACAACACATTTATTTCCATCGACTAAGTGACCAAAGCCTAATGCTAAGATAGCATAAGGGATCTTTAATCAAATTGAACTAACGATAGTAATCCAAACGCACAATATGTTGAATTTAATTAGGAGTTTACCATACGGTAAGGTAATAACCATGCAATACATTATCAAATAGCGCAACAGATACATATCAAACTCAATATTCACAAGACAGTGAAAACATCATAAATTATCATAAAATTCTAGAAATCAAAGATACTTGAAATCTAGAAAATGTAATACCACATAGTCATCATATAACACAGTCTCGGATATTCATAAAACATCAAACCATATATTTTGGATAGAAAAAGGTGAGACTTAGTTACACTTGCACGTGCTCCACACAGTCGGCCGAAGCCAACCAGTATTATCCGCACAGTTTTGATACCCCACACTGTTACTACATATAAGTATATAGATATATCTAGTTTATAAGCCTTACACACTTTCCATATCCATGTAGACCCCAAATCAACATAAGATAGACTCGTAGGTCTACCATAAATGGCTTACTTGGCCTGATGCTGGTTAATATTTGAACCAACTTCCCAATAGTAACTCAGATAGTTATAACGATACGCCCTACTGTACGTTCACACTTATCGGGTTACTACTGGACAACCAGTTCCACAAAATAGTTTCAATCGAACAAGGCAGAAGTTCATCGATATAGTGTACCTTCGTGTCCCATGACATGAGGTTTATTATATCATTTAACTTGCTTTCTCATTCTCTCAAAGGGTGCAAATTCATGTAATTTTATGGAAAAATACTTATTCAAAAAAACAAGTTTAAAAAGCTATTCTCGAAAACACTATTAAATTTGATTATAATAAAATCTCTTTATAAACACCATATATAGCTTTGAAATAAAAATAGTTTTATAAATCTATTTTGAGAAATATTTATCTTTAAATGATAGATTAATATATCAAAAATTCTTTTAAGATGATTTTTAATGATGTGCACTTATGCAAGCAAACTCAAGAATAGTTCAAGAAATTAACACATAAAGAATCTCAGTAAAACTCATTAATTTGATGTCCGGATCGATGTTACTATTGGCTTAACGTTTTAAAATCAAGCCTATCTAAACATCACTAAAATATTGCTTCAAATTATCACATAATCACCTAAAAGCAAGAATTAAACCAAGATTTAGTACAGGGATACAACATGACCAAGCACTAAATATTATAGTGCCTAGGTTGACCCATACTCCTAGTCAGGTCGACCTGCAATGGTCTTGGGTCGACCTGATATACGTAATTTTCCAGCCAAGGGAAAACTTACTCATGCCCAACTTTCAACCACGGTCCGATGAAGCTACTAGGTGAATTCAATCACACTTTTCAGCACGCACAAAGTAGGATACTCAAGCTAGAATCCAAAACCAAACTGACATGATTTTGATACAAGGTAAGAGAAAAAGGGCCTTGTAAAAATGGACTCACACCATGTTACAACTGCAAACTTGAAACTGAAGGCAAATGTTTATAGACATGGGAAATCAACACAGAGAACAACAAAATTATATATAAACCAAACAAGCAGATTGTGTGAGTTTGCACTCACCTTTATTGGTTTAGAAAGGATTTGAAGCCAATTAATTTGCCAAAATGCTAACTTCAACTTTCAAGAGGCTGCAATTTGATAAATACTACATGTAAATCCCTAAAAATTTTATTGCAATTTCCAATTCTAGAGATTGATGAATGGATCATATGAATAAAGTTGGATTCTTATTACAATTTTCTTACTCTCTTTCGCTTTTTGTCTATGATTTATAGAATGGTTTAGATTTAGGAATTTAAAGAGAGAAGTGATCATTCTTTATTTTCTTACGTTGTTGCTCTAAGAGGAAGAATAATATGAAGAAAAACTACACTCCTTTTTTCCCTTCTCCGTTTGCATAAATTTCAAGCCAGGTTTGGGCTTTGCCTAGTTGGCATACGTATGCTTAATTTAATCTAATTAAGCTATTATTTAATAAAACACAAGTTTTTATTATTCCAAATCAATTTTTAACGCCATTATTTGCTAATACCTCGCCCTTTACACATTTCAACTTTAATAAAATTGCTACAACACATTAAAATATCAATCTAAATATTTTAAACACAAATTCTATTACGAACCTACAAAATTTTACATTTTATTAAAAACGCTTTCATATTCTATTTGGTTAAGACTTCTATTTTCAACAACGTAATTAACACAGTTTCATAGCTTTAGACAAAAATAAATTGACAATTGATCCATAATATTTTTATCGTTTGAATATTGAATTTCAGTTGATATATACATGTTTTATTTTCAGTTGCATCTCAAATAAATTTAAAGTACTCTTATAACACCAAAATTCACCGTTAACTATTATTTAAAACTATTTCACTCTTAACTTAACAAAATATTGCGTAATCATTAAATAAACTTATCTAACTAATCTCAAACATTGTTTTTTTATTATAGACACAACTTTCCATTTCACATCTCCAATTATTCAAAGCTTTATACTTTCACGCAAAATTACCCAAAACACTTAATATTTCATTTTAAATAACTAATTGTCACATTAAAAATATGTTACATTTAAATATTGATTTCTAATCAATATTCATATTCTTAATATTCACATTGAAAACCAAATTTATTGTTTAGTAATAATTTACAAAATTACTGCTTTTGATAAAAAAACTTCAAACGCATTCGATAAAATCTTCAATTTCATTTCCTTTATATATTTAAATTTATTCAATAAACATAAGGTGAATTTAATCTTCTTATCTCAATATTTAAAACAAATTTATATTTAATTCTACAAAACTACTCAGAAAACCTCCAAATCCTTTATTTATACAACTTATTGATTATACGAATTCGTCCTGTGAATCCATATTTCCTTTCATAGAATACAAGATCTTATAAAAATTGTTTATCCTGCTACCCAAAACAGAAATTGCTACAAAATGCTCAAAAACAAAAAAAAACAAAGATAAAATGAAAGAGAAGGAAAATTCAACCTTGATAAAGGTAGCAATGAAGAGATAGATTTTAGCAAAAAATTGATTACAACGACTTACATGGATAAAGACAAAATCAAATATTAATGCTTATGCAGACGCTTGTTTTCATATATGTAATTAAAAGAAAGTGTTTATTGATTATAAAGAACAAAGTGATAAGGTAGAATATGCTAATTGTGGAGATTCGCATGTTAAAGGCATAAGTTCAGACCAACCGGTTAAGTTGAAGAAGTACGATAGAAGAATTGTGAAGCTAAAGAAAGATTGACACATTCCATACATTAAGAAGAATTATGTTTCAATGAGATAGTTAAAAAAACGCAACAACATTTCAACTTAAGTTGGAATCAAAAGAGTTTGGAGGAATAGTTGGGGGATTCCACGTGCAAAACAAGAAAATAGTAACATAAACAAAATGCTTGAAAACCTCTGTAATATAATCAACAATTCTAATTTATCAATGGTATGCGTGCTGATTAAGTTTCCTTTTTTTTGAACAAAGGTGGAGGATGTGAAGAATACTATGTCGAGATTGTGTGTTAAATATATGAAGCATGATATCTGTTTTATATATTAGTTAATTGATTATCTAATTAATTAACTATGGAATGTATCAGGTTTGATTAGGCAAAGATATTTATGTAATACCTTCAATTAAATATAAATAAATGTATGGTCATATATATATATATATATATATATATACATATATACATATATATGTATATATAGGGTTCCAAGACACCCTTGTTTTGTAGCACCCCTACTCATTAGTGATGAGCTACACTAATCTAAATCCAACAAAAATTTGTAGATGTTCAATCCACATATATTTATTGGATTAAAAATCATATGTGGGCACATGTGTGTAGTTGTATGTTATATTATAAAGGTATAAACAATAAGAGGTATTTACAATTTGATGAGGGGCCAAATTGTAAATATTACATAACTGTTTTTTGTTCGTTAATAAAACGGTTTGGTCCCCGAGAAACAGTATGTTCTTTTGTTTCTTTTTCCCCATCAGTGAGAAACTATTCAGAGATAAAGGAGATACTTTATTCTTGGAAGATCTAACCCTTATTCAATAAACTCCATGGATTCTAGTATGCTTTCTCTAATCTCTGTTTGTTTACGGTTTTGATTTCTCTCGAATTTATTAGGGCTAGGGCTGAATTGAAATTCTCCAACAATTTGTATTACAGCAACCCTAAATTAATTCTTGAGGATTTATGAATTTGTGTGATAACTTAAAGAATTAGTGATAAAGTTTGAAATTGCATTTCATGTTTTCCAATCTTCTGCCGATTGATATGTAATATATATGATTTGTTTTTGGGAATCGAGTGTTTCTCTGTCATCATGTGAATGGTAAATTTCGTTTTCACGCTGCAAATTATATAATACCATAGTCTTGTATCATGGATTCTGACATGACAAAGTTGCGTGTTAAAATAATAAAGTTGGATTGTCAGGTTCATCAAATAATTAGAAGTTGGGAACAATATACATGGATGCCGTGGACAAAATAAATCAAAGTGCAGTAGTCATTTAATAGTGCCATGGTGCAATAAACAATTCCTTTTTCATAATATCATCTTTTCCACTTAGCATGTCCAAATTGAGTCTGAAAGAATGTTTCATAGTTCATTAATAATCTACCTGGGCATGCTATCATCTGGGGTAGTCTAGTATTGATTATCTAAGTGCAAGTATCATATCATCAGTACATTATTATCAGCATAACATTGTGTATTCATAGACTTGAATAAGGGGAGATTCATAAGATGTATGGTGACATCACCCAGTTATATTCAGTAGCAACGTCTCATTTAGTGCTCATCTCATTCTTGCATTTATGCCATTAAGTACAAATTTTTGATGTTACTGAATAATTTGTGCAACTTATTCATAAAATGAATCTACACATAAATTTTCTTAAATTATTCAAGTTGAATTTTCACTGACTATTTAAGTCTAATTATGCATGTCATTATGCTGCAATAAACTTTTCTTTTATTGTTATGGATTCAGCTATGAATCCTGAATCCAATATGAAAGCATCCTTACTTATTTAAAAAAAAGGTTATTAATCACTAATGACAATATGTAGTATAAAGCCACAAATTTAAATACATAAAGTTATGATCCTATAAGGTAACTATTGATTAAATACAGTATGTGACATTTTAAGGATAAAATATATTGTATTTAAATTTGTATGTATTCAAATATGGTTTATGTGGAAATTTGATATTTCAAATAGATTTATCGAAACAAAATATCACCAAAGTGATCATTTTTGTGTAGATTAAGTTAATTTAATATCAAAATAGTTGTGTGTATGTAGTTCATGCATTTATTAATGAACCCAAAGGTGAATTAATATTTGGCCGAATTACATGCATACTTGTGGTTATAAATGTGTGACAATTATAAAGTATTTTGTGTAAGCAATATGACAATCCAAAGGTTGCATATTATTTGACATAATTTATTGTCAACGTTTGATTGCTACGACAAGATTACCGCTTAAGTTAACATTACTGTACAAAGGCTTGATATTAATGATGTGTTTGGTATCTTGAGATGGGATTAACCATTATTTGAATTTACTATTTTATATTGATTATGCTATTGCTACTGTATCTGCTAAACTTAATTCAATACCGATCCTTAATGGTAATAACTTTATGGACGGGAAGGAGAATATATTAATTGTTCTTGGCTGCATGGATCTTGACCTTGCATTAAGGATGGATTGCCCTGTTTCTCTTACAGATGCTTGTACCTCTGAAGAAAGGAGAATTTTTGAGAAATGAGACCATTCAAATCGCATGAGTCTTATGATCATCAAACGCAGTATACCTAAGGCTTTTATAGGTGTGGTATCCGAAGAGATCACTGTTGCCACAACTTTCCTTATTGAAATTGAGAAATGGTTTGCAAAAAGCGATAAGGCGAACAAGTATTTTTTTAAAAGAAACTTATTTCCATGAAGTTCAAGGGCAAGGAAAACATAAAGGAGTATATTATGGAAATATCTCACCTTGCTTCTAAATTGAAGGCACTAAAGCTTGAGCTTTCGGATGACTTTCCAGTGCATTGAGTACTTATCTATCTTCCACCACAATTCAGTCAATTCAAGGTCAGTTATAACTGTCTGAAAGAGAGAGTGCAGAGTGGACAGATTTCTATAAAGCATATTGGAACAAACTTCATGATAGCAGATCTGCACGCAAAAGGTTTACCACCCAAGGTCCTTCATGAGCATACTTCTCATATGGGTGTTACACTGTTAGAGGATATCATGGTTTAGTGGGAGTTTGTATGTTATATGCTTTATTTTTACCTTAAGACATTTATGTATTTGGTTTTCTGATTAGAAGTAAAGTATTCACTTTATTCACTCTACTTATTATTTTGATTCTGACCTCACTTAAGTTTAAGGAGGACCAACTGAAATATATACGTGTTTGTTTCACATTACATGTGATTTTCATGCTACATATTCAGGATTGATCTATGTCATTTAACTATATATATGCAAGTGACCATTGATGGGTTTAGTCATGATTAATATGGAAAAAACCATTATGATCCTATATAAATATGGCGGATGGACGAGATTGTTAAAGATTACCTTTATTAAATACCAAAATTTTGAGCTTATAAAGTTGTACAGTTATAAGGAAATATATGTTGCCCAAGTAGGAGATTGTTGGATTAAAAATCATATGTGGGCACGTATGTGTAATTGTATGTTATATTATAAAGGTATAAACAATAAGAGGTATTTACAATTTGATGAGGGGCCAAATTGTAAATATTACATAACTGTTTTTTGTTCGTTAATAAAAACGGTTTGGTCCCCGAGAAACAGTACGTTCTTTTGTTTCTTTCTTCCCTATCATTGAGAAATTATTCAGAGAGAAAGGAGATACTGTCTTCTTGGGAGATCTAACCCTTATTCAATAAACTCTATGGATTCTGGTACGCTTCCGGTAATCTCTGTTTGTTTATGGTTTTGATTTCTCTCGAACTGATTAGAGTTAGGGCTGAATTGAACTTCTCCAACAATTGGTATCAGAGCAACCCTAAATTAATTCTTGATGATTTATGAATCTGTGTGATAATTTAAAGAATTAATGATAAAGTTTGAAATTGCATTTCATGTTTTCCAACCTTCTATCGATTGATATGTAATATATGAGAATTTACTGACTGATTTGTTTTTGGGAATTGAGTGTTTATCTGTTATCGTGTGAATGGTAAATTCCGTTTTCAAACTGCAAATTATATAATACCAGAGTCTTGTATTATGGATTCTGACATGACAAAGTTGTGTGTTAAAACAATAAAATTGGATTGTCTGGTTCATATGATTGAAATATTGCATGTTCAATATTCTCTACTGCTGAATTTGTTGATGACGATAGTAATGCTAAAGAAGAACCAAGTATTGAAGCCAAAAAAGATATGATTTATTAGATGCTGCGAAGAAACTGTTGGAGAATGGAGTTTTGATGACAGCAACCTTATTTCAATTATCATTGATTATAAAATATATACTAACACTTTTTGTATGGAATATATATATATATATATGCAGGAATTATAATACAGGTAATATTACTGAAGACTGTACAGTTTTAAAGATGATAGAGATTCAAAGATCAAAGAAATTTCAAGACTCATGAGTATTCAAGATTTCAAGAGTTCAAGATTAATATAGTTATGGAGTCTAGATTATGTAAGACTCTAAATAGCACTACAAATTCAAATTCAAATTCAAATTCTGATTTTCAAATTATATTTTCTATTCTTAATTCTCTTTAGTTTATTTTCTATCTTTTTCATTTTTTTTTCTTTCTTATTTATCTTTGGTTTTTGTAGCGACCCGAGAAATTCGATACTTGAATCTCGACACTAACACATCCCGTGTGCAAACTCAAGTACCGAAAACGCCAGAAGGCTAGAAGAAAGAATTAGAGGGTGAGATAAGAAAGAAAGAAATATTAGAATAGAAGAAGAAGAATAATAACAACGCAACACCATCATAGTCTCACATCGCAGCGGAACAAAATATAATATATAGATAACTTTATAGAGTGCTTTGAAATGAAAACTTACAATCATCAGAGTACATCAATACACCTGGACAGTTATAATAATCTGTCCTCACATACATTACACAACGGACTAATATTAGATAATATCATACGTCTGAACACCTTTAGCTCGTCTTTGGGCTTCACAGCATCCGATAACCTAAACCTGTACACCCCGGTCTAACCCGAGCATTTCAAATACCGGGTCAGTCTGGTGAACCAGAGTGAGAAAACTCGCACAGTATTAAGGGTATCACACAACCTGATTTTAAAGTTAAAATCTTTCAAAGAAAAGGATAATTGCAAGACCAAATCCACACATAAACACAGACGGTTTTTACGATAACCCAAAACATTTTTGAAATCAATATCTTTTCTGATATTATAATAATGTCCAAATACAAGTAAATATCAATCTAGTGGAACGCTTGCATCTCACGCTCCACATATATAGTATACAAACAAAACTACGGGCGCTTATTGGAGATTGGATTCCGACTATGACAAGGTATGGGACCACCTGCCGATAGTGTATCTCTAGAGGCGAATACACTGGGTTCAATAAGAACGTCTTGCAACCCGGCCCACACATGACCGACCACTCATTTCGCTTGAGTGTATCGAATGTATATCACCAACGGTGGTAGCTAGCCATCGTTTCCCGAAAAGGGACAACATCGATAGATTAAAGAATGAAATGGATTTTCTCTAGATAGGTGATTATACACCCTAATGGGAGCGACCCACAGAGCCATGCTGCCTGCCCGATTTTTGTCATTCCCCGGTTGATGAGGCTTGAGGTTATAATCGACATTTGGAACATCTGGCCACTGTTCACATCGTCCATACACGTCATCCAGGAACAGGATGAATCGAAGGCATCCTCCTACCGCATCCTAGGAATCACCCTATAGAACAGTTTCGAGAAGTCCTTGCAATCCGTAGATTTCAATCCTGACAGAATCATTGTCAAAATATCTCTAGGGATCAGCTAGAGTAATCCAACAATAGTCCTTCCATTCATGAAGATTTATGGTCTTCACTTGCTCCATCTCGATCAGCATCGGATATCTTCTTCGTTTACATTTCTGTTGGTCGGAATGGTTTTCGAATATAAATCCGATACCGGTCTTTCCATAACAATAGCGCATTGGGTTTGATCTTGATAGTCGGTTATTTAACTATCAAAATAAACAACCATAAAAATAAAACAGATCAAATCGGTTTTTCATACAACATCACTTGGCCATTTAAAATATATATCAGTTTTGATACATTAATATCCACAAATCATTTTATTAATATACTTGAAAAAAATATCTTAAAACCATATCTTAAATATCATTCAAACGTTTGCTACTTATTATATATCATTTGGAAAATCGATTCAACTTATCATCGTAAACTATCTTTACGATATCTCTCTTGGTTTCGTTATTTTAATACCATAATCGTCACTTCCCTTTTGGAATAAACTCAATCCAAACCTTGTCTTCTTATATTTAGAATATCGTTATATTTTCGCAAACCTCTTTTATTTCTTTATTATGAAAATACCATTCCAAATTTCAAGCCCCTTTCCATTTTTTTTATCTTTGGAATCCAAACTTTTCAAATACCGCTACACTATTATTTCTCAAAATAAGTTACTCTTAACATCGCCACTATTACAACTAATATCATCCTTCGATAATTCTGAAGTCGCTCAAGTTGGGGTATTTAATTACCTCTCAGACCTTGATCAACAACTTTTTTATCTTAAGATAAATATTAATTGAAATAAAAAACTCGATATCAATTCCCGAATCAAAACGAGTCTCATTTTAGTTGTCTCTTGATGAAACATCATCTCTTATTTAATATAGCGAGTTTATATCACACCATTATAACTCAATTTGCCTAACTGTTTTAACTCAAACTTGGGTTTCCATTTTCGTTTCCATTCATATGTCATTGCTAATAATTCGTTCCGATATTATTCAATCAATCTTGGGTTTTATAACTCCGTTCATCTTTGATCCAATTTGATAGAATTTCAAACAAGAATTCACTTTAAAACTTTAATATAACTTAAGTTATATTATTATTATCATTATTTTCTTTAAAATATCATTTTAAAATAAACAGGCCTTATCGTTTCATAAACTTCCATTTCTCCCTTTAATCTCTAATATCTCCCCTTTGATTGTTAAATAAATGTTAATCAAATATCAACATTTATAAAAATGTTTACTTCACTATTAAATATTTACATTAAATAAATAAATTTAATGAATCCACTTTTGTTACCACAGTTGATTCACTCAACTCTAAACATGATTATCTCTTTAATCAAATCTCGATTCATCTTCCTATTTAAATTCAATTAATTTAAATAATCCCATTTGATTATTAAAATAATACTCAGTTCAATATAATCTACTTTTAATTGTTCCATAAAACGATTTATCTCACATACTAGTCGTCGTATTAATTCTTGCTTACTTTTGTACCATTCTTATTAATATAAGAATTTATGTTGTAAATCATTTAATAATTAAGAAGAACCACGTGCTTTGCGCACGGTATACTTTGATATAAACATAATGATTGGTGGTTAAAATAAATAATATATATGTGATTGTTTTCATTTCCTTTTTATAAACTTTATTAAAATAATATATTTAAAAATCTATATTCATTTATAAGATAGATTTCATAACTTTATTTCTACCGATTCACCTGGCGGTAAATCAATCTTTATAAAACAGTTTGCATTTTTGGCCATCTGCTATAAATTCTTTAACCAATATCACTCATTAGTTAATAACAAATAAACGTTGAATTCATATTCAACGATCATTCATCAAATCAATAATCCAATCATATGGGTTAAACAGTTCATGTAATGATCATATGCAAATAAATAATCAATTCAACTGACAGTGGTCAACCAATAATAATAGTTCAAGCTTCAAGTTTAATTTAAATACATTTATATCATTATAAACGTAACCAACAAGGTAAGTTACCTTGTTTGGAAATCATCGTTAAAAATAACAATGTCATTTCATTTAAATTAAACAATGTTTAATTTAAATACTCGATATAACAATGTTTAACGACACCCAAACAATCATCAAATCAACCAACCATAAGCAAACAAGGCATACAAATAATAAACCCGACTTATAATAATTATAAGTGGGAGAACTGAGTGATTTGAACTCACCTTGATCTCCATTTTTCGTTAAAACAGTTTGTTTCGGTTGCTTTCAACTTCGCCCAATCCGGCTTCAAAATGTTATGCTCGTTGGTATGATTCCAATGCCTCCTTATTTCGTCTGATTCTGTCAACATATGAGAACGTTATACAACGTTCGCGTTACGAATTTAAATAAGTTAAACTTTAATTATTATTTATTTATTTTGCACTAATTAGATTGTACGTTAATTATATATACTAGACATGTGAAACTTTCCTCACTATCTCTTTTCAATTTCTCCACCTGTTCTATTTGAACCCGTGTATTAAAAGCATGTCTATATTATATGAAGTCCGACCTCTTGCATAAATGACTAGGCATGTTGAGTTTTTAATTAGGCATATAATTAAGATTAGGCACCCAAAAAAAATAAACTGGTACTTTGAATAATCTTTCACCTGGCAAACAAGCCGTGCCGCACTATCCCACTTTGTTCCCCACCTTGCTACCTTTTTCCGTCCAAATTTGCCAACGTCAGCCCTTTTCTTTGCTCTCACCAAACACTTTCCCACCAAATGTTGTTTCGTTTGTTTCTTCTTCTTCTTTTTTTTCTTTTTTTTATTAAACCGAAAGCCCAAAAGGCCCAGTACCCTAAACCATTCAGCCCGCGGTTTCCTTTCTTTCCCCACTTTATTTCTGTTCAAAGAAGACATGCGGATTGCCATGCCAGTATACCACCGCTTATTACTCCATTGCCATCCGTACACACTCCGACCAAATCTCCGTCATGAGACCAACCACCATGTCCACTGGTGATCATCCACTCTGGCTGTAATAACCCGGAAATGCGAGCCAGTTTAAAAATTTTATTTTGGCAATTTTAGCGAATTTTGAATATTTAAAATAGATTATTTTAAATAAAAACGACGAGAAATTTAATTTGAATAGAATTTGAACGTATATATTTACATACGTCGTCGTTAGGATATTAATAATTATTTATAATTATAAAAGGAATTGAAAATGGCACGGTAGTTCGATAATTCGATTTCAAAATTCAAATGAATGTACCGGGTGCAAAATAAACCGGATTTTAGCAAAACCAAAAATAATAGAATCTAATTTTGAATATCTATACAACGAATCCGAAAAATCAAAATTTCATTGCGGGGATCAAAAGATATGTCCAGTTGAAATTTCAGAATAGTCGCTATGGAATTCAGGCCCTTAAAAATGGGAATTTTGCAAACGACCTCGGAATTCGACGAAACCACTTTTGTTGGATCCGTGATGTCAAGTTATTACTAGATTCCAAATTTCATAATTTTTTGAATCAATATGTGAGCGTGGCAAAGGGAAAACGTGTTTGACCAGTTTTAGTTGATTTTAATCGACTGGAAAATGGCCATTTTTCTAACGGTCTCAGAATTCGATGAAATTAGTTCTGTTAGGACCGGATCGTCAATACAAAGCTAGAAATAATTTTTCTGGAATTTTTCGGGTCCTTATATGGTCCCGGCAAATTGAAATGTACGTTAAAATCAAATTTGAAAGTTATATTAATTTATATTTTAAATTTGACGAAAAGTGATCGTAACGACCGAATTGGCTTACGGGACATATCCCATTGTGTTCGGAATGAGGGTAGTTAGCTAGGAACGACAGGCGGTGGGTTTGATTTCGAGTTGGAAACAAAAAGTTGCTTTTTGGATTAGAAATTAATAAAATATATAAATATACATAACCCAACCCTTCCCTTCTCTCTTCATTCCAGTCAAAGGGAAAAAAAAACCCAAAACCCGTCGTTAGCCAACCCCCCCCTCTCGTCGACGATCTGCCTCGCGCCTCCACCCCACCACCGCAGCGCCTCCTCATCATCCTCCACCCTCCTCGTCGCGTCAAAGCCCCTCCAATCGAAGACTCCGGCCTCCAAGGCCCCACGACGCAAAGCCGCCGCCCTCACCCCGCGCTAGCTCCTCCCAACGACACCGGCTGCCGTCCCTCCGGCCTTCTCAGCGCCGCCTCTTCTCTCTCCTCCTCCAGATGGAAACCACGCACCCCACACAAGCCCCAAACACCCCCCTAAAACTCCACCGCAGCCATCACCTGACCACCGCACCACTGTAGAGCGCCGCCACCCCTTTTTCCGACCTCCTCGACACCGGTACCGCCCACTGCAACGCCCAGCACCCCCGCCTCCCATCGAACACCGATCCAAAACCCTAAATTCGGTGAGTTTTCTTTTCGATTTTCATTCCTTAAAGCTCGGATTTTTAGGATAGTAAAGTTGCGATCTTTACGAGATTTTTTGATAACAAAAGGTCGGATTTTTAGATAACGAAAGAAGTGATTTTTAACGTGTAAAAGAAGTGATTTTTAACGTGTAAAAGAAGTGATTTTTAATGTGTAAAAGGAATGATTTTTACTCGTTTGAATAGCAAATTTAGCGGAGATTTTTATTATAAAAAGTTGATTTTTATCTATAATACATTAGCATGAAGATGTAATATTTATACGAACGGGGTTGATAGAAAAAATTGAATTTTTATATATGTATAATAAAAATATGATTTTTAATTTTGAAGAGTTATGATTTTTAAATATAAAGACATTTGATTTTTATATATAACAAAGTGAAATAAAAACCCGATCTTTACATGAATGGTTTTGAAACAAAAAGATTTGATTTTAATTGTTTATAGCTAAGATTTTTATAGTAAAAAAGATATAATCTTTTTTTTTTACATTAAAAAAGATTCGACCTTTATATAGTAACGGATTTTTATATATATAGCGAAATAAAAATCTGATTTTTATTCATATAGCGTTGGAATAAGAATGTGATTTTATATATGTAGTGACTACGGGCAGTGAAATTGGCAAAAAGGCGAGCACGACGAAGATTTCTACATAAGAAGAGTCGTGGCGTTTGGTTTAGCTAGTCGGTGAGAACTTCTCACTTTAACTTTTCTTTTCTAGTTATATATATACTAGGATGAAGACGGTGTTTAGTAGCACCTGACACCATCGTCCACAGACCATGGACTTGTTTGTTTGGTTGTGTAGTTGGTTAGATTATTTGATTTGAATTTGATTGTTTGGTGAAATGGAATGGATTTGATTGATATGTGTATGGCGTGGGCCATTATTAGATCGGGGATAAGGCTAGGCCTTGTCCCATTTCTAGTATCGTGCCGTTATGCCGTCGAAATTTTCTAAAATAAGTTAGAAAAATAAAAATATCATTTTTATTTTGTAAATGAACTGAATAGAAATTCATGTGTTAAAATAAAATATTTTATCGTTAAAAATATAATTTTTGACGTGAATGTGAATAAATAAATATTCATTTACAAACCGGACGGTTTGTTTATGTACACCTATTTGAAGGACATCGATTGGGACGATAAATTTTACACATCGCCCAACTGCACAAATAAAATCTGTGTTTGATTGTTTGAAACACCACACGGGTATTGGGATAAAATACGGCATACACAAATCCCAATAATTAGTTGTATGTCGTTCGATGGATCGACAGGCTGTTATAAGCGTTAGATATCTATATTTGATGCTTATACAGTGTAGTGCTCTTTGGATGATGGTTGATTATTTATCGTTGCTATTATATACATGTGTTGTATGGAATCCATATAATTTACCTTATATGGTAATTGATTGGCCTCATTCCAATTTAGAAAATAAAGAATATTATAAAATAAAGGTTCATGTGTTGACAGTACTCATCCGTTGAGATTAGTCATGTGTTGAACGAAATATTTTAACAATAAAATTTACATCTTTGTTATGTATAAAATTAGAAACTAACTTCTCTATAAAATAAAGGTTCACGTGTTGACAGTACTCATCCATTGAGATTAGTCATGTGTTGAACGAAATATTTTAACAATAAAATTTACATCTTTTATCATATATAAAATTAGAAACTAATTGGAAAATAGATCAGATGAGTGGTGTAACAACCCGTAAAATGCGAGCCAGTTTGAAAATTTTTATTTTGGCAATTTTAGCGAATTTTGATATTTAAAATGGATTATTTTAAATAATATCGACGAGAAATTTATTTTGAATATAATTCGAACGTATATATTATACGCGTCGTCGTTAGAATATAAATAATTATATATAATTATAAATAGAATTGAAAATGGCGCGGTAGTTCGATAATTCGATTTCAAACTTCAATTGAATGTACCGGGTGCAAAACAATCCGGATTTTAGTGAAACCAAAAATAATGGAATCTAATAGTGAATATCTTTCCAACGAATCCGAAAAATCGAAAGTTAGTAGCGGGAATCAAAAGTTGTCCAGTTGAAAATTCTGAATAGTCGCTATGGAATTCAGGCTCTTAAAAATGGACATTTTGCAAATGACCTCGGATTTCGACGAAACCACTTTTGTTGGATCCGCAGTGTCAAGTTATCGCTAGGTTTCAAATTTCATAATTTTTCGAATCAATATGTGAGCGTGGCATAGGAAAACGCGTTTGACCAGTTTCAGTTGATTTTAATCGACTGGAAATTGGCCATTTTTCAAACGGTCTCAGAATTCGACGAAACTAGATTTGTTAGGACCGTATCGTCAATACGAAGCTAGAAAATATTTTTCTGGAATTTTTCTAGTTAGTATGTGACCCCGGTAATTTGAAAGGTACGTTTAAAATTCAATATAGTGATTTAAATGTAAATTTAACGGAAGCTGATTGTAACAGCCGAATCAGCTGACGATACATATCCCATTGTGTTCGGAATGGGGGTTAAACGCTATGGACGACAGGCGGTGGGCCTCGTTTCGAGGTCGTATGTGAAAGTCAACTCTTTAGGATAAAATTAAATAATTAATTAATTAAAAAAAGAAAAAAAAGCTTCCTCCCTTAAAAACCTTCTGGCCCCCCCTTTCATTTTTAAAATCGATTTATAAAAAAAAAAAAAAAAAAAAAAAAGAAAAGGAAAGGGAGAGCGACAGGGGAGGAGCCGCCGCCCCTCCCCGATGATCCTCCGCCGCCGTACGATGGCGGTGCCATCTCCCCACCTCCGCCTGAGAAGGCGATGCCCCCTCCGCCATGATACGACGTTCGAGCCCCCCCTCCCCTCAAGCCCGACCCCCCCTCCAGGCGCCAGGCGCCGCGAAACCCACAACCGCCCCCCCCCAGCGACTGCCTCCGGCCACCCCTATTCCCCAAGCGCCCCCAGGTAATTTTTAATTTATTTATTTTATTTTTATTTTGCTTTGTTTAAGAAAAATGAAGAAAAACTGATTTTTAACAAAAGAAAAACTGATTTTATTAGAAATGTAAAACTGATTTTATAAGAATTGCAAAAACTGATTTTTTATATTTTGTTAAAACTTTTTTTTTTTTTTTTTTTTTATGAATAAAAACTGATTTTACTTTATGGTTTAAAAAATGAATTTGCTTTGAAAATATAATTTTTGTATTGTTTAAATCGAAATAAAAATATAATCTTTACTATATAGGAATATTAAAAATATGATTTTTATATTTTTAAAGTATTAAAAATATAATCTTTATAGGATAGAGAAGTTAAAAATATCACCTTTGTATATGTGGCGAAATAAAAATCTGATTTTTATTTTATATACATTGAAATCAAGTGATGAAATTTGAAAAGGTGAAATCTTTGAATTTAAAAAGGCGAGATTTTTATATATTGAACTTCGATAGAAAAATAGGATTTTTATATATTGAACTTCGAGTTAAAAATTCGATTTTTATATATTGAACTTTGAACTAAAAATTCGATTTTTATATATTGAACTTTGAACTAAAAATTCGATTTTTATATATTGAACTTTGAACTAAAAATTCGATTTTTATATATTGAACTTTGAACTAAAAATTCGATTTTTATATATTGAACTTTGAACTAAAAATTCGATTTTTATATATTGAACTTTGAAATAAAAATTCGATTTTTATATATTGAATAACATAGTAAAAATTCGATTTTTACATATGTAGAGAATACGGGCGACGAAAGCGATAAAAGGCGAGATTGGTGAAGATTTCTATCAATGAAGAGCCGTGGAGCTGGATAGCTATAATGTGAGAACTTCTCACTCAAAGTATATTTTTCTAGTTATATATATATACTAGGATGCAGACGGTGCTTAGTAGCACCCGACACAATCGTCCACAGACCATGGACTTGTTTGTTTGGCTGTTTGGTTATGGATTGTGATATTGGTTTGAATGTGGTTTGTGGTGTGAAAAATCGAATCGATAAATTGGTTAGGATTAGACGTGCGCCGTTATAAGGCGAAGGAGTAAGGCTAGGTTAGACCCTTACTCCAAATTTTGTGGTTTGCATAACGAAAGTGAATTCGATTGATGTGTGAATGGCGTGGGCCTTCACTAGACCGGGGATAAGGCTAGGCCTCGTCCCGTTTCTAGTATCGTGCCGTTATGCCGCCGAAATTTTCTAAAATAAGTTAGAAAAATAAAAATATCATTTTATTTAAAGAATGAATTGAATAGAAGTTCATATGTTGAAATAAAATGTGTTATCGTTAAAAATATAATTTTTAACGTGAATGTGAATAAATAAATATTCATTTACAAACCGGATGGTTTGTTTATGTACACTTATTTGAATGACATTGATTGGGTCGATAAATTTTACACATCGCCTAACTGCACAAATAAAATATGTGTTTGATTGTTTGAAACCCCACACGGGTGTTAGGATGAAATTTGAAGTTCACTCATCCTGATTGATTAAATATGTCGATCGATTGATTGACAGACTGTTATAAGCGTTGAATATCTATATTTGATGCTTATACAGTGTAGTGCACTTTGGTTGATGGTTGATTATTTTCAATGCTATTATATACATGTGTTGTATGAAAATCCATATAATTAATTTTATATGGTAATTGATTGGGCCTCATTCCAGTTTTGAAAAAGAAATATTTGAAATAGAATATTTGAAAATAAAGGAATATATGAAGCCGTGTTGATTAGATTGACGCCATTTTGACGTGAACGATATTTATATCGATTTTAAAAACGATTTCGAAATGAATTGAATTGAAAACGATTTCGAAATGAATTGAATTGAAAACGAATTCAAAATGAATTGAAAATGAATTCGAATTGAATTGAAAACGATTTCGAAATGAATTGAATTGAAAACGAATTCCAAATGAATTGAAAACGATTTCGAAATGAATTGAATTGAAAACGATTTCGAAATGAATTGAATTGAAAACGAATTCGAATTGAATTGAAAACGAATTCAAAATGAATTGAAAATGAATTCGAATTGAATTGAAAACGATTTCGAAATGAATTGAATTGAAAACGAATTCCAAATGAATTGAAAACGATTTCGAAATGAATTGAATTGAAAACGATTTCGAAATGAATTGAATTGAAAACGAATTCGAATTGAATTGAAAACGATTTCGAAATGAATTGAATTGAAAACGATTTCGAAATGAATTGAATTGAAAACGATTTCGAAATGAATTGAATTGAAAATGAATTCGAATTGAATTGAAAACGATTTCGAAATGAATTGAATTGAAAACGATTTCGAAATGAATTGAATTGAAAACGATTTCGAAATGAATTGAATTGAAAACGAATTCGAATTGAATTGAAAACGATTTCGAAATGAATTGAATTGAAAACGAATTCGAATTGAATTGAAAGCGAATTGAAATGAATTCAAATTGAATTGAAATTCGAATTGAATAGAAATGAATTTTGAAACGAATTTATAAAGAAGAATTCAATTTTGATTTGAATTGAAAAGGAAGTTGAAATTGCTTTTGAAACGAATTTTAAAACTATTTATATAATTCGTTTTAAATAGAAATCGACGAAGTATATATTATATATATTATATATATAATATAATGGCCTGAATAGAACGCGCCGCGCCGCGGCAGTTCGTGAATTTCGACCATTTATTTCAAACGGACATTGCGGGAGATCCGACCGTCGGATTCTCCTAAAACCGGAACCGTTGGGTTCGTATCGAAAAGAGCTTTCTAACGAAGGCTAGAAATTTGAAATCTAACGGTTGGATTTGGAATTATGTCCAAATCAAATTCGAAAAAGGTCGCTGTAAGTGCAGTTCGATGGCCGTTGATGGAAATCGACTGTACGGGCCTTGATAAAATTATTAAAAATAGTAATAATTTGTGTAAAATCATAAGAAATGATTTGTGAAAGTTTGGGATGAAAAACTCCATATTTGAAAAGATAAAAATAGATTTTTATCGAAATGAACTAGTTTTGAACTAGAATTATAATTCTATTTATTTTTAAATAAATAAATTGAATTTGAAATGGTTTTGAAAATAACCAAAATTTCCAATGATTGCATTGGAGTGGATTTGAATCGAAATTGTCTTCGGAATATTTCGATGTTGGAATTCGTGATATTACAGGTGTTGTTATGGAAATTTGAAAGATATATATTTGTATCGTTATTTCCAATACGACATTTGTTAGTCGTAGAATTCGATATTGAATATAAGCCGATATATTTTCTATTCAGAGCCTTGTATTGAATATCGAATGTGATTTGGGTTTGTCGTGAATGGTGTCTTCACTAACACTGTTCTGGAACCCAGTTGAGAAAAGATTAAATCTTTTTATTTAGATTTAATGAAGTGTACCAATTAAATGATATTTAATTGGAATTGAATTGGTATTGATTTTTGGGTTTATCGTGAACAGTGTTTTAAATAACACTTGTTCTTTAACCCGATAATTAATGGAATGTGATTTTGGGTTTATCGTGAACAGTGTTTTAAATAACACTTGTTCTTTAACCCGATAATTAATCGAATGTGATCTGGGTTTGTCGTGAATGGTGTCTTCACTAACACTGTTCTTGAACCCAGTTGAGAAAAGATTAAATCTTTTATTTAGATTTAATGAAGTGTACCAATTAAATGATATTTAATTGGAATTGAATTGGTATTGATTTTTGGGTTTATCGTGAACAGTGTTTTAAATAACACTTGTTCTTTAACCCGATAATTAATCGAATGTGATCTGGGTTTGTCGTGAATGGTGTCTTCACTAACACTGTTCTTGAACCCAGTTGAGAAAATATTAAATCTTTTTATTTAGATTTAATGAAGTGTACCAATTAAATGATATTTAATTGGAATTGAATTGGTATTGATTTTTGGGTTTATCGTGAACAGTGTTTTAAATAACACTTGTTCTTTAACCCGATAATTAATGGAATGTGATTTTGGGTTTATCGCGAACCGTGTTTTTAGATGACACTGATTCTTTAACCCAGTCAAAAGATTAAAACTAAGTGGAGTTTTAATGAATCTTTAATTAGATTGAAAAGATCGAGAATGGAGTATCACCAGTTTTGCTCCAGGCGATAGTTAAATCTTTAATTAGATTTGAACGTGAAATTTAGAAACTAACTGTCGGTTAGCTAAGTAGAATGATTTTCTGGATATTGATCTGATGTTGGTTTCGGCCTTCGGGGTTAATATTTGGGGAATTATTCTCTTGATTAATTTACGGTTAATGACTAATGAATTGGAATGAGGCGTATGTTGTGTTTGTGTAACACTTATTTAAAATATACGCGAGTTATTCGGAAAGACCGGGTTTATCCCATTCTGAATAACTGATACGACGATAAGTCGAAGATGAAGACGATGGGAAGACCGGAAGTCTTCACGTCGTTTGGGTGATAACTGATGATCTTGATTGGGCAGTACACCCAAGAAGATGGAAACAGTTAGTGATCGTCCAGACGTACTTGGAGATCGATGGATATGCGGGGTACTAGGTGCCTCCGGTTTCGTTCAGACCCAGAACGGACTTGTAAATGGACTGTGTGTCTGACATCGGATTTCATTCTGTGTGACTGATATCGGTTGCATAGGATGGTTTGCCTGTGTGGCATGCTAAGATGCAAATGATCAAGGCTTCTGTTGAAAAGCAAAGTCTTGTGGTGATGATCAAAGCACGGCCTTTGTGGCGTAGCTTTGTGTAACGTTTACCTCGCGTGTTTCACACCAGGTATGAACCAAAAACGGGAGACGGACCTCAGGGAGGACTTGCGTTTCTTTCTAGCTAGAAGTGGCGTCAGTGGTTTTACACGCCCTGACGAGTTTGACTTATGTGGTTGTTGCTGTTGCGAGGCGCCTCGGTTATATCGGTTTCGGCCGATGCTTCTGGTCGGCTGACGGACCAGACTTACACCCCATAGGGTGGGGAAACGTAATGTTCAGGCATTTTAATCCACTCCGTGTGGACCGGCCCTGACGATCCAAGGGTCGATGCGCTCTGACCCTGTGGCTCGGGCTAGAGAGTCACGAAAACGGTTGAGGACTATCTTTTGCCTCGGTTCATAGACGGAAATCCAATTTCCAAATACGTGATCTTGCGGTTTTAGTTGTAATCCTATATATGGCGACATAGTGGGATGGGGCGCTCATGCCGCCTATGATTGATACTTATGATTTGAAGTGTTTTATACACTATGCACTTATATTAGTATCAAATGATTTGTTTTAAACGTATCAAGCATTCTTTGGTTGTTATAAGGGAAAACCCTATCCTCGACTGCGTTGCATTGTGTGATGGGACCTGGGTCTTATAACAGCTTCATTTTTCTTTATTTAGCATTTCGCTGTTGTTTTATGCACTGGTATTCTTGGGAGGAAACCCGTTCCGTGTTATACGGCGTGGTCCCTTGATTTACCTATCTTTAAAAATAAAGATTAATAACTGTTTTAGTTCTCACACCAGTCCCATGACTGACCTGGAGTTTATTGTTTTAACCTAAACTCTGGGTGCCCCTATTTTTGACACGGGCAGCTAGTAGTTTTGGTTTTGCAGATTTATATTCACAGGATCCTGGTTTACAGCTGGAACGATATCCGGAAAGCTTTGTATCCGTATATCTACTTCTAGTTGTGTATTGTATTATTTTCCGCTGCGATGTATTTAAATGTAATTTAAATCTCTGATATTTCTGTGTAATATTCATTTATACTCTGTATATTCTTGTAATCTGATGCATTGTTGTAATATACAATGAAATGTTCTTCTGTATGCGTTCTGCTGTGGTTTGTTCTCGAACTATCCGACGCTTTCCTTTACGGGGAAGTTGCGGGTCTTTACACGTGGTATCAGAGCTTTGGTTTACAAAGCAGAGAACAAGACACATTAGAACCATACGAAAGAATTCATCAGATAATTGGATTAGTAATATCCAATGGGATGACTCGTTAGAGATAGGATCAGTAGTATCCTAGAACGAGTGTGAAGAGTATATTTTTGAAAATGAAAACAAATTTTTGTTTTGAAAATTTAAATCAATTATTCGTATTTGATTATTTAGTTTATATTGATGTGGACAATCCAGTATATAAAGATTTTGCGTATACGTCTGATCCGCGTGTATTCAAGGTTTTAATATATTGGATAGATATAGCATCACACTCTAGTCGCCCGAAGATGATATTGATGATAGCGATCGCATCATCAACATTTATGTTCGAGTTTCGAAGGTGTGATTTTCTATATATTTCCATTAGGCTGGTGTGAGAACCAAAACTTATATATGGCTAGAATTCATTGTTGTGATTTGGCATCAAAAATCTGGTTTTCGACTATGTATCAAAGTTATGAATTTGAAACCCTAATTCACTAATTGATTGATGTTTGTGTTGGCTGTTTAATTGTTTGCTAATTTTGAACCATTATGCCTAATTTAATCGAATATTGAATTATATTAAAAATTGGTCGCATTTGCTTGCATATACATATACTTACATTGAACAGGTCATAGCAAGGAGGCTAGAGCAGAGAATAAAATTTGTTTGCCCGACAAATAGGTACATGTTTACTACATAATTTCCTGTTTTGTTTGGGTGATGATGATTTTGTGAGCCTATTGGCTAGCCGCTTGGCTTTTTCTTTTTCTTTTTGAGATCTGAAGGACCGGGGAAGCTATTTGAAATTCCCCGATGCTCCCGGTGCAGGGGAGGTTATGGCGAAATTTTTCGAAAATTTAGGGTGTTAGCCAAATTTTTGAAATTTTGAAAATTCTCAGAAACTAAAGAGTTGGAGAATGGAAGCCAGATCGAACGTAGAGTTGATTAATCAAACCACTTTCGACTTTGTTCCTTTTCGGGGACGAAAAGTTTTAAGTGGGGGAGATTGTAACAACCCGTAAAATGCGAGCCAGTTTGAAAATTTTTATTTTGGCAATTTTAGCGAATTTTGATATTTAAAATGGATTATTTTAAATAATATCGACGAGAAATTTATTTTGAATATAATTCGAACGTATATATTATACGCGTCGTCGTTAGAATATAAATAATTATATATAATTATAAATAGAATTGAAAATGGCGCGGTAGTTCGATAATTCGATTTCAAACTTCAATTGAATGTACCGGGTGCAAAACAATCCGGATTTTAGTGAAACCAAAAATAATGGAATCTAATAGTGAATATCTTTCCAACGAATCCGAAAAATCGAAAGTTAGTAGCGGGAATCAAAAGTTGTCCAGTTGAAAATTCTGAATAGTCGCTATGGAATTCAGGCTCTTAAAAATGGACATTTTGCAAATGACCTCGGATTTCGACGAAACCACTTTTGTTGGATCCGCAGTGTCAAGTTATCGCTAGGTTTCAAATTTCATAATTTTTCGAATCAATATGTGAGCGTGGCATAGGAAAACGCGTTTGACCAGTTTCAGTTGATTTTAATCGACTGGAAATTGGCCATTTTTCAAACGGTCTCAGAATTCGACGAAACTAGATTTGTTAGGACCGTATCGTCAATACGAAGCTAGAAAATATTTTTCTGGAATTTTTCTAGTTAGTATGTGACCCCGGTAATTTGAAAGGTACGTTTAAAATTCAATATAGTGATTTAAATGTAAATTTAACGGAAGCTGATTGTAACAGCCGAATCAGCTGACGATACATATCCCATTGTGTTCGGAATGGGGGTTAAACGCTATGGACGACAGGCGGTGGGCCTCGTTTCGAGGTCGTATGTGAAAGTCAACTCTTTAGGATAAAATTAAATAATTAATTAATTAAAAAAAGAAAAAAAAGCTTCCTCCCTTAAAAACCTTCTGGCCCCCCCTTTCATTTTTAAAATCGATTTATAAAAAAAAAAAAAAAAAAAAAAAAGAAAAGGAAAGGGAGAGCGACAGGGGAGGAGCCGCCGCCCCTCCCCGATGATCCTCCGCCGCCGTACGATGGCGGTGCCATCTCCCCACCTCCGCCTGAGAAGGCGATGCCCCCTCCGCCATGATACGACGTTCGAGCCCCCCCTCCCCTCAAGCCCGACCCCCCCTCCAGGCGCCAGGCGCCGCGAAACCCACAACCGCCCCCCCCCAGCGACTGCCTCCGGCCACCCCTATTCCCCAAGCGCCCCCAGGTAATTTTTAATTTATTTATTTTATTTTTATTTTGCTTTGTTTAAGAAAAATGAAGAAAAACTGATTTTTAACAAAAGAAAAACTGATTTTATTAGAAATGTAAAACTGATTTTATAAGAATTGCAAAAACTGATTTTTTATATTTTGTTAAAACTTTTTTTTTTTTTTTTTTTTTATGAATAAAAACTGATTTTACTTTATGGTTTAAAAAATGAATTTGCTTTGAAAATATAATTTTTGTATTGTTTAAATCGAAATAAAAATATAATCTTTACTATATAGGAATATTAAAAATATGATTTTTATATTTTTAAAGTATTAAAAATATAATCTTTATAGGATAGAGAAGTTAAAAATATCACCTTTGTATATGTGGCGAAATAAAAATCTGATTTTTATTTTATATACATTGAAATCAAGTGATGAAATTTGAAAAGGTGAAATCTTTGAATTTAAAAAGGCGAGATTTTTATATATTGAACTTCGATAGAAAAATAGGATTTTTATATATTGAACTTCGAGTTAAAAATTCGATTTTTATATATTGAACTTTGAACTAAAAATTCGATTTTTATATATTGAACTTTGAACTAAAAATTCGATTTTTATATATTGAACTTTGAACTAAAAATTCGATTTTTATATATTGAACTTTGAACTAAAAATTCGATTTTTATATATTGAACTTTGAACTAAAAATTCGATTTTTATATATTGAACTTTGAAATAAAAATTCGATTTTTATATATTGAATAACATAGTAAAAATTCGATTTTTACATATGTAGAGAATACGGGCGACGAAAGCGATAAAAGGCGAGATTGGTGAAGATTTCTATCAATGAAGAGCCGTGGAGCTGGATAGCTATAATGTGAGAACTTCTCACTCAAAGTATATTTTTCTAGTTATATATATATACTAGGATGCAGACGGTGCTTAGTAGCACCCGACACAATCGTCCACAGACCATGGACTTGTTTGTTTGGCTGTTTGGTTATGGATTGTGATATTGGTTTGAATGTGGTTTGTGGTGTGAAAAATCGAATCGATAAATTGGTTAGGATTAGACGTGCGCCGTTATAAGGCGAAGGAGTAAGGCTAGGTTAGACCCTTACTCCAAATTTTGTGGTTTGCATAACGAAAGTGAATTCGATTGATGTGTGAATGGCGTGGGCCTTCACTAGACCGGGGATAAGGCTAGGCCTCGTCCCGTTTCTAGTATCGTGCCGTTATGCCGCCGAAATTTTCTAAAATAAGTTAGAAAAATAAAAATATCATTTTATTTAAAGAATGAATTGAATAGAAGTTCATATGTTGAAATAAAATGTGTTATCGTTAAAAATATAATTTTTAACGTGAATGTGAATAAATAAATATTCATTTACAAACCGGATGGTTTGTTTATGTACACTTATTTGAATGACATTGATTGGGTCGATAAATTTTACACATCGCCTAACTGCACAAATAAAATATGTGTTTGATTGTTTGAAACCCCACACGGGTGTTAGGATGAAATTTGAAGTTCACTCATCCTGATTGATTAAATATGTCGATCGATTGATTGACAGACTGTTATAAGCGTTGAATATCTATATTTGATGCTTATACAGTGTAGTGCACTTTGGTTGATGGTTGATTATTTTCAATGCTATTATATACATGTGTTGTATGAAAATCCATATAATTAATTTTATATGGTAATTGATTGGGCCTCATTCCAGTTTTGAAAAAGAAATATTTGAAATAGAATATTTGAAAATAAAGGAATATATGAAGCCGTGTTGATTAGATTGACGCCATTTTGACGTGAACGATATTTATATCGATTTTAAAAACGATTTCGAAATGAATTGAATTGAAAACGATTTCGAAATGAATTGAATTGAAAACGAATTCAAAATGAATTGAAAATGAATTCGAATTGAATTGAAAACGATTTCGAAATGAATTGAATTGAAAACGAATTCCAAATGAATTGAAAACGATTTCGAAATGAATTGAATTGAAAACGATTTCGAAATGAATTGAATTGAAAACGAATTCGAATTGAATTGAAAACGAATTCAAAATGAATTGAAAATGAATTCGAATTGAATTGAAAACGATTTCGAAATGAATTGAATTGAAAACGAATTCCAAATGAATTGAAAACGATTTCGAAATGAATTGAATTGAAAACGATTTCGAAATGAATTGAATTGAAAACGAATTCGAATTGAATTGAAAACGATTTCGAAATGAATTGAATTGAAAACGATTTCGAAATGAATTGAATTGAAAACGATTTCGAAATGAATTGAATTGAAAATGAATTCGAATTGAATTGAAAACGATTTCGAAATGAATTGAATTGAAAACGATTTCGAAATGAATTGAATTGAAAACGATTTCGAAATGAATTGAATTGAAAACGAATTCGAATTGAATTGAAAACGATTTCGAAATGAATTGAATTGAAAACGAATTCGAATTGAATTGAAAGCGAATTGAAATGAATTCAAATTGAATTGAAATTCGAATTGAATAGAAATGAATTTTGAAACGAATTTATAAAGAAGAATTCAATTTTGATTTGAATTGAAAAGGAAGTTGAAATTGCTTTTGAAACGAATTTTAAAACTATTTATATAATTCGTTTTAAATAGAAATCGACGAAGTATATATTATATATATTATATATATAATATAATGGCCTGAATAGAACGCGCCGCGCCGCGGCAGTTCGTGAATTTCGACCATTTATTTCAAACGGACATTGCGGGAGATCCGACCGTCGGATTCTCCTAAAACCGGAACCGTTGGGTTCGTATCGAAAAGAGCTTTCTAACGAAGGCTAGAAATTTGAAATCTAACGGTTGGATTTGGAATTATGTCCAAATCAAATTCGAAAAAGGTCGCTGTAAGTGCAGTTCGATGGCCGTTGATGGAAATCGACTGTACGGGCCTTGATAAAATTATTAAAAATAGTAATAATTTGTGTAAAATCATAAGAAATGATTTGTGAAAGTTTGGGATGAAAAACTCCATATTTGAAAAGATAAAAATAGATTTTTATCGAAATGAACTAGTTTTGAACTAGAATTATAATTCTATTTATTTTTAAATAAATAAATTGAATTTGAAATGGTTTTGAAAATAACCAAAATTTCCAATGATTGCATTGGAGTGGATTTGAATCGAAATTGTCTTCGGAATATTTCGATGTTGGAATTCGTGATATTACAGGTGTTGTTATGGAAATTTGAAAGATATATATTTGTATCGTTATTTCCAATACGACATTTGTTAGTCGTAGAATTCGATATTGAATATAAGCCGATATATTTTCTATTCAGAGCCTTGTATTGAATATCGAATGTGATTTGGGTTTGTCGTGAATGGTGTCTTCACTAACACTGTTCTGGAACCCAGTTGAGAAAAGATTAAATCTTTTTATTTAGATTTAATGAAGTGTACCAATTAAATGATATTTAATTGGAATTGAATTGGTATTGATTTTTGGGTTTATCGTGAACAGTGTTTTAAATAACACTTGTTCTTTAACCCGATAATTAATGGAATGTGATTTTGGGTTTATCGTGAACAGTGTTTTAAATAACACTTGTTCTTTAACCCGATAATTAATCGAATGTGATCTGGGTTTGTCGTGAATGGTGTCTTCACTAACACTGTTCTTGAACCCAGTTGAGAAAAGATTAAATCTTTTATTTAGATTTAATGAAGTGTACCAATTAAATGATATTTAATTGGAATTGAATTGGTATTGATTTTTGGGTTTATCGTGAACAGTGTTTTAAATAACACTTGTTCTTTAACCCGATAATTAATCGAATGTGATCTGGGTTTGTCGTGAATGGTGTCTTCACTAACACTGTTCTTGAACCCAGTTGAGAAAATATTAAATCTTTTTATTTAGATTTAATGAAGTGTACCAATTAAATGATATTTAATTGGAATTGAATTGGTATTGATTTTTGGGTTTATCGTGAACAGTGTTTTAAATAACACTTGTTCTTTAACCCGATAATTAATGGAATGTGATTTTGGGTTTATCGCGAACCGTGTTTTTAGATGACACTGATTCTTTAACCCAGTCAAAAGATTAAAACTAAGTGGAGTTTTAATGAATCTTTAATTAGATTGAAAAGATCGAGAATGGAGTATCACCAGTTTTGCTCCAGGCGATAGTTAAATCTTTAATTAGATTTGAACGTGAAATTTAGAAACTAACTGTCGGTTAGCTAAGTAGAATGATTTTCTGGATATTGATCTGATGTTGGTTTCGGCCTTCGGGGTTAATATTTGGGGAATTATTCTCTTGATTAATTTACGGTTAATGACTAATGAATTGGAATGAGGCGTATGTTGTGTTTGTGTAACACTTATTTAAAATATACGCGAGTTATTCGGAAAGACCGGGTTTATCCCATTCTGAATAACTGATACGACGATAAGTCGAAGATGAAGACGATGGGAAGACCGGAAGTCTTCACGTCGTTTGGGTGATAACTGATGATCTTGATTGGGCAGTACACCCAAGAAGATGGAAACAGTTAGTGATCGTCCAGACGTACTTGGAGATCGATGGATATGCGGGGTACTAGGTGCCTCCGGTTTCGTTCAGACCCAGAACGGACTTGTAAATGGACTGTGTGTCTGACATCGGATTTCATTCTGTGTGACTGATATCGGTTGCATAGGATGGTTTGCCTGTGTGGCATGCTAAGATGCAAATGATCAAGGCTTCTGTTGAAAAGCAAAGTCTTGTGGTGATGATCAAAGCACGGCCTTTGTGGCGTAGCTTTGTGTAACGTTTACCTCGCGTGTTTCACACCAGGTATGAACCAAAAACGGGAGACGGACCTCAGGGAGGACTTGCGTTTCTTTCTAGCTAGAAGTGGCGTCAGTGGTTTTACACGCCCTGACGAGTTTGACTTATGTGGTTGTTGCTGTTGCGAGGCGCCTCGGTTATATCGGTTTCGGCCGATGCTTCTGGTCGGCTGACGGACCAGACTTACACCCCATAGGGTGGGGAAACGTAATGTTCAGGCATTTTAATCCACTCCGTGTGGACCGGCCCTGACGATCCAAGGGTCGATGCGCTCTGACCCTGTGGCTCGGGCTAGAGAGTCACGAAAACGGTTGAGGACTATCTTTTGCCTCGGTTCATAGACGGAAATCCAATTTCCAAATACGTGATCTTGCGGTTTTAGTTGTAATCCTATATATGGCGACATAGTGGGATGGGGCGCTCATGCCGCCTATGATTGATACTTATGATTTGAAGTGTTTTATACACTATGCACTTATATTAGTATCAAATGATTTGTTTTAAACGTATCAAGCATTCTTTGGTTGTTATAAGGGAAAACCCTATCCTCGACTGCGTTGCATTGTGTGATGGGACCTGGGTCTTATAACAGCTTCATTTTTCTTTATTTAGCATTTCGCTGTTGTTTTATGCACTGGTATTCTTGGGAGGAAACCCGTTCCGTGTTATACGGCGTGGTCCCTTGATTTACCTATCTTTAAAAATAAAGATTAATAACTGTTTTAGTTCTCACACCAGTCCCATGACTGACCTGGAGTTTATTGTTTTAACCTAAACTCTGGGTGCCCCTATTTTTGACACGGGCAGCTAGTAGTTTTGGTTTTGCAGATTTATATTCACAGGATCCTGGTTTACAGCTGGAACGATATCCGGAAAGCTTTGTATCCGTATATCTACTTCTAGTTGTGTATTGTATTATTTTCCGCTGCGATGTATTTAAATGTAATTTAAATCTCTGATATTTCTGTGTAATATTCATTTATACTCTGTATATTCTTGTAATCTGATGCATTGTTGTAATATACAATGAAATGTTCTTCTGTATGCGTTCTGCTGTGGTTTGTTCTCGAACTATCCGACGCTTTCCTTTACGGGGAAGTTGCGGGTCTTTACACGTGGTCTCCTGGATAGTGATCTGATGTTGGTTTCGGCCTTCGGGGTTAATATTCAGGGAATCGTTCTCTTACTAATTTACAGTTGGAGTCTGATTTGAAATCAAACGGTAGATACCATAATTTTTATAAAATATATTAAATAACAAAAATAGTCACACGTGGACAGTACTCATTCGTTGAGATTAGTCATGTGTTGACAAAAATATAGATTCATGTATTGAATAGGATAAATATTCATTTGTTGAATAGAATAACGGAATTATTGAAATATATAAGACCGTGTTGATTAGAGATGCGCTATTTTGACGCGAACGATATTTATATCGATTATACTCGTTTTTATAATTGAATTGAATGAATAACGAATTTTAATTGAATTGAATGAATAACGAATTTTAAGTGAATTGAATGAATAACGAATTTGAATTGAATTGAATAGAATTGAAATCAAATAGAAATGAATATAAAAAGAATTTATGTAACGGCGCGATTTTCGACCCTCCAAAAACCGTGTCGTTATTGAAAGAATTTAGAAGATGAGATAGAAAAGATAGAAATAAATAGAATAGAAGAATAAGAAGTTATCAGAAATCTCACAGCGGAATTTAAAAATACAAATACATTACATCATAGGATCCGATACATCATAGTACATCAACATATTACATCATCATAGCACGTTAACATAATTATACATCATGATATGGGAATACAAATCTAACTGGATACATAGGTGTAGTTTTTTTTTAAAACTACTAGTCTTGTCCTGCAACTTGAACTTCGTGAGGTTCCATTTGCCAACCTGAATTACTTGCCTACTCATAATAAATATTATGAGTACCCAAGAGTTTAGGGAAAACACAGAAAATAAACTCCGGGTCAGTCAGGGGACTGGTGTGAGTAGACACAGTTAAAAAGATGTAACGGGGGTGGGGAATAAGGTGTCAGGTATTAACCGATTTAATAACTTTCGAAAACTTAAGCCCAATCCATAACTAACATATGGAAAACGACCCTTGTATTTGGATATCAAAACGTTTGATATATTTTACTATAGTATTTATCAAATAAATACCATCTAGTGAATCGCTTGCATCTCACGTTCACGTACATAGAATAAAATCCAAAACCGTCGAGCGCTTATTGGAAATTTGGTTTCTAACTGACAGGGTATGGGAGCACCCACCGATCAGTGTACTCTAGAGAAGATACACTGGGGTTCAACAAGAACATCCTGCAACCCGGCCACACATGACCGTCCACTCATTTAGCTTGAGTGTAACGAATATAGTACCACCTCCACGGTTGGGAATGACCCACCGATTTCCGAAGGTAACAGCAGTGAAAAATAGATTTAAGAAACAAACGGGAATACTCTAGATGGTGATAATATACCCTGCTTGGGTATGACCCAACTAGCCATGCTGCCTAGCCCAACTATTGTCTTTCTCGGGTTGTGAGGTTTTAAGTCACGTTACCGTTGACGGATTATTCTTCAACGTCTTTGAATATCACACCGTCCTATCTGACAGATTACTCATTTGTTTCCACAAACATATTCTGGGTATAAGGCTAAAGAAACGAATTTCTTTGCCACCAACAAAATACACTTACGTAAAGTCGATGTGTAAAATCTGATCGATATACGTTGTCAGACATCCGACTGTTCGGATCTGTTCTGGGATTGAACAGACCGTAGATACTATTTTGAAATAGTCCTTGCATTCTTCATCTTTATCGATTTCGGTATACGTCGTATAAATCCGAGTCGAAGTGAAATGTAAATTCCGGACTCTTCGAAACGATGTACGAAATATCTTTTATAGTCGATAATTTAATTTCAGCTTAACTGTCTTTAATTCAGTTTGCACATCCCGTATTTATAATTATATATACAGTATAAAATTCTCAGGTTCATATCTGGATATCTTAAATATCATTTACAATTGTGTAGTTAAAGTGTGTGCGGCGCACACAAGATGTTATACAGTTTTTATCACTATCTGGAAGTGTATAGAAAAAGCCCGTGCTACGCACACGGTGTTAAATCTTGTTTATCATTGACTGTCAGACGATGTTCTATACTCTGATTTGATTTGTCAAATATTTATTTCTTTTATTTAAACTTAAATAAATTGTTTCATAGTTTATTTAAGTTAAATTATCTTTTAGAACTCAAGTTTCCATCTTGATGAACTTCTCGGGAAAAACTTCGATTTTGGGACCTCACTGTCATCATCACTGTTCCACTTGCCTAAGCCAGTTTAAATAAAAATTCTATTTTTATTTAAGTAAATTTATTACAGATTATTTATTTAATTAATTAAACTTAATTTAATTAAATTTCTTGGATCTTAAAAATCGTTTTTCTCTTGTATTGCCAACCTTCGAAAAACCATGGTGAAACCACTCGATTTTTCTTGCCACACCACCTTGCCAGATCTCGTTTTACCAATCTTCGAAAACCCTGGGCGATCACTCGAAATCCAAGCAGACTCATCGGCGGATCACACGAAATCCTAGTGCCGGACCTCGTGCCAAACTCTTCTTCATTCTCCATTTCTTGCTCTCGACAATGCTGTGCAACCGTGCACAGTCGTACACTGCTGTGCACGTGCACGTCCCCAAACGCCACCATGCCCTTGCCGAACCACCACCCACAAATCCCGTTGCCTTCACTGATCAACTCTGACCAGTCGCCACCACAAACTACCATTCATCTCCAGTTTAAGTCGGAGGTCTTTTCCCCTCCATGTGGTCGTCTCCAACACCATTAGTTCGGGTACTACTCTTTATTCAATTCCATAACATACATGCCTTTCACGAGTAATGCTGTACAGGTACATATTTGATATTATTCTTCTCGGTGCAAACAGAGCACGTTTCCCCCATATACACAATCCCAGTTTCCCACCATGCATGAATTTATACCTTTACCCAATGTGTGTTGAGCGTGAGCTTCACTCCTATTCCATACTGCTCCGGTTTTGTTATGTGGACAGTATATTTTTTTCATTTGCACTGTTTATCACCAGTATTAACTATTATTAATTTACTTTTGTGCATGTTCAAAGCTAAGCACTTAGTTCTGTCGTTGGATACCGTATATAATATAGTATATCGGCCATTCCTCTGTTCTTCTTTCTCGGGTCTGGTTCCTGCTGCCTTCACCTCCTCACCGTGTCGGCACCACCGGTTACCCCATCCGAAGCTGCTTTGGATGAAGGGATTGTCACCGGTTACCCCATCAGTAAATTATGGACGTTGCTTGCGAAGAAATGATGGAAACTGAGCCTTGTTCCCATCATTTACTGCTGTCATACTATTTGAGAATTGGTACTATACATAACAGCTTTTGTTTTACTGATCATACAACGTTGTCTGACCCTAACTGTTACATTTGTTATCACTCAAGTAATTACCTTAAACTATTTATCTGACGTGTAAATCAACCAAGGAGATATCGAATGGTTAAACTGGTAGGCATCTGAACACTTGCATATACTTTAAATACCATATTTCTTCTTGATAATCCGCTGGTAGGTTAATAATTTCCACCGTTGGTTTATATCAGCACATATATTCATTCTCTTATTGCCAATTTGACCAGGCACTATTTTTTTATAACAGAGTTTTCTATTATTATTATTATTATTAGAGCCTTCTTCATATGTACATCTTTTACATGCTATTTCCCCATTTCTATCCATTCCAGGCTTTTGTTTTAAGATTAAATATGAAGAACAAATTCACTAGACACATAACTAACACTACCCATCAGCCATCTATGCATGCATATACCATATTAAATAAATAGTAGAGGAAGTTTACTCACTGTTTTAATTTAACTACATACGCATATTAAGGAACATAAATCAGTGAATGATATGAGATGGTTTACTCATAGGTTTAGCTATTTTCATTCTCAGGTTTGGCGTTTCAGGTCTTCAATAATACATTATATGGATGTATATATAAATATCTAAAAAAAATGAAGAAAGGTTTACTCACCGATTAAAAGCTCCTGAATTATTCTAGCTTGAAGGCGATAAACTCTCAGCAACAACTTCTATTTTCGTAAAAGAGAAAGCATGCAAATGAACGTGTATTTATAGGCAAGGACTCACACAATTGGTCTTCTACTTTATGCTTTTTAACAGTAAAAATCCACATCCTCTACCTATCCTTTCTCTCTCATTCGAATGGCCAATAAATGTTACAACAAAGTATATGTACTCTTCACCGAAAATACTTCTTACCAACCCTCTTTGGTCACTCCTAAGTACAGGAGAATATGTTTGCATTAAATGCAAAGCTTGCTTTCATTTAATGCAAGACTCAACCCTTCCCATCAAAACTCAAGAGAATGCTTTCCCTTACTTGGATATTTTTGTTTGGGTTCTTACTTGGCCGCAGATATCATGTGCAGGGGAATTATGAGATAGTTAAGTCCTAATCTACTCCTTAATGATGGGTTTGCTTAGCCTTGTTTGCTTTTGGTTTAACTCTCTTGTTTTGTTGCTACTATATTTGGTGTATATAAGCTTATATATCCATGTTTTTGGCCGTAGCATATGTATATAAATATATATATAAGTGTTAAATCCCCTTTGTTAAAACATAGATATGTACATAAGTGTTTAACTCTTTAACTTGTATGGTTTTGCTATGTGAATGACACTTATCCATGCTAGTTGTAAAATAGGATTTGTCACTCTAGTTTGTGTTGCCACACTTCTCATACTTCTCTGTGTTATGAATAGTGTTACTAATTGTTGCTTATGTATGTTGTAATATTTAACATTATACATACCTTATATATATCAAGTTCTAGTGCAAATCATATATGTATATATACATACATATAAGTGATTATTCACATTTAAATTGGTTGAGTTCTCTAGATATATTTTAATTTCCTTATTAAAATGAATAACAGACTCTTGAAAAATCCAGCCATTACAGACTACCCCACTTAAAAGAATTTCGCCCCGAAATTACATAAGAAAGATAGAAAGTTTCCAAAAGAAAATATTTCATAAACTGATAGCTTTAGTACACATACACATACGACTAGTTCTATAATACTAGCCTCGATACATACAAAATACTAGACTTGACTACTCAAGTTCTAACTGCCCCAAAATATACATACGTAACTATCCTCCTCCAGTCTCTGTCCTACTACTCGTCGTCAGAGATATCTATTATCTCTACGACCTCCTCGTCGTCAGATATATTAAGGACCTCAACTACGTCCTCTGCATCAGTCTCCTCCTCGTCATCCTCTATATAAATCAGACCCCCTGGTGGTATGAAATATAGCCTCACCACGGGATATCCATACTCACCGAATACTTGTACTCCTCCTCCTGCCATGCGAAACTCTACGAGAACTTGTTCCAATCTATTCCATATTTCTGTCCTTTGGGCTACTTGCTCTTCTTGTTGGTTTCCCGTAGCAATGACTGGGGTTCCTGGGACAATGACTGGGGTTCCTGGAACAACGACTGGGGTTCCTGGAACAACTTGGTCTTCTTCTTCCTCATATTCTTCTTCATATTCTTCCTCGTATTCTTCTTCATATTCTTCCTCATATTCTTCTTCTTCTTCACCACCCTCATCTCCTTCCCCATAATCGTCAACACTTCCACCTTCTTCTATCGCTTCATCTTCATCAGTAAAGTCTTGGTGTCCTCCATTCTGTTCCATTGGTTCGTTCCTGCCCAGCACTGATCCTTCTGATGATATGTGTGTACCCTCGTCGTCGATGGGTGATCTCTCTCGGTTGTTGTCGGAATCTCCTACCCTTTGTCTCTTTGCTTGTAGCATAAGGAACTGGAGTGGTGTCGCCCTCTTTCTTGCTGTGGTCTTCCATATTGGTGCCATCTAACAGTAAACAAGAAAATAGAACTCATCAGTGATGTAAACATACAAGAGAGTTCATAAATCCTAATAAACTGAATCATGACACACATACGCAAATGCTCTCAGAAATGTAGAAATCGAAATTTCCTTACATTTTAATCATACCAAAGTAAATCAAACCTATCCCATAGGAAAATCTGGGTAAAATTTCTTTATCTGCTTCTCGGTCTCCCACGTACAGTCTTTCGGGTTTTCGCTCCACTGGATCTTTAGTAGCTTCACTACTTTGTTGCGAAGTTGCTTTTCCTCTCGGTCAATAATACTGAATGGATGTCTAATCACTGTCAAGTCTGGCTCAATCTCTATCTCTTGCTGAACAGAGGGTTCCAGAATTAATGATGGATTGTGCATGCATTTTCTCAAGTGCGATACGTGAAATACGTTATGAATTCCCGCCATATATTCTGGTAATTCAACTTTATATGCTTGAAACCCGATTCTCTCTAAGACACGGAAAGGTCCAACATATCTCGGTGCTAACTTTCCATTTTTCCCAAATCTTACTACTCCTTTCATGGGTGAGATCTTCACAAAGACTAGATCCTCTATTTCGAATACTAAATCTCTTCGCCTTTGATCGGCATAGCTTTTCTGGCGATCCTGGGCTTCTTTCATTCTTAGCTTCACTAATTCCACTTTCTCTGCCGCCTCTCGTATCATATCCGGACCAAGTACCAATTTGTTTCCGGACTCTACCCAACATGCAGGTGCTTTACAAGGTCTTCCATATAACGCTTCATATGGTGCCATTTGTATACTCGCCTGGTAACTGTTATTATATGAAAATTCCACTAGGTGTAAATGATCTTCCCATGATCCTCCAAAATCTAAAATACATGCTCTTAGAAGATCTTCCAATATACGATTAACTCTTTCCGTCTGACCGTCTGTTTGAGGATGGTAAGCTGTACTGAAATTTAACCTTGTTCCCAACGTTCTCTGTAAAGCTTCCCAAAATCTACTCGTGAAAATGGTATCTCTGTCGCTTACAATGCTTGTTGGAATACCGTGCAGTCGTACTATCTCTTTCATGAATACTTCGGCTAATGTTATGGCAGTGCGCGTTGGTTTTACTGGAATAAAGTGCGCACTCTTAGTTAACCGATCTACGATTACCCAAATCCCTTCGTAGCCTCTCCTTGTTCTTGGCAAACCATCGATGAAGTCCATCGATATCATTTCCCATTTCCAGTTGGGAATCTCTAATGGCCGTAATAGTCCAGCAGTCTTTTGATGGTCTCCCTTGACTTGCTGACAACATAGACATTCATTTACGAAAGTAATGATATCTTTATTCATTCCTGACCACCAGAATACTCGTCTCATATCGTGATTCATTTTATGAATTCCTGGGTGGATGCTCAACTTTGATGCATGGCATTCCTTTAAAACCTCCTGCCTTATTCCATCCACGTTAGGTACGCATAATCTGCCGTTTATTCTCAATACTCCTTGATTGTCCAACTCGAAGTCAGTCTCTTTTCCGTTTGTGACTCCTCGAATAATCTTTTCCAGTTTGACATCCCTTTCCTGATTACTCATTATCCTTTCTTGGAGAGTCGGTGTGACTTCCAAAAGTGATAATATCGCATTTCTACTCAAGGCGTCTGCCACTACGTTTGCTTTTCCCGGTGTATAAATGATATCTAAGTCATATGATGCAAGAAATTCCAACCACCGCTGTTGTCTCAGATTTAAATCTTTTTGCGTGAACAGATACTTCAATGGTTTATGATCGGTGAAAAGTTCGAATTTCCCACCTAGCAGGTAATGTCTCCACATCTTCAATGCGAAAACAACTGCCAATAACTCCAAGTCGTGAGTTGCGTAATTCTTCTCGTGAATCTTTAACTGTCTACTTGCATATGCAATCACCTGTCCCTTCTGCATTAACACCGCTCCTACTCCTCTTACACAAGCATCGGTGTATACTGCAAATCCGCTCGTTCCATCGGGGACAGCTAATACTGGTGCTTCTGTTAATCTCTTCTTTAGTTCTTGAAACGATTTTTCACACTTTGGGTCCCACATAAACTTTTGACCCTTCTTTGTTAACTTGGTCAGATGTGACGATATTTTGGAGTAGTCTCGGATAAATCTTCGATAGTATCCCGCCAGTCCTAGGAAACTGCGAATATCGGTTGGTGTTTGAGGTTGTTTCCATAGTTGTACTGCATTTACTTTAACTGGGTCTACTGATATCCCATCTCCGTTTACTACGTGCCCCAAAAATCTTACTTCTGATTTCCAAAAGTGACATTTTGAAAACTTTGCCTTCAACACGTGTTTTCTTAGAGTTTCTAGTACTACTCTAAGATGACCACGGTGCTCTTCTTCGGTTTTTGAAAAGATTAAAATATCGTCAATGAAAACGAGAACGAATTTATTAAGAATTTTCCTAAAGACTCTGTTCATCAGATCCACGAAGAAAGCTGGTGCGTTGGTTAGTCCGAACGGCATAACCAACCACTCATAAAAGAAGTCTGGGCCTCTGAATGCTGTTAGAGGAATACAATCTTCAGAGATTCTCAATTGGTGAAATCCCGTCGCTAAATCCATCTGGGAGAATACCGTTGCTCCGTGCAATTGGTCGAAAAGGTCATCAATTCTAGGTAATGGATATCTATTTCGGATGGTTACTTTATTTAATTCTCGGTAGTCTACACACAGTCGTAAGGACCCATCAGACTTTACTACAAAAACTACCGCAGAGCCCCAACTAGAAAAACTAGGTCGGATTAAGCCTTTACTCAGCAAATCCCGAGTTTGTTTCTCTAATTCCTGAACTTCCTTGGGAGCCATCCGTCTCTTTGGTTGAATTATTTGTCTAGCTCCTGGGACCAAATCAATTCGGAATTCGATCTCTCGATGCGGAGGTAAACCTCCGACTTCCTCGAATACGTCCTTGAACTCTCTAACTACTTCCAAAGTGTCGAGACTTTCTTGAGGTTCTTCTAAAGCGTATAGAAAACTACATGTGTGAATTCCCGGCTTTCCACAAGTTATTCTAGCTTTTCGCTCTAAGCTAGTTATAAGGGTTATGATTTCTTTATCACATTTTATCTTGGCTTGGAACTTGCTTAACCAGTCTAATCCAAGTATAAAATTGAAACTTTTGAAGTCTAGAACATAGAAGTCAAATCGAAAAGAGTGTGAGAGATATAAGAGAGTTATATTCTCACAACACATTTTAAGCTCAGTTTTTCCCCCTATGGGGTTTGATACGCAAATGGGGTTCGGTGATATAATTGGTTTAAGGACAAACTGATCTATGGTTTCGACTGAAATAAAACTGTGTGAAGCGCCGGTATCAAATAAAACACGAAGGTAAATTCCATTAAACTGTAAAGTACCTTCTAGCACTCCCTTCCCTTTCACATTCTGAGAAGTAGACGGTTCATCTTTGATTGTAAAAACCCTAGGCTGTGGTGCCCTCTTCATCAATGGACAGTCTTTCACCATGTGTCCTGGTTGATGACAATTGAAACAGAGATTCTTCACTACCATCTCGTTCCTCTGATTCTGGTTCTGGTTCTGATTCTGTTGCTGAGGTCTCTGTTGCTGTCTCGGGTATTGCTGGGGTTTCTGTTGCTGTTGCGGGTATTGCTGGGGTTTCTGTTGCTGTTGCGGGTATTGCTGGGGTTTCTGGTTCCCTTTTTGTTTGCAGAATCGTGCTATGTGTCCCTTTTGCTTGCAGATGTGACACACCACATTCTTAAATTTATCGTCCATTTTCTGCTGCCCTGTCTTACCTTGGCCTTGGTTATTCGTCCAGTCTGGGTTGATTTTTCTTTTCAGATAATTCCCTCCACTTGACTCTCCGGTCTGAGCCTTTGCCCCTGATTTCTTTGCATCTAGTGCTTCATATCTGAGTGCTAGGTCTACTAGTTCCACAAATGGATCCTTCAAATGTCCCATCATCCTTCCTTGTAGATTATCTTTAAGACCAGCAACAAACATCTCGTTCTTCTTCAAAAGAGTATTTATCAGCTCCGGTCCAAAGATTGAAAGTGCGTTAAACTGGTTTTCGTACTCAGCGACAGACATGCTCTCCTGCTTTAAGTCAATGAAGTCTCGGTACATCCTTGTCCTTCCAGTAGCAGGTAGATACTGACTTTCAAAAGCTTCTTTGAACATGGGCCAAGTAAAGTTTTCCTCAGGAGTTTTAGCTGTCTGGGCATCCCACCATATTGCTGCGGCTCCTTCCAGATTCCATGAAGCTAAGAGACGCTTATGCTCGTCATCCAACCTCAGTCCTTTAAAAATCTTCTCACATGATCTAATCCACGCTTGGACTCCGACCAGTGATTCAGTACCCCTGAAAATCCTTCCTCCCAGAGTGGTGTAATTCTTACAGATCATAGCAAAGTTAGGCTGAGTTGGTGCTCGGTTTACTTCAGTAGTGTCCACTTGTGTCTGGTTAACAGTGTGTCCGTTTGTCGTAGTTGCTCCGCTTGCTCCTCGGCCTCTTCCTCCACGAGAACTCATTTTCACTCCTGAGTACACGGATTGAAAATTAATGACTCGTCAGAAAAATATGTCAAGGGATTACCTAAGTAACTACGATCTACCTATATTAAAATATAGTTTTTAGTAGAAATACGCTCTCTCACTATTCCAAAGCCTAAATGTTTCCGAAGAACATAGGCTCTGATACCAACTGTAACGGCGCGATTTTCGACCCTCCAAAAACCGTGTCGTTATTGAAAGAATTTAGAAGATGAGATAGAAAAGATAGAAATAAATAGAATAGAAGAATAAGAAGTTATCAGAAATCTCACAGCGGAATTTAAAAATACAAATACATTACATCATAGGATCCGATACATCATAGTACATCAACATATTACATCATCATAGCACGTTAACATAATTATACATCATGATATGGGAATACAAATCTAACTGGATACATAGGTGTAGTTTTTTTTTTTTAAAACTACTAGTCTTGTCCTGCAACTTGAACTTCGTGAGGTTCCATTTGCCAACCTGAATTACTTGCCTACTCATAATAAATATTATGAGTACCCAAGAGTTTAGGGAAAACACAGAAAATAAACTCCGGGTCAGTCTGGGGACTGGTGTGAGTAGACACAGTTAAAAAGATGTAACGGGGGGTGGGGAATAAGGTGTCAGGTATTAACCGATTTAATAACTTTCCAAAACTTAAGCCCAATCCATAACTAACATATGGAAAACGACCCTTGTATTTGGATATCAAAACGTTTGATATATTTTACTATAGTATTTATCAAATAAATACCATCTAGTGAATCGCTTGCATCTCACGTTCACGTACATAGAATAAAATCCAAAACCGTCGAGCGCTTATTGGAAATTTGGTTTCTAACTGACAGGGTATGGGAGCACCCACCGATCAGTGTACTCTAGAGAAGATACACTGGGGTTCAACAAGAACATCCTGCAACCCGGCCACACATGACCGTCCACTCATTTAGCTTGAGTGTAACGAATATATTACCACCTCCACGGTTGGGAATGACCCACCGATTTCCGAAGGTAACAGCAGTGAAAAATAGATTTAAGAAACAAACGGGAATACTCTAGATGGTGATAATATACCCTGCTTGGGTATGACCCAACTAGCCATGCTGCCTAGCCCAACTATTGTCTTTCTCGGGTTGTGAGGTTTTAAGTCACGTTACCGTTGACGGATTATTCTTCAACGTCTTTGAATATCACACCGTCCTATCTGACAGATTACTCATTTGTTTCCACAAACATATTCTGGGTATAAGGCTAAAGAAACGAATTTCTTTGCCACCAACAAAATACACTTACGTAAAGTCGATGTGTAAAATCTGATCGATATACGTTGTCAGACATCCGACTGTTCGGATCTGTTCTGGGATTGAACAGACCGTAGATACTATTTTGAAATAGTCCTTGCATTCTTCATCTTTATCGATTTCGGTATACGTCGTATAAATCCGAGTCGAAGTGAAATGTAAATTCCGGACTCTTCGAAACGATGTACGAAATATCTTTTATAGTCGATAATTTAATTTCAGCTTAACTGTCTTTAATTCAGTTTGCACATCCCGTATTTATAATTATATATACAGTATAAAATTCTCAGGTTCATATCTGGATATCTTAAATATCATTTACAATTGTGTAGTTAAAGTGTGTGCGGCGCACACAAGATGTTATACAGTTTTTATCACTATCTGGAAGTGTATAGAAAAAGCCCGTGCTACGCACACGGTGTTAAATCTTGTTTATCATTGACTGTCAGACGATGTTCTATACTCTGATTTGATTTGTCAAATATTTATTTCTTTTATTTAAACTTAAATAAATTGTTTCATAATTTATTTAAGTTAAATTATCTTTTAGAACTCAAGTTTCCATCTTGATGAACTTCTCGGGAAAAACTTCGATTTTGGGACCTCACTGTCATCATCACTGTTCCACTTGCCTAAGCCAGTTTAAATAAAAATTCTATTTTTATTTAAGTAAATTTATTACAGATTATTTATTTAATTAATTAAACTTGATTTAATTAAATTTCTTGGATCTTAAAAATCGTTTTTCTCTTGTATTGCCAACCTTCGAAAAACCATGGTGAAACTACTCGATTTTTCTTGCCACACCACCTTGCCAGATCTCATTTTACCAATCTTCGAAAACCCTGGGCGATCACTCGAAATCCAAGAAGACTCATCGGCGGATCACACGAAATCCTAGTGCCGGACCTCGTGCCAAACTCTTCTTCATTCTCCATTTCTTGCTCTCGACAATGCTGTGCAACCGTGCACAGTCGTACACTGCTGTGCACGTGCACGTCCCCAAACGCCACCATGCCCTTGCCGAACCACCACCCACAAATCCCGTTGCCTTCACTGATCAACTCTGACCAGACGCCACCACAAACTACCATTCATCTCCAGTTTAAGTCGGAGGTCTTTTCCCCTCCATGTGGTCGTCTCCAACACCATTAGTTCGGGTACTACTCTTTATTCAATTCCATAACATACATGCATTTCACGAGTAATGCTGTACAGGTACATATTTGATATTATTCTTCTCGGTGCAAACAGAGCACGTTTCCCCCATATACACAATCCCAGTTTCCCACCATACATGAATTTATACCTTTACCCAATGTGTGTTGAGCGTGAGCTTCACTCCTATTCCATACTGCTCCGGTTTTGTTATGTGGACAGTATATTTTTTTCATTTGCACTGTTTATCACCAGTATTAACTATTATTAGTTTACTTTTGTGCATGTTCAAAGCTAAGCACTTAGTTCTGTCGTTGGATACCGTATATAATATAGTATATCGGCCATTCCTCTGTTCTTCTTTCTCGGGTCTGGTTCCTGCTGCCTTCACCTCCTCACCGTGTCGGCACCACCGGTTACCCCATCCGAAGCTGCTTTGGATGAAGGGATTGTCACCGGTTACCCCATCAGTAAATTATGGACGTTGCTTGCGAAGAAATGATGGAAACTGAGCCTTGTTCCCATCATTTACTGCTGTCATACTATTTGAGAATTGGTACTATACATAACAGTTTTTGTTTTACTGATCATACCAACGTTGTCTGACCCTAACTGTTACATTTGTTATCACTCAAGTAATTACCCTAAACTATTTATCTGACGTGTAAATCAACCAAGGAGATATCGAATGGTTAAACTGGTAGGCATCTGAACACTTGCATATACTTTAAATACCATATTTCTTCTTGATAATCCGATGGTAGGTTAATAATTTCCACCGTTGGTTTATATCAGCACATATATTCATTCTCTTATTGCCAATTTGACCAGGCACTATTTTTTTATAACAGAGTTTTCTATTATTATTATTATTAGAGTCTTCTTCATATGTACATCTTTTACATGCTATTTCCCCATTTCTATCCATTCCAGGCTTTTGTTTTAAGATTAAATATGAAGAACAAATTCACTAGACACATAACTAACACTACCCATCAGCCATCTATGCATGCATATACCATATTAAATAAATAGTAGAGGAAGTTTACTCACTGTTTTAATTTAACTACATACGCATATTAAGGAACATAAATCAGTGAATGATATGAGATGGTTTACTCATAGGTTTAGCTATTTTCATTCTCAGGTTTGGCGTTTCAGGTCTTTAATAATACATTATATGGATGTATATATAAATATCTAAAAAAAATGAAGAAAGGTTTACTCACCGATTAAAAGCTCCTGAATTATTCTAGCTTGAAGGTGATAAACTCTCAGCAACAACATCTATTTTCGTAAAAGAGAAAGCATGCAAATGAACGTGTATTTATAGGCAAGGACTCACACAATTGGTCTTCTACTTTATGCTTTTTAACAGTAAAAAGCCACATCCTCTACCTATCCTTTCTCTCTCATTCGAATGGCCAATAAATGTTACAGCAAAGTATATGTACTCTTCACCGAAAATACTTCTTACCAACCCTCTTTGGTCACTCCTAAGTACAGGAGAATATGTTTGCATTAAATGCAAAGCTTGCTTTCATTTAATGCAAGACTCAACCCTTCCCATCAAAACTCAAGAGAATGCTTTCCCTTACTTGGATATTTTTGTTTGGGTTCTTACTTGGCCGCAGATATCATGTGCAGGGGAATTATGAGATAGTTAAGTCCTAATCTACTCCTTAATGATGGGTTTGCTTAGCCTTGTTTGCTTTTGGTTTAACTCTCTTGTTTTGTTGCTACTATATTTGGTGTATATAAGCTTATATATCCATGTTTTTGGCCGTAGCATATGTATATAAATATATATATAAGTGTTAAATCCCCTTTGTTAAAACATAGATATGTACATAAGTGTTTAACTCTTTAACTTGTATGGTTTTGCTATGTGAATGACACTTATCCATGCTAGTTGTAAAATAGGATTTGTCACTCTAGTTTGTGTTGCCACACTTCTCATACTTCTCTGTGTTATGAATAGTGTTACTAATTGTTGCTTATGTATGTTGTAATATTTAACATTATACATACCTTATATATATCAAGTTCTAGTGCAAATCATATATGTATATACATACATATAAGTGATTATTCACATTTAAATTGGTTGAGTTCTCTAGATATATTTTAATTTCCTTATTAAAATGAATAACAGACTCTTGAAAAATCCAGCCATTACAATTTATAAGGGAAGATTCAATTTTGATTTGAATTTGAAATGAATGTTGAAATTGTTTTTGAAACAAATTTGAAATGATTTATAAAATTCGTTTAAAAAGGGAAATCGACGAAATATATATTATATATATAATATAATGGCCTGAATAGAACGCGCCGCGGCAGTTCGTAAATTTCGACCATTGACTTCGAACGGACATTACGGGAGATCCGACCGTCGGATTCTCCTAAAACCAGAACCGTTGGGTTCGTATCGAAAAGAGCTTTCTAAAGAATATTAGAAATTTGAAATCTAACGGTTGGATTTGGAGATACGTCCAAATCAAATTTGGAAAAGGTCACTGTAAGTGCAGTTCGATGGCCGTTGATGGAAATCGACTGTACGGGCCTTGATAAAATTACTAAAAATAGTAATAATTTGTGTAAAATCATAAGAAATGATTTGGGAAAAATTGGGATGAAAAAGTCCATATTTGAAAAGATAAAAATAGATTTTTATCGAAATTAACTAGTTTTGAACTAAAATTAAAACCCATTTATTTTTAAATAAATAAATTGGATTTGAAATGGGTTTTAAATAGAGTTGATTTGTGGGTTTATCGTGAAGGGTGTTTTAAATAACACTTGTTCTTTAACCCGATAATAAATAGAATGTGATTTGGGTTTGTCATGAACTGGGTTTTAAATGACATTAGTTCTTTAACCCAGTAAAAAGAGTTTTAATGAATCTGTAATTAGATTGAAATGTGAATTGATAATTTAAATTATCAAATTTAGAAAGTGAGCGAGAATGGAGTATCACCAGTTTTGCTCCAAAACAATAGTCAAATCTTTAATTAAATTTGAACGTGAAATGGTAATTAATTTTACCGATAAAACTGTGGTGTTAGATGTGGAGTATTACCAGTTTTGCTTCATGGGATGAATAGGTTGGGATTGGGAAATAAAATAAATAATTACTTCGGTGTGGTTCGCTAATCTCGACTAGTTTGGAAAACCATAATTTGGTTTGATATGACATCCAATGGAAGATTAAAGAATAAATTTTAAAGAATTTATCTTGGATAAAATTAATGGGAACCTTTCCCTAAGAATATGAAATTTATAAACTAGCTGTAGGTTAGTTAAGAAGAATGATTTCCTGGATATTGATCTGATGTTGGTTTCGGCCTTCGGGGTTAATATTTGGGAAATTGTTCTCTTGCTAATTTGCGGTTAGTGACTGCTGAATTGGAATGAGGCGTATGTTGTGTTTGTGTAACATTTGTTTACTATATACGCGGGTTGTTCGGAAAGTCCGGGTTTATACCCATTCTGAATAACCGATTCGACAATAAGTCGAAGATGAAGACGGTGGTTGAAGACCGGAAGTCTTCACATCGTTTGGGTGATTACTGATGATCTTGATTAGGCTGTACACCCAAGATGAGGGAATCAGTTGGTGGTCGTCCAGACGTACTTGGAGATCGATGGATATGCGAGGAAAGTGCCTCCGGTTTCGTTCAGACCCAGAACGAACTTGTAAATGGATTGTGTGTCTGACAGTGGATTTTATTCTATGTTGATTGATCTCTATTAAATATACATCTGTTTGGCGGCGGAGAATTTATTCTTTTACTTAACGCCCTTCTCTGAGACGTACGAGCTCAGAGGTTGTATATCGATGGACATCAGTCGCATGGCATGAATTGCCAGTGTGGCATGCCTAAGTGGAAATTGATCAAGGCTTCTGTTGAAAAGCAAAGTCTTGTGGTTGATGATCAAAGCACGGCCTACGTGGCGTAGCTTTGTGTATAACGTGAATTCGCGAGCCTCACACCTCGGTATGAGTTAAAAACGGGATAAGGACTGCAGGGAGAGCACGACGTTTCTTTCTAGCTTTGGTGGTGTCAGTGACTTACCAGCCCCGACATTTATATACTTTTCACCTATGTGGTTGTTGGATGAGGCGCCTCGATTTTAGGTCTGTAAGGACCGGGAAACGTGTGTTCAGGAATTGTCAATCCTCAAACGTAAGAGAGGACCGGCACTGAAGATCCAAGGATTGCCCAGAGTGTGTACTCCTGAGACATTTGCTAGAGTGTCTCGAAAGCGGAGAGGAGCTTGCCCCTTGCCTCGACTCAGGACGGAAATCCAATTTCCAATACGTGTATTTCGGTTTTATTTGTAGAGCCTAGTATGGCGACATAGTGGGATGGGGCGCTTATGCCGTCTATGATTTATATTTATGATTGAAATTGTTTTGACACTATACACTTATTATAGTATCAAATGATTTTTTTTAAACGTATCAAGCATGTTTGGCTGTTATAAGGGTAAAACCCTATCCTCCGGCTTGCGTTGCATTGTGTGATGGGACTTGGGTCTTATAATAGCTTCATTTTTCGGAAAAGCATTGTGTTGTTTATTCTATGCACTGGTATTCTTGGGAGGAAACCCGTTCCGTGTTATACAGCGTGGTCCCTTGAATTACTCTCTTTTAAAGTAAAGTTTTAAACGACTATTTTAGTTCTCACACCAGTCACATGACTGACCTGGAGTTTATTGTTTTAACCTAAACTCTGGGTGCCCCTATTTTCTACACGGGCAGCTAGTAGTTTTGGTTTTGCAGATTTATATTCACAGGATCCTGGTTTACAACTGGAACGATGCTCGGAAAGCTCTGTATCCGTGCATTACTTTCAGTTGCGTTTTATATTGTTTTCCGCTGCTATGTAATTTATTGTAATCTCTGATATTTATCGAATGTATAGTATTCATTTATACTCTGTATATTCTTGTATCTGATGGAATTGTTGTAATAGCAACGAAATGTTCTTCCGTCTGCATTCTATTTTGTTGTGTTCTCAAGGTAATCCGGGCTTTCCTCACCGGGGAAGTTACGGGCTATTACACTGGCGAACCCACCTTCTTTTCCAATGGACACTGCTGAGCTTCTTCTCCAATTCTTCTTGTTTAGTTTTCTTTCCCATCTCCTATTTCAAACCCAAACAACTCACGCTTCCCAGAATGGTCCACATCAACACTTCCACAAACTCGTCTGAACTACCCATGTTGCCGTGCATTAGGTCTTCCCTTTCACTTTTTTTTCTTTTCATTTTTTTCTTTTTCTTTTCGCATGCTGTATAGTTGTATTCGGAAACAACAGATCCCCCCTTCGGCCCACTACCCAACTCCGACGGACACTTCTAGCCCCCGCTACCACCAGCGCCACTGTACTACCCCATCTCGCAGCCTTTCTGTCTCCACGTTTACATGTATATTTTTTTGAAAAGGAGAGTTTTGTTTATTTTTTTACCGAGGAAGAAATCTTGCTTTCTGCAGCCAAAAGGGATCCCAGGCGTCATACATACATACATACATATATATATATATATATATATATATATATATATATATATATGGTGCAGAACCTTGAGAAGCAAGTATTAGGTGTAGTAGGCATGTTTAGATAGGAGAAATAGCTGCTATGTTTTGTCTTTTCAGTGTCTGCGTGATTTTAAGACTGCTAAAGTGAAAGTGCAGGAGGATGTAAATATAAGCATAACTGAGGGAGGAATAGAGTAGCTGTGTTGATGGTTCTCCTCATTACAATGATTTTGCCTCCCATGTTCATAGCTGTATACGGTAGTTGATGGGAGTACGGTGTGATGGGTCTGTGTTACTTATCTTGGGAAGGAGGGGCTGTTCACTTCACCGGGCTGTGCATGATTTACAGAAGTCATAGGGTAGGGGAGAGGGTAGCAGTGTGATGTCCAATCCAGTTACATGTGCTTGTAAATCCTTTTGGTATGTGCGTGAGTTTCTTTAGGTAAATAGTGCAGTGATATTTCATTTCAAAGCTAGATTTGTACGTTATGTATTTTCATTTATTTGTTGAGGCGACTTCTGATTTGGGAAAGAAATGGTAATGAGGAGAAACATGTAGGTAGGCCATCCATTCAGCACTATTTTCTTATGATAGAAAGAAAAGACATAGTAGGCAAAGAAAATACATATATAGGGACAGAAAGGATCCACAAAGTTGTTAATGTGATGAGAAAATATAGGATAGGCCTGAAGTTGATTTGATTTTAAGTTTGCTAATAGCGTGGCTGCAAATCTTTAGAGCAGCATGTGCATTTCTTTTAATGTGGTCGGTTACATTATATATTTGTATATTTTACTTATTTAATTTATGCTTTGTTTTGTACTAATTAGAGTTGTGGCGTACCGTGTAACGTAGAATTCCGTTCATGTTCACGCCGCTACGGACAGAAATAAAAACACCGTTGTGTTCAGCATTGCCTCACGACTTCAAAAATATAATAACAATGGTAGGTTGACTTATATTGTGAAACCCCAAAATGCTAATACTGGGTGCAAAATAACCCAAATAAAAAGTTGCTTATTTTGCAAATTAAAAATTACAGTAAAATCCTAAAAATTAAATTATGACTACGCCTCAAAGGACTTGTCCAAATTCGTAATCAATATTTAATTATAATTAAACAATCGTTATGGTTTATAAACGATTTTACAGCGACTATTTTAAATTTTGATTTGGACATATCTTAAAATCTATACGATGAAATCTCGATTTTTCTCTCCCATTAGAAAACTATAATCAAATTTATCCTAACATTTCTTGTTTCACAGCATTCCAGCTTAAAACAGATTCTATATATCCAGTTGAAGTTCAAAACTCAACTATATGAACTACCGCGTCGTTTCGAGTTCGTTTTATATTAAATATAAATTTTAACGTTCTATCGTCGTTTAAAGAAACAAATTATATATCAAATCCATTAATATTTCTAATATAATATTTTAAAACCAATTTAAATATTCAATTCAAATGATCGAGAAATCCGGGTCGTTGCATTCTTCCCCCCTTAAAAGAATTTCGTCCCCGAAATTGCTAAGTAAGGAGAATGGTCCAAACCCAATTATTTTCGAAATAATTATACTCAAACCATATATAAAAATTTTAAGTCGTAAAAACCAACTGTCAAAAATATTCTAAGTTTACAAGTTATCCTTATGTTCATCCCTGCTTCTCATGCCAGTTAACTTTATCAGTTTACATTGATTGTAGTAGGGCTTACTCAGTCTTTTTGACTGACCTGTTTTCTTTCGCCTCTTTTCTTCCGTTCCCCCCCCCCCCAGGTTCTCAGGGTGGGAATATTGGAGCTTAGCTTGGATTTCTGACCGCTTGCTTGTGGGATTTTAGCTCATGTACGGTTTCGACATGAAGCTAGCTATGGTTATCACTTATTTTGGGGATAGTACTTATGTATTTCAGTTTTTCAGTAATGTTGTTTTTATCTAGACTTGTGTATTTGGAAAATTGACATTATGTTGTACCAGACTTGTTTTGAAATGGTTTGAAATCTTCCGATGTTTTATCTATGTTATTTACTCTGTTTACATATCTACATATGTTCTTGTTCTGCCTTGATATATCATTATGCATGTTTACCTGATTCAAACGCCCCTCCAAAGTCAGAGCGCTTGCAAGAGACACCCTGGCGGAGGTGGGGTGTTACATTTGGTATCAGAGCATATGGTTTACGAGAAGGAACAAAAAGGTTTTTAGAAAACTTTTGGAAAACTATTTTCAAAACCAAGTATAAAGTATTTTCCAAAGAAAAGTCTAGTTTATTTCAAAGGCTATTCCCCAAAAAGCCATTAGCAAAATTCCTTCGTTTTTCTCCATTCTGAATCTATCTTTTTCTTCGTTTTCAGTATGGCCAATAACTTTGCCATTCCGGAGGGAGTACACGTACCTGTTTGGTATAGGAGACTTTTGGAGGCTAGGGCGACCGAAGCCGGCCCCGCAAATGTTACTCCTCCTCCGGTAGTTAACGTTCCTCCTCCTCCTGTCGCTGAGGTTCCTCTTCCTCCTCCCCCTCAGCATCCTCAAACTGACTTCGCAAAGACTTGCAAAGACTTTAAGGCGATGGGTTGCATGAATTTCATTGGAACCGAGACTTTCGTAGAGGCAAGGAATTGGTTGAAAGAAACCGAAGATCTTTTTACCTCCTTTGATACAGATGACCGTAGGAAGGTTTTATTAGCAGTGTGGTTGCTAAAGGAAGAAGCTGCACGTTGGTGGGTGGTCACCACCGCTATTAGGCCAATTGAGACTTGGGATGACTTTCGGGGAAAGTTTGGACTAAGGTTCCTATCACTGAAGCAAGGGGACATGACTATTAGGGAATACATAGATAAGTTTAATCAACTGGCTCGGGTCGGTTTAGACTTGGTTAACACAGCTCAGAAGAAGGCCCTATACTTTGCTCTAGGATTAAACGAGCCATTACATGGTTTAGCCATGACTCATATACCCTTGGGGGCAACTTTCGAAAGTTTGGTGAATATGGCCCTACTCAATGAAGAGAATAGGAGTGATAAGAAGGAGATCAAGATGAATGATACTCAAGCCAAGAAGACTGATTCCCAGTGGAAAGGAAATCAGGGTGATCCAAGTGGTCAGAGCAGTCAAGGCAATCAGAACAAGAACAAGAACAAGAACAAGAGTCAAGGCAACAAGGGGAACAACAACAAGGGCAATAACAAAAAGGGAAAGTGCTATTATTGCGGTTCAGTTGGGCATCTTATTAAGGATTGTAAGAAGAGGAAAAGGAAAAACGGTGAATGCTTTTTCTGCGGTGAGACTGGACATTTCAGTAAGGATTGACCGAGGAAGCAAGGGTAAGGCCAGGGTCAGACTCAGCGTGTTGGACCTTCAGGAGGGCAAGTTCATGCTCTCAATGTCGCTCCAGTTCCCGATCGAGGTAGTATTTCTGTTGAGAGCCTTGTATATATTTCTGATTTTTCAGTTCGTACCTTGTTTGATTCTGGTGCATCGCATAGCTTTATCTCATCTGATCTTGTTGATAGTTTGCACCTAAGTACTAGTCTAGTAATGATCCCGTGTGTGTTTCAAATCCAATTGGGGGTTCCGCCCATTTGTCTATTATCTACGTGGATTTGAAAATCTCTATCTTAGTGTAGAGTTCTCGCGTGATGCTTATATTCTCAGTTTCATGGGGTATGGGTTGATTTTGGGCATGGATGGGTTGTCCAGTTGTGGAGCCATCCTTGATTTTTGAGCATAGGGTTGTGAGGCTTATGACTCGCCTCGGTAATACCTTAAAAATTTCTAGTAACCCTACGAGTCCCGTCATGTTGTGTTATCTTGAATCCCTCAACTCGTCTATCGATAGTTTGTAATCGGTGAGGGTGGTCCGAGAATATCCTGATATCTTGGGTGAAGTGAAGGGGGTTACTCCTAAACGAGAGATAGATTTCCGCATTTATCTGGTTGATAATACCAAGATAGTTTCATGGCCGGTTAGGCACGTGGCCCCGCAAGATGAGAGTTAAGAAAGCAAGTCAAGGAGTTGCTTGAGAAGAACTTCATTAGACGAAGTATATCAGAATGGGGAGCGCCTGTAGTATTTACTACCAAGGCAGATGGTTCTCTTCGACTTTGTGTTGATTATCGTGAGTTAAACAAGGAGAATAGACAACCATTGCCAAGGATCGATGATTTGTTTGATCAGCTTGTAGGAACATCTGTTCCATCAGCTCAGAATAGCTGAGGATAGTATAGACAAGACTGCGTTCAGAACTCCGGATGGATTCTTAGAATGGCTGGTCATGCCATTCGGTTTGACTAATGCACCCGCCTACTTCGTGGACTTGATGAGTAGGGTGTTCAGGAAGTTCTTGAACAAGTTTGTTGTGGTCTTCGTAGATGATATTCTGATCTTCTCTAAGGATGAGGAAGAGCATGCAAGGCATCTCGTAGAGGTGATGGATACGCTTAGAGAACATTAGTTGAAGGCCAAGTTCTCCAAGTGTCATTTTGGAGAAAAAGGAGTTAGATTTCTTGGGCACATAGTTTCTAAGCAAGGCTTAGCGGTGGATCCCGCTAAGGTAGTTGCAGTTCAGGATTGGAAGACTCCAAGGAATGCAACCGAAGTAAGAAGTTCTCTTAGTTTAGTTAGTTAGTAAGCATCCCTTGAGTTTAGACCTACCCTTCTGGATCAAGTAGGGACTTCACAGGAAGAAGACCCGCAGTTAGTCGAGATCATGGACAAGTTGATTCGAGGCGAGAAGGTAAGTCACCTCGCTATAGATGACAAGGGATGGCTAAGACGCAATGAGAGAAAGAAGGTTCTTGAAGATGCACATCACCCGAGGAGGTGGCCGAGTTTGTCCCAAGGTGCATGTTGTGCCAACAGATTAAGGCCGAGTCATAAAAAGCCCGGTGGGCTATTATATCCATCGGAGGTCCCCGCAATGGAAGTAGTAAAGCGTCACGAAGGATTTCGTGGATGGACTGCCTAGGTCAAGGAAAGAGAATACGAGCATGTGGGTCATAGTAGGTAGACTCACGAAGAGTGCTCATTTCACTCCGGCAAAGAGCAAAAGGACTGCATCATAGCTAGCGACAGTTTACCTTCAAGTATAGTTAGTAACCATGACTCAGCCAGTCTTGGGATAGTCTACGGGAAGTCATGGGCAAGCAACTGAATCTAAGTACGGCCTATCATTCACAGGCGGATAGTTCATTTTGTTCAAACATGAGTTATAGAAAATCACGTTAGTAAGAGCAATTGGCAACGTGGATTGGTATTTTCAAGAAAAGAGTCTGCTGCGTGGAATACTTTATAGTAAGTAAACGAGATCCAGGATTCACTAGTGAATTTTGGAGAGCTTGCATGAAATCATGAGGTCATAGTTATGTTTAAGCCAAGAATGGTAAAAGAGTAAGTAAAAGAGGAAGACGAGAGGCGACAATGAAATGGGTTCCAACTCATATTTGGAAATAAGAGTTAAGAAGCTAAGAAATCATGAGGTAAAAGACAGTCAAAGCACAGTGGAGTTAAACTCAAGGAAACGTGACTTAGAAGACTGAAGGCTAGATACGCGCATCATATCTCTTTCTAAGAGTATATCCTTGATCCTTGTTTTCCTGTGGAACTTACTCGCATGTTATCTTTTTACGTATATCCTCTCGGTCCCGTTCTCGATCCCATTTCTGTTGTAAACTCCACAAGGGGGTATGACTCATCGATTAGTAATACATGTCAGGGTTAGGAAGGGATTTCTTGTAATCCAAAAGGAGTATATCCTGCTTATCTTCCCGATCTCTTTGTAGCATATCTTTTGCTATCCATGTTTGTCTTGATTATCTAGTATATCGTGTTAATCTTGTCATGAGAACCTTAGGTAGAAACCCTTTGGATGAAACATGTGTTTGAAACATGTTATGCTTGATGGTTGCAAGTGGTTGCAAGTGTTTGCAAGTGGTTACTCGTGGATGCATTATACACGTTAGGCACTAGATCGGCTCACACACTCCTCATATTGCATATGCATGAGTGTTTATGCTTATTCATGGATGAAAATTTTTGTGTTATCACATGGATGTTGCATATGGATGTATGTTATGTGCACGCATATAGATGTTATACATTATGTTAGGAATTGCATACATATGGATTCATTTCACTAACATAATTTGCATTGATGATATTTGCATTAGATAAGTACATATACACACACCTTTGCATATGTTCATACAACATTTAGAATCTTGTAAGGACAATGATTGCTCGTGGATGATGTTTTGAGTAGATGGATGTTGGATGGTAGGATACGTTCTTCCTAACTTGAAGATTTCGGGGACGAAATCCTTTAAGGAGGGGAGAATGTAACAACCCGTATTTTCAATAACCTGTTATAACGTAAATCGAGGCAGAATTTAATTTAAAAATCTGAATCAAGGGAAACGGGCTATGCCATTGCGTTCGTCTCGGAAAAATACGCGAAATAGAGTCCGAGTTTTCGAAAATCGGAGTCCGTATGACCCGATTAAGGCCCAACGAAGTTTTCAGAAAATTTCAAAGTAAAAACAGATTTCAAATTCAAGTTTGAATTTGGAAATTTAGGCCAGTTTGGGCCAGGCGGGAAAATTCCCGCCAGAGCACCCAAGTCGACAGCCCTGTCGACTTGGGAGTCGACTTGGTTGGACCCAAGTCGACAGCCCTGTCGACTTGGTCTAGCCGGGCAGTTCTGCCTGGTGCACCATTTTGGGTTTGTGTTGAGTTTGGGGGCCAGATTCGGTTTTAAGGGCTGAGATTGGAACTAGGGTTTAATCCTAAGGCTAGAACTAGTCCTAATCTCTATAAATAAGGCCCTAACCTAACCCTAAATCATCATTATTCATTCTAGTAACTAAACTATGGCAAAATCAATCCTCTCATGGCCTCCACTCTCTTCATAAAATTCCTAAATAAATTTCTAAGTGATTTTCCATGCATACAAGTGTTTTCAAACTTGTATGAGCATCATTAGCTTGCATTCAAGTCAAGTTTTTATATTTGCATCATAAAGAAAGAGTTTTGATCATTTTGGCTCAAGGGTTTTTCTATTAGAGCTTGCATTTTGGGTCTATTTGATTGCATAAGGGCTTTGTCATGTTTTTGTGCCTTCATAAGCATTGTAAGCCCTATTCTACTTTCATACTTAAACTCTAAAGTTAAATGTATGATATGCAAGTTTGCCATGATATGCAAGTTTACTATGATGTGATATGCAAGTTTACTATGATGTATTATGCAAGTTCATCAAGTTATGTTATGCAAGTTTACTATGATGTGTTATGCAAGTTTACTATGATGTGATATGCAAGTTTACTATGATGTATTATGCAAGTTCATCAAGTTATGTTATGCAAGTTTACTATGATGTGTTATGCAAGTTTACTATGATGTGATATGCAAGTTTACTATGATGTATTATGCAAGTTCATCAAGTTATGTTATGCAAGTTTACTATGATGTGATATGCAAGTTTACTATGTCATGTTATGCAAGTTTGAGATGTTATGATATGCAAGTTTATCATGTTATGTTATGCAAGTTTGCCATGTTATGATATGCAAGTTTACCATGTTTTGCTATGCAAGTTTACCATGTTATGCTATGCAAGTTTGCCATGTTATGATATGCAAGTTTATCATGTTATATTATGCAAGTTTGAGATGCAAGTTCGTCATATGATATGCAAGTATGTTATGCAAGTTTGGGGTAATCATTTTGTTCATGTTATCATCCTATGCAAGCTTATCTTGAGTATATGAACATAAAGCTTCAAGCTTTATGCTAAAGGTTGCATTTTGGCAACATGTAAGTTATCATATCCCTTATGATAACTTGCATGTGAGGCCAAATGCGAACTTATGGCTATTTCTACATGTCATTTATCACCATGTATCACCAATATGCTAAGTTTGGTTTTATGCATGCTTTTGAGGCCTAAAAATATAATATGCAAGTATATGAACACATGTACATTTCATATGCCACCATGTTGAACTTGTGGCTTCAACACCTTTATGTCATGATTATGCCAAGTTCCCTCTTTCTATCCTTTATGCGCTATGGCGATATGTAAGCGATGGGATTGCGTTTGGGGTTGGGTAAACTTAAAAGACATAAAAACGTAAGCTCGGGAATTTACCTATTAAGTTAGGTCTACCCTTTGGGAATTTACCTATTAAGTTAGGTCTACCCAAATGCTTGAAAACTTGTAACATGTTTTGGAAACATGATGGACATGACACTTAGAAAAGATAAGTGTGACCAACTCGAGGTTGGGTTGAGTTTGTAGCGTAAACCTACCCGGAACCGACCGGCTTAACTAGTTGCTACAAACAATAGGACCCAATGTGAGAAGTTGGTCATGTTGTACCTTGAACCCGAGGTTAGACCAAGTTGTGATGTAAAGCTACCCGGACCCGCCCGGCTTAACTAGTAACCACAACAAGGTCTAATGTGAGAGGTTAAGGCGCATTAAATTAATTAATGCCTCGTGATTAGGGTTAAGTCATGGTCCACTTAATACTTAACCAATTTGGGCTTGGTAGATTAATCAGGGTTAAGTCGTGAACTCATCGTTACACTTAACCAAGTTAATCCATGATTAGCAAGAGGGTTAAACCGTACTTAACCCACTAGAAAATCCTAGCAATGGGGGTCCACTCCAGCAGTAATCCCAAGTTTGTATCATCATGGCCCTAGGGTCTAGGCTAGGGTGTGGGGCACAAATTACTGAACTTGAGGTAAGCGACCAAAAGCGACGGCAGAGTGGTACGCCGGTGTAGTTCCGGGCGGACTTATGGTCGTGCACATAGTCCGAAGCGGGGGAAAACATGCACGGGTACAGTAGATCGAGACTGTGCACGCATGTTTATGGTGTCCAGGGGTTGCCACCCTAGGGCTTGATACACCCGACGGGAGACCCGGCACAGTCTGACTACAATCATGTTTGGGCCGTATGGACACCAACACGTGACGAGTTAGGCTTATAGGGAGCCGATCGACTAGACCGTTTGGTTAGACCTTGTATTAGGGTCATTTCATGTTATTGGGCCAAAGCTTGGGCCAAGGGATCAATACTTGTTTATTCAAGTCATGTTAGTTTGCTAGTACACCTGTGGTGCAAAACCTTAAACATGATTATGCGATGACACCTTTACCTACCTTGTTAGTTAATCATCATGCTAGTATGTTGTTATCCTTATGTTCATCCCTGCTTCTCATGCTAGTTAACTTTATCAGTTTACATTGATTGTAGTAGGGCTTACTCAGTCTTTTTGACTGACCTGTTTTCTTTCGCCTCTTTTCTTCCGTTTCCCCCCCCCCCCCCCCAGGTTCTCAGGGTGGGAATATTGGAGCTTAGCTTGGATTTCTGACCGCTTGCTTGTGGGATTTTAGCTCATGTACGGTTTCGACATGAAGCTAGCTATGGTTATCACTTATTTTGGGGATAGTACTTATGTATTTCAGTTTTTCAGTAATGTTGTTTTTATCTAGACTTGTGTATTTGGAAAATTGACATTATGTTGTACCAGACTTGTTTTGAAATGGTTTGAAATCTTCCGCTGTTTTATCTATGTTATTTACTCTGTTTACATATCTACATATATTCTTGTTCTGCCTTGATATATCATTATGCATGTTTACCTGATTCAAACGCCCCTCCAAAGTCAGAGTGCTTGCAAGAGACACCCTGGCGGAGGTGGGGTGTTACAATATACATGACTTGCTGTGTTGTACTCATGCTGACTTATACTCGACCACTTTGCATTCTTGAATGCTATGCATTTTTGAGTTGCACCATATTTGTGTTGAATTTTCACTTGAATGTTTGTTGTAGCACTGAGTCGAGTTGTTCCTCACGGCTGCTCCTCGGTTACTCGCTACATTCTGATTGGCGAGGCAGCGCGCACATGTATAGTCATGCACGTGTGTACATGCAGCCATCTGAATGGATTTTCCTGTCCCTGCATAATAATATGTGTATATACATACACATGTGTGTATACATATATCGTGCGCGTGCTACATTCACATATCAGATCAAGTCATGAAAAATGATGAGAAACACACTAACATTCTGAGGCAAATAAAATTTTAAAATTAAAATTATATTTGCATGTGTTCATTTTTTATTTCTATTGCAGTGTATTGTGTGTGTGTGTGATAGGTATGAAGACTGGACTGACTGCAAGCTATGAAGACAGAAGACTAAAGATGATAGTGAAATATATGAGTGTAACTTAGTATGTATATGAGTGAATGTATAAATGAAATTGTACAGAGTGTTGTAGTGAGGAACTGTATATGAAAATAAATGTGAATTGAATAGTATATCAGTGATGTATTCAAATAGTGGAGTATAAAAAATTGTAATGTTTAAAATAAAATATTATATCTAAATAAAATTCTATGAATATTTGAATTTCTGTACAGTCGTATTTTATTTAAATATAAATATTATATTCCTGTCTGTGATGTATATATGAAACAGTACAGTAACAAACACATTTAAAATAAAATATATTTGTTTGTTATCATCAAACAAAAATCATATAATTGTGTATACAAAACTGTTATATACAACACGTCTTTCATACGTGATTAAGTCCTTGAACTTTGGCTAAAATTGTTAACCAGAGCTCTGATACCAAATGTGACGACCGCCCATAACCTTTGCACTAAACAAGAGGAATAATGCGTTGAAAGTTGTGCCAGGCAGCTATGGACGATCATCAAGGTAAGGTAACAATCGCGGAACCTATCGTAAACTCACAGCGCAAGGATAAAATATAATAGAACATATACAACAGGTAGTGATATTGAAGTTGAAAACACCAAACTTCCATAACAACTAGAAAGTAATATCCATACGCGTGGATAACTACAATATTGTTTATACAATTTTCCTTACTACAACACTCAAAGAAAATAGAAAACAACGGAAATCCAAATACTAGATAGTAGGTAAAATAATATGCCAGCCTCCTGCTCGCCTCCGAATAGTATCATCGTCCTCACTAAGCTATCACCTGTCACCTGCCACCTATTCTACCCATCCAGCAATTGGATGAACAACCCAAGGTAATAAGAGGGAAATATAAAACCTTGAGTCAAACAATAGTCTTAGTGAGTGATAAAACTGCTAACAACATCATCAATAAAGTATATGAGAATGGGTAAATAAACAACTAATCTACCCACAACACCAGAGGAGAACTCAACTCCTGTCTTCCCCCATATCAAACAGTGATAGTCTTTACATCAAACATTTCGACCATTCATCCATGGAAATCACAGTGGCAATCAGAAGTAACCTACAATAGCACTCATAGCATCCAGATTATATATCTCATGTAAACCATCCTAATCGGATTCAACATTCCCCAATCACATGCCACAAAGGACTAAACCAATATCTTACAAGCACTCAAGGAAAATCTCCTTCGACGATAGATAATTTACATGAGATGGTGCAAACAAAACATCCAGCATGCATGATAGACTTTGGTTATCACCGCCAATCCTGCTTTGAAACCATCATTAATCTTATGACTGGCTAAACAATTTGCCATCAACTGTCAAGGGCCAATGGTAAGCCCCGGTTCTAGCTAAATCCATACACACCATACGACGAAATGTGTCTAGGCCATATGATGAAACTCAGGGTACTCGACTATACGACGAAATCGTGTAACCCCTGCTTTGAGCCCGCTAGAACCTACGATAACGATAATTTCTTGGCCTTCAGTATCTCTAATCATCATCGACGGCGACTATCCTACCATTATCACCGAACTCAAGACACCTTTGAGTTGTAATTACACATGTTGCATTACGATTAGCAACGTACACATCACATCACTTCGATATTCCCCATTGAATTTACGTCGAAGTTATCACCACTCTCGAACCAAAGAAAACATCAATCATAAGGTTGAAAACAATCCATAGCATCACGTCAATTTGCTAAAGGAAATAAACCACAACACTTATGCTATTCACCATAGCGTTTTAAAAGCGCTACTGAAAACTCATCACGATCGACCAGGTGACCGACCCACCCATCTGGACCGACCCGACCCGGACGACCGACCCAATTCAGGAACCCAGCCCGACCGACCAGCTTCTCACATCTCGACCGACCCAAAAACTTAGGGTGTTTGACCGACCCGGTATCTTCACACAGGACCGACCCGGTTGCTTCACTCAGGACCAACCCGGTGGCTTCACATAGGACCGACCCACCCTCGGCATGGAGATTGACTGACCCTTACGATATGCTGGACCGACCAGTACAAGACTGACCCTTTTCCTGATTTGTTTCCGAAGACATGATTTCGGCCGACCGACCAACCATGACCAACCCAAAACCTGCATATTCTAATCCAACTCTGATTTCGACCAAAACTTCGCTAAACGATAAATTCGACGAAACCAACTCGTCCAACACATCGAATATGACCACAAACATGATATGGAATCACTTGTAACCATGAAAACGACGATTCCATCACAAGTTATACAAATCTGACAAAATCACGATAAATGGTCAAATGAACAAATTTATATATCTAACTTGCATAATCATATGAAATAGCATAGAATTACCGGTTTAAACTTACTAAGTCGGATCCTATAGTGATTCATATGAAATGGAACTTACCAAGGTGTGTTTTAGGGAGAAATCAATTCAAAATGATGAAAATGTGCATACAACTCAAATACTCACTTGAATCCATGTGAGAGATGCATATCACTCACCATTTCTCCAAAACAAAGAAAAACCGGTGCAATACGAATCCGAAAAGCAAGGAATTGGATCCAAACTCCTTGATTTGATGAATTCACCCATGAAACGATGTAGATCTAGCCACAAATGGTGTAGATCTTCCATTTCCTAAGCTTTAATGGTGCAAAGATGGAGAAATGAAAAAATGGAGGATCGTGGCTCTTCCAAATGAGAGAATGGGGAAAGTAAACCATTTCCATACCTCCGACCCCATATTTATAACCTTCCACTAGCCTACTAATGGGCCTCTTTAATCAGCCCATCATGGCTTTATAAATCTGAACAGCCAATTATTAAATCTTAAAATAGCGATTCCTCCCAAATCGCTGAGCCAAATCTTTAATGTAACCACTCTATTGAAAGACAATTATAATTCTTTTCCAATGGAACAAGTCTCATCCTCTGATTCGACCTGAGTCAAAACTGTAAAAGACTGACAGGGGTAAGATGGTCACAAACAAAATTGGGAAAAGTTATGGAAATGTCTCATATCCCTATATACAACATATTATAATATGAGAATGATCCAAAACTTAGGGAATAAAATTAAAATATTTTACGATCCTCCAATACGTAAAATGCGGAATGTTACAGCACAAAGCAGCAACAACCACACCAACCCATAATGCATAGTAGATTTGATATTAAACAACAACATAACAGACCCAACAAACTCAACACCAAACAGAAGGAACCTAACATTGAAATTTTGACACATCTAGAGGCAGAGCCTTCAACCGAACAAAATGTAGCCAAAGCATAGCCATGGCCAGCACTTCCATTACACAAGCAACTTACATAACTCAGGAAGGTGTTGGTTAGTAAGAAATCGCCAAAAACACCACAGGAACCGAGCATGAACTGACATAATGCATAACCCAACAAAGACTTGAAAAATGCAAGCAAAGTGTCCTAAAGAGAACATGTCATCTAGACTATCACACCAGAGTCCTTGGCAAAGCATCCATGGCCAACACAGCTGAGACCAAGGACCACCACATAAATGCAGCATGACATAGAAACCATAGCATGTGACCTTAACACAGGGAGGAGTTCGTAACAAGGAAGAGGACACATCACCTACCACGACCAACGTAACCTCATAGCAAAGCTGTCACTGATTTACTGACAAATAAGTGTTGCACCTACGAAGAAGCACGACCACCACCCCCAAACTCCTTACAAATAGACAAAAGGAAGATCCAACCAACCGATCCAACTTAAAAACCAATCTCAACGGTATGAAAACCAGTAGGAAATGAAATTCACAACATAACGACCACACCAATAAAATCAGATCCAAGGACGACTTATATCCGACCTCATCAACTGGTATCAAATCGGTCAAATAAAACCAAAGCCATACAAAATGTTCTACCACATCACTTTTCCAGTAATGGGTCGACCCGGGCTCCAAGTGAGACGTAGTCTTAAAATGGGTTAACCCACTTATAGAACAGGTCGAACCATTCATTGGGTCAAGAACGTGATTTTCGCTCCTCTTTATTTGTTGTCTAACATTACAATCAACGTTATCTTTCTTGTCTGTTATTTTTCCCTATATTATTTTACTTTATTTATAATGAACATTTTAGATTTCAAACTCAAACTTGCGCGTGTATATTAGTGCATAATTTTTATTCGTTAATAACTTCCCCATACGAACTCCGTTTAGGGCAAGTCATACATGTAGACAAATCAAAAAATTGCTATGAACACAGTGGTACTTGCTTCCAGGCTAAATTATGAAACCATAAAACAATAATATTTGTAAGAAACTATTTACATATTTATTTAAAAATATGGGGTGTTACACATTTGGTTCTAGTTAGCAGTTGGAAGTCCAAAGACTAAGTTTTAGATTATGGCGGTGTGAGGCAAATTGTAAGGGAGTTTGGTCCCATATTCTCGAGGGAGATCGGTTTCGAACCAACAATGATCGAGTTGATTCATTCCCTTAGTGGAGACGGATCCACCGCCGTCTTAATATCCTTCCCCTGGCTTCACTTGCCATGGTGAGAGTCGGATGAAGTACTCTTGAAGTCAAGTTGTTCTAAGCTCGAGCACTCCTACTTCCCTCGAGGCGACTAATATCCCTTTGAGTGCATTGTTGCAGCTGTTGCATCAGTTCAAGGTTTTGGTTGATCGGCTGGTTGAGATGACTCTGAGTTTCCTCTAGCTTGTTCACTAGAGAATGCATCTGGGCATAAGTAACTGTAGCGTCAGGACAGGATAAATTGGTCACATCAGTCTTATCAAGAGTATTAAGATACTCTTTATCAGAAGATTAATAATCGGTTGATGCCTCTTGATGGTTAGCTTTATAACATCCAACAACTTGAGAGTTTTTCTTCTTCACCATGGTTTCAAGATTCTTAGGCAGACTTAACGGAGATATGAGGAGATTCGAAAACTTAAATGGTAGTAAAGCAGGAAATACTAAGTTTTTTACATTCTCAGTGAAAGCACCCGAATATTGCAACAAAAAATCGGTATGATACCCAATGAATTCAAGGAATAGTTAAACTAAAATAAATGGAAAATGAGGAATAAAATAATAGAATTGCAATAGAAAGAAACATATGAATTTATAGTAGTTTGACGTTGATTGACATACATCCACTTTGAAGATTTTTTCAGTTTACTGCTAAAATTCAAGGTGGCTTGGATCGGTAAGACTCTGAATAACATGGTGCAAAGTAAACAATACCAAAAAGATCCTTTTTTTTTGCAGATAGTGGGCATTAATAGATGCACGTAGGCCAGAAGAATTGAAGGACCGTTGTAGAGGGAGTCCAGGAGGCCCAAGCCCATATTAGGATAAGGGAGGGTAGGTCTCGATCCCTTTATAAGGATACGTCCTGATCCATTTTTAGGGATCAATAATGATCCCTCACATGGAGGGTGTGGACCTTGCAACTTCTCGTGTTGGTCCCACCTGATGTCTTGAGTTGCGCTATGAAGTTTTAGTTGTTTGGACTTCTAGTTTGCTATTAATTTGATTGAGGAAGCAATGTAATTCTATCGATTTATACCAGAGTTGTGTTGATCCCTCAGTACTGGTTTTGTCGATCCCTTACTAGAAGAGTTCTCAAGCACTGTTTTGTTGAGCTAAAGTGATTGTCGTCATATGACGCTATTTGAACTTGATGTTTAGGCCTTCGAATGATGTTTATGAGCTATTAGCCTTGATAATCATCCAGCCGTGGCAATCCAAATAGCTTTAAGTCTTCAAGCCAAAAGGCCAGGTAGCATTAACCAACCAAGATCTATTTGCAGTTTTCAAATAGTAAATTCTTGAGTAGTTGGATGATGGTATAAAATGGAAGATTAGATGGATGTTTGAATATGATAAGGCATTTCCTTTAAGTAGACAGGATCCTAAAATGCATAGTAAAATTTAAATGATTAAAATTTTCATTTTTTGGTCGAGCTAGCTAAAAGAGCTGAAGCAACACATTCTAGATAATTAATCATAAGCTAGATGCACATACACACTTTTTTGATAAAAGATAAAAAATCTAAATATAGATACTTAAGGCAATATTAATAACTTTTTTAAATTTAGAACTAAGAAAAGCGCCATCTAGAGACAAAGGAAGAAACTCATTGTGAATTATTTGATTACTGCCTCATTTCTGTTTGGTTCATCTCAAATAGAATCAATTAAATTATGTAAGATAAGAATAAACTGGGCCACAAATAGCTATATATTCCTTTCTATATTTCAATACAGAGAAATTTGGAACCTTATAATTTGACATGTTAAAGCTTTTGAATCGAAAGCTGGATGGTGATGGTATTTAAGGATAGGCAAGAGACCCTGTAAGGACAACAGGTGAAGATCTGAAGCCATTGCTAGCTGTAGAGTTAAATGATGGAAATGGTAATAAAATGCATTAGGGTTTCTTCTTTTTTGGAAGAGGACATAAAATGAACGTGAATAGTGTTATTCTTAAAGCAAGCAACGAAGATCTATTTAAGAAGAGAAGTATAAGATAAGAATATCCATTTAGCCAATAGCAAGCTTGAGTTTTCCTTAAAAAATGCACTAAGCGATATTCAAAAAACCATTTATAGTTTTTTCCCTAAACAACTTTTAGAATATAGTTCACTGCAATGTACATTAATTTTGTTTATACTTAGATAGGTTTCAAAAAACCATTTAAAAAGAATGTATTGTTATGTGTTGCAGTAGCTATAGTTATAAACTTATAAGTTTAATTTGCCACGTCATTAATCTGCATCTATAAAAAGATGCATATTTATCCGTCAATTTACCTTTTAAAAACAACATCTGTAGTTGAAACCTCACTAAACCGTTATAATCCACTACCACCAATAGGAAATCAACTTAGGTTACTCATTCCATTCCTCTTTCTCAACTTCTCAGATCTGTTCATTCTCGCCCCCAAGTTTCCAATTCCAATCCCTAATTTTCATTCACCTACTTCTTCCACTCCAACCCTCTCTGTATCCTCCACTTATTCCAGCTAGTCCTCGACTCTAACTCCAAACGCACTCATTTCTTCCCTTTTCCATCATCAAACGGTAGTCAGTCCAAGAAGAAAAGTGTTAGCTTTTTATCCCATGTTTCTCATGTATGTTTCTATTGCTTTTTTGATCACCGCTATTAGTTAGTCTATCAAGAAACTGAAATTATTATCACCATGAGTATAATTGGTGTTAGGTGATTAGAAATTCTTGTATGTTATTTGTCAATGAATCCACACTTTTTTCAGTTTGAAGTTGTATACAATTAATTTCTGTTATTTGTGGTTCTTTTTTATGTTGATTCGCTAAAATATTCTTTGAGTAGCTATTGGGTTGTTAATCAATTTAATAACATAGAACTTTCCTACTGAAGTGTGGTTGTGAACAACTAGACCATCGACCTTATATGAGTTGCATGTTCTAAACAACTGCTTAAGTTTCCCACGTTGCGGTTGCCGGTGATGATTGAGACATGGTATTGCTAGCTTTTTTAATAAGATACACAGTGGTTTATGAAAATGGTTTCATAAGGATGCTTACATGTATATGATACTATTCATTTCTGAAGTATTTTCACGTTTGTCATATGCATGATTTTTCACCTAGTTCCCAATCAGATAAGTACCGTATGCATAGTTTGAAATTATGTGCAAATTCACTTCATCTATGAATGTTTATACCAGCTGTACATTGATGTGTGCTTCACCATTGACAACATTGTATGCCAGTTAACCAAGCATTGTTTAAGTAATGCTTCAAAGGCCATACAATGATATATCTGCACACATGGACCAATAAACTGCTAATGGACGACCGTTTCTTCATGACGCGTGCTTCTAAAAATTTATGTGAGCTTTGTTTTGGGGTGTATGTATAAGACTGTCTAATAAATATACGGATAAAATTTATGATATGGAATACATGCCTGAAAGCCTACTACATGAAATTTATGAAATGGAATATATACATAGTCATTTGCAATTTGTGATATTACTGAAATGATTTGCAGTTTGTGATATCACTTCAATTCTTCCTTCAATTCGAGTTCAATGACTGCGCAATCAGTTTCTATTTCAAATTCATCAACAGCGGCTGCAAGAAAGAACTGCCACCACAAAATCCCAGCGAAGATGAGGAGTGTGAAGGTAGGGTCGAATGCGGGGAAGAAGTTTTTTGGTTGCTCCACGTGGGTGATAAGTATAAATTAGGATTTTTTTTGGTTGCTTTATCGATTATCATATCTTTCGATGACGTTTTAGTCGAGAATTTAAGATATGTGCAAAATGACGATTGGGGTATTTTGTGTGGCATGACGAAGTGTATGAAATCAATAGCATCGCAGAATTGGATGATACTACTGTTAAATTAGCGGAAAAAGAAAAGACTATATCGCAATTGCTCGTGGAAAGGAAGACGATTGAAGAAAAGCTACCGAAGAAAAATCAAAATAGGGAAAAATCCGATGAATTTGTGGCAGATATGAAGAAAGAGTTGGCTCTAATTCACATTAAATGTGGAAAACACGAGAAAGAAGGAAAATTCTTTGCAACAGCTTTAGCTATGTCCTGGATCATGTTTGGAGTTCATTTGTGTGTTTCTATGGCAATGTAGTGCAGTGAAGTAACATGAAATGGCATGCATGGACAGTTTTTCAGGTATAATTTAAGTTTTGTCACATTGTAGATTAGTGATAATTTTTGCCACATTACAGATTAGTTATAATTTTTGCCACATTGCCCATTAAACCTAAAGTGCTGATTAGTGATGATATTATCCACATTGTAACTGTCTAATTGGTTACTCAGTATCGTTTGTGCTTTGAACAAATTGAGTTATTGCATCAATTTGCAACTGAGGCATGCAGGCCATAAACTGAGGTATGCAATTGAAATGCAATTGAAATGTCTTTGTGCTGAAATGCAAATGAAACTCAGTTATGCAACTCAATTTTGCAAATGAAATGCAAATGAAACTCAGTTATGTAACTCAGTTATGTAACTGAATTGCAAATGAAACTGAGTTTGTGCTGAAATGCAAATGAAAATCAGTTTGTACTGAAATGTAACTGAGGCATGCAAGTGAAGGAGGCAGTGATGAGGTTATTCAAGAACTTGTAACTGAAGGCACTAGAGGTACTCAAGACAGTGGAGGCACTGAACGCATTGGAGGCTCGTGTTATATTTTGAAACTGTTTTTGTTTGATGTAAACACGAATTTAGTACTGATTATGTTTGTAACAGAAATGTATGTAAAATTGAATTTAGTGGCTATGTTTTGTAATTTTGTAGTTGTAGTTGACTAAGTTGTACTTGTGTTGCTGGTTAATTTTAAATTAAAAAGTTCTTTGTTAATTTCAGTGTAATGTTAATTGTGGTTATGTTGCAGTATGTTAGGTAATGTTGCCATAACTATGATATAATTTTGCAGTATGTGATGTTAAATGTTGTCATAGCTACGATATAGTGTTTCCATTAGATGATAAAAGTGTTGTTATAGATTAATGCATGTGGGACCACAAAAATATTCCGTGAACCCGGGCTATAGATTTTAGTGTCGATTCCACGAACCTGGGCTACAAATTTTAGTGGCCCCCACATTTTTGTAAATTTAGTACCTGTAGCAACACCTGTATTGATGTTGCCTTAGGGTCACAAAGATGTTTCCTTTGACTCTAAGGCAGTGCGGCAAAGCGCAACACCAAGAAAGTGTTACCACAGATAATTTTTGGCCTATAGTAACATTTTTTGGCACTTTCTGCATTACTTCTCTGGTGTTACAGTATGAAATCTATGGCGTAGTGACTAAGTAAAAGAGAAAATCACAGAGGGTAGCGTCGAATGTACGAAGAATGATGGGTGCTGCTGTTGAATTCTGCATCGACAAATATTCACTGCCATTGATGTCTGAGCTTAGGGTTTGGCAACTATCAATTAACCATCGTTCCCATTCATCTATGAAATAAGGTCTTACTGGTAGGGAATATAACATGTAGTAACTCAGTTAGGAGGGTAAAGGAAAAATAGAATTGGATGGCTGGAAAAAAGAACGAAGGAAAAAAGACAAAATGGAAGAAGGGTAAGAGTAAAGGTGCGATCCTTCAGTTTAAAAATGAAGAAAAATCCAAGAAGGCTTTTGTAGCTAGGAGACAATTTCAATTTAAAAACAGTGTAAGAGAGAAGGAGAGCACAACATTTGAAACTCATCTTTTATAATACATTATAGATACTTGAATAGAAATGGAAAATGTGAATTGAAACATATTATGGCTTGAAACCAGGGTATCACCAATTCATTTTTGTTTGGGCTTTTTCAACAAAATTTTGTTTCGGAAAACCGACCTTTTTTCATTTTGGATATGGTCCGCAATAGTCAATAGAGAAATTGTTCCCTCTCACTAGTCTTTCTCGACTGGCTCTATTAAACTGGAAAACTAGAGTTTCACAAATCAATTTCTTCCTTGAAAACCCAAGATGTCCACAAAAACTTTAGGGCGAACTGGATCAGCTTTTTTAATTCGGTTTTTATTATCACACTACACACTCAAGCAGTCAAGTTGTCTTATTGCAAAGATCTCTCCTCATGTTTCTCATTTTCAAAATCTTGGAATTGATCAAAACCTCAATCGAGTTACAAAAGAAGAATCTTCGATTATAGAAATTGAAACTCTAAAGAAAATTGTGTCATCCAATGGGTTTTGCTTTCCTTGTGGTCTACCTTTTCTTCTATTTTTCATCGACGAAGGTAACAAATTGAGATTCTATGTTGATTACTACATTAGATTCAAATGTACTGGCTGGAATACTACGATGTTTAGTGTATTGTTGACTCCTCCTTTTCCATTTTATGATGCTAATTCTGGAAGAAAAATATATTTATATCAGTTACTACGTTAATGGTACTTACTAATATTGGATCACCAAATCTTAACTGCAATGCTCCAGTGAATTTCGGTTTGTGAATTACAACCAAGTGTTAATGATTCCAGTGTTGTAGGCTCCCACCTAAGCTCGCCTAGGCACGCTAGCTACTTAGGCCTCGTCCGCTTAAATGAGACTTACTACATTATTTAGGCATATGAAGAGATTTAGAGTCATCATCTGTGCATTAATTTAGGCTTGATATTTTTGTAAGCATTACATTGTTTGTTTTAAGCAATTTTGTTTTCATGCTTACTTCCAAATCCAACCAAATTTTGTGATATCTCAATATCTCATTGTGGATCGGTTAATAACAAGCAAAATACTAAAATTTTATCTAAAATATGTCAATTTATTAAAAGCACAAAACTCTAATTAATCCTCAATTAATCCCTACCTTGACAATTTCTAATCCATGCTTATAGCTTAGCATCCTCCTAAGGATTTCTACAACCTTAGTGATTTCAAATAGAAAGATTCTTCTAACAAATCATTAAGTCATTTTGTATAATAACAAGTGAGAAATATGGTACCTTGAAGTGTATATTTTATTGAATGTGATATTTTTAAATATGGTATTAGGAGGAGGAAACGAGCTGCATGCACTATTTATTATTTCACTAAATGTGTATCGATATGACTGTAAGATTGGTTCATTTTGAACTAAAGGACATGGAGATCGAATGAGGTAACACTATGCTCACGGTTTCAAGAATCGTAGTTTATATTCTAGATTGTAAACTTGCATAAATTCTGAACATACATCGATATTTTAGTGTGTCGGATGTTTATATAGATAACATGAATATTAATTCCATTCTATAGAAACTATATATTGTATGGTGAGAGTAGAATACAACGACAACTAAGTCATTAATCCCAAACAAGTTAGGGTTGGTTAGAGATGGAACGCAAAACGAAATTACATAGTCAAGTTAAATGTAAAAATAATAACAAAAGATTTAAATGTGAAAACATAAATAAAGACAAATTAAAGTAAAATAATTAATTTAATAATAACGGCAATAATAACGAATAAATAAAAAATAAAAACCAAGTCGGTGGTGATGGTGATAGTACTAGTGTATACTGAAGATCAACACTATGTTTTAAGCCCCTATTCACTAATTTTATAATCATAACACTCTCTCCAAACTAACATAAACTCACAGTTTTGATACATGGATCATCAACTTCCATACGTTCCTCTTCGACACAAGCTCTTTGGATATATTTCAATTTTTCAAGTCTCTTTTTACAACTTTCTCCCATGTCATCCTTAGTCGATCTCTACCTTGCTTCATCGGTGTTGTCCATAATTCAATCGCGCACATGTGTATCGTGAGGTCTCCGCTGGAGATATCCAAACAATCTTAAGCAGTGTTGGACTAATTTCTCTTCGATTGGTGCAACTCCATGTTTGTCCCGAATATCATCATTTCTAGCTAATGTGACCCCGTGCGTTGTAGATGATAATATTATTAAAAATAGTATTTATTACTTTAATGTTAAAATGAGAACCTTGTTATACAATATATCATAAATGTCATCCTTAGTTGATCTCTACCTTGCTTCATCAGTGCGGTTTATAATTCAATTGCGCACATGTTTATCGTGAGGCCTCCCTTTGGAGATATCCAAACAATTTTAAGCAGTGTTGCACTAGTTTCTCTTCAATTGGCGCAACTCCATGTTTGTCCCAAATATCATCATTTCTAGCTAGTGTGACCTCGTGCGTTGTAGAAGATAATATTATCAAAAATAGTATTTATTACTTTAATGTTAAAATGATAACCTTGTTATACAATATATCATAAATTTTGATGTGAAATACATAAACTATTAATTAAATTTATTGTTAATATTGTTTGTGTAGTTTACAAAAACAATATATATGTATGTGTGTGCATTTGATTTTTTTTAAATCATTTTTGTTAATATAGATACACATGTTAAATCGATGTATGTTAATAATTTATTCGATGGATTAACAAATATTATTCAATAGATTTGTTTGAATAAGTTAAATGTAAAATTATGTAGTTTCACTGTATAATATATACAGGAAAAATTGAAAAGAAATTTGCAAAAAAAAAAGTATAAATTTGTTGTGGAGTTACCGATGTTCAAAAAGAATTTTATAATGTAATATGTAGTAAATTCTTAATATAAAATGAATCATAACTAATTTACTAATTATCTTCGTTATTATTGTTGATATACATATTTCATGTTATGTGATTTATACGTCTTTATAGTTGCAAGGAAAACTGTTTTTTTAATATGAATATACATAGTAGAATTGGAATATGTTTTTAAAAGCTATTAGAAAAATGGACTATATACTCTCTAAGGTTATTTAAACAATTAGAATTTAAGATTTCATGAATAGTTTAAACATATGCATTGAAATAATAAATATCATGATAGAATTGGAGGTTAAGCAAATAATTATAGAAATATTAAAATGCAAGTATTTAAAGCGGAAATTATTTTCTACAATTTATGATAAATTTATTGAGATAATCATATAATATATTAATTTTTTAAAATTGTTTGCATATATTATTTAAACTGTGCGACTCATTTAAATTTATATTTGAAAGAAAAACTAATTTTGTAATTTTTGTTGATATGAACATGGTGTACATTTTAAAACATCACACTTAGCGTTAATTAGGTGAATTAAAAATAATTTATTAATTGAGTTCATTTGTTAAATTCGAAACCACATAATCAATCTAAATATATTGACATAAGTGTACAATATTAAGTAATATTGTGCAGTGTTTTGTAAATAACTAAATAAATTTTTAAATGTAGGGGTTTGACATCAATATTCCAACGCAATACACGATAAATATATTGATGTAAATGAGTTCAACTTCGAACTTATGGTAGTTATTTATGTTATGTGACTTGTGCTTATATATTTGATTTTTTTTTCATTTTTGTCAATATAAATATGGTTAATGTTGATGTAATCTATTAGGCGAATAAATTTATAATAGCTTGCAAAAATTATTTAAATAGTTTTAATATTATGTAATTAATTATAAAATATGGTACTAAATGTAAAATGGTAGAAAATAATTGAGAGAGACTTAAATAATTATAGAAAATCTGAAGTGTAGGTATTTGGAGTCAAAAAACAAAATTATGCCCTTTTTAGTATTTAAAAGAAATATTAGTTAATTAAATTACTTAAAATTTGAGTTTTGTAATTAATTTAAATATGTGGACTTAAATAAAAAAATGTTAGGAGCTAGTTGTTAATAAATAATTGGGTAAACTTTGAAATGTCTACATCAAAATGTAAAAAGACAGAAGAAATATAATAACGTAAGAGAAATAATAAATAAGTGTAAAGTGATAAACCATCTTAAAAATAAAATATCCAGAGAGAATTAAGTAGAAAAGATAAAACCCCTAAAATTAAGGACAGAGTTTTAAAAGGTTCCGCTTTACTATTATTTAATAGATTCGATCTCGTCTATGTTCACAACTCCATCACATTATTGCAGCATATGCCTCTCTGCTACACTTATCTTCTTAACGTATTCCTCTTTAGTAAGCTAACGTTCTGCACCATATAACAACGCATGCCTATTTACTATTTTGTAAAACTCACTTTTAAGCTTTTGAGGGATTTTCCTATCATAGAAAATTCCAGATGTTAGTCGTCATCTCACCCATCCCGCTCGAAATATAAAATTAACATCTTCATCAATCTCACCATCAAACTACAACGTAAATCATAAATATCGAAATGATTTCTTCCTGGGCAATACTTATTCGGCCAAGGTGGTCTCTCCATCCTTTGACTTGGCACTGTTGAACTCGCACTTCATATACTTTGTTTTAGTTCTGTTAAATCTAAAATCCTTCGATTTTAGAGTCTTCCTTCACAACTCCAGTTGAGTATTAATTCTTATCCTACTTTCATCAATCAACCCAACGTTATCAGCAAAAAACATACATAAAGGAATCTCACCTTGTATTTCCTTTATGACTTCATCCACTACTGAAGTAAAAATATATGGAATCAAAATCGATCCTTGATGTAATCCTATAATAATGGGAAAGTCACTGGTTTCACCTTCGTATGCTCTAACATTAGTCACAACCTCACATTACATATCTTTGATAAAGGTGATGTAATTTGTTGGGACCCTCTTCCTTTATAGCGTGCACCACGTAACATTCATCGGTACTCTATCATAAGCTTTCTCTAAATCGATAAATATCATGTGTTAATCGTTTTTTTACTCTCTAAATCTCTCCATAAGTCATCTTATAAAGAAAATACCTCTGTTGACCTTTCAAGCATGAAACTAAATTGATTTTTTGAAACACTTATCAGTCTTTTCAATTAAAGTCTGACTACTCTCTCATAAAGTTTCATTGTATAACTCATAAGCTTAATTTCACTATAGTTTGTGCAAATTTGAATATCTCCTTTATTATTAAAGATTGGAACTAAAATACTTCTCCTTCACTTGAAACAACTACCCTACACAAGAAACCTAATAAATGCGCAGAATTTTCTTAGCCAACGTTTGACCTTCGGTGTGATCTCCACAACCGCCTTCATGTACTTCTCTCAGCACTCGTTTGACGCCATCATGTGCTATACACCGGAGGGGGGCACTGAGAATCCTTCTCGGTAAAGAACTTCGCCTTGCATAATATATCTAAAAGTTTTGCGAACGATGACTCGTCTTTCACTCTTTTTCGTCTGGAGTGTTCCATTCTATAGGAAGCTCTTTATTGGCGTCATCCATGACTCCTTTTCTGTTTTGGTTTCCAATACTGGATCAACTTCCATCTAATCAATGCTTGGAGACTCTAATACCACGATTGGGACCATCTCGGTGTCTTTTGGGTTATCAGAGCTTGCCAACTTATTCACTTTCTGATTCTCTATTCACGAGATGTGGCATATTCTATAATGCTCCAGACTGTCCAGTAACTCTTCCACCTTTTCTAGGTAGATAGCGAGTTAGGGTCCGTTCGCTTGAAACTCCTTCCGAACCTGACAAACAACAATTTTAGAGTTGCAGAAAATGTTTAGCGTCGCTACTCCCAACTCCTTAGTGAGTTTTAGGCTGGCAATTAGGGCCTCGTATTGGAGTCGTTGTTAGTAGCAGAAAACTATAATCGTAGAGCATAGTAAATTAGCTGTCCTTCAGGAGTTATCAAAACAACCCCGGCGCCGGACCGTCAATTATTATTAGCACCATATGTGTACAGCTTCCTGGTGTTTGATTTCAACTTTCGTTCGGAGGGGCCAACCTCTTCATCTAACACATCCTCTCCAGGGATGGTGAATTCAGCAATGAAATCGGCTAATGCTTGCCTCCTTATCGATTTTCCAGTTAGGAAATTTAGGTCGGATTGTCTCAGTTCAATACTCCAATTGAGCAACCGTCCAGATGCTTCAGGTTGTTGTAGGACCTGTCGGAGGGGTTGATCGGTGTATACAACGATTAGATGGGCTTAAAAACAATGGCGAAGCTTTTCGGAGGCAATCAATAGGCTATAGGCGAGTTTTCCTATCTTTGGGTAGTTGCGCTCCGCTGCCGCCAACTTTTTGCTTACATAATACACCGGTCTTTGAATTTTGTCCTCTTCACGTACTAGGGCCGAGCTAATTGCATGAGATGATACTGCCAATACATGAACAAATCTTCATGGTCCACAAGCTTAGACAATATCAGAGGTTTCCCTAAAAGACCCAGTAGGTTTTGGAAGGCTTCTATAAAATCTGGGGTCCACTAGAAGTTGCGTTTCCCCTGCTTTATTAAGTTAAAGAAAGGAACGCACTTATCAGTGGCCTTGGAAATAAATCTGCTCAATGCTGCAACCTTCCCCGCTAAGCTCTGTACATCCCTGATCTTTCGTGGTTCACTAATATTCCTGATCGCTGCAATTTGATCGGGGTTGATTTCAATTTCGCATAAGCTAACGATGAGACCAAGGAATTTTGCTGATGCCACTCTGAATGAGCACTTTAATGGGTTAAGCTTCATTCCGTAACGTCGAAGTATATCAAACATCTCTGCCAAATCCGTCGTATAATCGGACGATCGCTTGGACTTTACAAGCATGTCATCCACGTAAACCTCCATGGATTTTTCTATTTGATTGTACAACATACGATTCACTAAGCGTTGGTACGTCGTTGTGGCATTCTTCGAATCCGTAGGGAATCACCACATAACAATACAGTCCCAAGTCTGTGATAAAACTGGTATGTTCCTAATCTGGAACGTGCATGGGAATCTGGTTGTAACCCGAATTTGCATCCATGAAAGAGAGAAGTTCATGCCGCGCCCTCGACTCCACTAATCGGTCAGTCCTGGGGAGTGGGAAGCTGTCCTTCGGGTAGGCTTTGTTCAGATCTGAAAAATCTATACACGTTTGCCACTTCCCATTGGCTTTCTTAACCATGACGGGATTTGATATCTGGCCACTAGCTGGACGTCGCATCCCTCAGACGCAACCCCCATCAGTATCCGTCTGCATCCTAGACAAAGGCGAGCCATGCTCCGAGCTGAAGGTGAGCCGTCAAGCGGGTCCGGGCGCAGCGCCGGTGGGGGTCTGGGGCCCCACAGTCCCGACCACCGCCCGATTCATCCAATTTTCTCCATGCCGGAAGCTCAGATTCCTTCACTTCGGACCAGCAAAATGGTGGATTCCTTCATTTCGTGTTGAGGAGCTTCGACGCCTCAAAAGAACCAACCGGCCTCGACAACGCCTCTCGCCGAAATCCACTTCGCACCTAGCCGGGTGCGAAATTTCGCACCTACTAGGTGAGAAATTTCGTACTTGGCAGGTGCGAAATTTTGCACCTCACCCCAGGTGCGAATTTCCAAGACCCGACAGCAAGAGGTGCGAATTTCTGGAAGATGGTCCCCATTTCTACCTACTCCTACCTAACCACTTCCTTTAAATACCCCATGGCCTCACACTTCAAAAGGGTGGAATTCTTGAGCTTGGAGACCTCCATAAAGCTTCATTAATGGCATCTCCACTTTGAGGAAGAAGAAGGACAAACTTGTATTTTTCCTTATTATTCAATATATGATAATTATGACATCATGTATCATGAAAAGTGAATGTAATGAGATGTCATGAGATAGTCTCAACCTTGTAATTCGTCCAAGTGATTAATAATATTCCAACCGACTCTTCAAAGTGGACGTAGGCCCTCACTGAGGCCAAACCACTATAAATCTCGTGTTATTTACTGCTTATGTTCTATTTAATGTTCTTGTTTATGCGACCATATTTATAATTCCTAGTAATTGGGAATCTTTGGTGTTTACGACATTTTTTGCCGTCAACAACATCCAAGTTCGCTTATAGAAAGTCTGCTAATTCCCTCGCTGGAGGAGGTCCAAGTGTGAACCAATCTTTAAGACCATCATTGGGTCGTTATCGTCGATCGTAAGGTCCACAGTTGCTTATGCGTCGCCTTTCTACATCTCGGTTCTTCGTCCTCGCTAGGATCAATGTCCTCAGGCAGGTCGTCAGGCGACTCCCTCGGCGATATTTTCTTTACTTGTTATGCCGAGCCTTTTGCTGTAGGAGGGGAGGCACTTTTGGGTCCTATGTCTTTTCCATTGTGTAGCATTTTCAATTCTTCCATATAACAAGCTATTCTAGTGACTTGGTCTCCACGAACCATTCCCACTCCAGCTTCGGTTGGGAACTTCAGTAATAGGAACTAGGGTGCGAGGTAGGCCCTGAACTCTATAAGGGTCGATCGGGCAAAAAAGGCGTTGTAAGGCGAATCAATGTCCATAACCACAAACGGGAGGATCCTTACTCTTCGGCGATCTCCTTCCCCTAACTCTACAGATAAATCCACCATACCATTCGGAGTAGTTGACGATCCATTAAAGCCACATATCCAGCCTCCACATGACTTTATATCCTTCATTTCTAACTTCGTTTAGTCAAACGCTCTTTTACACAAGATGTTGACAGAACTCCCATAGTCCACAAGGACTTTCTGTACCAATGCAGGTCCGATGGTAGTAGTTATCACCATCGGATTGACACTTAGTGATTCAACTCCTACACTCTCTCTGTCTCGAAAGATAACATCATCTGTCACTGTCCTTTGCTGTTTCACAGGCGCAGTATCATCAAGATTGTTGCACTCTCCAACTACATTATTCAGCTGGTTGCAGTCCCCCAACCACGGTATTGATGACTATGCCTTTCCCTTTCTGCTGGGCAATGGGTCTAAGGGCAGGTTGGTTCTGATTCGGAGTAGAGCCTCCTTGCCCCATGTCCTTAGGGGTGACCTTGTACTCATCTAACTTCCCTGCTCGAAGCAACTTCTCCACAGCATCTCTCAAATGGCCCGTAGAGTGGTCGTCAGTCTCGTGAAATAGATAGAACTTCCCGGTTTCACATTCTTTTTCAGTCGAATACCTAAGTAGAGGCTTCTTTTATTGGACAACATTATAGGTATCCAAATAAATGTTCTCCAAAGTATCATTCAACGGAGTGTAATTCTCAAAATATTGAAATCGAGGTCTCTTTTTGGAATCGTTTCTCCAATTCCTACTTCTCTTGCTGCCATTCCCGCCTTGCTCGTTATTTCCTCCATTCTTGTTACCGACATTTACTTGAACTTTTCCTACACTATCACCAGACTGCTTGATGGCGACGTTGCTCTGGTATCTTCTCTTGGGATTTCATCGGACTTTCTTTTTCAGTTGGCATATATCTCTTCCCGCCGTAGTCGAATGTTTTCCTTTTCATAAAACAATTCCTTGGTTAGCGGTGGTTTTCCAGCTAGGTACCTCCCGAACTTAGTGTCTTTATCGACTCCATCTACGTGTGCCATGAGAATGGTCTGCTCATGAGGGTCATTCACTTCTGTAACTGCCAAATTGAAACGATCCAAATATGATTTCATGATTTTCCTGGAAGCTTGTTTAATTGCGGACAGCTTGATGATGCTTTTGGATTTCCAGGCATGGAGTCGAAACTGATTCATGAAGCTCTCGCTTAGCTCTCTAAAACTAGAGATCGATCGAGGTGGATGCCGAGTGAACCACATAAGTGAGACTTACTCGAGGTATATCGGAAAATCCTTGCACTTCATGGCATAAGGAGCTTCCGTGGCATTCATGTACCAAAAGTATCTCATCAGATTGTAACACCCCGAAAATTCTATAACTGTGAAATTAACAAATTAAAGTATAATTAATTTGAAATCAAAGAACTAAGGGAAACGGGATACGCCATTGCGTTCGTCTCGGAAAAATACGCGAAATAGAGTCCGAGTTTTCGAAAAACGGAGTCCGTATGAAGAAGATATGGCCTTCGGAAGTTTCTGAATTAAATTTAAAAATTCAAACAGAATAAAACAGTTTAAAATTCCAAAATGGGGCCCAATGGGCCAGGGCGGAAAAACACCCGCCTGACGCACCCAGGTCGACTGGGCTGTCGACCTGGTCTAACCAGGTCGACAGGCCTGTCGACAGGGCTGTCGACAGGGGTGTCGACCTGGTCCAGACCCAGGTCGAACCCAGTCCAACCTGGCTGGCCTATTCTATGTTGGCCGATTTTCTGTGGTCTGCTTTGTCATTAGGGCTAGGTGGCAGGCTCTAATTGGTCTCTCCTTAGGATGAATGGCTACGATCAATCCAAGCAACATCAATGGTCCTAATCAGTTCATTACCTCTATAAAAACAACCCTAGACTAACCCTAATCTATTCATTCAAAAATAAGAACAAAGCCGCCATGTTGCTGAGGAACGACTAGGGGTAGCCACCAAATTGGAGAGAGGATTAGGAGGCAAATTCTAAGGCATAAAGCAACTCAATCAAATCAAACCGCATCTTCAAATCCCTAAATTAGAGAATTCGCCACACCATTGTAAGTAGAGTATTGCTTTGGTATGAACAAATAACTGTGTTGATTTGTATACTGGGTTGTGGTGATAAATAATTCATAATTTGTGCGTTACCATGATTCTTATCGATTTGAAATATTGTATACGTTTGGATATTCTTGAATTATGTTATTCATTATAAAGAACTACATGCGGTAGTTCTATGCAAGTATACGTTTGGAATATTCGCAAATTATGTAATCCATGTTGAAGCTACATGTATGTAGTTGATTGAAATTCATGCAAGTTTGGGGCTTTGCTATTATGCCATCATAAAGTGTATTTTTATACAAACATCATTTTTGAAGTAATTGGAATAAGTTTGGAATTATGTTGAAAATTTGGCATCATGTATTAAGCCATGCTTTTGTATTAGAAAAACTTATTTGCAAACTTATGAATAGGATTAGGCTATGATTGATACTTGGCACAATTGAAATCCATGTTAAGTCTATATTATATGATGTCATATGTGATACATAGCTAGGTTAGATTCAAAATCCCTCTTTGCAAGTTTACATGACTAAAGTAAAAATCATGATTTCATGTTAGAAATATTTATGCCATGATTATGTGAACAAATTTAACTATACTTATGCCATGCTTATGTTTGACATTATGCCATGCTTATGTTAGAAATATTTATGCCATGCTTATGTTTGACATTATGCCTGAAATAAAAATATAGGTTCATGTTGTAGTTAGGCCTATGTGTCAATAGTGATATTCTTAACATAACTACAAGTTTACATGCTTTGATTCATGTCACTTATGCTTTATGAACAAAGTATATGTCACTACTATGCAAGTACACCAGTTTCTATTTTATATTTCCAACGTCATATTGCAAGTTCATGCGCTCACCTTCCCCTCTTTGTGTGTGTAATCACGCTTTAAGCCTCCCCTTTTAGCATGGCTAAGTTGGGCTTTAAAAGGCTAAGCCCAACATATATATAATAAACGGACGTGTTAAACGGGGGAAAATAACGTTGGGTTAAAATTACTAATGAATGAAAACATAAAATAGAAGGGCCCAAATTCAAGTATGGGTTGGGCCCATGATTGGTGTAACCTTTACACCATTAACTTAATGGGCCGCAAATATTTACATATAAGAAAATAAAGAAGAAAGACAAAATATGTAAATGTAGAACATACGATGTGTTTAACCCGAGGTTGGATTGAGTTGTGATGTAAACCTGCCCGGAACCGCCCGGCTGTCCAGTAGTCACAACAATACCTATTCAATGTGGGAGGTTAAACATGGAGCCCAATAAGGACCCGAGGTTAGACTGAGTTGTGGCGTAAGACTGCCCGGAACCAACCGGCAACAGGCAGCCACAACAATACCTGTCTAATGTGAGAGGTCAGGGCCTTAATAAGACAATTAAGGCTGAGTCAGGATTGTTAGGATTAAGTGAACTAAAGACTTAATCAAAATGGAACATGCTAAATTAAACGGACTGGTGGGGGTTAGGTTAGGAAACACTTAACCAACTTAGCATGTTGGCTAGAGATAGAAAACCTAGTAACGGGGGACCCTTTTCAGCAGTAACCCTAGAAGGTGTATCAGGATACCCTGAAACTAGGCAGGGTGGGGCACGATTACTGGGCTGATTGTAAGAGGTCAAATCGACGACGGTGGTGTAGCAGTGTAGGTTCTAACGGGGTGCGGGCGTGCACACACTCCGGCGCATAAAAATAAGGCACTGGACACCAGTAGCATACCTGTGCACTCTAGGATTGTGTCGGGCCGCCACCATGGGACTTGATACACCCCATGGTGGGACCAGCATAGGTAACTACAACATTGGGGGCCGTAAGACACATGTAACTATGCGAGTAGGAGCCGATCATCATTGAATGGATCACATCACCCTGATTATGGGGTGCCAATTGGAAACTAGTTTATATGGGTTCAGAGATTAACATGGGGTACGATGGCATATTCGACCCTAGACAACTTAACCAAGTTTATAGTGCTTTCCCACTTCTTGTTTATACTTATCATACCCAGTTCTTTATTCATAGACAGAATAGTACTAGACTTACTCAGGCTTTATGTCTGACTCTACTTTTCTTTCGTCTTCTTTTCTTCCGTCCCCCCCCCCCAGGTCCACAGGGAGGGAACACAGCAGCTTGACCAACCTTAACATCCAGCTTGAAGAAGAGAAATGTATTGCTTGGACCTTTTCATTTTGAACTGTGGCTTTGGACAAACTCTATGGGGCCTTTGCAGTTTATCTATGTTTTATTTATGCTTCTTTAAATAATGTAATCAAGACAGATTATGGAAGTGTTATGTTATGTTTTGGGAAAGATGTAAGACAATTATGGTGATGTTGTTGTAGCACGTATTTGCTTTCATGAAATAAAAGTTTGTTGATTTTCCGCTGTTTACAAATATGTGTTCTTATATCTGTCTTGTATATCTGTGACTTATACTTATAAACCTCCACCAAAATTAGGGCATTCCCTTTGAGAGTGACTCTAACGGAGGTGGGGTGTTTCACAGATGCTGCCTCAGATCAATCCTTCCCCCATACATGTCCATAGTGGGTAGATTGAAACGTCGGGGGAACTGAATATCCAAAATATCATCAGTGAAAGGTGTATGGCTACGATCAATTGCCTAATCTTCGTTAGAGCAACTGCTGCTATCTGCCATAATTTGGCGTACCATAGCTTCTACTTAAGCATTTTTTAATATAGGCTCAGGATCATTTCTTGTCCTTCTAACATTTCTAGTTCCTACATCAGGTTGCGTCCTCCTATTCCTTGCGGAAGTAGGATTCCCTTGCCCCCCTTGGTCTCGGTCATTCACATTACTAGTACGTTGAAGGAGTTGCCACTAGGTAGGATTGGTGATATTCGGATCACTAGGAAGGACATGAGATCCCTGCATTGGTAGCAACATTGGCTCTCTCAAACTAGGATCATTTGGTCCTAAGACATGGGCGACATCTTCACGGGATCCCAATGAGCCGAAAGTCATTTGCTTGAGATTCTCGGGTCTCTCATACGGTCTTCTCTGACATGGGTGCCTTCCATTTTCCTCTAAAGAAGATGAGTGATTTTATACAAGGCGATGGGCTGGAGAGGGTGTTCTCTGCCTATGAAGATCATCATTCTGTCTAATTATTGCATTCATGTTCTCCTGGATCGCAGCACTTTCACGTCTTTGGGCCTCTAAGGCATGGTTATTTCTGTTCAACATATCAAGTAAATGTGAGAAATCCATCTGCGAGGCAGGGGCAAAAGTAGGGAGTTGTCTGCTAGTTGTCACTACTGGAGTCGGAGCATTTGTATTTGCTTGAGTAGAAACACCAACATCAACTATATAGGGATCGAATCGAATTGTAGGAGTGCCACCGGGTCGGGTCGGAGAAGCATTACCGGTGTGGGTTGGAGGAGCGTAACTGGCCACATTTAAGCCTTCAGATCAGGTCACCCTATCTCCCTCGGGTCTGGTCGAATTTCCCACTCCGGATCGGTTCGGGTCTGAATAACCCCCCTGTGACCTGGCAGCTAAGATTGCCTACGAATTATCCTGCTGATCTTTATTTGCGTTATTTACCAAGGAAGTTTGCGGTTCTTTTCCTCTTTTAGGAGCCATGAAATCTGAGTCTTTTGAAATCAATGGAAACTTCAAAAACAGTGAAAATGCGGACTATCTTCTTCGGACTTGAAAATCCAAAAAGTAGAATGATAACCCGAAAGGATGAGAATTCAATTTTCTCAGTGAAAGCACCAAAATGTTAGATCAAAAAGTGGTTTTAACACCCAACTGACTAGAAACTATAAGAAATTATAATCTAAAAACGAGCTTGAAAACAATCTGCACACACGATTTATAGTGGTTCGGCATTAACGAGCCTGTGTCCGCTTTATAATTCTTCGATTTATGAATGAAATACAAATACAATATTGATAATCACTCAACCTCACAAGTACAATTGATAATCTCTCCAAATTCGTAGAATTACACTCAGGAATTCAGAGTATAATCTAAATAAAATAGAGGAAATAGATAATGATGAAGTTTTAGTACTTAAAATGCTTAAAAGATCCTTCAAAATGGCAAGTTTATGTGTATTTATAGGTGCAGAGCGCAGGCGGGTCGGATGCCACATGAGTCCCATCCCTTAGATCTCGGAATTGGGTATACCAAGGTGACGACAACACATCAACTTAGTGGGTTAGTGGCTAGTAACTTCTCTGATAATCTAGGGGTGTGGAACAATTACTTCAGTGTGCTAGATCTGGGTCGGATTGGACATGAAGGAATCTGACCCAGTCGAACATTCTCTCCCTGTTGTCTTCGAGTGCTAGGTGGATCGGGTAGTATTGACCCGACCTAATCCGTTAGCAATACCCAAGAACTTAGCTTGATTATATACGAGGGATTAGATAGCGATGCCCCGAACCGACCCAATCCCACTCGACGCGTGTTGATGTGTAAGCTTTCCCTGTTTGGCTTGAAGCTCCTTGATCAATCCGACCTGACCTTGCTTTTTTATAACTGATTGTTTGGACTTTGTGTGGCCTAGTCACAAAGTAGGCCAACAACTATCAAGGTAGTTGTCATGGTCGATACTTATTATCCTATCTTGATTCCGATGTGCGTTTAGTTGTTATTGTATTTTGATTACGTTCATGCTCATTATTTGTATGTATCAGATCTACACGATCTGTGCTTAGATGAGTTTGAATTTCGATTTTTTCGAAATTCGAGCTCAAAATAATTCAGGTTGTTACAATGCTTGTCACCTCTGTAACTTCAATTACAATATGCTCAAAGTGGAGAAAGGCAATTTAATGGCCACGGTGTAAAAAATAATAGTGTTTGGTTGTTAAAGAGACCGGGGCTAGGTATTGGCATATTTTATGTCAATACCGAGTACCACAGTATTAAGATTGCACCTTTCGGAGCTGAAGACTTGTTAAAGACCGTGTCTTTATCTATTTATCTATTTATCTATTTCAGTTGTTTCCGTTTCAGTCAGTTGTATTAGAAAATTCATTGTATTAGACTTTCGTTGTATATAATTACGTAACTCTGATATTATCTATGAGTTTTGAGACTTTGTATTTGGTAGCTTCATGAACTATTATTGTATTTTATTATTCTGCTGCGAGATATTCTGATTTTCTAAGTCTGTGATTCGTTTGTAATTTTGTGATGGTTTTTATATTAACCTTGTAGTAATAACAAATTTTAACGAATAGGGATTTTCGACCCTGAAAATCATCATAAACACCATGTCGACTATTCAAGTATCGGAAATACCAGATCATTAATAGAAATAAGTTAGAGTGTGAGAAATAGAAAGATAGAAAATTACAATAGAAGCAGAAGAAGATCACAACAGAACAGAATCAGAGTAACACGAATCTCACAGCGAAACGAATAAATATCATAACTTTGGAAATACAACGTGTAATAGTATACATACCATTATCACATAACATCACAACACACACACACACACACACACATATATATATATATATCTAGTGTTGAAGCCTCCTGCTCCAAGCTCCTCCAAGTATATCGGTAAAATCCCGACTACTTGACTGCCCGTACAAATTTAGACACCCAAAAGTTTAGGGAAAACAAAACAAAATAAACTGTGGGTCAGTCATGGGACTGGTGTGAGTAAACTCCAACCATTTGATTAAACCTCTAAATTCCTTTTCAAAAGAAATGATAATCGTAAGACCGATCCACACATAAACAAGAATGGTTTTTACCTTACGATAACCCAAAATATCATTCTAAAACAATACTTTTTTGATATTATAATAGTGTCTTATACAAGTAAATAGTAATCTAGCAGAACGCTTTCATCTCACGTTCTACATATATAATATACAATCAAAACCGTGAGATCTTATTGGGGAATTGATTTTCAACTATGACAAGGTATGGATCCACCTTCCAATCAATGCACTCTAGAGGAGATACGCTGGAGTTCAACAAGAACATCTTGTAACTGAACCACACATGATTGTTCATTCATTTCGCTTAAATGTTCCGAATATATTGTCATCTTATGGTTGGTATACCAACATAACCGTTCCCGAGAGATACGGACATGAAAGAAGTAACAAATATGAATATTCTCTAGATGGTGACAAAATACCCTAATTGGGTGCAACCCACTTAGCCATGCTGCCTGTCCGATTTTTGTCATTTTCCGGTTGATGAGGCTTGAGGCCATAATGTACCATTATACATATCACATCTTTATTTATTTTGAATGCCACATCATCATACCCGCCAAATCACAAATTGATTTCCCCAAAATTACCACGGGTACAAAGCTAAGAGAAACGAATTCCTCCGCCATCAATGTAAATACGTTTGAAAAGACCAATTTACACGATCTATTAGATATACTCTGTTAGACATTCGTCCATACACGTTGTCCTGGGACTGGACAAACCGAAGGCATTATTCTGTAAATTCATCTTAGGCAATTTCTACCTAGGATCGCCAGAACAGCCCTTGCATAACTTCGTTTTCAATCGTCTTCAATATATTTGATTCACAACGCTAATTCCCATACGGAGTGGTTTTTAGATAATAAATCTGATCCTGGTCTCTCCGTATTGACAACGAAAAAATGGTCAAAATTTTTGGTAGTCAGTTATTTAATTATCAAAGGAAAACATACATACAAACAATGGCTGTATTTCCAAATGGAAATCTTACCGAGCAATCATCAATCAACACGGAGCCCCTTTTTAATAGATTTATCAATAATTATTTCATTTCCCAATTCGCATTCAGTATCTTTACCTAAATATTTTTCTAACTCATTTAGCTTCTCACGATTCACGGAAAAACATTTCCTTATCCACAATTTCTTATTTTCTATATTTAGAAGATATACACTATTTACATTTGGAAAACATTTCCATTTCTTATCCACGCATTACTCTTCTTCTATATCATCAATCCTTAACCGTAGACTAGTAAGAGAACAACTCCCTAAGTATTAACCCCGAAGGTCGAAACCAACAGCAGATCGATACTCAAACATCTATTCAACTTAACTAATTTCCAATCACTTTCTAATTTCATTAAATATATTTCTTAATCTCTTATTTACAAAACTGTTTACACAACTCTCATATTCAGTTTACGAATCCACTTTAAGGAAATCTTTGATTATAATGATAATGTTATAATATCTGCTTTTGAAATATTTAATTTCAAAATATAACTTTTATTTAAATAAATAAATAAATAAATAAATAAATAAGTCTTGATTTTAACCGGAAAGTAGATGGTACTTTCCTGAATTCGATATAATCAAATTTCACTATATAACTCTCTTTCGAATAATCTGTATTCGATCAACGTTCCGAATGTCGGAATAAACTCACCTTTCAGGTTAACTCGATTTCTAAATTCATTTTTGAATCTATCACTTTCAAAAATTTACGAATTTCCATTTTATAACTAATTTAATATGCAAAACGTTTGCTTTTAAATCATTATACACTTTAAAACGTGAATATTATTTCTTTACCGAAAAGTGGACTATTATATCAAATCAAATCCTGATTTATATTTATAAATACCTATAGAGGTTAAAATTTCATTTATCGAGTTATTTCATAAATTTGTATTCATATCCCACTTCAAAATCTCTATTTCCAAGTAAACTTCTTGTTAATTATAAATCAAGTTTATAATTAAATCTCGACTTCATATTCTTTTATAGTCTATTGGTTCTAAACCAAATCTTAATTATATATCCAATTCCAAATTATATAATATATAATTTAAAAATAAATTATTTTAATAACATGCGACATCGTCAAATTATAATTACAAATCCTTATGGTTTTAACTTTATTCATATTTCAGGTATCAAAATAATCTCATCGTTTCTCTTTCTAACAACTTCCCTTTTCCGTTTAAATAAATTCATTTCTTAAATTAATATCTCCAAACTATTTAATAATAATCATTTCGCTTCATTTAAAAATATCGTTTATTAATCAAATTACTTGTTTTGTAAAATTAAACAAGTTATTATATCCTAGCCAATCGAAATTCAATTTCTATTTAAAAATAGAGTTTTCCTTTTTCAAACTCGTATTCTTTTCCAATATATTCGAATATATTTTGCGGTATTTAAATACCAATTATTTCAGGTCAATGTTGTTCCAACATGCCAAACACACAATAATGAACAATATAGTTGTTGAGAAATCCAGTTGGATTCCTCCAACCTGTTTCCCTGCATGCACAGATGTTAATTGTCATAAATAACATTAATTTCATAACAATACGAGATATAAAAAAAAAGACCAGTATTCAATCAACTGTTTATATATATATATATATATATATATATATATATATATATATATATATATATATATATATATAATTCCAATCAATTAATAAGCAATCATCCAAACAACCATCACACACAACATTTAATCATTTTTATCAATATCTAATAATGTTTATAAAATTATAAAACTGGACAGAGTTAGTGAGTTTACTCACCTTGGTCGTTAATCGTTGAAAACAATTAACGTCGGTTGGTTCAACTAGGCATTTTATTTTGCCATAATCTAACGAGCTCCAAATGGCTCCAAACCAGCTTCACAGCATAGTGGCGTTCATACGATCTCAACGCGACAGATGGCTCTTAATCCTGTTATCAGGTGTCACCCTAAATTATATTGTAATTTACTTACATTGACCTTAACTAAATTCGATCACAATTTTTCACTGATATTTTACGCTTAAACAACCGTGTTTTTTTAAAGCAAAATGTGTGATCTTCTAAAAAGAAGAGAGCATACATATATATATAACAAAAACAAAGTTTACAAAATCTGTCTACAAGCCTAATAGATAATCATAACCAACTACACGAGCTATGACTACATGCATGTATAGAATGGTAGATAGATGAGCTTCGGATAAACCACCGCTCATCATACTTCAATATCGAATTCCGGCATGGCCACCACCCGATAATGAAGTATATATACTCCTATACAATACACTAGTCACTCCAAATAAAATACAACAAATATATGAGAACAAATCATCTCAATAAAAACTCTCCAAAACTGCACTCTAAAAAAAAATCCCATAGCAAATATCATCTCCGATCCAAATCAGCTCTCTAAAAAGCTCCTCAGCTAAAATCAACTATCTATTCCCTGAAAGAGACTAGCCAACCATAAGCAACCACCATACACACACATATGTTTATAAATGTATATATATACATATACCACACACACACACACACACATACATATATATATATATATGTGTGTGTGTGTGTGTGTGTGTGTGTGTGTGAAAAAGAAAGAAAACCATAGTAAAAGGAGACATGAAGAAATTCATAAAAGCCAATATTAATAACAAATGCAAATTCTATTATGACTAAAATACTTAAGTAATCCAATAAACAAACTCAAATTAATCCTAACCTTAAACAAATATCTCTCAAATCCAAAATAACTATATAACTTATAGTGAGGGTTAGACATCCAATCCAGACCAAAAGTAACAATCATAATAATTAATTTATCTAGTGAAACAAAATTAGATTGAATTAATCTCTGATTTCTCTCAGACCAAATAAACCAACTAATAATAGTAACTAAATGATCTAACGCATATCTATGTTTGAAATTAAAAATAAGTCTAAAATAATTCCAATAATAATCACAATTACTAAAAGTATTGGAACAGTTAAAAACAAATATCTTTAAAACCATATTGTACAAGAGAAAAATAAATGATCAACACTCTCATCCAATGTACTACAAAAACAACACTTAACATCAAAAATAATATTTTTCTTATTTAATTGCTCAACCATGTTAAGCTTCTTATGATATGATTACACGTCAGAAACCGTCGGTCTAACGGAATCCGTACGAGTAAGGTAAACGGTTTTAAGGTGATGCTATTTAACCATTAAGATTGAATTATCGACTAAACTAGTAAAACTCACCACGTCCTGACATCAATGTGTAAACTCCATCTTCTTTTGTTTCTTTTTTACTTTCGAACCCATTAACTATCCTTGCCGCATGTACCCATTGAAAACAATTACGTGGCAGATTAAGCTTACTCTCCAAGGTCCAACCTTCTTCTTCTCTACCGCCATCGTTACTTATACTGTACAACTCCCATCCCCTTTTCTTTTTCCATTATGCCTGCGCACTCCCCCTTTCTGCGCATGTTTTACACTGCACGCTTCCCCCCCTTCACACCGGATCATGCCACTCCCATTATATATATGTACCGTCTTATTTCTTTCTTTATTATTTCTTTTTTTTAAAACCATTTACATCGCCCCACTACCCTTAAGACCCAACCCACTTGAACCATCTTCCCTAAAGTATTTCCGGGAGCTCCTGTAGGTGAAAAACACTGCTCCGCCATTTACACCTCGGCCATCCACCTTTCTCCCTACACATCCACTAAAAATTAACTTCCTCTTCACCAGTATGCTCGCCTCCCTACCAACCCGAAAGAATACACTTCGACATTCTCCTTCCCATGAATAATACGTTTCCATTTCTTCAAAGAAAAGCCAACGAACACCATTACTGAAATCTCAACTTTCTGCAGCATACAGTAAAATGTGCGTGACCTTGATCACGTGAACCCTGCACCAACAACGACTTCCTTCCTCGTTGCCTTGAACCATGGCAACTCCAACCCTAACTTGCTTTGTACAATACCGCGCGAACAAAACAATGATCGAGCCCCCAAAAATCACATTGGATTGAAGAGTGTTCCAATAGGAATTAAAATATATTTATTCCAAAAAAACTCGTGAATTCTTCGGTTTGATTTACATTTTTGAGGACATTAATATGGATGGGTTTACTCGCGGTTTTATTTCATGAAGCCAAAAACAATGAAATGCTTTCAGTATTTATAAACGACAGAAGCTTAACGCTTAAGGTATAAACAATATAGGGTAGCTAAAATCTTCCATAGGCGTGCGCAATACAATGATACTTGGTTGTTAAGTATACATTGTTTATTTTAGTTTATTAGTAGCTTAGTATGCAAGCATTTTCTTGATTTGAAGCTATAGGGTAGCTGCTGTGACAGGTTTGTAGTTTGATTTAGGGTATGATTTGAGCATGTGGTTTTGTACAGTATAGGGGAGTAGCTTTGTATTGAAAATACGCATGGAGATAGTAGCTGCATGAACATAGGGAAGGACCTTTCATTTGCATATATATATATATATATATATATATATATATATATATATATATATATATATATATATATATAGATGGCTGCATTGTAAGAAAATACTGTATTAGTTGAGACAATCTATAGGCCACGTACTTTTGTGTGTGTGTGTGTATGTATATGTATATATTACGCACATACATAAATAGTTGCATTGTATAAGTGCATTTTATTTCAAAAACAAATATTTAAGGTACCTATGTAAAACATCGTTCGTTTACGGACCACTACCGACAAAAATAAAAATACCGTTGTGTCGGGAAACGTGCCACGATCCTGAAAATATAATAATATAGACAAGTTAACTTGTATTGTGATATCCCAAAACGTTGATATATGGTGTAAAATACTTCAAATAAAAAGGTGCTTATTTTCCAAAATAAAACTTATAGAATTTTTTTATAAATTAAATTAGCAATACGTCTTAAATATCTTGTACAAATACGAACCAATATTAAATTAAAATTAAATAATCGTTTTGGCTTATAAACTATTTTATAGCGACTATTTGAACATTTGATTTGGACATAACTTACAATCTATAAGACGAAATCTCGTTTTTTCACTTCCATTAGAAAAATACAGTTAATTAGATTTGAACGTTTCTTGTTTCAAAGAAATCCGACTTATAACGGATCCTGTATACTCAGTTCAAGTTCAAAACTCATACTACGAACTACCGCGACGTTACGAGCTCGAAAATAATTTATATTATAACTAATACGTTCAACTGTCGTTTAAATAATAAAATCGTTACTATAACTTGAATATAAACTTAACTAAATATCATATATTATTCAAATTACACAATATTGTCAATTCAGCTATTTACGACTATTTCAGAAATAAATATATTATTCTACTATTTATATTATTTAAATATTCAAAATATTTGAATTTAAACCATTTAAATTATCAAACCATTATATAATTAATTAAATAAATAAATTAATTATTAAACCACTAAAATTTTGGGATGTTACATAATTTGCTGTTTCGAACGATTTAAGTTGGTTTCTTGTCGACTTAAATGGTAAAAATAGTTGTTCGTTACAACATGTCTAAAAATGTGATTCAAGCTGTGATAATAGTAGTTTACCCGCAAGCTTTTCTATATCACCACCTATCAAGGCGATAGGCTTTATTGCTGGTATGGTATTATAGCGACACGATAGAAATGATATGAGTTCATTGAGTTGAGTAGGGAAATAGACATTCAAGGTTGGTAAGTTCGATGGGACTTCGGGGATTAGGGCGCTAAGGTGCCAAACGGTTCTTTCCTATCCAAGTGGAGGCGATAAGGCTTTGTTTCTCGTAAATTATCGGTATATCGAATAAAGGTGATAGGACCACGTCGACAAGACTTTGTCCCATACTTTTTTTGATTTCATGAAGGAAACAAGCTTTTCTCAGGTCAACAAAGTTGATAGGCTTTAGTTCCATGATCATTTGGATTTCATAAGGGTGACAGACTTGATTCTCTTTTTCTGTAACCTATGAAGGCGGTAGACCTATTCCTCTAAACCGGAAGAGGTATGGTGTCACAATACAAACACGTACACACACTGAAAATTGGTTCAATTCATTAACTACTAAAATAAGAGTAAAGTATATAGCCAAACGGAATACATGCGATGCTGAAAATCAAATTCATGGGAAAGCAAAGGACAGACTAAAAAAAAAAACATAATAACTAAAGTTGAAGCCATCTTCAGATCGTGCTCCAGTCCATGGTTAAAGTGTCAAAATGAAGTAAATGATGACCATATAATTTTGCTTTCAGTTAATGTTAATGTTTTTGAAGATAGAAGAGCCTGATCGAATATATAGTTTCACATAGTCACATATACATGAATTCAATCAATTGTTGTTACTTCATGTTATCAGTTAGAAAATCTTATCAAATCGATTTAATTGAGGTAAACAATTTTGATTCGATTGGTCTTAGCTTCTAAAATTTTCTACTTAAAAAAAATCGATTTTAAACTGAATTAACTTTTTTTCATGAAGTTGATTATTAAGAAGATTTGTTTACGGTAGGTTTGCTGAACCAAATTATGTGAAGCAAGGAACATGTTTATAATATGTTCCATTAAATATCTCAACTCCAATTTATTTTGCTTTCTCAAGTAATGTCTTCATATATCTCTTCAACATTAAACCTTTTGACATACTATTATTTGATGGTTAAGTGGAACTAACTAAAAGTCATACTAAATATTTTTCAAAATTATGTAATCTACCAATTTGTTCTCATCATTATGTAGTTGTACTACTTAAAATTTAATCATCAATTGAATATGTTATGTTTTATTTAGTCATTTTCGCCTTATATTTGTTTTCCATGCATGATGACTACATAATCATATCCCATGAGATATACAATTATGCAATGTCCTTTTAACCGCTACGCTTTGTTTTTTTCAAAAATTTTGATGGGGTGGGTTAGGATTAAGCTAGAATACTCGAATAGGAATGGAGAAACATGTGCATTGAGACAAAAACTAGATTGAGGCCCGTGCTTCGCACACGGGCGGTTTGTGGTATTTATTCAGGGAACTTACGGAAGAATAGTTTAAATGTGTGAGTGTGTGTTGGTATCTGTTGTTGGATGTTGCAGATACAGAAAAAGGCAACAGAACAAAGATGCGGCTGTTAAGCACTGTATGCAAGGATGCAAGCAGAGAAGTTTTATTATCGGCAATACATTGAAAACTAACAATTAAGCCAGTTGTGCCGCGAGGATGCAAGCAGAGAAGTTTTATTATCGGCAATACATTGAAAACTAACAATTAAGCCAGTTGTGTAGGCACGTATTAGAATGAAATGGCTAATGTATAAGCTGAGCATCAAAATGAATTTGCATTAAAGTTGAATTCCATGTGCACTGAACATCAAACTAACATGATGAATGCGAAGTAAGATCCAAGTTAAAAGAACAGCAAAATAGAAAAGAAAATATGCCTATATTTATCCAATATAAGTAAGTAAGCACATATTGAACAATACCATGAAAATATGAAAAATGTTTACATTTGCACGTATAGATTGGTAACCAAAAACAGTATTTGTGAAAAGATGATTATCTTAGTACATATTGAACAATGCTAATGACATATCAAGTAGAAGCAACATTAGAGTACTATCTTGGTTGAATATGATCATCTTAGTACTATAGTAGTCCCCGAGTTAAAGCAACGGAAGATTTTAAGCTTGGACTAAATATGTTTTTTGTAATCACATGTGCAGTGGCAGAGGAAATAGTTACGCTTGTACTTTTCGCAACATTGATAAATATATTTTGAGGTATTGGTAAGTACAATAGGCTGTTTGAGATCCCCGAAGCACGCCTGGAAATAAGTAGCATAAGAAATTTTTAGTTTTGTTAATTTATTGTAAATAGACACTATTACAGAAGTTGTTCTACTTTGTCAAGTTCAGTAACAATGCTTATTAATGAGATTAAATAAATTACATCACAGAAAACATGGACATTCAAAGCATACTTTTACGACCTGCAAGTGATTTCTTACCTGTTTACTTAAGCCTTTGAACAGATAACATGCATATGAATCGAATAAAAAAATAAAAATAGCAAAGATCAAGTAGGAAAGATAAGCTGAATATGACATAGAAATTATCTGGAATGCCATGAATAATTGATTTGACATGACTGAGTTAGTGTATATTGAGTAAAACGCACATGGATGAGAAGCTGATCCATTTTGCAAAATACGTAGGAAAAAAGCTCTCAACTTGATACACTACCAAAAATACATATTAAGAAAGTGAAAAAAAAATATTTTGGGTTCATTTAACAAACAACTGCAATTTTATTACAATGTAGACAACTATGAGTAAGGTTCAAAGCTTAAAACAACGTGTTGATGCCAGATAGCACGTAAAAGGCAGAGGTGATTTTCAAACATGATTTTCCATCATCAAAAGTGCTCCATGGATATGCATGATTCATGAATGTTGAAAATCCAGATTAAAAGACATCCTAATCTTGAAATTCAAAAAATACAATTTTCGTAAAGAAGTTTGTAGGATACAAATCAGTCTTCCAATAACCCAAACCAGCTCAAAACCATATAATTCAAAGATTACCACTTTAAAATTAATTAAACAGTGTTTAAAAAAGCATATAGCATACATAGATTGAGATGGCTAACATATGCTATCGAAATTTGTACTTAGTGGATGTCATCCTGGAACATGTAAGAACAGTTAGTTAGTTAACTAAGAAAAGAAAAAATACCCTCAATAGTACCACATACCCAGAAAATATATTAATTTTAAAATTTGTTAAAGCAGAAATATACATGCCAATTGAGTAGGCTTTTGTTAATATTCTTCCTCAATCTCAAAAACTTTGACGGTAATTAGAAAAAGCTATTTTCCTTACTGCACATGGCGTATTAGTCAGGTGACCACACTTCAAATTATGAGTAAAGACTTGATGTTAAATCATCAATTACTTGCCAAAAATTAAGTTCCCTCGAAGTATTTAACATCAATATGTTTCGAACAAAAATTATACAAACCAACATTTTCATATTCTCAAGCAGTCATAGTGGAAGTCAAAAATAATTGTTTACTTCTAATAGTTTTTAATTAGTAACCACCATGTGTGAATATGTGAGATTACTGTAGATTAGAAACAGACTACATATTGACAATATTATTCCACAGTTAATTCTATTTGCCACTTTTAAGTACATTTCATATTAAATCATTATATTTATATTTTGACCATAATCCTATGTACCATAAATGCCATACCACAAAATGAAGTCCAGTTTGAAATATTTGAGAAGCTTTTACGTTGGTATCTTACGGTTTTAAGAATGCAGAATATTCCATAAGAAGAAACAAAAATTTAGTAAAAATGTAATGCAAAATTATGGCTTGTTACCAACGTAATATATAGAAAGTTATTCCAACATAATATATAGAAAGTTTCATACTATGCATTTAGACTTGCTGCCAACGTAATATACAGAAAGTATTAAAGATTATTCATGCTCAGCTCTTAATTATTCATTTGGATGAAAATTAAATACACGAAATAACATGGCTTGTAAATCATGTTATAGAAGAAAAGAAGGTAATACAGGTGTAAGGTGCCCCTGCAATAAAATTCACTTATGTAGTAAACTCAAACCTGATAAAAATTGTACCATTTTCCTATATTTCTCTTTCAGGGTACAATTTTGGATCAATTATCACTTTCATGTGTACAGATGTCTGTAGAAAGAAAAAAAATTGAAATTAAATTACAAGGATACAAATGTAAACATATTATGCGCTTAAAATTTGGGTAAATTTGGAAGTTCAAAATCTAAAAAGTAAAGAATAGAACAATGATGTAGTGAGGGATCTATACAATCATGGATCCCAAGTTTGAGTGCTAATCAACATAATTATATGTATACAAATTTTAAAAATCAACTTATGTATGTATGGCAGAAGGTTTAAAATAAATTTTGATAAATTCACATTTTAGATTTACTGATAGTTTGTAGAAGTGATGCATAACATGATTAATGATCATAATAATTTGGTCTATGATCATAATGCTTTGTCACGAATATAATTATACATTTGTGTGTCTTATAATATGTATATTTTGATCCATTTTTTGGATTATTGTTATAAATGAGATTTTAAATTACAGTTTAAAAAATGGACAACAATGATATTAGTGATTGTAATAATTTACGGCAACCATTAGCTCATAACTCTAAAATGACAGTAATTTCACAACCGGTTAATCAAAAACGATATTCAAATTAATTCATGCTTGTTTCAGTTGTACAAGTAAAACATTAATGAAAATTATAGAAAATATTGGGCTGACAACTATTTAAGTACGGTAAATAATGGATAATTAATATAGTTCAGTTTTTTTGTAGCTTACATACAGCCTGAACGTTAATGCCTGCAACATTGAAATCACACCATCTTAAAACTATGAAATTTGAAAAAGAGATGCATGTAGATATCTTACAATTTATGCATCATTTCGTAACTCGTATTCAACAACTGTGGAAAAGAAGCCCAGCTTTTATGTATTTTTTTTTTTTTTAAAGTTCCACACTATGGGATCTATTCTCTATTTTATTAATTGGTAAATAGCTTTGATTATGTCAGTAAATACGTTGAATTCTTTTTTTTCTTTTTATGAACTTGTACCAATGAATTTGATTATTAACTTAAACACAAGTTTTAGGACAGAAAAATGATATATTAATGGATTCACGGAGTCATAGATGTCAGGTTTAGGTGCTAATCAACGTGTTTAAAAATACACAAACTTTAAAATTAACTTATGTAAGTATGGCCGAAGGTTTTCAAATAAATTTATGTAAAATCACATTTTGCATATAGTAATAGTTCATATAAGTGAAGCAAAACATTCTTAATGACCAGAATACTTCGATTTATGTTTTCCATTTGACTTTTTAGCTTAATTGTAAATAATTTTTTTTTTTATAAAATTCAGTGTCCTATAATTTGTATATTTTGATCCACTTCTCGGATTATTTTTATAAATGAGATTGTAAATTTGGTTGATAGAATTCGACAAAAATGTGATTCATGCCATTTTTAGACATGACTAATTAATATGTATCTTATGCAATACATGTTGAAGCAAAATTACATATGATATATGGAACGAAGACACCATAAATTATTTTGAACAATTTTGTAATTAAAGCCTAAACAAAACATGGTCTATGCTAGCAAAATAACGTGGATTATAATATTAAGCCAATATATGTAAGGAAAATATAAACAGTTTGAATAAAGTGCTGGAAAAATAAGATATAAATGAAATATTTATTTAATTAAATCCAGCAGTGAAAACTTTTTTGTAAGTGTCCAACGATTTCCTGACATATACTCCAATGCAATATACTGACATAAATGGTCATAATGAGATAATCATTAATTCGATGTAAGCAACATGACGAATGTTGTTAACTCCACTATAATTTGTACCTCTTAACAAAAGAAGGCAGAGGCCTTCACATAGGGTCAGATCGTCATAATTCCATAGATCATCAGTTCTCTGACTCTTCATTCCATTGTGGAAAATCACATGAAAAGACACAGAAGTACCTTCACGCAAGTCAATGGTTATATGTAGACATCATGTGTCCATAAAACTTATTACCTTGATCAGTGAATATCCTAAATCCGTCGTGGTTGTTCGGTGTCTTCAATACATTGCTCATCTCAGCCATAGCCAGAGCAATCCAAAGTTGCATTTTTATTACTACCTTCGTCTGGGTAAAAATTAAAAACTTTATAAGGAAGAAAACGAAAAAAAAAACATTCGATATTATATGGGATAATGATAAAAGAATGTCATAATGAAGGTTACTGTTAGAGGCAGTAATAGGGAGAACACATAGCAACATCAACAATATGTATTAATCCAGATGAAGTGATTTTCCGCCAACAGGTAATTTGGTATTTTTGCAACTTTGATAAACTGCAGCAAAAATAAATAAATAAAGGCTAATTCTATTCCAACCCATAAAATTGAGTAGTAGCCCCCCTAAATACAAAAATTCTTGCGTACCCAGAAATTTAGTTAGTAGCCCCCCACGCTTTCCACAATTGACCTTCACGTTCAAAAATCAATTGGCTTCTTCTCTTTCAACAGTCAATCAAAATCAAGCGCGCTCATCTTCTCAAACAGGAGCAACATCTTCATCATCAACACACGCGACATCTTCTTCGAATCCAGTTTAGGGCTTTTTTTGATTTTATGCGTGTAAAATAGGGTAATACATTAATAATAAGTAAATCACGCAAGAAGACTACGTGGATTACATGTCTTCCACGCTGTTGTTCTCAAATTTAAAATAGTAAAAAATAGTAAAAAAATAAATTGATTATTTGCTGTGATTGAGATAAGAAATCATCTCCTTCTTCAGAATCCATCATATACTTGTTTATAAATTATTATTTTCAATGATTTAAATATTAGAGTTTTGGACGTTTGATGTTTTATGGAATCGTGGAAAACTACGTAATATTCATAACAGATGAGAAGAAAACTTCCCAAGGGTAATTTTGTCTTTAAAATTTTAAAGTAAGTTATTAAGGGGGGCTACTAACTAAAAACTCGGGTTGAAATAGAATTAGCCATAAATAAATACGGGTGTCACAAATAAAAAAGAATCGGAAGGACCACAATCCACAAATCGTTTAACTTGTGAAGACTTTCGCCGACTTCAATCTTAGGGTTTCACCTGCCTTTATCTTGTATCGAGGAGGTACCTGGTTTCGGTGGATGGGCTCTGTTTCTCCGTCGTGCTCATTTGAGGAGCAGATGGCGATTTTCAGCACGTCGTTCATGTAAAACGCCAAACTCGATGAGCGTTGCAGGGTAGATGGTGACATTTCCATTTGTGCAGATAGCGTTGAAGCGTGCGATGAAGCGACAGAATGCAATTTGGGGAAGAAATGAAAAAAATGTATTTCGGAGCGTTGTCAGGAATTGCGAAAGCGGTTTTAAATTCTTAATTTGGGAAAGGGGAAATCAGTTTAGTCACGTGGTTTTGGGGGGAGAAAAGAAGAAATGCGGTGATTGCTTAGAACACGATGAATGCTGGGATACGGCTGTGTACACGTAAGCGGTACTTAGTTCTTCCTGTCCTGTTTAAATACTAATAGATTACAGCTTGAAATTAGGGTACAACGAATTCGTTTTTGTTTGGGACTTTTTAACAAAATTTCGTTCTGATAAGCCGGCCTTTTCCATTTTGGCTATGGACCCCAGCGGTTAACCGAGAAATGGTTCCCTCGCGGTCTCTCCCGGGCTCTCTAAAACTGAAAAACTAGGGTTTTAGCAAATCAATTTCTTCTCGGAAAACCCAACATGTCCACAAAAACCTTAGGGCGAGCTGGATCAGCTTTTTTAAGCCGGCTTTTATTACCAGACTACACACTCAAGCAATCAAGTTGCCTTGTTGCAAAGATCTCTCCTCATATTTCTCATTTTCAAAATTTTGGGATTGATCAAAACCTCAATCGAGTTACAGAAGAAGAATCTTCGATTAGAGAAACTGAAACTCTGAAGCAAATCGCGTCATCCGACGGGTTTTTCTTTCCTTGTGGTCTACCATCTCTTCGATTTTTCATCGACGAAGGTAACCATTTGGGGTTCTATGTTAATTATTGCATTAGATTCGAATGTATTAGGTGGAATACTATGATGTTTAGTGTACTGTTGGCAACTCCTTTTCCTCTTTCTATGCTAATTCTGGAAGAAATATATATTTATATCATTTACTACGTTAATGGTACTTACTAATATTGGATCACCAAATCTTGACTGCAATGCTCCAGTTAATTTTGGTTAATGAATTACAAACAAGTGTCAGTGATTTCCAGTGTTGTAGCCTCCCGCCTAGGCACGCTAGGTTTACTGCCTACATTTTTACCAAGGCCTAGCCCCGTCAAATGGGTCAGATCGGGTAATAAACGGGTCGGGTAGAATTTGACCCGATTCGTATAAACAACCCTACCCGTTTAATCCATTTAATAAACAGGTCAACCCGAATCAATTAATTAAAGGGTTAACCCAACCCGACCCACCTATAAAAAACTGCAATAGAAATAGGAATTAACTGCTGTAAACAAAAAATAGTATCAACACTGTAATCAAAGACTGCACCATGAAAAAAAAAACAGAAAAACTGAACTAGATAACACAAATGGGAAAGGTTTGAAGGCCCTGTAGAGTATGATTACAAATTAGAGCATAGGGAAACTAAATGACTTTGCATAGTATAATTTACATCGACGGAAGTTGCATCAAATAATCAACATACACCAAATCAAATACCACAAAAAACAACATTATGTAAATACAATTCCTTCGATGCTCTAAGCAAAAGGAGCAACGACAGCAACAGCAACAACAGGAGCAAACTAAGGCGACAACAACAGCAACAGCATAAAGGCTGCAGACAAATGACATATTTCAAGTACATGAATAAATATTTTAAAAAGCAAAGAAAAGGTAATACTGCAAACAAATTAAATAACAGCATTCAATAGTATTCTGTTAATATTTTGGCTATTCACTTGTTTTATAACAAAAATTCAAACTGTTGAACCTATAATGATAAATGGAAGGGAAGTCAGAATACAATGTTTATGCAATCTCTTTTTTTTTTTTTTAATTTTTTTAATTTTTGATAGATGTATTTAACACATATCAAAACATTGCACCATTCCTTAAAATTGATGAAAACATTCTATATAACTAAAGTAACAAACACATCTATGCATTTTTTTAAATACACATGAATAGAATGTAACAATAGAAGAAACAAGGAGCATTGGTGCTGAGTGGGAAACATTATATTCACTATTCTGATGAAACAAGGAGCATTGGTGCTGTATTGAAATATATATATATATATATATATATATATATATATATATATATATATATATAGATAGATCTCATTGCTAGTAGACAGTATTTTTCATCTGGATGTTTTACAGATAATCAAAAGGTTTTTGTGGACACACTTGTTAAAAAACATATGACAACTGGATACATGTTGTGGAATATGATGACAAAACTCCAGTAGACTTCGAACAGAAAAATAATGCATCAGGTTCGGCAGACAAATCTAACATCAATGTCCACTATGAAGACCACACATCATTTATCCAAGAAAACCACATCATAAGCCCAAATCCAGCCCAATTCACAAGAACTTTAGTATAATTATTTGTGCTTTTAAAGGAACTTTAGTATAATTTTTGTGGCTGATTTTCGATTTTCTCACTATGATATGATGGTTGTACATAGTTGTTGTTGTACAGTTTTGTCATATTCTATGTTTATTTGATTTCTTTTAGTGTTAAAAAAATGTAACAAAAGAAAACAAATCTACTGGCAACAAAATGCTTGAGTGGTAGTGCACAGGAACAGAATGTTTGTAACAACAAAATGAATCAAATTAGAAATAAAGCTAGAGGTCTCTAGCCTATGTAACAACAAAAGATAACTAAAACAATGAACAAGAGGGAGGATTAAAAAACAATGGATGTTTGAACAATGGACGAAATTTTTGCAAATGGCCATAGGCAAAGCAGAAAACAATTTCTAGAACTATTTAATATGCTATATAAAAATTACATACATGAAAGATGACAAATAAAAGATGACAGGGATGAAACTACATACATGAAAAGGGAATTTCTAGAACTATTTAATATGCTATATAAAAATTACCAACTTAAAAAAGTAAAAGGTTTCATCAAATATACCTGACCAAGGATTCCTCCTAAATATGCATAGAATCTTGTAAAATCTTCCCCAGTTTATGTCATTCCCATGTATTATTTATACAACGAATCTTAAGCAACATCTGCACCGAAAAAAAAAAAAAAAAGAAAAAAAAAAGAAAAGAAAAACACTCAAATAGCCTGAAGTATTAAAGCTTAAATATACACAGAAATAACAATTTTCATGCAGGTTAAATAAGTAAACTAACAAAGGGATGCATAATTCAATCCATTTGATCATTGACGAGTTACAAAAATTGTAGAAGCCAGATGAAGGTACAAATGCTTTCCTATTTCTTCATTTAGGGAACCCTGGCTGTCAATGAGAAGGAATTCAACGAGTAATTTAAACTAGGCGCCCATGTAAAAGTATTATTCAGTGTCCTTGCAACACTGATGTTTAAGTAACACTGATGCAGAAATCTACCTCCGGTGTCCTCTTATATGAATGGGATGACATGGCATCCTAAGTATGTCAATTTTTATCCTAGCATGAGCACAAAATTGTTATATATATATGTATATATGTATGTATGTATGTATATATATATATATATGCAATGATCATCGGCTTCAGCATATCATAGTTTATGTGCAGGAGCTAATAACTAAATTCAGACATATAGAATATATCAAACTCAAGCAAACAGAATTAACAAGTGAATACAAATATTAATCCTGTAACCTACGAAAAATAATATATATATTATTGGGCTCGAGGATATGTATGTAAATAGTTTTTTTTAATGCATTATATATACATGTAACCTATGAAAAAATGTACAAATTTCTTTTGGAATTACATACTGTTATTTGACTATTAGAATTTGCATTCTTTCCACGGTGAGTACTATATGACAAATAGATAGTTTTGTTTTTTTCTTCTTATATCAATCATCTAACGGTCTTTTGTTTTTCATCTTCATTGATCAATGTTATCATTTTGTCTTAAGCCAAAATTCAAAAAATGATGGGTTGTTACACTAAATCACTCTTCATATATGCATATCAAGGTATATATGACATTACACATCTGCCAAAGTCATTTAGCACGATGCATGTATTAATATTGGCATACCGACTGACAATTTATTTATAGATAAATATCAACTAAACAAGAATTGTCTGCAGTGACAGAGCCAACAGCTGCATAATATATTGTTGAAATTTTAACTAGGACAAACAAATTATCTTACATAGGGCTAGTTGCATACAAAGTATACTTTTTAAAGAATTGGTGAAAATGAGATAGTGCATTGTCTCCAACTGAAAATATACTAGAAAGGAAAAAAAAGATCACCAGCGACAACTAAACAATAGCATTAGAAAACCTGAAGGAAGAAAACAACAATTTTCCCATTTTCAAATGATGACTTCCATAATTATTGTGATCAAGGCGGGGCTGGGCACGACCATCATATTTACATAAAATGTATTAATATGTTATTTACACTAAGAATCTATTTACATACATGTATTGACATGTTTATATTTCCAGCAACCATTTTATCAATCCCAGTCAAACTAATTCTACTAATTAGCAAGTGAATAAAACATTATTGTAATAATAAAAAAAAAAAAAATCAGAATCAAAAGTTCAATCTTTCTCTTTGGCTTTCCTAGTTTTCTTAACCATGTGTCTCTTTCCATTTCAACTGAATGAATTCCAGTATTGGTAAAATCAGTACTATTTCCTTATACAAGCCTGCTAATTTTTTTTATTCACAAAATTATTGCACTTGTACAGTGCAACCCTACTCCCCTTTAATTACTGTTATTTTGGAAAATCGAATCTGCATTTGAGAACATAGTGGTAATAGTTGTTCAACGATTTTGATTTGTAAACGTAAAAGGATGCATAATTCATTGCAACACAAAATATGTGAGTTTGGAACGTAAAGTTTTGCTAAATATAAAGATTCGTGTATGTTCCAAAGGAAAAAAAAGGAACATAAGAAATTGAGAACATCTTTCGCTTTGGTTCAATTAATTCAATATCGTTTGGCGAAGTAAAGTAGCAGCATGATAGAAATGATTGTGCTACAGTAGTTTACAATGCAATATAGTGCAACAGTAACATTAAAAAAAAACAGTGGCTCATATGGTAAATTTAAAATATTGAAAAATTGTTGGGAAAAAAGAAATATTCAACGTTACTTTGAATCTTTGTTTAATTGCCCGAATAAGCACGAATCATGGTAAACAAGATTCAACGGATCTACCAGAACTGCGAACAGCTCGCCATAATTGTTTCTATTTCAAATCTATGCGCCAATTTAATTGTTCATAGGGTATGCTTAGGAATCAACTCCCCAGTAACAACAATACTTTGATAGGATATTCGTTTAGAAAATCCGAATTTCTGAATTTTCTTTTATGTACAACATCGAAAATTAAAACTTGAGCAATTTTGTATGAAGTCAAGACAATGCTATCAGTAGAGTCTAAAATAAATTTGTTTCTGTGATTTGTTTTGGAGATTTCCCTTTTTTGTAAAATAATTTGGTAGTCTTATAGCCTTGAGTCAGATACTTCAATTTCATTCTTTGGGTTTCCCAGTAGTAATTGTCCTCATTAGATTAGAAATGAGATAGACATGTTTTCATAATGTCTGATATTGCTTTCATCTTGAGGGTTGTTCACCATTTTATCATAAAATTCATAAGCTTTAACTCTGAAGTGATCACGTAACTATTTCTTATTGTAATGTAATTTTTGCTTATTTTTGAAGCTTTTAACTTTCCTGCAAGAATGCATAACGGGTTTCCATGCAAATTAATATTGAGGGAATGCTCCACTATAATTTGATAGTCATCAATAAAGAACCAAGGATTATTATATCTGATAAGAACTCTTCCTTTGACTGATTAAATGTTGTTTAATCTAATATATATTTAGGTATGATAATTTGGAGAATGATTGCAAAATGAACCCCAAATACAGTTAATTTGGTCTGTAAAGATTGTTTATAAAAACTCTACCAATTTTGCTGTGGTCTGAGGAATTAAGGTCACCCCTCCACGTGTAGAAAATATATATACCTGAAATCAAATGATTAATGACCACCTTTGGAGAAGCAGTTTCCTTGCAATTTCTAGTGTTACTTTCATTCAGAAATCCTTAAATCAACCACATTATCGTGCTGCATTAATTAAGTAATCTAAAATTGTACACATGCTAGAATAAAATAGAGATCATTAGGTGGAGCTAAAGAAGCAGAAATCGGCAAAATAAAGGAAGTATGTTTAATATCCAACCACAGACATGATTTTGAACCTATAGTTGAAGTTATTAAGCGGCTAAACAATGACTTCATACTAATAAAGACAAGAATTTAAAAAATGCAGTACAAAGGTGACTAGCCGTAGAGTTTTCAAACTTGTATTCAGTGAGTTTTCAAACTTTTATTCAGTAGATATGTTGAGTATTTTCAATTAAGGAGAGAAAAACAGATATGTTGAGTATTTTCAATTAAGGTGTTACCAATGTACTGATGGATCTTCTTCTTCTTCTTTTTTTTTTTTTTTTTTTTTTTTTTTTTGAATAGAATGGATGTGTAGCGCGAGACTACACAACCGATTAAGCATAATATTAATATATATATGCCAGTTGACAAGCCCCAACTGGTGGCTAATAGTACGAAAGTTTAAAAGAGATAATTATACAATAGATCACACCATAACATCAATTACAACTAAAGCAAAACATCCCAAGAACAACTTCGATAATATGCAGTACATTCGCTAGCCAAAATATGAAACCATAGAAGAACTTACTAAACCAGACAACCATATCCAGGTTAATGCAAATCCGGACTTGAATCACCATGGTTAGAACCCACTGGTTCCGCTGGGCTATTAGTCGCTGGCAGTGCAAGCATGAACCTAACTGGAGAAGAAGAAGGTTGACCTGTCCAAGAGTTAAAGTAGAAAATAATGAGTCTACTTAATCCTCCAAACCGCTTCAATGGTTTATTAAAAATCACCTCATTCCTTTCTTTTCAAATGCACCAACAATATATTGCTAAAAGGGAATCTAAAACAACATTAACAACATTGAATTCCCAATAACCAAACACTGAAGCAATGTTGGGTACAAATCCAAGCAAATGAGAGCTAGTGGCTGCAAGGATAGGGAATGAGAATTCACAATCGAAGAAGAGATGATCCATAGTCTCTACATGATTTGCACAAAAAGCACAGAGAGCACTCTCAATCAAGTTAAGTCTATGCAACTTAGCTCTAGCCTCTAGTATTGATTTTACCATGAATCAAACACCAATTAAAGAAGAGAACCTTTGGAGGCAGACGAATTTTTCAAAGTCCTGGGAAAGAGAATAATCTACCAGTGAAATTAATGAAATTGTACACTGAAGAAACTGAAAATCCTTTTCTTGGAGATAAAGCCCAAAGATAGCAATCAGGAGGGTGAGAAAACATAAAAAATCAGTTAATGGATCTTTTTACTATTAATATATACCAAATCAGTTAATTAGTGCTAAACTCGTGGTACTATGCAGCGGTAACGTAAAAAAGCAATGATAAATTACAATATTAGAATGATCATGTACAACTTAAACTATACAGGATATATGTTCTCCTACACACACAAGCAAGCGTGCAACCGGAAGTTTGGATATTTTTATTCGAGATAGTACAAAAATAAGTACATAGGGAAATGGAAACAAAATAAGAGTTCAACGGCTGCTAGTTGGCTAAGGAACCGGTGTTATATATATATATATATATATATATATATATATATATATATATATATATATATATATACACATATATATATTCTATGTTAGGACCTTGCTTCAAATCAGCTGTGCTGTCCTTTTAATAGGGAGGTCACAGATAAGAAACATATGAAGGTTGCCAAACTTTTTAACAATAGGTTTGGCAATTAAAAAAAAAAAAAAAGTTTGGGTATATACTGAATCATGAACATTACTGTGTAACAAATGAAGTATATTATTTGTTAAAAGTATGGTAAAAAATAAGTCATAAATCTGGGAATTTGCTGTCTAAATTATTTATTTACACCTAAATCTGAGTGTGATTAATTATCAGTGAAAATATGTTGAGCAATTTTGTTTCTCTCCTTAAAACAAACAAACTGTATCCATTAAACATGTGTACAGTGGCTGTAAATACTGATATTTACGATACTCCTTTATTAACCATAGTCTGCTTGCTAGAAGAAAAGGAATTTGCTCTCAATTAACCAAAGTCTCTGACAGATTATCAAACTGTATCATGCCATTGTTTCTCTATGTTGTAGTGTTAGTATTAATTGTTTCACATATATATACTTTGAAAGAAACGGGAGTTAGATAGAGCTGTAATTGACATCATTAGAATATTTAACTATTTTGAAAGATGATGTAGAATACAGATTTTATTATCATACATATGATATTTGAATATCAGATAACTACATCATATCATACTACTGGTCCTTCCAAGAAACAATAAATACAAACTGTTAAAACATTTTTTTTTTCTTTCTTCCTTTTTCTGTTTTTTCGTTTCTTTCGTATGCGTCGACTACAACCCATAATGGTAATAAAGTACAACTTAACAGCTAAACCGGGCATATGTTATAGTCACTGTTGGCATAATAGACAGTGACAAAATCACGTCTAATCCATGTAATTACTTCCAAATATAAACTAGACCATTGATAATTCACTACCATGACTTGCAAATAATGATAAAAAAAAGAAACTACAAAAATCTTTTCTAACGAGTTCCAGGTAGGATATGGTCTACTCCATGACCTCGCTGGTCGATGTATACTTTAGTGATGTATATTTTAGTGATTTCGTCTTTTTTTAAGACATGTTAGGTTTTCGTTTTCGTTGAAACTGAGTAGGGTTTGTAAAATCTAAAATCAACAAAATTTTAGGTTACCTCATATTTGTCGATCATATCAGGAGAAGAAAAGGTGACACTGAATTCAAATATTGGGAAGGAGTAGTAGATCTGGTGGTCCTCTTCGTCGAAAATCTGAAAATTTGGCGCCGCTATTTGTCGAAAATCCCTTTTTCTTTATCGCCATTTGGGGAAGAATTAAGACTAGGGTTACGTTGTTTTGCTGAGTGCGAAAGCAATGTAGGGTAAATGGATTACGCGGTTTAGGCGGGTTGCATCGAACTGGAACCGTTTATTGCGATGCTTCAACGGATTGGGTCAAATAAATTAAAATTTCAGAAAGGTTAAACCCAACCCTTTCAAAGTTAGGGTAAATGGGTTGGGTAAATGCGTTAGAGTCAAGTTTAACGGGCCTAAGGACCTATAGTCTGCTTAGATGGGACTTACTACATTATTTAGGCATATGAAGAGATTTAGAGGCATCATCTATGCATTAATTTAGGCTTGATGTTTTTTATAAGCATTATATTGTTTGTTTCAAGCGATTTTGTCTTCATGCATACTTTCAAATCCAACCAAATTTATGAAATCTCATCGTGGATCGGTTAATACCAAGTAAAATACTAAAATTTTCTCTAGTGTACGTCAATTTGTCAATTTATTAAAAGCGCATAACTTCGATTAATCCCCGATTAATCCCCGCCTTGACGATTAATCTCTAATACATGCTTGCAGCTTAACATCCGCCTAACGATTTCTACAATCTTGGCGATTTCATACAGGAAGGTTTTCACAAAAAATCATTAAGTCATTTCTTATGATAACAAGTGTGAAATATGGTACCTTGAAATGTATATTTTAATGAATGTGATATTTTTAAACATGGTATTAGGAGGAAACGAGCTACATGCACTGTTATTGTTTCACTAAATGTGCATCGGTATGACGATAAGATTGATTCATTTTGAACTATAGGACATGGAGATCAAATGGGATAATACATTTGTCCATGGTTTCAAGAATCGTAGTTTATATTGTAGGTTGTAAACTTGCATAAATTCTGAACACACATGGATATTTTAGTGTGTCGAATGTTTTATACATATAACACTACAAAAATAAAGATAATCAAAGACTCTTTTATTTGGTATTTAATCAACAGTTTTTGTCCCTATTCAGTGGCTGTGACCCACTTGATACAAAACAAAATTGTCTTTAAGTCAAGTCCCAAAAAACCTAGAGACAACATGCGTACTAAAGACCTTAATCTTTGTTTTAAATAGGTCTCTGAGTCAAAGTCTCGTTAGAGACAATTTTGAATCCCTTTACTGATATTAAAGACAACTGACGATATCTCAAATCCGTCTCAATAACAACAATTATTATAAAGCAACCGGACAGTGAATACAATCCATACAGTTTCATATTCAGCATATAACAGACGTCAAACTGGATGCAATTTCAGATAACCATGTATAATGTAATTTCTCCATAAGAAAGCACTACAATATTATTATCTCATCGTACAGGAGATATTATTACTAAGGGAAAAAATGACTGGAAATAAATTAGAACAGAATTCATCAATATACAATATAAACATACCATATTTTCATTTGCTGAAATGAATATATAATTCATGGTACAATATGTCAACGTCAAGAGCATATCAGGTTATAACAAATGAAAATAAAACCAATTCTAGGCTTAAAACCATTAGTACAAATGCACTAGTAAACAAATCTAGACTAACTTTTTTAGAAGGAAATCCTGCTGCAAGTGTTGCTCTCAAATTTTTTATTTTTATTTTTATTTTTGAGATAGTTGAAATTTGCGAGCCCAGCATAGATGAAACTCACATAACTCATGTGTGTCTTCAATTTGATTTAGATGTTTTCCATGATGCATTGATGCTTGATAGCTTCCAAGTTGATCTAGATTCCACATTATTTCACAATCATAAGTTTAATCCTGAAGTATTTTGTGATAATATTAGAACAAAGTACTGTGTAAGTGTGTATTCAAAATTGCAAGGGATGAAAAGCATACATGATGTACGAATGAAGTATGTTTACGTAGTGTCCTACAAAGCGTATCTTCAATATGTATGTATGTGTGTGTGTGTGCATATATATATATATATATATATATATATATATATATATATATATATATATATATATATATCCCCACTCATCTACTTCAGCTTATTATATATCATTGTATGGAAGTATATGTCACTGGATTAAATAGGGAATCAATATTGTCATATTGAGTAGAAAATTAGCGAATATTCTGCTCTAACCATGCCTTATAAAACTCATTTACATAGTGTTACAAAATTGAGAGAAACACATTCACATTTCGTAACTAAAATGCACTAATGTGATTTTGTTTAGCATTTCTACAACTCAATTATTATTTTCTTAATTAAAAGAGAACAGTGACAACTGTATTGCTTATGTTTCTTTTCTTTTCTGTTAATTACGCTTATATATTAAACTGTTAAGTAGTGTTAAACTAGGATATCCAAATATCAATGTACAGAGGAACCATGATATGTTTCACTTGTTGGTTCTTATGGTTGTAGTGTTTGACAGGGTGATATACATAGGAACCATGATATGATTCACCTGTAGGTTTTTATAGTTCTAATGTTTGGCAAAGTGATATCCTACCTGTGTTCTCCAGGAGACGATGTTTCACTTGTTGGTTTAACTTAGATGCTTATTTCCACTGTGTTCTCCAGGAGACGATGCTTTGCCAAATGATCCGATGCTTTGCCATACTAAAAGAACCTACCAGCCTAGCACTATCAAACGCAAGAGGACTCATGGTTATCTTGCACGGTCTCTCTTTTTCTCTGGCTCTTATATTCATCGATTTTCATTCAGTTATCAACTTGTACGCATACTAGATATGTGCTCTGCAACCACAAAGTATCTTTATCGAATGCATCATTGAAATATGTTATTGTTACCAGTTCCTTATAACTCTGGTGTTTTCCTTAAAAAAAAAAACAAAAAAAAAAAACAAAAAAAAAAACAAAAACAAACAAACAACCAATGAAGCACACTGAAACATATTTTGAACACTTGCTTTCCACATCCTCTTTACGACAAAATTTGATTCAGAGAATGACTCCATTTTGAAATCTGGCTGAAATAAAAATAACAATAATGCCCACATATAGTGTATTTTTATTCTACACCATGTTTAGTTATCATGTTAGCTAAATCGGGAAACTGTGGTTTATTCCTGTGTATTCATCAAATTTCCCATGCATTCCGAATCTATGGTCAGTTTCAGTTTCCTGTTTCTTTATGGTGCTCAGTAAAGCAACCAAAGGTGGGCGGAAGGTCATTAAGAGGAGGATAGCTAAGGGAAGAGCAAGGATTGCGGTGTAACAATGGTTCATTACATCTCTTGGAAGACAACTGATAGTTTAAGACCTGTGGAAACACTATTCATGCTCCCGGGTAATCTGTTCTGATGGAGTTTGAGTGTGCCACTATTTTGCATCTATTTTTCAGTTTTTTTTTTTTTTTTTTTTTTTTTTTTTTTTTTTTTTTTTCATTGCAAGTATTTCTTGGATGAAGAACATATTTTTAATCATGCATTTTTGAATATGTTTCAATAATCTAATTATATGATAGAGTTGTTCCAGATCCGGGTAATAATTATTGGTTTTATTCATAATTTCCTTGAACAGTGTATTACTTTTTTGTATGCTAATCTTAGCGGCTTTAAGGCCGGTGATAATGGGAATACATCAAAGCTTAACTTAGCATGATAATATTGGGAGCTTTTTCCTTGTATAAGGTTGATTCATTAAGCTCATTTTTAGGGCACTGGTTAATTGAGAAAAGTTAATTGCATTGGATTTTGTTATGAATACAGAAGATCTAAGGCTAATATGACGTATGTTAACATTTCCCATGTTACAATATCTTATTATACGTGTGCCTCACTATTAACGTGCACCATCTGTGTTAAAAATTAAAAAGTTAGGTAAAAAAATTGTGATAAATCAAGTGATGGAATGGAACAACCATTGAGCATTACAAGATGGTCGCATCATACAGTAAGCGAAGAAACAGACATAAAAATTGAACCCCAGCCCTTCTCTTGTTACAGTGCTTTGTAAAGTTGCTGTTGGTGTCATTATCATGCTGCTGTTCGGATTAATAGACACTTGAACATGGGTTTCTATTTTTACCAAAAAAATGTTCTTGCAGGACCCATTTGTTTTACTATTATGAAGCACGTACTAACATCATAGCGTGCACAATGTGCCTAATAAAGTATACGAAACATTTTCCATACGTGGGACATCTATTTTATATATAATGATATATGTTTAACAAGGAGCAACTCGTTCCAGCTAAACGTATTCATGATTTAAATGAAATTGTCATAAAGTAGTTTAGTATTTACGCGTCGCTTCTCCCAGTTCTTTATGGTGACATTAATTACTATTTTTCTCACCCCAACTTTGACAAACTGAAAACGTTCAAGCTATCATGTTATAACTCTTGTTTGTGCTATGTAAAACTTCATTGATTTTTTCAATTTAGGGACGTGCACGGTTGGTTAGCCGACTAAATTGCTTAATGTGTTCAGAAATTATTAGATGGTTCGGTTAACCGAGAGTCGATCGGTTAAGGTGGTCATTAGACTACCAACTGGACTAGTCATTCTAAACGGTTAATCGAATAATTTGAATAGTTAACTACTTTACTTAATGCAACTACAACAATTATTTGCATGTTGATTCAATTCTAATTAGAGACGCACGCTTGATTTTATTGTAGTATCTCGCTTTGGAATTCCACAACTCGTCGGGGCTTTTCAAATGGTCCTTTTCAGCATTCTATTCTCCGCCCGCTGCTGAGTAAGGGCATTCCAGTCTATCCGTGCCCTCTTCAGATTATACTATTTTTTCTTCATTTGACTGTCTGTATAATTTGGCTTTTTTCGTGCATTAAACTCTGTCGTAATAACCTGATAAAAAGCTGAAGCAGAGGTGCGAGCGCTCCTGTGTATGTCGCAAAGGTTAATAAAGATGGATGTTCTCTCGTCATCTCACGGAACAGTAAGTTGTGAAGAGATAGAACTATCGTGCGACATAACTGAAAACACAGTAAATACAAAATTTGTCAAAAAAATTTGCAAAAAAAAAAAAGAAAAAGAAAAAAAAGTGGTAGAGAATGAGAAAATATCAATATTAGAAAGTAAATTACCTAAATCAGAGGGCGTGAAATGTGATAACCCTAAACTTCCGTTTTTGGTTCATACTGGGGGTGAGGCTCGCGAATTAACGCTATACACAAAACTATGCTATATTAAAGCCGTGTTTTGATCATCAACCACAAGGCTATGCTTTTCAACAAAAGCCCTGATCACTGCATCTCAACATGCCACATTGACATTCCATGCTATGCCACTGATGTCTATCGATATATAGCTCGTACGTCTTAGAGAAGGGTGTTAAGCAAGAGAATAAATTCTCCGTCACCAAACAGATATATATTTAATAGAGATCAATCAACACAGAATAAAATCGAATGTCAGACACACATCCATTTACTAGTTCGTTCTGGGTCTGAACGAAACCGGAGGCACCTTGTTCCTCGTCCCGTATGTCCAATACAGGAGAGAGGCCCTCGTATATCCGATCGATCTCCAAGTACGTCTGGACGATCACTACTTATTACCTTGTCTTGGGATGCCTCCCAATCAAGACATCAGTAATCATCCAAACGATGTGAAGATCTCCGGTCTTCAACCACCGTCTTCGTATCTTCGACTTTTTCATCGTCGATCAATTGTTTGAAATGAGAATTAACTCGGCCTTTTCAAATAATTCACGCATGTATAGAATTCAGATCAATTCTTTCTATGGTTAAACTATTCGACATCCACATTTCAGTTCATTAGTATAATTTTCGTGTCAAATACATCCAACCATCAAAATAACTGATAAACCAAGTAAAATCGGTTTATCTCCATTCCACATCGTTTATAATATTTCAAAACGATTTTTCACTATTTTTATTTATTTAAAAATAGTCCATTTCCATCGAACGACGCTTCAGGTCATTCGATGGCCCTGGCGCTGCTCTAGGACAAAATTGATTTAAACATTTCGCAAAATCTAGCCGTTGGATCTTAACGAATTTTATATCGTTGGAAAGATCTTTCCAAAGCGAACCCAACAGTTACGGTTTCGGGAAAATCCGACGGTCGGATCTCTCAATATAATCGTTTAAAGTTACGATTTCATAACACGAACTACAGCGGCGCAATTCGTTTTATTTTAATATATACATATATACATATATATATATATACATATATACATACATACATACATACATATATATATATATATATATTCATTCTAGCGCTGTTTTTCCTCAGATTTGATTTAAACATTTCACAATCTAACCGTTGGATCTCAACAAATTTTATATCGTTGGAAAGATATTTTCAAAGCGAACCCAACAGTTTCAGTTTCGGGGAAATCCATCGGATTTCTAGGTATAATCGTTTAAAATCACGATTCTAAAACACGAACTGCAGCTGCGCGATTCGTTTTATTTTAATTTATATTTTTATATATATAAATAAAATTCATTCGACGATTTCCAAACCGTTTTCACTTCAAAAATTTGGCTAACGCCTTTAAATTTCGAAAATTTTCGCCATAAACTTCTTTGTACGGAGTAACGTGTGTTCAGAAATTGGCTTATATTCAATATCAAATTCTGAAATCAACAAATATCGTATTGGAAATAACGATATATATATATATATATATATATCTTCCAGATTCCTCCACAATATCCGTATAATTACGGAATCCAATATCAAAATATCCCGTAGATAATTTTGATTCAAATACATTCCAATTCATATATTCGGAATTCTGGTTTTTTTTAAAACCATTTCAAATCCAATTTATTTATTTAAAAATATTGGATTTATAATTCTAGTTCATAACTAGTTCATTTCGATAAAAATATATTTTTATCTTTTCAAATATGGAATTTTTCATCCCAATTCTTTCCAAATCATTTATTATGATTTTATACAAATTATCGATATTTTTAATAATTTTATCAAGGCCCGTACAGTCGATTTCCATAAACGATCATCGAACTGCACTTGCATCGACCTTTTTCAAATTTTATTTGGACATAATTCCAAATTCAACCGTTAGATTTCAAATTCCTTATATTCGTTGGAAAGCTCTTTTCAATACGAATCTAACGGGTCCGGTTTTAGGAGAATCCGACGGTCGGATCTCCTGTAGTGTCAATTCGAAGTCAATGGTCGAAATTCGCGAACTACCGCGGCGCAGCGCGTTCTATTCAGGCCATTAAATATATATAATATATATTACATATATTTCGTCGATTTCCTTTTAAAACGTATTTTATAAATCGTTTTAAATTCGTTTTCAAAACGATTTCAACTTCATATTCAATTTTAAATCAAAATTGAATATTCCATATCATTAATATATAAATGATAATATTTTCAAAACATTAGATTTTGAAATCACTTCCTTTTCAATATTCATTATAAAAATGAATAAAATCGATATAAATATCGTTCACGTCAAATTGGCGTTAATTTAATCAACACGCTTTATATATTTCAATATTTTCGTGTCCATCCCAAATCGGACATCAAATTCATATTTTGATCCATTACTGAATATTATTTTAAAATATTGGTTATTATAAAATATTCATTATTCGTCATTTCAAAATATTTGTTAATTTAAAATATTCGTTCTTTCCGAATTGGAATCAGACACAGTCAATTACCATATAATTTTATTTATATGGATTTCATACACACATGTACACAACAATAATTAAACACAGTCAACCATCATCCAGATAGCATTACACAACTGCATAAGCGTTAAATATAAATAATTAACGCTTACAACAGTCTGTCAACCCATCGATTGACATACAACTAAATATTGGGATTAGTGTATGTCTAATATCATCCCAATACCCTTGTGGGGTTTTCAAACAACAAACACAGATTATTATTTGTGCAGTTGGGCGATGTGTAAAATATATCGTCCCAATCAATATCAGTCAAATGTTTGTATATAAACAAATCGTCCGATTTGTAAATGAATATTTATTTTATTCATATACACGTTAAAAATTATATTTTTAACTATAAAATATTTATTTCAACTCACGAGTATTTTATACAGTTCATTTATACAATAAAAATGATATTTTTATTGTTTTAACATTTTTAGAAAATTTCGGCGGCACAACGGCGCGATACTAAAACCGGAATAAGGTCTAGCCTTATCCCTCGCCTACTAATGGCTCGCACCATGTACATACCAATTCTAATCAATTCATTTTATTTCGCAAACCAAATTCAATCAAATTATCCAATCAACCAAACAACCAAACAAACATGGTTTTAAACAAAGGTGTCGGGTGCTACTAAGCACCGTCTGCATTCTAGTATATATTTTTAACTAGAAAATAAATTAAAGTGAGAAGTGTGCCATGCTGAGATGCAGATGACCAAGGCTTTTGTTGAAAAGCAAAGTCTTGTGGTTGATGATCAAAGCACGACTTTAAATAGCATAACTTTGTGTAGCGTTAATTCGCGAGCCTCACACCCCGGTGTGAACCAAAAACGGGAAGGACGGTAGGGAAATGGACATATGTTAGTTCTAGCTACGAGTAACGTCATGTTATGGAGCGCAGACTGTTTACTCATGTGGATGTTGCTTATTATTACTTGCTGGATAGAGAGGCGCCTCAGATATATCGGTCACTACGAGGCCGATGGGTATATGGTCGATTACTGGCATGTGTGCCGACGTACAGACCATTTTAGATGTTCGATAAAACCGGCTAACATATAGTTTATGGTATAACTAATCATCGACGGATGACCGGCCCTACCGATCCAGGTGCAGTTGCGGCTGAATCCTCAGGCACTTGCTAGGGTGTCTCGAATGTGCACAGGATGATCCCTGGCTTTGGTTCACAGATGGAATCCAACTTCCAATACGACAATGTGCGGTTTTAATTGTAGAACTAGTATGGCGACGTAATATATGGGTATCTACGCCGCATATGATTGATACATTTATATTTGAAGTAGATTTCTTCACTTATAGTAATAATAAAATATGAAATTTCACGTACCAAGCATTTTTGGCTATTATAAGGTAAAAAATCTATCCTCCGGCTTGCGTTGCATTGTGTGATGGGACGTGAGTCTTATGATAGCTTCATTTTTCTCTTTAGCATTGCGCTGTTATTTTGATGCACTGGTATTCATGGGGGATAAACCCGTTCCGTGTTATACACCGTGGTTCCATGATTTACCCGACTTTAAAAATCAAGTTAATAACTGTTTTAGTTCTCACATCAGTCACATGACTGACCTGGAGTTTATTGTTTTAACCTAAATTCTGGGTGCCACTATTTTCCACATTGGCAGCTAGCAGTTTTGGTTTTGTAGATTTATATTCACAGGATCCTGGTTTACAGCTGAAATGATATTCGGAAAGCTTTATATCCGTATATTCCTTTCAGTTGTATTTTGTATTATTTTCCGCTGCATTGTAAATTTGTAACTGATATTTATCAAATGTATCTTATTTGTTCATACTCTGTATATTCTTGTACTCTGATGTAAACTGTTGTAATAAGCAATGAAATATTCTTCTGTTTGTGTTCTGATTTGTCGTGTTCTCAACTCAATCCGGGCTTTCCCTTACGGGGAAGTTTGGATCGTGTCAGTTTGTGCTGAGATGACCCAAACTCACCCTTACGGGAAAGCCCGGATTGAATTGAGAACACGACAAATTGGAACACAAACAAAAGAACATTTCATTGCTATTTACAACAATTTACATCAGAGTACAAGAATATTCAGAGTGTGAATAATTATTACATAGAAAAATATCAGAGATTAAAATACAAAGCAGCGGAAATAAAATGTATAAATACAATGCGTAGTGGAAAATACAATAACTAATACAACCGAAAGAAATACACGGATACAGAGCATTCCGAATATAGCTCCAGCTGTAAATCCAGAATCCGGTATAAATAAATTTGCAAAACCAAAACTACTAGCTGCCCGTATGGAAAATAGGGGCACCCAAAGTTTAGGTTAAAACAATAAACTCCAGGTCAGTCATGGGACTGGTGTGAGAATTAAACAGTTATTTAAAACTTTACTTTAAAATAAAGTAAATCAAGGGACCACGCCGTATAACACGGAACAGGTTTACCCCCAAGAATACCAGTGCCTAAAACAAACAGCGCAACGCTGAATAAAGAAAAATGAAGCTATTATAAGACTCAGGTCCCATCACACAATGAACGCAGTCGAGGATAGAGTTTTACCTTATAATAGCCAAATATGTTTGATACGTTTAAAACAAATCTTTTATTATTACTGTAAGTGAAGAAATCAATTTCAAAAGTAAATGTATCAATCATAGGCGACATGGGTACCATATATCATGTCGCCATACTAGGGTCTACAATCAAAACCGCAAAAATGTCATATTGGAAGTTTGGATTTCCATACCGGTGGCTCCTGATTCGAAAGATCTATCGCGTAGTGCAATACCCAACGAGTTACGTCGCAGGCATGCGAAAACACCGTAATGCACATCCGCACTATCCAGGAAACAAGTTACCGCGGCTTACGTCCAAGCATTGGAAAACACCGCTAACTCTATCCATCTGGGAATCGGGAGGTGTGCCCTATCCCTACTGGTGTGGAGCGACCACACCTAGTAACCTCGGTCGACCGAATCCATGACGACCCATAGGATATCTATCCTCATCTCTAAAGCGTACTGATCTAACCATCAGTTTGCCACCATACCGGTGTGTGAGGCTCTCGAATTAACCCTACACAAAGCTGTGCTATATTAAAGTTGTGCTTTGATCATCATCCACCAAGCTTTGCTTTTCAACAAAAGTTTAGATCACTGCATCTCAGCATGTCACACTGTCAATCCATACCGTACCACTGATTTCTGCGGATATATAACCTCTGGGCTCGTACGTCTCAGAGAAGGGTGTCAAGCAAGAGAATAAATTCTTCGCCAGCAAACAGATATATATTTAGCAGAGATCAATGAATACAGTATAAAGGAATACGTCAGACATACCATCCATTTACAAGTCCGTTCTAGGTCTGAACGAAACCGGAGGCACCTTATTCCTCGTCCCGTATGTCTAATACAAGAGAGAGGCCCTCGCATATCCGTACAATCAACAAGTACGTCCGGACGGCTACCACTATAGCCCCTTCAAGGTAGCTACTCCAATCATGGGCATCAGCGGCAACCAATCCATTCGATGTGAAGATCGTCGGTCTTGCACCGTCTTCAATCTCTTCGACTTTTCGTCGTATCAGTTATTCAGAATGGGTTAAACCCGGCCTTTCCGAATAACTCGCGTATCTTATAATTAAGTGCTATAACAACACATCATACGCCTCATTCCAATCCAGAATATTATTTTATTCAAATATTCCTTTCTCAGTTTAAACCAAACTAAGGTTTTCCAAACTAGTCGGGATTAGCGCACCTTACCAAAGTAATCATTTGTTTTATTTCCCAATCCCAACCTATTCATCTCATGGAGAAAAACTAGTAATATTCCATATCTAACACCACAGTTTTATCGGTAAAAATTAATTACTATCTCACGTTCAAATCTAATTAAAGATTTAACTATCGTTTGGAGCAAAACTGGTGATACTCCATTCTCGATCATTTTCTTGAATTGATAATTTTAATTATCACATTCACTTTTCAATCTAATTAAAGATTCATTAAAACTCCACTTAGTTTTAATCTTCCCAAAAATCAATATTAATGATTATTTAACTTTGGGAAATCAAACATGCCGCATTGACAGTATACACCGTACCATTGATTTCTACCGATATATAACCTCTAAGCTCGTACGCCTTAGAGAAGGATGTTAAGCAAGAGAATAAATTCTCCACCACCAAACAGATATATTTAACAGAGATCAACGAATACAGTATCAAAATACAATGTTAGACATGTAATCCTGTCTTTATGTGGGTTAAAGAAACAATGTCATTTAAAACACTGTTCACGATAAACCCAAAATCCCATTCCATTAACCATGAAATCTTCACGGAAAACAGATCAATATATAATCGATATTAATTTCTGTATCCGACTAATAATATAAATGAAATAACGACAAAGCCTTTTAAATTCCATATGTATTAACAGTCTTCCTCCACAGAAACTCATTTCGATTATTACCAAATCGAATTCCATTCAATTCCAATTTAATATATTAAATTGGAAATTTTTACTTTGGAAAATTACATAAATCTTAATTAAAAGATTATAAATTCCAAATCATATTCTTCATTGTTATTGGCTTAAAGAACAAGTGTTATTTAAAACAACATCCACGATAAACCCAAAAATCCAATTCTTTTATTCAATTCCAATTAAATATTAATTAATTGGAAAACTTCATTAAATCTTAATTTAAAGATTTATTTTTTCTCAACTGGGTTTAAGAACAGTGTAAATAAAGACACCATTCACGACAAACCCAAAATCCAATTTTATATCAAATACAAGGCCCTGAATAGAATTTATATCGGTTTATATTCAATATCAAATTCTGAAACCAACCAATATCGTATTGGGTATATATATCTTCCAAATTCCTCAACGATATCCATATAATCACGGAATCCAGTATCGAAATATTCCGAAGATTATTTCCATTCCAATTTAATCACTGGAAAAATCTGGTTATTTTAAAACCATTTCAAATTCAATTTATTTATTTTTAAAAATAATTGGATTATTATTCTAGTTAATAACTAGTTCATTTCGATAGAAATATATTTTTGTCTTTTCAAAACTGGAATTTTTCATCCAAATTCTTTCCAAAACATTTATTATGATTTTACATAATTTTTCCATATTTTTAGTAATTTTATTATCGTCCGTACAGCCGGTTTCCAATAACGGCCACCGAACTGCATCCATAGCGACCTTTTCTGAAATTGATTTGGACATATCTCCAAATCTGACTGTTAGATTTCAAATCTCTTGTATTCATTGGAAAGTACTTTTCGATACGAACCTAACGGTTCCGATTTTAGGAGAATCCAACGGTCGGATCTCCCGTAACGTCCATTTGATGTTAATGGTCGAAATTCGTGAACGGTCGCTGCGCGGCGCATTCTATTCAGGCCATTATAATATTTATAATATACATGTTATATATATTTCGTCGATTTCCATTTAAAATGAATTTTATAAATCATTTTAAAAATGATTTCCAATTCCCTTTCAATTTCAAATCAAAATTGAATATTTCTTTTAAATTCGTTTTAAATTCATTTTAAAACGATTTCAATTTAATTTTTAAATTTATATCAAAATTGAGAACACGACAGATCGGAACACAAACAGAAGAACATTTCATTGCTATTTACCACAATTTACATCAGAGTACAAGAATATTCAGAGTGTGAATAAATATTACATAGAAAAGTATCAGAGATTAAAATGCAAAGCAGTGGAAATAAAATGTATAAATACAATGCGTAGCAGAAAATACAATAACTAATACAACCGAAAGAAATACACAGATACAGAGCGTTCCGAATATAGCTCCAGCTGTAAATCCAGGATCATGTATAAATAAATCTGCAAAACCAAAATTACTAGCTGCCCGTGTGGAAAATAGGGGCACCTAGAGTTTAGGTTAAAAAAAATAAACTACAGGTCAGTCATGGGACTGGTGTGATAACTGAAACAGTTATATAAAACTTTACTTTAAAATAAGGTAAATTTTATACTTAGTCAAAATCAGATTTTTTTAGTGCCAAATCACAACAATAACCCTATCTAAATTTTGGTTCTCACACTAGTCACATGACTGACATGGAGTTTATTGTTTTAACCTAAACTCTGTGTGCCTCTATTTTCCACACGGGCAGCTAGTAGTTTTGGTTTTGCAGATATTATATTCACAGGATCCTGGTTTACAACTGGAGTTATATTCGGAACGCTCTGTATCCGTGTATTTCTTACAGTTGTGTTAAGCATTATTTTTCCGCTGATATGTAATGTATTTTAATCTCTGATATTTTCCAATGTGTAATATGTATTCATACTCTATTATATTCTTGTACTCTAATGTAAATTGTTGTAATAAGTAAAGAAATGTTCTTCTGTTTGTGTTCTGATTTGTCGTGTTCTCAACTCAATCCGGGCTTTCCTTTACACGCATTGTGTTCCAATTGACTGATGTGAGAACCAAAACTAGATAAGGTTCATTATTGTGAATTAGCACCAAAAATGTGATTTTTGACTATGTATTAAAGTTATGTGTTTGAAACGATAATCAAGCAATTGATTGCTGATTGTGTTTGGTTTGATTAATTAAAATTTTGAACCATTAAGCCTAATTGAGTCAAATATAGAATTGAATTGAAAATTGGTTGAAATTGCATACATGTACATGCATGTATATTGAACAGGTCATTGCAAGGAGGCCAGAGAAGAGGAATAAAATTGTATGCCCGACAAATAGTTACATGTTTACTATGGGCTAGGATGATTTTATGAGCTGATTGGCTAGCTGCTTGGCTTCTTCTTTTTCTTTTGGATTGGTGAGGGCCCTGCGTGGCTAGTTGCGGTTTTAAATGTCTCCCCGTACAAAGGAGGTTATAGCGAAATTTTTCAAAAGTTTAGGGTGTTAGCCAAATTTTTGAAGAATTTGAGAATTCTTAGAAACTGAAAAGTTGAAGAATGAAAGCCAAACTGAAAGTAAAGTTGGTTAGTTAAACAACTTTCAGCTATGTTCCTTTTCGAGGACGAAAAAATTTTAAGTGAGGGAGATTGTAACAACCCGGAAAATCGGAACCAATTTTTTTTTTTTTTTTTTTTTGCAATTTTAATGAATTTTGAATATTTAAAATGATTTATTTTAAATAATAACGACGAGAAATTTATTTTGAATAGAATTAGAACGTATAAATTTATTTAAATCGAAATTAGAATATAAATATTTATTTTAATTAGGAATTGGAAATGATGCGGTAGTTTGAAATTTCGATTTCAAATTTCAAATGAATGTACATGATTCAAAATAAACCGGATTTCAGTGAAACTAGAAGTATCTGAATTTGTTTGAAAATATCTTTCCAACGAATTTGAAAAATCCATATTTCATAGCGGGAATAAAAAGTTATGTCCAGTTGAAAATTCAGAATAGTCGCTATGGAATATAGCCCTTAAAAATAGCGATTTTGCAAACGACCTCCGTTTTCGACGAGGCCACTTTTGTTGGATCCAGAATATCAAATTATTGCTGGATTCCAATTTTCATAATTTTTGGAATCAATATGTGAGCTTTGTGAATTTAAACGTGTTTGGTCAATTCAATTTGAATTTAATCGACAGGAAAATGATCGTTTTTCAAACGGTCTCCAAATTCGACGAAATTAGTTTTGTTAGGACCGTATCGTCAAAACATCGCTAGATATATTTTTCGGGAATTTTTGGAGTCAGTATGTGGTCCTGGTAAATTAAAATGTACGTTTAAATTAAATTATATTGAATTATATTTTAATTTTAATGAAAACTAATTGAAACAATTGAATTAGCTTATGGGACGTATCCCATTGTGTCCGGAATGGGGGTATTTAGTTTGGGGCGACATTTGTTAGGTTTGATTTGGAGTTCGTATAGATAAACAAGAATTTTTGAAATAAAATGAATTAAATATTATTATTTAAAGGGTATAAATACCCTAAAATTCTCAAAACCATAAACTAAATAAATATTCACCACTGCTTGAAAATGAATGGCCAAAATTTTCGAGATTAATTTCCTTAATCAATTTCAAACCACGAAGAATTAGATAATCGTTTCAGAACAAAAACTGTAGAGGGTTATGAGCTCTTCCATTTCGTATGAAGTTGATCAAAACCCGTGCACTAATTTGTGGGAAATTGGGATCCAAAGCGCCGGTGTTCGGTGTTGATTTCGACGGAAGGGTGGGTGCTGTGACCAACGTGGTCACTGGAGTTAGGTGGCATTGAGGAGTTTCTTGCGGTGGGTTCAGATCAATAGCTAGAGGGATGGAGGAGCGTGCGAAGTGATGTTCCTGGGGATATGGGTTTCTTGGTCTGTAGCGTGATAGATAAGAGGAAGAGACGATTTATGTAATTATATTTAATTAAATTTGTTAAATCTCTTATTTAATTATGCGACGTTTAAAATGCCATATCTCTTTCAAACTGAATCAGAATTCGATAAATGTGGGTCCGTTGGAACCGTAAGGACGAGCTCTACATTATGGAACTGACCAGAACAGAAACGAAGCTAGTTGGGATTTTTGACTGAATCGAACGGACTGTTTAATTCAGTTAAAACAATTCAGGAATAAAATCTTATAATTCAGACTGGTGGAGTGGAACCCAATGTGAGAATTTCTCACTATATATATATATTTTTACAGTTATTTATTTTATTTTATAACTGCATATATGAACTGCTCCCCATCGTCCACAGACCATGGACGACTTCTTTGACTGTATTGTGTTGTGGAAATGGACTGTATTGTGATTGTTGATTGTATTGTATGGAATAAAAGGTTTGAATGATAAAAATATCATTTTTATTGTATATATAATATATATAAAATATTCTTGTATGGAATAAAATGTTTGAACAATAAAAATATCATTTTTATCATATATATAAAATATATAGAATACTCTTGTATGGAATAAAATGTTTGAACAATAAAAATATCATTTTTATGGAATGAATATAATATATAAAATATTCATGTATGGGATAAAATATTTGAACAATAAAAATATCATTTTTATGGTATATATGAACTGTATAAAATAGTCATGTGTTGAAATAAATATTCATAAACAAATCGGACGATTTGTTTATGTACACCCATTTATCTGATACTGATTGGGACGATATATTTTACACATCGCCCAACTGCACAAATAAAATCTGTGTTTGTTGATCGAAACCTCACACGGGTATTAGGATGATATTTGACGCACATTAATCCCAGTTGTTTAGTTGTATGTGAATCGATAGGTTGACAGGCTGTGATGAGCGTTAATTATTTATTTTAACGCTTATACAATTATAAATTGCACTCTGGATGATGGTTGACTGAGTGTGATTATGGTTGTGTACACATGTGTATGCAATCCATATAAATAAAATTATGTGGTAATTGATTATGTCTGGTTCCATTTCGGAAATAACGAATATTTTAAAATAAATAATATTTTAAAATAATATTCAGTAATGGATCAAAATATGATTTTGATATCCGATTTGGGATGGACACGAAAATATTGAAAAATATGAAGTCGTGTTGATTAGATATGCACCATTTGGACGAGAATGATATTTATATCGATTTTATTCATTTTTATAATGAATATCGAAAAGGAAATTATTTCAAATCTGATATTTTGAAAATATTATCATTTATATATTAATGATATAGAATATTCAATTTTGATTTAAAATTGAAAATGAAGTTGAAATCGTTTTTTAAAAACGAAATTAAAACGATTTATAAAATACGTTTTAAATGGAAATCGACAAAATATATTATATATATATATTATATATAATATAATGGCCTGAATAGAACGCGCCACGCAGCGGCCGTTCGCGAATTTCGACCATTAACTTCAAATGGACGTAACGGGAGATCCGACCGTCAGATTCTCCTAAAACCAGAACCGTTGGGTTCGTATCGAAAAGAGCTTTCCAATGAATATAAGATATTTAAAATATAACGGTTGGATTTGGAATTATGTCCAAATAAAATTTGGAAAAGGTCACTATAAGTGCAATTCGGTGGTCATTATTGGAAACTGACTGTACAGGCCTTAATAAAATTATTAAAAATATTGATAATTGATGTAAAATCATAATAAATGATTTGGAAAGAACTGGGATAAAAAATTCCACATTTGTGAAGATAAAAAAATATTTTTATCAAAATGAACTAGTTATTAACTAGATTGGAAATCCAATAATTTTTAAATAAAATAAATTGGATTTGCGAATGGTTTTAATATAACCAGGATTTCCAATATATGAATTGGAATATATATGAATGGAAATCATTTTCGGAATATTTCGATATTGGATTTCATGATTATACTGATATTGTTATCGAAATTTGGAAGATATATTTATATCGTTATTTCCAATACAATATTTGTTGGTTTCAGAATTTGATATTGAATATAAGCAGATATAATTTCTATTCAGAGCCTTGTATTTAGTATCAAATGGGGTTTTGGGTTTGTCGTGAATGGTGTTTTTATTAACACTGTTCTTAAACCCAGTTGAGAAAAGAATAAATCTTTAAATTAAGATTTAGAGAAATTTTCCAATTAATTAATATTTAATTGGAATTGAATAGAAGAATTAGATTTTTGAACGACGTTTTAAACGACATTTGTTCTTTACCCCGATTAACCATGAAATGTGATTTGCAATTTATAAGTCTTTTTATTAAGATTTAAAAGGAAATTTTCCAAAGTAAAGTTTTCCAATTTAATAAAATAAATTGGAATGGAATGGAAATCGATTTGATAATAATCGAAGTGAGCTTTTGTGGAGGAAGACTGTTAATATATATGGAATTTAAAAGGCTTTGTCGTTATTCCATTTATATTATTAGTCAGATACGGAAATTGATATCGATTATATATTGATCTATTTTCCATGAAGATTCCATAATTAATGGAATGTGATTTGGGTTTATCGTGAACTATGTTTTAAATGACATTAGTTCTTTAACCCAGTAAAAAACAGAATTACATGTCTAACATTGTATTTCGAACTATATGGTTGATCTCTGCTAAATATATATCTGTTTGGTGGCGGAGAATTTATTCTCTTGCTTAACACCCTTCTCTAAGACGTACGAGCTTAGAGGTTATATCTCGGCAGAAATCAATAGTATGGTGTAGATTGTCGATGCGACATGTTTGTGTTTCCAAAGTTAAATAATCATTAATATTGGCTTTTGGGAAGATTAAAACTAAGTGGAGTTTTAATGAATCTTTAATTAGATTGAAATGTGATAATTTAAATTATCAAATTTGGGAAATGATCGAAAGTGGAGTATCACCAGTTTTACTCCAGGCGATAGTCAAATCTTTAATTAGATTTGAACGTGAAATGGTAATTAAATTTACCGATAACACCGTGGTGTTAGGTATGGAGTATTACCAGTTTTGCTCCATGGGATGAATAGGTTGGGATTGGGAAATTAAGCAAATGATTACTTCAGTAAGGTTCGCTAATCCCGACTAGTTGATAAACCTTAAATTGGTTTGGAATTGATATCCAAAGGAAGATTAAAGAATAAATTTAAAGAATTTATCTTTGATAAAATTAATGAGAACCTTTCCCAATTGATATGAATATTTAAATAAAAGAATATTCAGAATTGGAATGAGGCGTATGTTGTGTTTTTTTATATCACTTGTTTATAAGATACGCGAGTTATTCAGAAAGACCAGGTTTATCCCATTCTGAATAACTGATACGACGATAAGTCGACAATGAAGATGGTGGTTGAAGACCGGAGGTCTTCGCATCGTTTGGATGATTACTGATGTCTTGATTGGGCTGTACACCCAAGACAAGGTAATAAGTGGTGATCGTCCAGACGTACTTGGAGATTGACCGGATATGCGAGGGCCTCTCTCCTGTATTGGACATATGGGACGAGGAATAAGGTGCCTCCGGTTTCGTTCAGACCCAGAACGGGCTTGTAAATGGATGTGTGTCCGACATTGGATTTTAATCTGTGTTGATTGATTTCTATTAAATATATATCTGTTTGGCGGTAGAGAATTTATTCTCTTGCTTAACGCCCTTCTCTGAGACGTACGAGCTCAGAGGTTATATATCAATAGATATCGGTCGCATGACGTGAATTGTTAGTGTGGCATGCCGAGATGCAAATGATCAAGGCTTGTGTTGAAAAGCAGAGCCTTGTGGTTGATGATCAAAGCACAGCTTTAAATAGCATAGCTTTGTGTAGCGTTAATTCGCGAGCCTCACACCCCGGTGTGAACCAAAAACGGGAAGGGCAGTAGGGAAATGGACATATGTTAGTTCTAGCTACGAGTAACGTCATGATATGGAGCCCAGGTTGTTTACTCATATGGATGTTGAACACTATTATTACTTGATGGAAGACGAGATACCTCGGATATATCGGCTCTGCGGGGCTGATGGATATTAAATCGGTCACTACGGGACTGATGGATATGGTCGTCATACTGACCATTTTAGAGGTTCGATAGAACCGACTAACATATAGTTTACGGTATAACTAATCATCGACGGATGACCGACCCTACCGATCCCGGTGCAGTTGCGATTGAATCCTGAGGCACTTGCTTGGGTGTCTCGAATGTGCACAGGATGATCCCTTGCCTCAGTTCATAGATGGAATCCAACTTCCAATACGACATTATGCGATTTTAATTGTAGAACTAGTATGGCGATGTAATATATGGGTGCCTACGCCGCCTATGATTGATACATTTATATTTGAAGTTGATTTCTTCACTTATAGTAATAATAAAAGAAGAAATTTCGCGTATCAAGCATATTTGGCTATTATAAGGGAAAACTCTATCCTCCACTGCGTTCATTGTGTGATGGGACCTGAGTCTTATAATAGCTTCATTTTTCTCTCTAGCATTGAGCTGTTTGTTTTATGCACTGGTATTCTTGGGGGTAAACCCGTTCCGTGTTATACAGCGTGGTCCCTTGATTTACCTAACTTTAAAATCAAATTAATAATTGTTTTAGTTCTCACACCAGTCGCTCAACTGACATGGAGTTTATTGTTTTAACCTAAAATCTGGTTACCCCTATTTTCCACACGAGCAGCTAGTAGTTTTGGTTTTGCAGATATTATATTCACAGGATCCTGGTTTACAGATGGAGCTATATTTGGAACGCTCTATATCCGTGTATTTCTTACAGTTGTGTTATGTATTATTTTTCCGCTGCTATGTAATGTATTTTAATCTATGATATTTTCCAATGTGTAATATGTATTCATATTCTGTTATATTCTTGTACTCTGATGTAAATTGTTGTAATAAGCAATGAAATGTTATTCTGTTTGTGTTCTGATTTGTCGTGTTCTCAACTCAATCTAAGCTTTCCTTTACAAGGAAGTTTGGGTCGTCTCAGTAATCAACCAAACAACCAAACAAACATGGTTTCAAACAAAGGTGTCGGGTGCTAGTAAGCACCGTCTGCATCCTAGTATATATTTTTAACTAGAAAATAAATTAAAGCTATGTGGCCAATGCACTCTGGATGATGGTTGACTGTGTTTGATTATTGTGGTGTACATGTGTGTATGAAATCCATATAAATAAAACTATATGGTAATTGACTGTGTCTGATTCCAATTCAGAAGGAATGAATATTTTAAAATAAAGAATATTTTAAAATGACGAGTAATAAATATTTTAAAATAACTAATATTTTAAAATAATATTCAGTAATGGATCAAAATATGTTTTTTATGTCCGATTTGGGATGGACATGAAAATACTTAAATATATGAAGCCGTGTTGATTAGATTAACGCCATTTAGACGTGAACGATATTTATATCGATTTTATTCATTTTTTAATGAATATCGAAATATTTATAATTCTAGTTCATAATTAGTTCATTTCGATAAAGATATATTTTTATCTTTTCAAATATGGAATTTTTCATCCCAATTCTTTCTAAATCATTTATTATAATTTTACACAAATTATTGATATTTTTAATAATTTGACCAAGGCTCGTACAGTCGGTTTCCATTAACGGCCACCGAACTGCACTTACAATGACCTTTTTCAAATTTGATTTGGACGTAATTCCAAATCTAACCATTGGATTTCAAATTCCTTATATTCATTGGAAAGCTCTTTTCGATATGAACCCAAGGTTTCAGTTTTAGGAGAATTCGACGGTCGGATCTCCCGTAATGTCAATTTGAAGTCAATGGTCGAAATTCGCGAACTGTCGTGGCGTGGCGCGTTCTATTCAGGCCATTAAATATAATATATATATATATATTATATTTCGTCGATTTCCATTTAAAACGTATTTTATAAATCGTTTTAGATTCATTTTCAAAACGATTCCAACTTCATATTCAATTTTAAATCAAAATTGAATATTCCATATCATTAGTATATAAATGATAATATTTTCAAAACATTAGATTTTGAAATCACTTCCATTTCGATGAAAATACATTTTTATCGAAATGAACTAGTTATGAACTAGAATTATAAATCCAATATTTACCAACTGTAACGATACGGATTTCGCCCGAACCTAATCGATCGTTAAACCAACCAAGACCGCTCTAATCCCGCATACGCTAACTCTGGGCATATAGCGCATCAGAACAAATAACAAAAGACTTCATAATAATGTTACATCAGAGTATAGAATATATCAGAGTATATTGAAATATAATACGGCGAAAGATTAATTTACAATAGATGTAATACAATGCAGCAGAAACAAGTAAACTACACAGCGGAAGACTATCAATGCTCCGGGCACAACTTTAAGCTTCAATCCAGAATCCTTCTCAATATATAAATATCTGAAAAACAAACCACTCGACTGCCCATGTGGAAAATAGGGGCCCTCGAGTTTGCAAGGGAAAAGCAAACTACGAGTCAGTCATGAGACTAGTGTGAGAAAATCTACAATTAAAATTAACTTATATGAATGATAAGGCAAATCACAGTACCACGCCGCTAACGCAGAACGGGTTTACCCCCATGAATTCCAGTGTATATCAACAATCAGTAATAGAGATATGGATCTATTATGCATCAATCAACATGCAATATCCCAATCTACCCATTTAGATTAATCACCACACTTAGATTTTCCAAATACAATTCAATTTACAGAAATTATTCCTTTGTACTTTATTTTCCGATTTCTATTTCAAATCATTTGAAATACATATCTAACTTTTATATCAAAGTAGATTTCACTTCGGGATCTCAAAACAAATCATTTGGAAATATGAATTCCAAAACATAACAATGCATACAAACAAGTATGCAACCAAATATCAGGAATCTTCCCTCAGACCGGGCAGTAAGCGCCCTTCCAAATCGATATATATATATATATGCACTTCCCACGCATGGAGCAGGCTACACTGCTGACCACTCACCCTAAGGCACTTGATCCAGCCTATAGTTTTAGTCACTATTGAGTCACCCGAATCTTTAGCCACACATTAAACCATTTTATATCCCAAAATAGGGAAAATCACTTCACAACACAATAGTCACAAGTATTTTCAAACTATAGTACTTCACATCAGCAATTCACACATATGATCAGTCACTGTTAATCACATCACCTTTGAGCTCGTACATCTCAAAGAAGGGTGTTAGCAAGAGAATAAATTCTCCGCCACCAAATAGATACATCATTAATAGCAACTAATCGAATATGTGATGAACTACAATGTAAAACCATAATACATTTTCAAAACATTTCGAAATCATCGGGTTTTAGCCCTCGAAATCCTTTCTGTTTTATAAATTTTTTTATAAAACATTCCCTGTCCAGAATCGGGAATACATTTTTTTCACTTAAAGAAAAATATCATTTCGAAATCATTCATTAAATTTGAAATGAACACAACAACATCGCTACACATCTCATAGTCAAATCGTGAAGTGTTTCACAAGATGTTAGCATACCAGTATTTCTACCCAACCCAATGCTAAATGTAAAAGCATATCTTGCTCATAAACTGGTCGAGCACAATCCAAACAATCAATATCAGCAACCAAGTGTATTTGGTTCAATCACATTTCATGTTTTGGTAATTTAATTACCATCTATACATTCACAATCTAATTAAAGATTTATTCAAACTCCAATTGGTTTCAGTCTCTAAAATCATTTCTTATTGATTGTTCAACTTTTTGGAAATTAATGCTGCTTTTACTCGGGTTAATGAACTAATGTCATTTAAGCACAGTTCACGGCAAACCCAAAATCCAATTTGATATTAAGTACAAAGCTCTGAATAGAAAATAATATCGGCTTATATTCAATATCAAATTCTGAAATCAACAAATATCGTATTGGGTATAACGATATATATATATCTTCCAAATCTCTCCACAATATCCCTATAATCACAGAATCCAATATCGAAATATTTCGAAGATAATTTCGATTCAAATCCATTCCATTCATATATTGAAATTCTGGTTATTTTAAAACCATTTCTACTTCAATTTATTTATTTAGAAATTATTGGATTATTAATCTAGTTAATAACTAGTTCAATTTGATAAAAATATATTTTTATCTTTACAAATGTGTAATTTTCTATCCTAATTCTTTCCAAATCATTTATTATGATTTTACACAAATTATTAATACTTTTAATAATTTTATCAAGGCCAGTACAGTCGGTTTCCAATAACGGCCACCGAACTGCACTTACAACGACCTTTTCCAAATTTGATTTGGACATAATTCCAAATCCAACCGTTAGATTTAAAATATCTTACATTCGTTGGAAAGCTCTTTTCGATACGCACCCAACGGCTTTGGTTTTAAGAGAATCCGACGGTCGGATCTCCCGTAATGTCCATTCGAAGTCAATGATCGTAATTCGCGAACTGCCGCGGCACGTTTTATTCAGGCCATTAAATATATAATATATATATTATATATTTCATCGATTTCCATTTAAAACGTATTTTATAAATTGTTTTAATTTCGTTTCAAAAACGATTTCAACTTCCATTTTGTTTTTTAAATCAAAGTTGAATATTCCATTGCATGACAATTATATACAGTGCATGTATATTTTAAAAATTATATTTTATCAATCTAATAATCATTTCAATACACGACCATTTTATATATCGCATATATAAGCTAAAAATAATATTTTTAGTGAACAAATATTTTCCACATCGCATATATAGATTTTGTACATCGCTTATATATATTTTCACATCGTATATATATTTATATATTGTTCACATTTCATATATATATTATTTTCATTTCATATATATATCATTTCCATTTCATATATATATATATATATTATTTTTCATTTCAAATATATATTATTCACATTCCATATATATATAATTTCAATTTCAAATATATATTATTTCCATTTCATATATATATATTTTTCATTTCAAATATATATTATTCACATTCCATTTCATATATATATTTTTCATTTCAGATATATCTTATTCACATTCCATATATATATATATAATTTTCATTTCACATATATATATATATACACGATTTTTCATTTCATATATATATAATTTTCACATTCCGTATATATATATATATATATATTATTCCCATTCCATATATATATATATATTATATTCCACTTCATATATATTTTATTTTCATTTCAAATATATATTATTCACATTCCATATATATATAATTTCCATTTCGAATATATATTATTTCCATTTCATATATATATTTTTTATTTCAAATATATATTATTCACATTCCACTTCATATATATATTTCATTTCAAGTATATATTATTCACATTCCATATATATATAATTTTCATTTCATACATATTATTCACATTTCCATATATATATAATTTCCATTTCAAATATATATTATTTCCATTCTTCATATTTTTTTTTTCACACTTCATATATATATTTTCCATACTTCACATAAATATGTTTTATTTTTACATCACATGTATATTTTTCACATCATAATCACAATACAATACAATCAAATAAACCGTCCATGGTCTATGCACGACAGGGAGCAGTTCATATATGCAGTCATAAAATAAATAACTATTCAAAAATTTATAGTGAGAGAAGTTCTCATTGATCGGTTCTGAAATCATTGATAACGATTATTTTTAACTGAATTAAACTTTGCGTTTAATTCAATCAAAATTTCTGACTGCTTCTGAATTTGTTCTGGTCAGTGTCATTGCGTAGCTCTCTTGAATACGATTCCAACGCTTTGAAAATCGTCCAATTCTGTTTTCATTTGCATGAGATACGGAATTTTAAATGTCGAGTAAATAAATAAGCGATCAACTAATTTAATTATTTATTTATATTAATCACCCTTGATAATCAAGTATCCCCCTTCTTTGTTGACTACTGCCTCGCGTAACCCAACCCTCATCAACGGAATCCACTTGCGCCCGCCACCAGACTCGACCGACCACTGATTAGAGACATCCATGAGAACCGCCTTGACTTCCTCTCCCCACACCAGTAGCGTTGACCACCTCGCACTACCCTGGAGTTCGCAAATTCCGTTCAAACGGAATGGTTCTTGGCCAAAAATTCCAACGATATAGGAACCTAGGGTTCATCAAATTGGTACCAAATTAAAGAGCTTGAAAATCGCTCCGATTTTGGTTTTGAATCCACTAATCAATTTGCACTAGATTGGGAGAAATTTGGTTTTGAATTTGGGATAAAACTGGCTATTCAAATTGGAGGGCGGCGGCTGAAAACTGAATGGGTAGCTAGGGTTTCTGACTTTACATGTATTTATATATAAATATAATAATATTTTAATTCTTTATTTGCAAAAATACTTGTTTATCGCTGTGTACTCCAAATCAAACCCAACGACTGTCGCCCCTAGCTAAATACCCTCATTTCAGATACAGTGGGATATGTTTCGTAACCCATTTCGGTTGTTGCATCCAGTTTCTGCTAAATTTAAAATATAATTCATTATATATTAAATTCAAACACACATTTTAATTTACCGGGGCCACATACCGACTCCAAAAATTCCAGAAAAATAAATTTGGCTATGTTTAGACGTACTCTCCTAACAAAACTAATTTCATTGAATTTGGAGACCGTTTGAAAAACGGTCATTTTCCAGTCGATTAAATTCAAACTAAAATTACCAAACACGTTTAAATTCGCCACGCTCCCAGATTAATTCCAAAAATTATGAAAATTGGAATCTGGCAATATTTTGACATTCCGGATCCAACAAAATTGGTCTCGTCGAAAACGGAGGTCGTTTGCGAAATCGTTATTATTAAGGGTTATATATTATATAAATTCCATAACGACTATTCTAAATTTTCAGGGGACATAACCTTTTATTCCCGTTATGAAGTCTGGAATTTTCACATTCTTTGGAAAGATATTTTCAAATAGATTCAAATATTTCTGGTTTTACTGAAATTCGATTTATTTTGAATCCTGTACATTCATTTGAAATTTGAAATCGAATTTTCAAACTACCGCGCCATTTCCAATTCCTTTTATAATTAGAATAAATATTTATATTCTAACTTCGATTTAAATAAATGTATACGTTCTAATTCTATTCAAAATAAATTTCTAGTCATTATTATTTAAAATAAATCATTTTAAATATTCAAAATTCATTAAAATTGCCAAAATAAAAATTTTAAATTGGTTCTGATTTTCCAGGTTGTTACAATCTCCCCCACTTAAATCTTTTCGTCCTCGAAAAGGAATGGAGCAGAAAGTTGTTTAACTAATCAACTCAACTTTCAGTTTGGCGTTCATTCTTCAACCTTTTGGTTTCTAAGAAATTTTCAGTTCTTCAAAAATTTGGCTAACCCCCTAAATTTTCGAGAAATTTCGCCATAACCTCCTTTGTATGGGGAGACATTCAAAACCTCAACTAGCCACGTAGGGCCCTCATCAATCCAAAAAGAAAAAGAAAAAGCCAAGCGGCTAGCCAATCAGCTAATAAAATCATCCAAACCTAATAAATTAGTAAACTTGTACCTATTTGTCAGGCATACAATTTTATTCCTCTTCACTAGCCTCTTTGCAATGACCAGTTCAATATATATGCATGTACATGTATGCAATTTCAACCAATTTTCAATTCAGTTCTATATTTGACTCAATTAGGCTTAATGGTTCAAAATTTTAATTAATCAAGCCAAAAATCAAACAACACAATTAGCAATTAATTAGTTGATTATCGTTTCAAACAAATAACTTCAATACATAGTCAAAAATCACATTTTTGTGCCAATTCACAACAATAAACCTTATCTAGTTTTGGTTCTCACACCAGTCACTTGGAACACAATGTGTGTATGATTATTACAACAATAATTAATATGTGAGTGTGGCAAAGGAAAACGCGTTTGGTAATTTCAGTTTGAATTGGATCGACCAGAAAAAAATCCATTTTTCAAACGACCACCAAATTCGACGAAATTAATTTTGTTGGGACCATATCGTCCCAACATAGCCAGATTTATTTTTTTGGAATTTTTGGAATCAATATGTGGCCCTGACAAATTAAAATGTACATTCAAATCCAAATTTGAATGTTTTATATTTTAATTTGAAGAATAACTAACTTAAAAAGTCGAATGGGCTTACAAAACATATTCTATTGTGTCCGGAATGGGGGTAATTGGCTAGCGGCGACAGTCGTTGGGTTTGATTTGGAGTTCGGATAAGAAAACTCTATTTTTGGATTTAAAAGAAATAAATAAAGTAAAATATATAAATATATTTTCCAATGGGAAGCCGCGTTGACTCAGCCATTTCTCAAAAAGCCCGATCCCCTCTCAAAACGCGAATGGCAGAAGTGGCTCTTACCTTCTCTTTTTGATTCCACCCAAAACACTCAATAAAATCCCATGGTCCTTTAAGAAGATTATGTAGAGAATATCTCCAGCTCCAAATCCATATAGGATTTGTAATTTATCATTGAGTATATCGTGAGAACCAAGGCTGTGAAGTCTGCCTGCGTCGCGTCGGAGTTCTCCTCCGATCCGCCGTCGATCTGACCGCCACTGATGGCGCGAGGAAGTCCTTTCCTAGCTCGACAACGTGGCTCTAGTGTATCTTTGTCTAGTGCAACAGATTTGGAGAAACATCAAAACCAAGTTTTGAACGTGTTGTGGAAGGTAACAGCTTTGAAAATTTAAATGGGTTTATAACATTTTTAAGTGTTGCAAAGCGTGATTTATTAATAAAAATCATATCTTTAACATATGTTGTCAAAGTCCAGTAAAACTGGAGACATTGGACTCGTGATGACGTACTCTATATTCTAGAAGAGACTGGAGAATTTTTGGAGCTTCCTACAATTTAAAGAGGAGTGGAACCCAATGTGAGCAATCTAATTTCAAATTGGAATATATATGCGTTGTATAACTTATATAATTGATGTATAAATTATATACGTGTTGTATATCTCATATATGGGCATTGTATAAATTATATAAGTGATGTATAAGTTGTATATGCGTTGTCTAATCATATATGCGTTGAATGGAATTGAAATTGAATTGAAATTGAATTGAAATGGAAATATATATATATACACTCCCCTCGTCCATAGAACATGGACGATATAAATTGATTGTGTTGTGGATGGTTGATTGTGGTTGAGAATGATTGATTGTGGTTGTAAGAAATTTGATTGTGTTTGTGGTATATTCATTGTGTTAGGAAAATGAATGATATTGTGGAAATCATTGAAATGAAAATATTGTAATGCTGCAAGGCCTAGGATAACAGAGGAGCCGTGCTGGACACGGTTCCAGTGCTAAATACCCTGTCGTTGTAATGCTAAAATTTTCTGAAATATTCATGTATATAAAATATTCATGTTTGAAATAAATTGTTTGAACGATAAAAATAACATTTTTATTGTATGTACGAAGTATATAAAATATTCATGTTTGAAATAAATTGTTTGAACGATAAAAATAACATTTTTATCGTATATATGAATCGCTAAAAAATATGCATGTTTGAAATAAATATTTGTTATTGAAAATAATATCTTTAACATGTATATGAACTGTTAAAAATAACGAAAGGTTGAAATAAATATTTGTTGATTGAAAATAATATTTTTAACATGTATATAAACTGTTAAAAATAATGAAAGGTTGAAATAAATATTTGTTGATTGAAAATAATATTTTTAACATGTATATGAACTGTTAAAAATAACGAAAGGCTGAAATAAATATTTGTTAATTGAAAATAATATTTTTAACATGTATATGAACTGTTAAAAATAACGAAAGGTTGAAATAAATATTTGTTGGTTGAAAATAATATTTTTAACATGTATATGAACTGTTAAAAATAATGAAAGGTTGAAATAAATATTTGTTGATTGGAAATAATATTTTTAACATATATATGAAGTGTTAAAAATCATCATGTATATAAATAAATATTGGTTAGCTAAAAATATTAATTTTAGCTTAGATATGCACATATATACATGTATTGAATAGGTAAATGGATTTGTTGTTGAGTAAAGAATTTATTTGCATGCCCGACAAATAGGTAAACCTTAATGAGTTGGCTACGCAATTTTATTTATATATCAACTCATGTGAATGCCATTGGATGCGGTGTGCTGTTATTCTGTGTGAGATTATATACAACACCATAGAATAGTAACAATTAATTTTGAACTACACTACATGGCATACTTCGTGAAGATAGCATACTCTATCATATACCACATAAACATTTGGAGCTTATGTGACGAGGTTGGAATTACAAGCGAGACACTTGTATGGAGATGATTGTATTTCAGGTTGAACCGAAGACGAACTATTGATTTCATAGCATATCATATTCCATATAAGCATTTGGTGCTTGCATGACGACGTTGAGATTGCCATACGAGCGAGATGTTCGTATGGCATTGATTGAATTACAAGTTGAACTGAGGACTGATATAGACAAAATAAATATAACGGTAAATTGCCAGATTAAATAAAACCCCCACACGGGTGTAGAGTTGACAATAATCACGTCTCTCTACTTATTAGGTACGACACATGGATTGTTTATTTTCCAACACTAGACGACGTGACGAAATTTATCTCTGGAGTAATTTTACATACTCCCTCGGGCATAGATAGGATACTAAAAATTGTGTGTGCTTATACTGGATTTATTGGGTACCTAATACGGCCGAAATAAATTTCCAAACCCCTCCCCGTACAAAGGAGGTTATGGCGAATTTTTTCGAAATTTAATGGCGTCAACCAAATTTTTGAAGTAAAAACGGTTTGGAAATCATCGAATGAATTATATTTATATATATGTAAATATAAATTAAAATAAAACGAATCGCACACCTACAGTTCATGTTTTGGAATCATGATTTTAAATGATTATACCGAGAAATCCGACCATCGGATTTCCCCGAAAATAAAACCATTGGGTTCGCTTTGAAAATATCTTTCCAACGATATAAGATTTGTTGAGATCCAACGGTTAGATTGTGTGAAATGCTTAAATCAAATTTAAGGAAAAACAGCGCCAGAATGAATTATATTTTTATATATATAAATATAAATTAAAATAAAATGAATAACGACACTGCAGTTCGTGTTTTGAAATCGTAATTTTAAACGATTATTACGGGAGATCCGACCGTCGGATTTCCCTGAAACTGAAACCGTTGAGTTCGCTTTGGAAAGATCTTTCCAACGATATAAAATTCATTAAGATCCAACGGTTAGATTTTCCGAAATGTTTAAATCAAATTTGGACGAGAGCAGCGCTAGGGCCATCGAATGACCTGAAACGTTGTTCGATGGAAATGGACTATTTTTAAATAAATAAAAATAGTGAAAAATCATTTTAAAATATTATAAACGATGTGGAATGGAGATAAACCGATTTTACTTGGTTTGTCAGATATTTTGATGGTTGGATGTATTTGATAGAAAATTATACTAATGAACTGAAATGTGGATGTCGAATAGTTTAACCATAGAAGGAATTGATTTGAATTCTATACATGTGTGAATTATTTGAAAGGGCTGAGCTAATTCTCATTTCAAATAATTGATCGACGATGAAAAAATCGAAGGCTTGTCTGCACTTTGTGCGGACTGGCCCTGACGATCCAAGGCTTGTCTGCACGCTTGCCTAAGGCTCGGGCTAGAGAGTCTCGAAGTCGATCTTGCCTTGGTTCATGGTGGAAATCCAACTTGCAGTACGACATGTGCGGTTTTGATTGTAAGCCTATATATGGCGACATAGTAGATGGTAGCTATGACGTCTATGATTGATAGATTATGATTGAAATTGTTTTTGAAACATGTATGCACTAGCAATAATATCAAATGATTTTGATTTATACGTATCAAGCAAATTTTGACACTAGTAATTATAAGGTAAAACTCCATCCTTTGACTTGGCATTGTTGAACTCGCACTTCATGTACTCTGTTTTAGTTCTATTAAGTCTTAAACCCTTCGATTTTAGAATCTTCCTTCAAAACTCCAGTTGAGTATTAATTCTTATCCTACTTTCATCAATCCTAATGTTATCAGCAAAAAACATACATAAAGGAATCTCGCCTTGTATACCCTTTGTGACTTCATCCACCACTAAAGAAAAAAATATATGGAGCCAAAACCGACCCTTGATGTAATCCTATATTAATGGGAAAGTCTTGGTTTCACCTTCGTATGCTCTAACATTAGTCACAACCTCACATTACATATCCTTGATAAAGGTGACGTAATTTGTTGGGACCCTCTTCCTTTGTTGCGTGCACCATGTAACATTCATCGGTACTCTAACATAAACTTTCTCTAAATCGACAAATATTATGTGTTGATCGTTTTTTTGCTCTCTAAATCTCTCCATAAGTCGTATTATAAAGAAAATCACTTCTGTTGACCTTTTATGCATGAAACTAAGTTGATTTTTTGAAACACTTATCAGTCTTTTCAATTAAAGTCTGACTACTCTCTCATAAAGTTTCATTGTATGATCATAAGCTTAATTTCTATATAGTTTGTGCAACTTTGAATATCTCCTTTATTATTAAAGATTGGAACTTAAATGCTTCTCCTTCACTTGAAACGACTACCCTACATAGGAAACCTAGTAAATGCGTTGTTATAGTGTTCGTACAATGTAAAGTGACCGTTACATAGGAAATAACGAAAACTACACAAAATCTAACGTATATCTCACAACGCACGGAATAAAATATAATAGTGAAACATACTGATATGAAAACATGCGAGATGGTAAATAGCTGAAATGAATTCCATAGATTAGAGTAACAGGTTCAAAACAACAAAGCACAATGTCATAGATTTATACAAAGTAAATATCTCTAGCAGAAAATGTCTCTAAGTAAAATGATAAAGATAGTACTGAGCCCTACAGTAGTAAACATCAAAGTGAGATAGAGTATATATAAATAATACGTGGATAGCAACCTGCTCTCTTCCTGATCAACTACTTGTGCTCACTCCTAACATGCCTCTGGTCCACTCATGTGAGAGCACCTACTGTAATAAGAAGCAAAACATAAAACTCTAGCTGAGACAAAGTCTGGTGTGAGTGATAAAATCTCAAGTATAGAAAATGAATGGAACACAAAGTATGGTAAACAAAATATGAACTGTTCCTGCATCCAAAGAGTTAGCACCTAGAATCAAAAATATGGACATACTCTACATCTAAGCACTGGGTGTCTAAATGTCTGCATCTACGATATCAATATCTATGTCAATGCCACCTACTTTTGATGACATCCATGAGGGTGATAAATGACTAAACAAACACAGCGAACATCACCCATCCTCACATTCACTCACTCACTCAATGTGTTGGATATATAATATGTTTGGTTTCAAGGTAGCTATACCCTATCTTATCTGAAACAGTCAACATCTGACCAACAACCTCTGTCTGGTTGAGAACAAGCATAAGTAGTATTCACGAGTCCTCCTTTTGGGTAAACAACATGTAGTCTGGTTGGATATCCCATGGGCAACCTCTGAACTGGCTTACGACCTACGTCAGGTTGAAGACTCATTCTCAAGCTTCAACTTTCCAAGTACTCTCCCAAACCTACATGCTAATGTTCCCTTTTTCATACGTATCTCCACCACAAAGCTATTTTGGGACTGTCTTTTTACTCCATTTGAAGTCTTTTGGTAGGGAACTACCAAGAAAACCACGTTAGTCATCCAACTCTCCCCCCTAAACCTCCCCTAACATCTTCCCCACCTTGGTCCATGTTTTATTGCTTTGCTCCTCACACCAATCCAAACCGGATCGGTGTAGTTACACCAGTTCGACTCAACCAAGTGTACTTGACCGACTCAATATGAATTTCCCCTTCAACCTCCTACTGATCCGCACCACCAACCTCGTATAGACCCGACCAAAAAAGTTAAGCACACAAACCCAGCATGCTCTAGATATTCCATATCGGTCTGAAGCCCTACACTGACTCGGTCCATGGAACTCTATGCCTACCCGAACCATTTCTTTATATCTCCTTCGTCTTTGACCAAATCGACTTGAAATTTGAAACATAGCCTACTTAGAAGTTAGAACATCCTCTAGCTCTCGTAAATATTTCATCTAATTCCAGGCACTTTCAAGTTTTGTCCGATCCGAACACCTTTGGCCATAACTCCGTTGTATGAACTCCTCATGGCTCCGAACTTCTCGCAACCCCTGGAGACCTTCTAGCCTGTCTCCTCCAAATTTGGTGTGATTCTAAGCATCTTTGGTTCATGGATTTTTTCCGCAAAATCCTAGTTCTAGATCGTGATTCGTGCGCGTTTTCAGACATTTAAACACAACAAACCAAGCATAAAAATCATCCAAAATAACAAACAATAACAACTAATCATTCCAACTGAATTATAGAATCTAGATTAAAATAAAAGTCATAGATTTGCACGGATCTTCAAGTGATTTCATAGGAAAAGTCGCAATCTAATTTCTAACCATTTAAATTCATAGTTTTAATATAAAGTTGTCAAATTCCTAACATAATTATCTTTTGAGAATTATTTTGGGATTAGGAAGTTTAGAATTATGTAAACAAAATTAGTATCAGTAACTTGTGCCTATGAAATATCAAATATGAATAGGATTACCGAATCTGAATAGATCTCCCATCCTAGCTATTACAAATATGTTTTTTATGTATGGATCTATAAATCTATATAATTCAATTTACGTTTTGTGGAGAATTTAGGTTTTGGATGAAGGAAAGTTTGTCGTAATGGAGATAGAAGTTTTGGGGAAGAATAAGAAGAAAATGAAATGACAGAAATGAGTTACAATAGCATATTCCAATTCTTTATCTCCATAATCCTGAAATTTACACTGGACCTACTTGAAAATGGGCCTGGATGGCTGGAAATGAGTTGTTTGTCTTAAAAATCATCCAAACAGCCATATCTCCCAGCGGGTTTCCCGTTTGCAACATATAACCATTTCAAAATTCCACAGCAGTAAAAAATTATGGACCAAATAAGATTTCATTAGGTGTAAAACGATTATAGTAAAACCCAAAAAAGTTCTAAAAGTGAGAAATGCCCGTAATGGTCATCTCTCAAAATTATATAATGATAATATGAAAACAATATTTTATATTAACGCTTTAAAAATGCGCAAAACTGTTGATCATTACATTTTGCCCTTTGAAAATTTCGCTCCTGAAATTCCACAAACGAGTCAATAGGGTCATCATGTATGTCTAATAACCATATGCGATCATTAAAAGTCGAACATGCATCCATAGTAGTCAAAAGGACAAGAATAAACTAATCCTATCCTAGCATCCAAGATACTGTACTAAGGCACATTAACGACATCTCCTACGAAAGTAAAAAATGATAACAGAAAATCTTACTAAGTGCTGAGCTCTGGATATAACTCCCTCATGCTCTCCCCGGTCTTCCATGTGCAATCGTTGTCACTTACTGCTCCACTGAACATTCAATAACTTCACCACTTTCCTTCTCACCTGCTTCGTATTATGTCTGACAATACGAATTAGCCTACAAGGTCTCGTAGCTTCTGGCTCAATCTCGATGTCATTCAATTGATTTGGCGTGATGGTTGTATTGGAGTTGTGCATAAATTTCCGCAAGTGTGAAACATGGAATACATTGTGAACTTCTGTCGTCTGAGATGAGTCTATTTTGTAAGCAAGGTTCTCAATCCTCTCGAAGATCGGAAAAGGAACACAAATTTTGGTATTAACTTTTCTCTTCTACCGAACCAAATAACATTTCCCAAAGGAGAAATCTTAACAAACACCATATCATCGATAAGGAATTCCAAATCTCTATGCCTTGTATCGGCATAGCTCTTTTGTTTATTTTGAGTGGCCTTCATCTGCTGTTGAATAAGTTCAATCATCTCGGAAGCCTTGTTCACCATCTATGGCCCTAATATCAGTTTTTCGTCCACTTCACATCAACATGAATGAGCTTTAAAGGATCATCCATACAATGCCTCAAATGATGCCATATCGATGCTAGACTGATAACTATTGTTGTTACGTGAATTCCAAGATTCAAGTGATCGTCTTATGAGCCTCCAAAGTTTATTATGCAAGCATAGAGAAGATCCTCTAAGGTATGATTCACTCTCTCTACCTGACCGTCAGTCTGAGGGTGATAAGTTGTACTAAGGTGCAGCTCAGTCACTTGTGCCTTTTCTAAACTTCTCTAAAACTCACCAGTGAATAACAGATCTCAGTCACTCTCAATGTTCTTTGGTATACCATAGAATCATACTATTCATTTCACATACTGTAACACCCCACCTCCGCCAGGGCCATTCACAAGAGAATGCACTAGCTTTGGAGGGGTGTTGTCTAGGTAAACATGCACAGAGATATCACAAGACAGAACATAGATAAATAAATAAGTAAAGCAGCGGTAGAAATTTAAAAACCATGATTAACCATTTCAAAACCAAATAGTCAACTTACATCAAAATACTTAGTCATTATTTTCCAACTACCACAAGTCTAGAAAACATAAACTGAAAATAACATAAAGTAAACTATCCCCAAGATAGATGCGGTGAAGCCATAGCAAGCTCAAGTCCAAACCGTACATGAGCTGTCAAGAAAGAAAGCCAAATGTCCAAGCTAAGCACTAGTGTTCCCTCCCTGAGAACCTAAGGGGGGAAACGGAAGAAAAGAGGCGAAGGAAAAAGGGTCAGTCATAAAGACTGGTAAGTCCTACCTACTATTAGTATAAAAACTAATGAAGTTAACTAAACATGAGAAACTGAGATGAAACATAAAGATGGTAACTAACTGGCATGATAAATAGATAACAAGGTAGATCAAGTGTGGCATCGCATATACAAGGTTTAGTTTTGCACCAATAGTACTAGTAATCCAACCCATGTCAAGTATAAACAAGAAATGATCCCTTGGCCCAATATCATGAGTTGACCCAAGTCAAGTTCCAACTATACAATCTAGTCGATCGGCTCCCTATAAGCCTAATTCGTCGAGTGTCGGTGTCATACGGCCCAATCACGGAATGTAGTCGACTGTGCTAGGTCCACCCTAGGGTGTATCAAGCCCTAGGGTGCCAACCACTGACACAAATCAAGCACGCACAGTCCAAACCTACTGGTGCCCATGTCTGTTTTATTCAACTCCGAACTATGTGCACGACCATAGTCCGCCTGAACCTACACTGGCGCACCTACTCTGTCTTCTTTCTGGTCGCTTACAATCAGCCCAGTAATCGTGCCCCACCCTAGCCTAGTCCCTAGGGTATCATGATACATCCAAGAGGGTTACTGCTGAAAAGGACCACGTAACTAGGGTTTCCAACGGGTTAAGTGTGGTTAACCCCATCCAATCATGTATCAAGTTAGTTAAGTGTATCCAAGTGGTTCATGACTTAACCCTAACATGTGGCATTAATTAATTTAATGCACCCAACCTCTCACATTAGACTTTGTTGTGGTTACTGGATATGCCGGGCGGGTCCGGGCAGCTTTACACCACAACCTAGTCTAACCTCGGGTTTCAAGCGCGATATGACCAACTTCTCACATTGGGTCCTATTGTTTGTAGCCACTGGATTTGCCGGGCGGTTCCGGGCAGATTTACGCTACAAACTCAACCCAACCTCGAGTTGGCCACTTTATGGTTTTCTCCATGTCATGACCATATTCAAGTTTTTAAGCATAATCAAGTTTCATGTCACATTTCAAGTTATGTTTTTCATGTCACTTCAAGTTCGCCTAACTACCCATAACGTATCCCCATCGCACGTAAATTCGCATCAACACAAATGAGTCAAGGAACATAAAAATATGACCAAGATGGGCATAAGGTGGTAAAGTTGGTCATAAGTTAAACATGATGATATTTGAGGCAAAGGTGTTCATCACAACTAGCATATAGAATTATTGGCCTCAAAACATGTATGACATCCAACTTAGCAAATAAACTTGTGGGTAGCATGTAGTTCAACATCATAGGCAAAGATGATAACATGATAATAGTTGACATAGGGTGATAAACTTGTGGGTAGCATGTAGTTCAACATCATAGGCAAGTTAACATCAAGGTTATGAGGGGTTCTATGTTGCATTATGCATAATCCCCAAATAAAGCTCATAGCTTTCTACCCAAAAATCAAGATGAACGGTACTAGGTTCATGATAGTTCCACAATCATAGATCAAAAAAGTCATAAATGGATCTATGCATACAAATATAGCCCCAAGGCAAGTATTACACCAAAAATCCCATTTCAACTTGCTACATGTTCATATTAATTTCATAGTTTAAATCTAAGAGTAGAGTGGGGCTTACAAATCGTGGCTATGAGAACTAGAACCAAATAGAACAAGATAGAGACGTTGTAGAAGCTCTAGGAATGATGTAGCAACACTAGAAGCCTTGAGAATAAGTAGCTCCTTTGATTTGATGGAGAAAGATTGCTCCTTTTTGCCTTAGAAGCTCTCAAGATGAAGATGGAGACCATGATTAGGGAGAATTTTGGCAGAATTTAGTTGTTAGGATGATTTGTGACGGTTTAGGCTAGGTCTTAGGGTGTTTTTATAGGTGTAGAGACTAGTTTAGGACGTAGGATTAACCCTAGTTTAGATCTGAAACATCAAATCCCGTCACAGGCCAACTGACCAGACCAAAGGAGCAAACAGGTGCACCAGGAAAACATGGCCGACCAGGGAGGTCGACCCCCAGGTCGACACCCAAGTCGACTGGACAGTCGACCTGGGCTGGGGTAGGTCGACTCCCCAGTTGACCTGGGGTTGGGCGGGAAATTTTCCCGCCCAATCTGTTTGGAGCTGATTTTGAATTTCGGGCTGAATTTTGAATTTTCTGAAATCTTCTATGGGTCATATCTTGGTCATACGGACTCCGATTTACGAAATTTCGGACTCGTTTTCAAGCAGAATTTCGAGACGAATGCAATGGCGTAACCCGTTCCCATTGATTCTTAACTTATAATTTAATTCTGCCCTGATTTCTTGTTTTAACGAGTTATAAAAATTCGGGTTGTTACATTCTCCCCACCTTAAAGAATTTCGTCCCCGAAATCTCCAAGTTAGGAAGAACGTATCCTACCATCCATCATCCATCTACTCAAACATCATCCACAAGTAATCATTGTCCTTAAAAGATTTCTATTGTTGTATGAACATATGCAAAAGTGTGTGTATATGCACCTATCTAATGCAAAAATCAGGCGGTTACTGACTCAGTAAACCTCCTTAATGCGGAATATGTTAGTGAAATTAGTCCAAATGTATGCAAATTCCTAACATAATTTATAATCTCTACATGAGTGCACATAACATTCATTCATATGCAACATCCATGTGATAGCATGACAAGTTTCATCCATGAATAAGCATAAACACTCATGCATATGCAATATGAAAGTGTGTGAGCCGATCTTAGTGCCTAACGTGTATCATGCATCCACGAGTAACCACTTGCAAACACTTGCAACCATTTGCAACCATCAAGCATAACATGTTTCAAATACATGTTTCATCCAAAGGGTTTCTACCTAAGGTTCTCATGACAAGATTAACGAGATAACAAGATAAACAAGGATAGCAAAAGATATGCTAACTAGGAAAGGAGATTGAGAATGTACCCTCAAAAAGGAATGGATAAAGCCCACGCATCTTCTCCTCGGTTTCCCAAGTTCCATCTTCATCGGCTTCACTCCACTGAACCTTTACTAACTTGACTTCTCGATTCCTCATCTTCTTAATCTCCGTTCCCAAGATACGAATCGGAGCTCGCCTCAAGATTGCCTCTTTCTCTACCTCCACGTCTTCAAGAATGTTAGGCTCAACTACTTCGGCTGATTCATGTATGCATTTTCGGAGATGCGAGACATGAAAAACATTGTGCACTCCAGCCAGCTTCTCGGGCAATTCCACCCTATAAGCCATTTGCCCAATCTTCTCGATGATAGGGAAGGGTCCTATGAACCTTGGTGCTAGCTTTCCAACTGCTCCAAAACGAACCACATTTCGCAAGGGAGAAACCTTCACAAAGACCATATCTCCAACTTCAAACTCTAAGTCTGTCCTTCGCTTGTCTGCATAGGATTTCTGTCTGTCTTGGGCCGTTTTCATCCGCCTTCGAATCAACTCAACTTTCTCGGATGTGTCCCTTATCATGTCGGGCCCAAGTATAAGCTTATCTGTCGTCTCCCACCAACATGTTGGTGACTTGCACGACCTCCCATACAAACCTTCGAATGGTGCCATCCCTATGCTTGCTTGGTAGCTGTTATTATAAGCAAACTCTATGAGAGGAAGGTGGTCTTCCCAAGTGCCACCAAAGTCAAGAATACATAGCCTCAACAGATCTTCTAGTACCCTATTCACCCTTTCGGTCTGACCATCCGTCTGTGGGTGATAGGCAGTACTTAGATTCAATCGCGTACCCATCGCTTCTTGCAAACTATTCCAAAATTGGCTAGTGAAGATTGGGTCACGATCGCTAACTATGCTAGAAGGAACTCTATGCAATCGCACTATCTCTCGAAGATAAACAGATGCTAGCCATAATGCGGTCCTCTTGCTCTTTACTGGAATGAAATGAGCGCTCTTCGTGAGTCTATCTACTATGACCCATATGCTAGTATTCCCCTTCCTTGATCTCGGCAATCCATCCACAAAATCCATAGAGATACTTTCCCACTTCCATTGCGGGACCTCCAATGGATGCAGTAACCCACCGGGCTTCTTCGACTCGGCCTTTACTTGTTGGCAAACAATGCATCTAGAAACAAACTTTGCAACATCCTTTTTCATCCCATCCCAAAAGAAAATGCGCTTCATATCCCGGTACATTTTATCCCCTCCGGGATGTATGGTCATCCTCGAGTGATGCGCCTCCTCAAGAACTTTATTTATTAAGTCTTCCACTCGTGGGACACATAGTCTTCCATCACGCCTTAGCCATCCCTTGTCATCAATAGTATATCTAGCGAGGTGACTTGACTTCTCACCACGAATCAACTTGTCCATGATCTCGACTATCTGCGGGTCTTCCCTCTGTGAAGTCCCAACTTGATCAAGAAGTGTAGGTCTATGCTCAAGGGATGCTAACGAACCAGTCATCGACTCAACAGCAGGTGCAAAATCAAAGGTTTCCAAGAACTCTAGGCTCTTCATCTCAACAAACAAGGGACTCAAAGTCAACCTTCTTCTGCTTAGCGCATCCGCCACAACATTACCCTTGCCAGGGGTATAAGCTATATCGAAGTCATATGATGCCAAGAATTCCATCCACCTCTGCTGCCTTAGATTCAAATCTTTCTGCGAGAAGAGGTACTTGAGCGACTTGTGATCAGTATATAACTCAAACCTTTCACCTAGAAGATAATGGCGCCAAGATTTGAGTGCAAAGACGATCGCCGCCAACTCCAAATCATGAGTGGGATAGTTCTTCTCATGAACTTTGAGTTGCCTACCCCCAAAGCATATCACTCTCCCTTCTTGCATTAGGACAGCGCCTAATCCCACATGCACCAGTGTACACGGTAAACAACTTCCCTCCATCGGGTAATGCTAGAACTGGAGCTGTGGTGAGGGCTTTCTTGAGCCTTTGAAAAGCAAGCTCACACTCTAAGTCCCATGCAAAGACTAAGTTCTTCTTCGTTAACTTAGTAAGAGGGGCTAAAATCTTAGCGAAGTCCTTAATGAACTTCCTATAAAATCCTGCCAGACCGAGAAAGCTTCTCACTTCAGTTGCATTCTTCGGAACTTTCCAGTCTTGTACCGCCACTACTTTAGCGGGATCCACAGCTATGCCTTTCTTAGAAACTATATGCCCAAGGAACCGAACTTCCCTTCTCCAAAAATGGCATTTGGAGAACTTGGCTTTTAACTGATAAGCTCTAAGCGTATCCATAACCTCCTTGAGATGTATAACATGCTCTTCCTCATCCTTAGAGAAGATCAGAATATCATCCACGAAGACAACCACAAACTTGTTAAGGAACTCCCTGAACACCCTACTACTCAAATCAACGAAGTATGCGAGTGCATTAGTCAAACCGAACAGCATGACGAGCCATTCAAAGAATCCATCTGGAGTCCTAAACGCAGTCTTGTCAATACTATCCTCAGCCACTCTAAGCTGATGGAATCCGGTGGCTAGATCGAGTTGAGAGAAAACAGAAACACCTACAAGCTGGTCAAAGAGATCATCAATCCTCGGTAACGGGTGCCTATTCTTCTTTGTCAGCTTTTTTAACTCACGATAATCAACACGAAGCGAACCATCTGCCTTAGTAGCGAATACCACAGGAGCACCCCATTCAGAAATGCTTCGCCTAATGAATTTTTTCTCAAGCAATTCCTTGACTTGCTTGCTAAGCTCTTTTCTTTCTCGCGGGGCCATGTGCCTAACAGGCAATGAAACTGACTTGGCATTATCAACAAGATAAATACGGAAGTCTATCTCGCGTTTAGGGGGTAACCCCTTCACCTCATCAAAAACCTCAGGATATTCTCGGACCACCCTCACAGATTGAAGATTGTCAATAGACGAGTCGAGGGATTCAAGATAACATAACATGACAGGATCCAGAGGGTTACAAGAAATCTCTAGGGTATTGCCAAGGCGAGTCATAAGCCTCACTACCCTATGCTCACAGTCGAGAATGGCTCCATAACTAGACAACCAATCCATGCCCAAAATCAACCCGTATCCCATGAACCCGAGAACATAAGCATTACATGTGAATTCTACAGTCAAGATAGAAATCCTCAAATCCATACAAATCATAGATAGATGGGCGGAACCCCCAATTGGATTTGAAACACTAACGGGATCCTCAACTAGACTAGTACTTAGGTGCAAACTTTCAACAATGTCAGAAGAAATAAAGGTATGCGATGCGCCAGAATCAAATAAAGTTCGAATAGGAAAACCAGAAATGTAAACAAGGCTTTCTACAGAAATACTACCTCGGTCCGAAGCTGGAGTAGTGTTAAGAGCATGCATCTGCCCTCCAGAAGGTCCTGCCCGCTGAGTCTGTCCTTGTCCCTGTCCTTGCTTCTTTGGGCAATCCTTACTGTAGTGTCCAGACTCTCCGCAATGAAAGCATTCTCCCAACTTCCTCTTCTTCTTCCTACAATCTTTGATTATGTGTCCAGTGATCCCACAGAAGTTGCACTTCCTTGTCTCCCTTGCCTTGTTGTTGTTGGCCCTGTTACCCTTGTTGTTCTTGTTGTTCTTGTTGTTCTGATTGCCTCCCCACTTGGAGTCCACCTTCTTGGTTTGAGTCTCATTAAGCTTAACTTCTTTCTTGCCATTCTTATCATCTCCTTGAAGCAAGGCCATATCCACTAAGCTCTCAAAAGTGGCCCCCATGGGTATATGAGACATGGCCAAACCTTGCAATGGCTCATTCAATCCTCGAGCAAAGCGTAGAGCCTTCTTCTGAGGTGTGTTAACCATGTCTAAACCGAATCGAGCAAGCTGGTTAAACTTATTCACATACTCCCTCACGGTCATGTCCCCTTGCTTCAAAGATATAAACCTCTCCAATTGCAGATTCTCTTCAGCAGATGATAGAAACTTAAGCCCAAACCTCATCCTAAAGTCGGCCCAAGTCTCTATAGGTTTAGTAGCGTTGGTGACTTCCCACCAATAAGCAGCTTCCTCTTTCAATAGCCATACTACCAACAGAACTTTCCTACGATCTTCTACATCAAAGATAGCAAAAAGGTCTTCAGTTTCCCTTAACCAGTTTCTTGCCTCAACATAAGTCTCTGTCCCAACAAAATTCTTGCCACCCATTGCCTTAAAGTCCTTGCAAATCTTCGCGAAATCCGCTTGTGGACGCTGAGGAGGAGGAGGAGGAACCTCAAGTATGGGAGGAGGAGTGGGAGTGTTTGCTGGGCCCGCATCGTTGGCCCTAGCCTCCAAGTACCTTCGGAACCATCCGGGTATGGCTACTCCCTCGGGAAGGTTATGATCGGCCATGCTGAAAAAGGAAAGGATAGATTTAGAACGAGGAAACAAAGGATAGTGCTAATGGCTTTTGGGGAATAGCCTTTTAAAATAAACTAGTCTTTCCTTGGAAAAATACTTAATTGGCTTTGAAAATAGGTTTTCAAAAAGGGTTTTTAAAACTTTTGCCGGTCTAGTAAACCTCATGCTCTGATACCAAATGTAACACCCCACCTCCGCCAGGGCCATTCACAAGAGAATGCACTAGCTTTGGAGGAGTGTTGTCTAGGTAAACATGCACAGAGATATCACAAGACAGAACATATATAAATAAATAAGTAAAGCAGCGGTAGAAATTTAAAAACCATGATTAACCATTTCAAAACCAAATAGTCAACTTACATCAAAATACTTAGTCATTATTTTCCAACTACCACAAGTCTAGAAAACATAAACTGAAAATAACATAAAGTAAACTATCCCCAAGATAGATGTGGTGAAGCCATAGCAAGCTCAAGTCCAAACCGTACATGAGCTGTCAAGAAAGAAAGCCAAATGTCCAAGCTAATCACTAGTGTTCCCTCCCTGAGAACCTAAGGGGGGAAACGGAAGAAAAGAGACGAAAGAAAAAGGGTCAGTCATAAAGACTGGTAAGTCCTACCTACTATTAGTATAAAAACTAATGAAGTTAACTAAACATGAGAAACTGAGATGAAACATAAAGATGGTAACTAACTGGCATGATAAATAGATAACAAGGTAGATCAAGTGTGGCATCGCATATACAAGGTTTAGTTTTGCACCAATAGTACTAGTATTCCAACCCATGTCAAGTATAAACAAGAAATGATCCCTTGGCCCAATATCATGAGTTGACCCAAGTCAAGGTCCAACTATACAATCTAGTCGATCGGCTCCCTATAAGCCTAACTCGTCGAGTGTCGGTGTCATACGGCCCAATCACGAAATGTAGTCGACTGTGCTAGGTCCACCCTAGGGTGTATCAAGCCCTAGGGTGCCAACCACTGACACAAATCAAGCACGCACAGTCCAAACCTACTGGTGCCCATGTCTGTTTTATTCAACTCCGGACTATGTGCACGACCATAGTCCGCCTGAACCTACACTGGCGCACCTACTCTGCCGTCTTTCTGGTCGCTTACAATCAGCCCAGTAATCGTGCCCCACCCTAGCCTAGTCCCTAGGGTATCGTGATACATCCAAGAGGGTTACTGCTGAAAAGGACCACGTAACTAGGGTTTCCAACGGGTTAAGTGTGGTTAACCCCATCCAATCATGTATCAAGTTAGTTAAGTGTATCCAAGTGGTTCATGACTTAACCCTAACATGTGGCATTAATTAATTTAATGCACCCAACCTCTCACATTAGACTTTGTTGTGGTTACTGGATATGCCGGGCGGGTCCGGGTAGCTTTACACCACAACCTAGTCTAACCTCGGGTTTCAAGCGCGATATGACCAACTTCTCACATTGGGTCCTATTGTTTGTAGCCACTGGATTTGCTGGGCGGTTCCGGGCAGATTTACGCTACAAACTCAACCCAACCTCGAGTTGGCCACTTTATGGTTTTCTACATGTCATGACCATATTCAAGTTTTTAAGCATAATCAAGTTTCATGTCACATTTCAAGTCATGTTTTTCATGTCACTTCAAGTTCGCCTAACTACCCATAACGTATCCCCATCGCACGTAAATTCGCATCAACACAAATGAGTCAAGGAACATAAAAATATGACCAAGACGGGCATAAGGTGGTAAAGTTGGTCATAAGTTAAACATGATGATATTTGAGGCAAAGGTGTTCATCACAACTAGCATATAGGATTATTGGCCTCAAAACATGTATGACATCCAACTTAGCAAATAAACTTGTGGGTAGCATGTAGTTCAACATCATAGGTAAAGGTGATAACATGATAATAGTTGACATAGGGTGATAAACTTGTGGGTAGCATGTAGTTTGTAACAACCCTGAATTTTGGGGCCAATTTAAAATTTATTTTAAGTGATTTTTAATGAGTTTTGATATTTAGAATAATCTATTTTAAATAATAATGATCACAAATTTGGTTCAAATCGAAGTTAGAATGAATAAATTAATTTTAATTATAAAAAGAGTTAGAGATAGCACGGTAGTTTGAAAAGTCAATCTTGAACTTTGACTGACCATATAGGACGCAAAATTTAACGGATTTTAGTGAAACCAAAAATATTAGAATATATTTAAAAATATCTTTCTAACGAATCTGAAAAATCGAAATTTCATAGCGGAAATCAAAAGTTATGGCCAATTCAATTTTTAGAAGGTCGCTAGGTAATTTGCACAGGTCAATAATGCTACTTTTTGCATATAAAGGAATTTCGACTCGAAACCACTTCCATTGAGTCCGGAATGACGTTTCTGCATTTAAAAAGTATAAACACTTATATATTTGGAGTTCTGAAAATTATTTGTTTAAAAATGTATTTTTAATATAAAATATATAGCCATAGAAAATAGTGATTTTTCAAACAGTGTCCGTTTCTGACGAAACCACTTTTGTTGGATTCGGAATATTAAATTATTGCTAGGTTTCAAATTTTAGAATTTTCCAAGCTAGTACGTGAGCGTGGCAAAAGAAACAGTATTTAGTCAGTTTCGGTCAAAATTAATTGACTGAAAAATAGCCATTTTTCAAAATGTTTCAGAATTCAACGAAATAAATTTTGTTGGATTCGTATCATCAAAACAAAGCTAAAAATGATTTTTTGGTAATTTTTAGAATTAAAATATAATTATAATTGATTTTTCAATGTAAACGGGCAAATTTTTGACTTTAAAAATTCATTAAAAATTCATACGGGCTCAGAATTGAACGAAATTAATTTTCATAGGTCCACAGCATCTAAACATAGCTAAATATATTTTTCGAGAATTTTTGAAGTTAATTTGTGACCTTGGTGAATTTTCATGTACGGTATACATTAAAATATTAATAAAATAATATAATTATTCCAGAACTCATAATAAATTTCGGAATTGGGTCCTGTAACATGATCCATTGCGTTCAGAAGGCCTTAAAACCTTAAGAACGACAGTAAGCAGGCCTAAATCGGAGTTCGGACCAAGACGGGCCTTAATGGGCTAATTAAATTGTTAACTAATGATTAGGAAAACCTAATATAATATTATTTAAACCCGAAAACACTGTTCATCGCCTCCTTCCCGTCATTTTCTGCAGCCACCAAAACCCATTACCCTTCAAAACTTCAAACCTTGATTTCTCTCTCATTTCTCAACGAAATTTAGCGTGTGAGTACTCGTTTCGAAGCTCTTCCCGAGCTCTTCGATCTCCGACAAGTCCCAGCACCTCTCGTGCATCGTAGCGCCACCACCAGGGCCGAGAAGCCGCCGCCGTTCGCTGCAAACCGGGCCCACCATGTGCGTGCGCACCTCCTCCAATTCCTGGCGCCGATAGCTCTCTCCAAGGCGGTCATTCTCCAACAAACGGCACCTAAAACCGTCAACCGTAGCCTGAGATATCTTGATCCAAAGTTTTGAACAAATTCTGAAAATAAGGTATGCTTCAGATTTTGTGATGCTTTTAAGCGTTGCTGCAGCAGTTGTTAAAAGTCAGAATTATTCAAACATTGATAACTAATGCGTATGAACCCCGAATTTGAAAATTTCAGATCCGACAGGACCGTGGCGAAGAGTAGGCTTTGCTGAGACTGATTAGAGTGAATTCTGAATTTATTTAGCATTTTAAATTCTTATCCAATCAAGGTGAGAATTCATTTTAAGTTAAATTTAATTAGTTTAATTGTTATGCTTGCGTTATGGGAAGTTGAAAATCAATAATGGATGTTATTATGGATTATAGATTTGGATTGATTTGCGATGTTAGGATGCTAGATCTGAAACTTTAAGTGATTAGATATGTGAGGATTTATTTTTAATTTAATTTAATTTATTTAATTATTAATTCTTAGTGATTAAAGAATATCTCTTGATAAATCCGCTATGTATTAATATTTTGAATACGGATCTAAGTTGTTTATGTCCGTATGATGTTAGATCTATGAACCTAGATATTAGATCTGAATTCATTGACTAATTAAAATGATTATTTGTTAATTCATTTACATCATCCCTCGTTGATTTGTCATATGCCATCAAAAATATCACCTTTTGTAAATTTGGATGTAAAGTGTTAGATCTATGCTGGTTGATTTATTTGATTTTCTTTTTCTGTTGTTGATTGTGATGATTTATATTTTAATATGCAATTCAAACATTTAGAATTTGCGATGATTTACATTTTACTATGTAAACCAAAGATTTGGCATTTACGATGATTTACAATTTAGTATGTAAATCAAAATTTTAGGATTTGCGATGATACATTTTAGTATGTAAATTAAATGTTAGATTTGGCGTTGACATGAATTTACATTTTATTTTGTAAATTCCATATTAAGATTTGGCGTTGACATGAAATTTACATTTTACTTTGTAAATTAAAAGTAGAATTTGGCGTTGACATAAAATTTACATTTTATTATGTAAATTAAAGTTAGAATTTAGCGATGACATGAAATTTTCATTTTTATTATGTAAATTATAAAGTGAAATTATACTGTATGTTAAAATTACATTTTTCTTGGTAATTAAAAGGTGAATTTACATCTGATGAACTAAATTATATTTTATTATGTAATTTATGAATGAATTTACACCGCATGTTAGAAATATACATTTTTCTGTGTAATCAAAATGTGAATTTATGTTGTATGATAAAAACTACATTTTTTTTATGTAATTACAATAGAAGTTTGTATTGTATGATAAAAATTACATCGTTGTATGTAATCAGAGATGGGGATTTGGCGATGTAATTAAAATTTACATTTTTATGTAATGTAAATAAAAGTGGGAATGTGTTATGTATAAAAATTTACTTTATTTAAGATTAATGGTATAGAAATATTCGCCATAGGAAAATTTACATTTTTTTTTATGTAAATACTATAGTAATTTTGATCGTAGGAAAATTTACACTTTAATGTAATTATTATAGTCATTCTTCTCCGTAGTAAACTTACATTATTTTTAGTGTAAATGTAAATATATAGGAATTCACCGTATGTTAAAATTTACATTTATTATTAATGTAATATGTATAAGAATTTCACCGTAGGGAAAAGTCCACCTTTTATTTAATAAATAAAATAAGAATGTGACATGGAATATAAATATACATTTTTATTAATGTAAATAAATAGAATATTCACCATAGTTAAAGTTTACATTTTCATTGATGTAAATAAGAATGTGACATAGAATATAAATTTACATTTTTGTTAATGTTAAAATAGGAATTTACATTGTATGAGAAATTAACATTATTTTTGGTGTTAATAATAGGTAATTTACAATGCATGAAAAATTAACATTTTTAATGTTAATTAAATAGTAAGTTCACCGTATGATGAAATTAACATTTTTAATGTTAATATTATAAAAATTATAACGTATGATGTAATTAACATTTTTAAAGTTAATATTAATAAGTAATTTTACCGTGGGATAAAATTAACATTTTATGTTAATAATGAGTAATTTCACCGCATGTATGAATTTACATTATTTCCAATGTAAATTAAATAGTAAATTTAACCGTAGGATGGTTAACATTATTTTTAATGTTAATAAAGGGTAATTTAACCATAGGATAAGTCAACATTATCTTTAATGTTAAAATTAAGAAAATATGCATCGTAGGATGAGTTAACACTATTCTAAATGTTAATATAAAAAGTGTATATACCATAGGGAAAAATTTACATTATTTTAATGTTAAAATATAGGAATTCCACCGTAGAATGAGTTTACATTTTATTCAATGTAAATAGGTAAGAATGCGACATGTAAATGCAAGTTTACGTTTTATTCAATGTAAATAAGTAAGAATGTGACAAGAATGAGAATTTACATTTTCCTTAATGTAAATATATAGGAATTTCATCGTATATGAAATTACATTTTTCTTAATGTAAATATACATGAATTTCACCGTATGTCCATTTTACATTATTTTTAATGTAAATTATATAGTAATCACAACGTAGGATAATTTTCAATTATTTTATAATGTAAATAAAAAGGGGATTTACACAGTAGGAAATTAACATTATTTATAATGTTAAGATAAAAGAATGATATCGTAGGATGAATTGACATTATTTATAATGTTAATAAAAAGAGAATTGACCGTAGTATAAGTGACATTATTTTTGATATTAATAAAAAGAAAATTTACCGTAGGATAAGTGACATTATTTATAATGTTAATAAAAAGAGAATTGACCGTAGGATAAGTTACGTTATTTTATAATGTAATTTAAAGAAATTTAGACCGCATGACATGAATTACATTTATTTATGTAATTTATAAATGAAATTAGACCACATGACATAAATTACATTTATTTATGTAATTTATGAATGAATGAAGCCCGCATAATATAAAATACATTTTTATATGTATTTTATGAATGAATTAAGACCACATAGAATAAAATACATTCTCATATGTATTTTATGAATGAATTAACATCGCATGAAATAAAATATGCATTTTATGAATGAGTTAAGATCGCATGAAATAAATTACATTTTATTTTATAATTTATGAATGAAATTAGTCCGCATAAAGTAAATTACATTTTTATATGTAATTTATGAATGAATTTTCATCGTATGACATAAATTACATATTATTATGTAAATTATGAATGAATTTAACCCACATGAATGAATTTCATTTTATTCTATGAAATGAATGTATGGATTTACTTTGTAAATAAAGATTACATTTTTATAATGTAAATAAGAAATAGGATTTACATTGTAAATAAAATTTATATTTTTATATGTACTTAAGAATGATGAATTATAAATTTCATTTTACATGTAAGGATGGAATTAAAAGAAGGAATTGGACGATGAAATATAATTTACATTTTACCGTAAATTGAAGAAATTAAAAGAATCAAAAAGGAAGAATTCATCATTCAAGTATGATTTTCATTTCTCTGTAAATGAAGGGATAAAAGGATAAAGAAGGAAAATATACTGAAGAATAAAGAGTTAAACGGGTTACGTTTATATATATATATAAATATAATTAAAATTAAACGAATCGAGCGCGGTATTTCGCGTTTTAAAATTATATCTTTAAATGACAATACAAGAAGATCCGACCGTCGGATTTTCTTGAGACTGAAACCGCTAGGACCGTCTTGGAAAAATCTTTCCAACGATATATAATACGTCAAAATCCAACGGTTAGATTTTGAGATATGTGAAAATCAAAATTGATTGAAAATAGCACCAGAGTCGCCATTGACCTGAATCGTCGCTGATTAAAGATTTAATTATTTTCAATTAAATAGAATAGGAAATAATCGTTATAAATTAGAAATAACGATAAGGAAGAGTTTCCAATATATATATATATATATATATATATATATACGAAGATTATTTGGAAAGGCCGAGTTTATCTCATTCCAAATAATCAAAACGACGATGAGAATTGAAGAAGAAGACGACTAATGAAGACCGCCAATCTTCCCCTCAGGAAGACAGCGATTGAGGCTTTGAATTGATTTGCTCCCAATTCGAGGTCATGATCGTCGTTCGAACGAACATGTTGATTGAACGGATTTGACTTTCGTTCAGACCCAGAGCATAAGTTTAAATGGATGGTGTGTCTGACATCGTACTTCGTTATATATCATATTGTTGATTTTCTGTTAATATATAAATATTGGTGGTGGAGAATTTATTCTCTACTTAACACCCATTTATGTATTGATGGAGAAGCAATGGTATGGTATGGAGTGACAGTGTGGCATACTAAGATGCAATGATCAAGGTTTCTTGTTGAAAAGCAGGCCTTGTGGGATGATCAAAGCATAGCCTGTTTAGGCATAGCTTTGTGTATGACGTGACTTCACGAGCCTCACACACCGGAGGAGTCTAAAACGGGAGAAGGGAACGCAGGGAGTGCACACGTTTCTTTCTCGCTAGAGTGGTGCCAGGGACCTACCAGCGCTGGCATTTATTCATTGTGGTTGTTGGATTTTTCGAGGCCTCGGTTTTATGCAGTCGCCACTGGCCGTATTATAGGTCCAAAAGGACTGGGAAGCGTGTGTTCAGGAATTGCCAATCCATTAAGCGTTAACGTATGGACCGGCCCTACAGGATCCAAGGGTTGGACAGAGTACCAATCCTGGGGCATTGCTAGAGTGCCTCGAATTGGTAAGGAGCTCCTCCCTAGCCTTGACTCAGATGGAAATCCAAATTCCAAATACGACCCTGCGGTTTTTATTGTATTACTAGTATGGAGATATAGTAGGATGGGGTACTATGTTTCCTAGGATTGATACATTTATTTTGAAATGTTTTATTATACCCTAATAATAATATTAAACTCGTATTTGCCGTATTTAGCATGTTTAATCACCATAAGGGAAAACTCTATCCTCTGGTGTGCGTTGCATTGTGTGATGGGACTTGAGTCTTATGGTGATTCCATTTTTCTAAAAAGCATTGCGATGTTGTACGATTTATTTATCTTCTTATTCTGACACTTTAAATTATGCACGACAATCCATTGAGTAAACCCGTTCCGCATTAGCGGCGTGGTCTTTGGATTTGTCATATTATTATTACTAAACTAGTTATGAATTCTCATACCAGTCCCACGACTGACCCGTAGTTTGTTTCACCTTTTTGCAAATTCGGGTGCCCACTTTTCTACACGGGCAGCCAAGTAAACAGGTTCATTCTTTGCTTGAAGTCTTCTTGGAGTTGCTAATTATCTTTGCTTGAATTAGCTTTTGCGGAGAGGTGATGACTTGGAGCTTTGAGGACAGCTATCATTTACTTCTATTGCATTTTTCTATCTTTAAGTTCAGTCATTAGACTTGTTTCATTTCGTATGGCTTATTTTGGGAGTTGGAACTTATTTCCATTTCTGCAAACTTGATGTAATAATTTGGATTCTGTGACTGTTGGGATTCTGTGGTTTATGACATTATATTTCCGCTGCTATAATGTTATTATTCTATGATTTTTCCTCTGCTATGTTGTATTAGTGATGTGTATTGTTATATTTTTGTTGTATTCCATATGATTATTCCTTACTTTCACCTAGTGGAGGTTTGGGGTTATCACATAGTTCAACATCATAGGCAAGTTAACATCAAGGTTACGAGGGGTTCTATGTTGCATTATGCATAATCCCCAAATAAAGCTCATAGCTTTCTACTCAAAAATCAAGATGAACGGTACTAGGTTCATGATAGTTCCACAATCATAGATCAAAAGAGTCATAAATGGATCTATGCATACAAATATAGCCCCAAGGCAAGTATTACACCAAAAATCCCATTTCAACTTGCTACATGTTCATATTAATTTCATAGTTTAAATCTAAGAGTAGAGTGGGGCTTACAAATCGTGGCTATGAGAACTAGAACCAAATAGAACAAGATAGAGACGTTGTAGAAGCTCTAGGAATAATGTAGCAACACTAGAAGCCTTGAGAATAAGTAGCGCCTTTGATTTGATGGAGAAAGATTGCTCCTTTTTGCCTTAGAAGCTCTCAAGATGAAGATGGAGGCCATGATTAGGGAGAATTTTGGCAGAATTTAGTTGTTAGGATGATTTGTGATGGTTTAGGCTAGGTCTTAGGGTGTTTTTATAGGTGTAGAGACTAGTTTAGGCCATAGGATTAACCCTAGTTTAGATCTGAACCATCAAATCCCGTCACAGGCCAACTGACCAGACCAAAGGAGCAAACAGGTGCACCAGGAAAACATGGCCGACCAGGGAGGTCGACCCCCAGGTCGACACCCAAGTCGATTGGGCAGTCGACCTGGGCTGGGGCAGGTCGACTCCCCAGTCGACCTGGGGTTGGGCGGGAAATTTTCCCGCCCAATCTGTTTGGAGCTGATTTTGAATTTCGGGCTGAATTTTGAATTTTCTGAAATCTTCTATGGGCCATATCTTGGTCATACGGACTCCGATTTACGAAATTTCAGACTCGTTTTCAAGCAGAATTTCGAGACGAACGCAATGGCGTAACCCGTTCCCATTGATTCTTAACTTATAATTTAATTCTGCCCTGATTTCTTGTTTTAACTTGTTATGAAAATTCGGGTTGTTACACATACAATTCAGCTAGTTTGCTGCCGTTATATTCGACTTAATGGGTATAAATCTAATGCTCTGAGTCAACCAATCAACTTCAACCCTAATGCTTTCATACTCTAATCGAGTTCTCGACAGTCCATCGATGAAGTCCGTTGACACCTGTTTCCACTTCCACTCGGGAACTTCTGGTGGTTGCATGAAACCACTCAGCTTCTTCTGCTCTGTCTTAGCCAACTTGCAGTTCGTACACTTTAAGATGAGTAGCCCAACATCCATATTCATTCCTTCCTAATAATATATCCGCTTCACATCACTGTATATCTTATTACCATCATGATGTATGCTAAGTCTTGAGTAATGACACTCTCGAAGCACTTCATCTTTCAAACCAGCTACATCTGGGACAACCTTCCCTTTCTACGAAGCCAACCGCTTCTGTCAAATCTGTACTGTTTTACATCCTCGGACTCACTTCCATCTCAACTTTGGCGATGATCTCAATGAACTCAGGATCACACCTTTGACTATCTCAAATCCTCTCGATCAAAGTAAGTCTGGTAGTCAAACTTGCCAATATCTCTAGCTCCAACCCACATCTTGGTCAGAAATAATAACCTGCAACATATTCCAGCTCCTTCCATTCAACGGACATAGCCTCCAAACTAGCATGTCTTTGAATCAAAGCATCAATGACCCTTTCCTGATGTACACGCTGTTCCAAAGTCATAGGAAGCTAAAAACTATAACCATCTCCACTGGCGAAGGTTAAGATCCTTTTGTGAAAAGAGCACTTTAATGACTTATGATCAGTAAACAACTCAAACCTTTTTTTCAAAACATAGTGCCTCCATATCTTAAGCGCAAACACAATAGCTGCGAATTCCAAAACATGGGTAATATAATTCTTCTCATGCGGTTTTTAACCGTTTTCTAGTATCTGCTGCAAACTTAACTTTCTGCATCAGTACCGCTCCCAATCTGGTATCACAAGCATATGTGTATATCGTAATCTCTTCTTTCCCACTCAGAATAACCAACACAGGTGCACCTGACAACCTTTCCTTTAGTCTCACAAATGCAAGCTCGCATCTAGCATCCCAAGTAAAAGCCTGAATTTTCATGGTCAAATTGGTCAATGGTGCTACTGTTATAGAGAAGTTTTTGTTGAATTTTCGATAATATCCCGCCCATCTCAAGAAACTCCTCACATTCATAACACTTTTTGGTGTAGTCCAATCCTGTACCATTGCGACATTCGTAGGATCTACAACAATGCCTTATCCCTAAACAACATGGCCCAAGAATCTCATCTATCTCCTCTAGAAGGACATTTAAAAAACTTTGCATTTAGCTGGTGTTCCCTGAAACACCCCACCTCTGTTAAGATCACTCACAAAGGGAATGCCTTAACTTAGGTGGAGCATTTTAGGTAAAAGATGCAGATAAATTACAAGACAGACCAAAAAAGCAGCGGAAAATAAAGTCATTTTATAAACAACGTGGTTCAGTCAAGCTTTTGCAATAGTTGTATCAATCATACTTAAAAGTAATACATAGAACTTCTGTCTTAATTTAAAAACTTCCAAGTATAAAAGAAGCATAAAAATAACAATGATATTCCCCAATAAAGCATAAACCAGCCATAGCAGTGGAAGAGATAGTCCAAAGCAATACATCGACTATCTTCGAGCTTGGAAAGTGTTTACACCAAAATGGTCTAAACACCCAAGGTACTAAACTGTACTTCACCAATTCGATATGAAATAAATGGAGCCATGTTTAATCAGCAATAAAAAGTGAAAAATACAAAAAAAGTAAAGTAGAAACGAGATTTAGAGTGGTTTAGCCGTTAATGAGGCCTACGTCCACTATGAAGGTGATTTCCTGCCTTATAATGATAATTACAGAACACATCAACTCTCTATTTTCATACATCTCTATACCCACTCAATATACCTTCATTAATATGTTTCAATCTATGGAGTTATACAAAAGAATAACGGAATTTGAGGAGAAGAAGAATGAATGAGTGATCGAGAAGATGGGTGTCTTTGTTTTCCTTCATCGTGAAATTGTGCTTGACGCCATGGCTGAATATGTGGTTGAGGATGAAGTTTGGCCGCACTTCGTGGTTTTTAGAAGCCGATCCCCTTTACGTTGGTAGTCATGGTCTATTTATAGATGAACTCCCCTTGGTAAACAACCTGGAATTCCTTTATCCAGGTTGTGGATCGTCCATTTTGCTAATTACGACCATGCCATCGGCTAGATGTAGCCAGCTGTCGGTGGCTGTATCCAATTATCATGCGCGAGCGGCTCGTTGGAACGAGTATCTTGAATAGCTGAGCAGGTCCTATGTAAGCAAGCCTCCCATGAGCGCCTTAAGAGATTTTGTAAGAGTGGGTTGCGGGTTTGGAGTCGAGTCTCCTTTTCCCCTTGTGCGACCGTCCTTCTCGGTCCAAGGGCGCTTGTCTTCGTGCTGCTTTTGTATGTCGCTTTTTGGCTTCGAGGCTTTGTTATGTGGTTGCTCCTGCTTAGGTTGAATGGGCGACTTGCCTCATTTTGGTGTTTGAGCGGTTCTCAAGATATGCAACCTTTATCTTTATTGGGTCGTACTTCTTATAATATGTTATGCTGTTATCTTCGGACGTAGTGGTTGACTTGACCCGCCTTGGGTTCGATATTTGGATCTTGCTTCGTGCGGGTGCATCGTGCGCGGCCGGCCCCGACGACATCTGCCTTGTACCCTTTATCTAATGTGCGCATGAATTTTTCGGGATTAACACTTGCCCCTCGAAGTCCGTGATTTCTTTTGTGTATGGAATTGCGGGCTTCGACGTATTTGATCGCACACTGGTTAGTGGGTTTGTGCTGATTTGTTGAGGGCTTGGTCGTGCCAATCATTTAGATTACTTCATCGTCGTTGATTGATATCGTCTTTTCCTATGAGTGAGAGTCTCGATGTATCTTTTTGATTACTGTGCGAATGGATGAATTATAGGAGGCCAGCTGAAATTTGAAGAGACACTTTTGTGTAATTGAGTACTAGGTTGACGAGGTGAGAATGCCCTGGATGGATTAAGTCCAATATTCTGCGCCCTCACAGATAGCTCACATTTTCAAAACTTAGATATTTTGACAATTGCTTATTTTTGGGCGTTTGGCGGGACATTTCCCAGGTATGCTAAACCGGATCACTAGATCCTAATTGAGCTGTCACATCATAAAAAGGGACTTCTAGTTCTCTTAAGTATTGCCTCTTCATTTTCCCGCTTTCATATCTCTCCAATAAATCCATTTTAATGGCGATTTCATTGTAGAAGACCTCGCCGTTGCCTTTTGGGGCTTCGATTCTCTTTACTTGCTTGATCGTCTCGCCCGTCCACCTTAAGTCGGCGATTACCTTCAACTTCATTTTCCGGCTACAACGCTCCTTTCTTCGAGTTGAATTTCACTCGTAAGTGAATTCCCCCCTTTTATTTCTGATTTTGGGTTAATTCTTTTAGTTGCGCAAGGAAGGATTCTCAATTGGCAACACCGAATTGCTGAAATCGATGGTTGCGATATTGGAGAAGTGTTGATTTGACTTGGTATGTGCTTGGACTTTAGGCAGAATCCTTTGGTGACGCCTTTAGCCCTTTTTATGCTGGCAAGTCATTTTCTGAAATGGCTAAGAAACAACACTTTTAATTCATCATGCCTTAACTGGTCGTTCAATGGAATTCCCATGTCGTGGAAGTACTTCTGATTTTCCTTTGACTCTTAACCATTCAGTTTTTAATTTCTTTTAAGCATAATTATCCATGCTGACATATGACTAACTGCCTGTTCGTCTCAATCCCAGTTAATTTGTTATGTCTGAGGAACGAGAGAATCTGGATCGGGCAAGTGAGGTTGCCCAAGCTATTGGTCTTGGTTTGGCCGTTAGTCAGACTCATCCCCAACCTCGCTTCTTTGATGGGGTGGCAGCCGACTGCCGTAAATCGACGCTTTTTTGATCATTTTTTACAAATGTGCAATCGCTTTGGGTTTTCACAAGGTGAAACCAGATTTCCCAGAAAGGGGGAGCTAGCAGATTGTCCGCCCTCTGGGTATGTAGCGGTCAATTATCACATGCTGTCCAGCGGGGCGATTCCCCCCTTCAATCCTTATCTAGAGTCGGTTTTGCGGCAACTGGCCATTACCCCGTATCAGCTGCACCCTAGTGGGTATAAGATCTTGCTTGGGATGCACATACTTTTCATGAAGGTCCGACATCGGGAACCTACATTTGCGGATATTTGCTCTTTATATAACTTTAAGAAAAGGGAGGTAGACGGTCCCTCGTTCTTTTTTATGGAGAGTATGCATGATAGAATTATCACTGGTTTGACGGATGGAGCTAAGGGGTTCCCTGATCAATATTTCTTTGTCCGGTGTCCTGCTAGTTTTAACGGACGATGGGCTGAAGGAGGTAATTATACCTTTGCTCCTGGAGTTCTTATTCCTTTTCTCTTTCTCATCTGGCTTTCTTTCTAACTTTTGTAGTGATTCCTTCTGTTGCGTGACTTTCTTTGGATCAAGGCCTCCTTAATTATTTAATTTCTATTGACAAAATGGAAAGAAGAAGAGAGGTGTTGCTTTCAGAGGAAAACCTCTGTAAGTACTGATTAATTTGCCCTACACGATCTCTTGGAAAAGCTTTTGTGCACTCCCAAAGTCTTGTTGGCAAGCCTCTTAAAGTGACGCGTTTAATCCCTGATGTGAGCGATCGACCTCCGTTGCCGATTACTGAAGGGGGGTGATAAGAGAGTTGACGAGAACACATATGGTTTGAGGGTCGATGTAACTTCTGGAACGACCGTGGGAAGTTTCACTTGTCATGTTATCTAGGCGGAGGGTTCCTCAGGGACATTTGGAGACTTGGGGGATTTGGACTCTGCCGAGTATTTGAGCCGAGGTGATGCAGTGATGTCTGACCCTATTGTACCTGACATGGGTGGAATGCGACGACCCGCTCGGCGTCCTGAGAAAGCCCCTGTTTTCATAGCTTCCCCTGGAACTGGTTTTGTCACTATTTTACTTGTGGCATAATTTCCCGTTTATTTGATAACCTCTGAATGCTTGCTGAACTCATATTTTGTTCGTTTCCCAGGTGTAAATGCAGACTGCTCATTGTTGGATAGTTTCTTCCAACAAGCTGATCTTATTGATCCACGAAGCCTCTTACAGTCTTGTCTTTCCATCTATTCAAAGCACCCCTAATTATCCTCAAGTTTTCAGGCCCAACATATTCCTGATCCTTCCATGGTTGATTCTTTAAGGCATGAGGGACTTGATCAGGCTAAGATGCTTGCACCGACTAAACCTTCTACAAGATCTATTGTTCCGACTCCTTCTCAAATTCAAATAATATGTGATTGTCCACCTTATAAGGTCCCTCCTGGAAATTCAATGCTTAAGGAGCGCTTCGGTGGTTGGGACCTGAGGGGAATGCATTTCGATCTGGATTTACAACCCCACGGCAGGCAGAATGTTAGGAAGAATTTGGATGTCATAAAAAGTGGCGTGAGCAATCAACTTGGTGTTATTAAGGATCAGTTCGAGACACAGTTGAATCTAGTGATGAAAGACATTGATAAGCGACTGGAGCATTAGGCCAAATTCGGTTACGAGTTCCAAGGATTGAATGCTCGACACCTTGACCATATCGAAACCTTGGAAAACGACAAAGCTGGTCTGATCCACTTGATTAAATCCCAGGAATCTGAGATGAATTCTTTAAGGAGCGGTCATGCTAAAGTGAGCAGCTTAGTGGCTAGAAATGTCGAGCTCAAGAAGGAGTTGGAGGGTGTATGAGCGCGGCTTTTAGAGGCTCAATCTGCTCGAAAACTTGTTGAGCGTCATATGGCCTCAGAAAAACAGGCTTTGATTTCTTTAGAACAGGAGAACATGGCTCTTGAAGGCCGACTTGCTTCCTATAGTGAAACCCTTAGAACCTTTGAAAAGGATAAGATCAAGTTGCAAAAAAATCTTGATGAAGCTAGAAATAAAATTGACAATACTATGTTCCAATTCTATGTTTGCAGTGTCATGAGCCGTGGAAGCTTGAGTTACTTGGACAAGGATATTCCGCGAACTTTGGCCCTTGTTTGGGAGCGAATACTCTCGTATTTCGATGATGTTGACGATGAGTTCCTTCAAGAACAGCTTTTGGAAGAGAAGGGTCACGAGGCTCTAGTTAAAGGTAGGAAGATTTTGATGAACGAGCAAGTTCAGTCGCTTAAAAGAGAGCGTTCAGACACTATGGTTCCTTGTGCCTCACCTGACTCCGCCAGGGTTGATGCTTCGAGCTTTCATACTTCCCCAACGGATCGCTCTTCCGGATGTTGCTAGAGCTCAACCCATTATTGAGTGTCCATATCAAGAAAATGTTGTGGCACAGTGCGCTAGTCACGGCTGCACTTCTTTAAATGCAAAAAATTGTGGAGCTGACTTCGTATATCCAGCAGCTTCAGGTAAAATTGACATCTATCAATCTTCCTCGGGTCTGGATTTTCTTATTTCTTCGCCTAGGATTGCTCAGTTAAATGCTTGTTCCCCTTTTACATCAGGTGTGTTTTCGACCTCTTCTTTAGCTGCTTGCGGCGTTGCTGCCTAGCCTGCTATCATCGACTCTGTTTTGGTCTCCATTATCATTAATCCTACTTTCATCAGATGACCCACTTTTACCAGATGCATCCGATCTGGATGATGAGGACGAGATTTGGAATATCAAGGCTGTGTCCACCCTGAAACGCAAAAGAAACTAACTGGTCAATGATTGAAGACCATACATCTTTTCCCTTTGACGACTTTTTTGTGTAGATGGATCAGCAAAAGCCTTAACAATTGGTCCATCTTTCCGTGTATAAAAATATCACTTGTGGCCTTTACGGTCTGATTTTAGTTTATTTTCTTTTACTTATCACATACTTAGACTGATTGATTGTGCGAGTGCCGGTCCTCGTTTAATATTTTACACTTGCGGACTTACGTTTGTGTCGCTTAGGGGCTATAATAGTTTTACTATTTTACTTCTTATGAGTTATCGTACTTTTAGTTTGTTGTTCACGCAAATCTTATCGTTCGAACAGTTCTCGCAACGAGGTTATAACTAGGCTGTGGTATGCTTTGAGTGGGCATTGGTGGTTGTTTACACAATGGTTATGTCCCCATAACAAAGCTCTTTTTACTTTCATAGATTCTGTTGATTTCGCATCGTAATTTGGTCAATTCATGATTTCTTAGAAGCAACGTGTGATTATTATGTACTTTCTTTTAGGTGTCCCTATGGGAGGTCTAGGGTTTCAATTTCTACCCAATTTTGATCATGTCAGTCCTGATTTTTTTAGGGCTGGAAGACCTTGTTGGATACCCCCAAATGGCTAGGATTTCTGATACCCCCTTTCGGCTAGGGTTTCTGCTGTTATAGTCCATCCTTGGCTCTGTTTGACTTGTTTAACAACAAAGAACAAGGATGGCCACCTCCTTTCGGTAGGGTTTTTGTTTTGTGATGGTCCTTCCAGCGTGTTTTGCTGGTCCTTCCGACACTAGGACTGATGTTTCCAGCCTAGGTATTTTATTCGTGGGACATTTTTATCGTTTCCCTTGTACCTCTTTTTTTTTTTATAGAAAAGCCTGATGCAGTTTCTCCAGCAAATGCTTACTTAGGGAAGATCCACCTTTTGGCTTGTTGTTTGTTTTTAGGCAACACATCTGGTTGAGATGACGTGCCCATGCATCTGATTTGGTTTGCATGTCTCTCGCGATGCTTTCAGATCATTTTGCTCAAGATATGCTTTAAGAACCTTCACTTTGCACTTAGGATGGGTATGATTAACTGCTTCTATCATGCCTACATTTGAAAAAAAAAAAACAGTTTTCAGTGTATGGTGATGAGTACGGTACTTAAGTAGGAACACAATAGCTTTCTTTGCATATGGCATTTGTAAGTGATTTATTGCCAAACATGAATATAGTTAGTGGCAAAACAAAGTAGAACGACTACTACTTCTTAAGCAAACAGAATACAAAAGAAAAATTGAATAATAAGGCGAAATCGCGGGAATTCTAGTTCAAAATACCATGATCGGGACACCAGTCGCTGGTCCTTAGTCACGTGTCAATTCCGGGCTATTTTTGGCCCTTTCCACGAAGAGTTCGCTGCCCCTTGTTTGCACAGAGCCGTGATAATGGCCTCGTACATATTATTGTAAATGGTTCTTTCTGACTAATCTTTCGGTAAGCGACTTCAAATGCCTGCATTCATTTGTATTGTATCCTGGTTGGTCATGGAATTGACATAACCTTCCTGATTTCATTGTAGCATTTTTTACTGGCATCCATTCCAGGATTGGGTAATTTATAGTGTCCTTCGTTGCCCTAAAGATATTCTGTATGGTGTCATTGAGGGAGGTGAATTCGGAATTCTTGAAAAAAACGTGGTCTCCTTCTGCGCTATTTGACCTCGCCTCTTGCACCTAAGATACGCTTTCGCTTTTCATCTCGTTTCGCGGAACAAGCGCTTTTCGCCTTGCCGGGTCTTTGCCAGGTTCCATAATTGTGACAATTAGTTTCCGAAATGGAGCTTTCTTGTTCAGCAGAATATTCCATTTCGCTTGCATGACTTGTTTGAGCGAACGGATCGTCAGTGACACCTAATGCGGCTTTTACGGCAGAGGCCTGTACAACGATCATTGACTTGATCTTCTTTATCAACACATCGTTTGCAATAGTTATTTGATTTGTTATCCCTGTCATTGCTTCCTCCAGTTCCCTTCTGGTTATGGCCGCCTCGACTTGTAACGGTTCCTTTTCTCCGGAACGGATGGTAGGCGACGTGTCAGCGCTAGAGACATCATCAATTTTGTCTGCACCAATTTCTCTCAGCATGCTCATGATCCCAGGTACAACGTTTCCCAAAAAATCTCGTCAGATCTGAATGGGAAGAGAAACGAACACGGCCCCACGGTGGGCGTCAAAATGTTTACACCAATGGTCTAAACACCCAAGGTACTAAACTGTACTTCACCAATTCGATAAGAAATAAATGGAGCCATGTTTAGTCAGCAATAAAAAATGAAAAATACGAAAAAAGTAAAGTAGAGACGAGATTTAGAGTGGTTCAGCCATTAATGAGCCCTACGTCCACTATGAAGGTGATTTCCTGCCTTATAATGATAATTACATAACACATCAACTCTCTTTTTTCATACATCTCTATACCCACTCAATATACCCTCATTAATATGTTTCAATCTAAGGAGTTATACAAAAGAATAGCAGAATTTGAGGAGAAGAAGGATGGATGAGTGATCGAGAAGATGGGTGTCTTCGTTTTCCTTCATCGTGAAATTGTGCTTGACGGCATAGCTAAATCTGTGGTTGAGGATGAAGTTCGGCAGCACTTCATGGTTTTTAGAAGCCGATCCCCTTTACGTTGGTAGTCATGGTCTATTTGTAGATGAACTCCCCTTAGTAAACAACCTAGAATTCCTTTATCCAGGTTGTGGATCGTCCATTTGGCTAATTACGACCATGCCACCGACTAGCTGTAGCCAGCTGTCCGTGGCTGTATCCAGTTGTCATGCGCGAGCGGCTCGTTGGAACGAGTATCTTGAATATCTGAGCGGGTTCTATGTAAGCGAGCTTCCCATGAGCGCTTCAAGAGATTTTGTAAGAGCGGGTTGTGGGTTTGGAGTCGAGTCTCCTTTGCCCCTTGTGCGACCGTTCTTCTCGGTCCAAGGGTGCTTGTCTTCGTGCTGCCTTTGTATGTCGCTTTTTGGCTTCGAGGCTTTGTTATGAGGTCGCTCCTGCTTAGGTTGAGTGGGCGACTTGCCTCATTTTGGTGTTTGAGCGGTTCTCAGGACATGAAAGCTTTATCTTTACCAGTCGTACTTCTTTTAATATGTTATGCTGTTATCTTCGGACGCAGTGGTTGACTTGACCTGTCCTGGGTTCAATATTTGGATCTTGCTTCGTGCGGGTGCATCGTGCACGGCCGGCCCCGACAACATCCGCCTTGTACACTTTACCTAATGTGCGCATGAATTTTTTGGGATTAACTGAAAGAAAACTGAGCTAAGTGGTAACATTTCCTCCCTACGAACCTGGGGGGGGGGGGGGGACGGAAGAAAAGAGGCGAAACAAAACTAGGTCAGACATAAGTCTAATAAGTCCAGTGACTTTCATCACATAAACAGGCAAAAGCATCATGACATGAATAAACTGAATATAAGACAATACCGTGAGAACAAGGATAACAAGATAACATACGATTAGTATAGATATGATAAGGCAAGATAAACTGAATGCGCTTCTACTCTTTCTCTGCTTTGCTACTACCTTGTTATTCTGATTTTTATATCTCTGCACCACCTAACTAGTGTCCTAACTAGTAATCTATATAAAATGATCATATTGTAATGTGATCCTAATCCCCGCAATTGTGGTAGCCTTTAGGTGTACATCTATCATGAGGATTCCACCTCAATCTGCCTAATTGCCATGAACATGTTAGATGTACCCTTACTACCCTATCAATCGGCTCCCTACTTGTATTAATTTCTCTTATGTCTGTGTCAATCGGCCCTCTCATGCGAGTAGATACCCTATGCTGGCCCGACCACAAGGTGTATCAATCCTTATGATAGCAAACTGACACGATTCAAGATGCACAGTGCATAACTACTGGTACCCAGTGCCTGCTTTTTCCCACTTCGGAGTACGTGCACGCCCGTAAACCGTCGGAACCTACACTGACGTACCCCCTGCCGTTGTTTTAATCGCTTATAATTAGGCCAATAATCGTGCCCCACCCTGCCTAGTTCAGGGTACCATGATACATGTATGTGGATTACTGCTGAAATGGGTCCCCATTACTAGGGTTTCCTACTGGTTAAGTTTTTGGGCCTATATATACAAATATTACCCACCTACACGAGATATACTCAACCTTCCCACCGATTCAAGCATGTTTATTTAATGGTTAAGTTTTGCCGGCCTATATTTACTAATATTACCCACCAACCCGATATGTACTTAACCCTCCTACTGGTTCAATCATGTTTATTTAATGGTTAAGTTTATATGCCTATATTTACTAATATTACCCACCGAACTTGATATGTACTTAACCCTCCCACACAATATGCCATGTTGGTTAAGTGTTGTCCATTCATGTTAACTTAACCCACCCATTCATCATGTCATGTTGGTTAAGTGTTTTTTTATTAACTTAACCCTCCTCACTTATCACGTTGGATTGGTTAAGTGTTTCCTATTAACTTAACCCCGTTCGTCCATCACGATATATTGGTCAAGTATTTCATGTTAACTTAACCCCATGTATTCATCATGTTGTATTGGTTAAGTGTCATCAATTAATTCAAGTTACTTAACCCACCTACTTGTCATGTTGCTTTGGTTAAGTGTTGCTTTCTTGTGTCAACATAACCTTACCACAAATCAAGTCATATTAGTTAACTGTTGCCCTCTTGTTTTAAATTAACCTTACTGCAAATCAAGTTATATTGGTTAAGTGTTTCTTATTATTTAACCCTACCCGTTCATCATGCAATACTGGTTAAGTGTTTCCTATTAACTTAACCCTGGTCATTCATCTTGTTATATTGGTTAAGTGTTTCTCATTAACTTAACCCTAGTCATTCATGTTATATTGGTTAAGCCTTCCCATGAACTTAACCCTAGTCATTCATCTTGTTCAGTAGCATTAATTGATTTATTAATGCACCACCCTCTCACATTAGATATGTGTTGTTACGGTTACTGGATGTGCCGGGCGGTTCCGGGCAGTTTTACACCACAACTCAATCTAACCTCGGGTGTTCCTTGGGCATGTGCACTAACCTCTCACATTAGATAGCTGTTGTTGCGGTTACTGGATGTGTCGGGCGGTTCCGGGCAGTTTTACACCACAACTCAATCTAACCTGGGGTTAGGCATGTTCATCTTTAAGCATAATTACCATACATATACCCAAATCTAGATTTTACATGCTAATTATCCCAAATTCATAAAACTAGTCATGTTCCAATTCTCAAGTTATGCCTTAACAAAGTTAATTTCAAGTTATGCCCCACAAATTCCCCTTTCAACAGATTTCAGCACATTAGTCAGTTTAACAAGTTAAACCTCACCTAAATTTCCATTAATATATCTCGCCCAACCATAAATTAAGTCTATAAACTTACATGCCCAAAATCATGGTCATAATTCACGATACAACACATGCCCTAAGGTTTATTATATTGCACCATACAAAATATTCTCAAAAAACCCCCAAATCATGATTCATAGTATAAACTATGCCAAATTATAGCCTTTAATTGCAGTGCATACCAGTTTACCCAAAAATCATAATCTAGGCGTGTTCACATTTAACAGTTATCCCTATCTTACTACAGGTTTTCATGCATAATCTCCTTCTCCCAAATCATAAGCTATTATATATAATATGCCCCAATTTTTAGGTCTTAAATCATGACATGTACTATGCCTTACACGTTTACAGCTCAATTTACGCCTTAAACCCCAAGTCATATGTCCAATATACTTTATGCCTAAATTTTCAAGTTAAATGTTCGACCCACTTTATGTTTTAAATACAACATATGTTATGCCCTCAAATCAGTTACAGATCAGTTATTCCTAATTATACATAATTTATTACTTTTCCCCAATTTTGGCGCTGGTCATGTTCAAATCATATATTATGCCCAATTTTTGTGCTGGTCATGTCCAAATCATATATTATGCCCAATTTTATTTCCAACGTACGTTCATTTCTTATAAGATTTTGCTCAGGCTTGCAGTAGCCTGGCTATAAAAACAAAAAGGGAAGAAGGAAAGTAGAGACAAAGAATGGATATAATAATATCAAATGAGATAGATCCAATAGAAAGACAGATAGAAATAGGCATAATCTCAGATTCAGATTTATTACAATGTCAGAATCACAATTGAATTTTACTTCTGAAAATAACATGAACTTACAAATTACAGAACGGTCTTGAATTCTAGGATCTGATTTCTGGAACTGAAAAGCGATCCCTTGACGTATTATCGATTCTCTAATTTAGATTTGATTCTTAGAAAATAGTTGTTGAAGTCATTGAATTAGCCTTTGAATCTCTACTTGAATTCTAAACTTGATTTCCTGAAGAACTAGAGCAGCATAAGGACGTCTTTAATTTATTTTGATATGAATTAGAGTAGAGTATAGGCGTAATGAAGTTGTGTAGAGAAAATTGTAGCCTTAGGGTTGTTAATATAACATAGGGATCAACGAATCTGGTCAGAACGGACGTCCAAATGCAGAGAAATGAACCAGGCCTCGGATATGGAAATAGGGGGGTGGTAGACCCCCTAGTCAACCTATGTGACCCAGGTTGACCTGGGTCCTGGGTGGGAAATTTCCCGCCCAGCCCGGGTGTGTGATTTGAATTTCAAACTTAAACCTGAGCTATTTTAATTTATTTAAGTTCCTGAAACTTCTGAAGGCCATAACTCTTCATACGGAGTCCGATTTACGCAAACTCGGACTCTATCTCAAGCAAAATTCCGAGACGAACGCAATGGCATAACCCTTTTCCCTTAATTCTTCTTTTAAAAATTAAGTATACTTTAATTTGTTCTTTGAATATTCTCAGAAAATACGGGGTGTTACATTCTCCCCTCCTTAAAGGATTTCGTCCCCGAAATCTCTAAGTTAAGAAGAATGCATATCCTAACATCCAACATCTGAAAAGTCGAGTGTGTACGATTTATGCAGGATCTATAATATGGCTATGCGGAATATGATAACAATATATATATATATATATATCACAGATAACTTTAAATGCAGTAAAGTAAAGTAAAATAGATTAACGACACCAGGATTTTATAGTGGTTTGGACCTCCCGTCCTATGTCCAGTCCCGAAGCTCCTCTTCGGAATTTCAACTAAGCAATATCCTCGCTTCACCCGGAGGAACAGGTTCACAACACTACTTGATTTGCGGGCTACAAGTTTACCCACTTGATTTCACGGGCTACAAGCTTACCCACTTGATTTCACGGGCTACAAGCTTACCCACTTGATTTCACGGGCTACAAGCTTACCCACAAGACGATTACAAGAGTTTGACCTTGAATGTGTTCTTTCTTCAACACTGATTAGTCAATGATTGAGCACACCCTTCCTATAATCTTGTCCTCAAATATAATATGATGTTTGCAAAGATTAGGAAGTGGATTATCGTTTTGAATCACAAGTGTATAAAATATGCTTGGAGATTCAAACGATAATATAATGATTTTAAGTGCTTTTGAATGCTAAGAATAATGCAATATAGATCAGAGAATGGAGAGAAGATTCGGTAATTTGAATGAATGAAAATCGATGTATTTATAATAATCGAGAAGATGCAATTGTTGGTGAAAAGTTGCTCTCAAAAGAAGTGATTATTCTTGAGAAGAAATGGATGTAACTCTTCAAGAAAGAAGATGACTTTTCACAAAATTTCAAAAAGCTGTTGACCTATAAAAATTTATAGGTCGACATGTTTTTAGCTGTTGTAATTTAAAAACCTGTTGACCTATAAAAAAGTATAGGTCGACCTCTTTTCGACCGTTATATTTTGAAAACCTGTTGACCTATAAAAAGTGTAGGTCGACATGTTTTTGATGATATGCATAAAAAAAGGTTTTATAAGTAATTTTTGAAAGCCAAAAAGAAGTATGATTATTTGAGGATAGATTTTAACATTTATGACTCTAAATAATCAACTTCTAACCTATGAAGGCATCTCGTCTTCTTTTTGTCGATGTAGAAGCTTCTTCTTGTCATAAATCAAAATAATCCATGAAGCTTTGACTCAACATTCTCCCCCTTTTTGATTGATGACAACATGGATTAAAATAGTTATCTCTCCTTGTATATATGCTCCCCCTGTATATAAGCTCCCCCTGAATTATATATAATCTGCACAACAGTCGTTAGTAGTATTTTCTCCCCCTTTGTCATCGACAAAAAGGGTGTCCAGAAGAATTGCATAAGGCTAGTACCATAATACAAGAATAAGTAAATTGTTCCGCATATTACAAACCAAACCAAACGCACCAGAAGTACTAGATAGTGGCATAATTATATACACCAGTCATAATTAAGTTTTTGAAGATAAAGAGATAAAAACGTAAAGACTATTGTGGTGGCCAGTCCGAATCACTATTTTCTTCTTCGTCTTTGTCTCCTTCCTCCTCTTGTTCCTCATTGTTTCCGTCATCATCGTCCTTCTCAACATCGTCATGAGCTCCTTCTTCAATATGCGACATTCCACAACCACGATTATGTTGGGTACTTGCTCGAGAACTAGTACCTTCTTCCGACGAGGACCATGTAAAAGTAGGAGGCATAGGACGTTTTCCGGGATCTTGTGCAAGTGTTGCTGAAGTTAAGGCACAGGAGATTGCTTCCCAAATTGTTCCGAAGAAAGACTTTAATTTGTTGAACCGCTTATCAAGTTTAGTGCCCAAGCGGTCAAGCTTATTATCGGTTCGTTTTAGTCTTGCTTCGAGTAAAAATTGATTACGTGCAATTTGCTCAAGAGTTTCTTTAGTTGAAGAAGTAGGTGGTGGAATTGTAACGTCTTCAGGCCTTTGCCTAGGGATTTGTGAAGAAGAAGTCTCCGGAGGACCTAGTTCGACATATTGCTCAAAAGGAATAATGGTAAAACACGGATCGGGTAGCTTCATCCTCTTTTTAGACGCTATATCAATACATTTTGGTATTGAAATTTTGGACGCGGGGGATCTTATTCCACAGTCCATGAGGCAACGCATAATATACTCGTTATAAAACAGATGTGGCCTAGAGCATTTGTTCACCATTGAAATTTCGTCAAAAATCATCTCAACCCAATTTACCTTGATATTCCCAAAGATAGCGTACAATGCCTTAAAGTTTTCTCTGTAAACAGCATCAAAATTTCCAGTCCTTGGAAGTAGAGAATGCGTGATACAAAGATGAAGAATTCTAGCCGAGGGTCTCAAATTGACTCCTTTGGTACTTGACTTATGGTCTTCAATGAATAAGTGACTATGTTTATCACGAATATGAATAGGGCAGAAATCAGTAGTGAATTGTATACCATCAGTGTGAGATCGAAGAATTTCTGCCATTCTATCTTTAGAAAGAAAAATGTGTTGTCCACATATCACTGACCATAAGCAATCTTCTGAGTTTTGGGGTTTAAATTTCTCTAAGTTGAGATTAGCGTAGAATAGCTTTATCAAAATGTGACTAATCTCAACATTGTTGTATTCAAAAGAAAGAAGAGATTCAATACCTGCTCGGTTTGATTTCTCTCGAACTTCGTAGTAGACAAAATCAGAGAAATTGATGAAAGATCCATGGTGAATTGTTTAGTCTTTCATTTTGTTCCACCTTTTCACCGCTAGTGGATCCATAAGCCATTGTTTGATTTGAGAATCAATGGGTTGGACTGGTGCTTGAGAGGATGAAGTTTTTGATTTCTTTTACTTAGGAGCCATTTTAGAATTTTAGAGAGATTGAGAATTTTTAAGAGATTTGGGTTGTGGAGATGAGGAATAAATAAATATGGGTGTTTGATGAAGAGATGTGACGGTTTTAAAAGGTGAAGAGAATGAATAGATATGATCTTGATGAAGGGTTGTACGGATTAAAAAAATGAATCGAAGTGTCTGAAAGAAGGGGAAACAACAATTCCCAATACCGGTCGACAGAAAATTTTGGGGTGGTCGATAGGAATTAGTTCTGGAGGAATCGATACAATATATTTTAACTTAACCGGTCGACAGGATAAATTAGGGCGGTCGACAGCTTAAAGTTCTGGAAGAATATATGCCACCATTTGTATGTTGATCGGTCGACAGGGAGTATTTGGGGCGGTCGACAGGTAAAGGTTCTGGAAAATTATAAACATATAATTTTATCTTGACTGGTCGACAGGGAGTATTTGGGGCGGTCGACAGGTAAGAGTTCTGGAAGAAATTTGAATTATATTTTTAGCCTAACCGGTCGACAGAGTTTTTTGGAGCGGTCGACAGGTTAATTCTCTGGTTGAAAATAAAAAAACCAAAAAAGACTAGACCAGTCGACAGCATAGAACTGGGCGGTCGACAGGTGCTGAATACTTTTGTTTTTCTGGTTTGTTGAGATGAAATGAACTATATATATAAAAAATATATTTTATTCAAAACAATATGAATTCAAAAACAGATGCTTTGAAGGTTAAATACAAATTTATTTTCAGAAAATTTAAACGATAAAAAAAATTATCTCCTTGCTTCCCAAGAATTCTTTGGTTCCCAAGGATTGTATTTTCCGCTTGCTCCTTCATTGTTGAGGTAATTCCTATCCCATGAGTTAGGAGTTCGCGAAGATGATGGTATAGGTATTGGCTCATGTACATTATGCTTGTCAGAGCTGCAGAAGAAAGAGGCTAATCGTTCGAGGTACGTCAAACGAGAAGTCGTCAATTTTTGCTCATAGAACATTTGTTGCTGATAATAGTGCATTTCGTCAATCTTTTCTTTTGTTCGTGGAGAGCAAAATAAAACTTTCTTGCTTCTCTTAGGAGTAGGTGTGTTTCCTGGCGTTCGAGAAGGTGGATGAAAACCGGGTGGATGCTCTGGTGTTTTCGGGGAGTTGTATTCCGTTTGTTCGGAACTCGTGATTGAAATATGGGAGTTTTCAGCACATTTTTCACAAATGTGTGCCATGAATTTAAAAAGTTAAAGGAGATTTTGAGAGAGTGATTGTCTAAGAGCACTCAAAAATACAAACGTATATATAGAGAAAGAGTTTTCTATTTTTAGAAAAAGAAAAGAGATGGTTTGTATTTGTTTAACCGTAGAAAAATTCTCTTCTCTATATAGTAAAAAGGAAAGACATTGGTTTCCAAAAAAAAAATACGAACTCTTGTTATAATTAAAAAATATTAGCCTTCGAGTTCTTTTCTTGAAACCAAGCCTAGCTCTCTACGTAACTTGACAAAACTTGATTCTAGTAGAGGCTTTGTAAATATATCAGCTAGTTGATTGTTTGTGCTTACATATTCTAATTTTATATTTCCTTTCTCAATATTATCTCTAAGAAAATGATGTCGGATGTCGATATGTTTAGTTCGAGAGTGGTTAACCGGATTTTTGGATAAGTTTATCGCACTTGTGTTATCACAATATATAATAGAATTTGACAAGTTCATACCGAAGTCTTTAAGTGTTTGTTGCATATATATAACTTGTGTACATGCTAAAGCCGCTGAGATATAATCTGCCTCACATGTCGAGAGTGAAACACAATTTTGTTTCTTACTAAACCAAGAGACAAGTGATTTTCCAATGAAATGGCACGTACCACTTGTACTCTTTCTATCCGTTCGTGATCCTCCGAAATCAGCATCACTATATGATACTAATTCGAATGCACAATCCTTAGGATAGAAAAGACCGAAATCTTTGGTGTTATTAAGATATCGAATAATTCGTTTTACTGCTCGTAGATGCGATTCCTTAGGATTAGCTTGAAAACGTGCACACAAACAAACACTCATCATAATGTCAGGACGACTAGCTGTTAAATATAGGAGAGAACCTATCATACTACGATACGTCTTTTGGTCTACACTCTTTCCACTTTCATCCCTTTCAAGATGACTAGTTGTACTTATCGGAGTTGGTTTTCTGGAAGTATTTTCAAGTCCAAATCTTTTAACAAGATTTTCACAATATTTTTCTTGATTTATAAAAATACCATTCGGAAATTGTTTAATTTGAAGACCAAGAAAGTATGATAACTCTCCCATATGTGACATTTCAAATTCTTTGGTCATGACATTTGCAAACTCTTTACAAAGTTTCTCATTCAAAGATTATGTCGTCCACATATATTTGAATAACAAGTATATCTTTGTGCGAATGTTTAATAAATAATGTTTGATCAACCTTTCCTATTTGAAATCCAGAATCAATTAGATGACTTCATAGTCGTTCATACCAAGCACGTGGTGCTTGTTTTAGACCGTACAAAGCCTTCTTAAGCTTGAACACATGATCCAGATATTTTTCATGTTTAAATAAAGGTGGTTGTTCAACATATACTTTTTCTTTTATAAATCCGTTTAAAAATGCACTCTTGACATCCATCTGATATAATTTAAAGTTATGATGACAAGCAAATGATAGAAGAATTCTAATTGCTTCTAGTCTAGCGATAGGTGCAAAAGTTTCTTCATAATCGATACCCTCTTCTTGATTATATCCTTGTGCTACTAACCGTGCTTTGTTTCGAGTTATGTTTCCTTGTTCATCAGCCTTGTTTTTGTAAACCCATTTAGTTCCTATAACCGAATGATCGGTTGGCCTTGGAACAAGTTCCCATACATTATTGCGTTCAAACTGATTTAGTTCTTCTTGCATCGCAATAATCCAATATTCATCGGTAACAGCTTCTTTAGGATTCTTAGGTTCGATATTAGAAATAAATGCAACATGTCCCATTTGGTTAAGTTGACTTCTAGTTCTTATTTGAGATGATACTTCTCCAATTATATTTTGAACTGGATGATCTCTTAGAATTATTGGAGAAGATCTAAATCTTGGTGGAGAAGGTATTACATCAATTTGAGGGTTATCATCAACTATTTCTGAGTCAGAGTCATTATTTGTGATGATAGGGTTATCAGTGACTATGGTTTCTTCGTCATCTGATATTATATGAGATGGTTTAAAGAATTCATCAAAGGAAACATGAAGTGATTCTTCAATAGATTTGGTTCTCTTATTGAATATACGATAGGCCTTGCTTCTTTCCGAATATCCGACAAATATACCTTCATCGGATTTTGGATCAAATTTTCCAAGATGGTCTTTCGTATTTAAAATAAAGCACTTAGAACCAAAAACTTTGAAATATGAGATATTTGGTTTTCTTTGATTAAATAACTCATATGATGTATTTTTAGTCAGAGGTCGAATAGATACACGATTCAAAACATAACATGCAGTTGCAACAGCTTCTGCCCAGAAATGTTTTGGTAGAGTGGATCCATTTTATAATGTTCTTGCACATTCTTGTAGTGTCCGATTTTTCCGTTCTACAACTCCATTTTGTTGTGGAGTTCGAGGAAACGAAAAATTATGATTGATACCTTTCTTTGTACAAAAATGTTCAAATTCATTATTTTCGAACTCTCCGCCATGATCACTTCTAATATTTTAACCTTAAGTCCTTTTGACTTTTGAATTCTTTTGATGAAGGATTTGAAATGATGAAAAGTGTCACTTTTATTTTTTAAGAAAATAACCCTTGTATAACGAGAATAATCATCAACAATTACAAACACATATTTATTATGATTTATTGACTGAACCTGTGTTGGTCCAAATAAATCCATATGTAATAATTCAAGTGGTTGTAATGTTGATATGATTTTCTTGGATTTGAAGGAAGATTTAGTCAATTTTCCTAATTGACATGCATCACAAATATTATTAACCGAAAAGCTCATTTTGGGGAGACCTTTAACAAGATCATTTTTGGCTAGCTTGTCAATAGTTTTGAAGTTTATGTGACAGAAACGTTTGTGCCATAGCCATGGATCATTATCATTTGCTACAAGACACATATCTGAATTATGATTGATATTCATATTTAGAATATAAATGTTTCTATCTTTATTTCCTTCAAAAGCTATATTTCGATCTTTATCTAGTATACTACATTTATTATCTGAAAAGGAAATAGTAAAACCTTTGTCGCACAATTGACTAATACTTAATAAATTATGTTTCAAATTCTTAACTAGCATGACATTTGTGATAAGAGGTAAGTTAGATGTACCATAATTGCTCACATCGCCTTTGCCGATGATATAGCCTTTTGAATTATCTCCAAAAGTGACTGAGCCACCATCCGAATAAGTAATATTTGTTAATAAGCTCTTGTCTCCAGTCATATGCTTTGAGCAACCACTGTCCAATATCCACTTTCCTCTTTTCTTAAGTGGGACCTACAAAAAATAAAGTTAAGTCCATGGTACCCACTTTTTATAGGGTCCTAAGAGTTAGGTCTTAGGAGTCCAAACCCATACGGGTCCGGTATCCCCTTTATACAAATAATTTGGATTATAATGCACAGTATTCAAAAAATTTTGAATGTACTTGTTCCTAATCAAACTATTATTTGTTTTAGGAACCCATATTTTTATAGATTTGACATTCTTCTTTTGAGATTTCACAATCGGTTTTGGTTTGGAATATAATAAACTAAGATTTTTCTTAGCTTCAGTTTCTTGAACTTTCTTATTTTTTCTTTTTCTTTTACCAAGATGTTTCTTGATAACTTGTTTCTTATATCCCAATCCTTGCTTGTTTGTAGCTAATTGTGAACTCTCAATAATTTTTGTCAAATTTTCTCGACCTTTGTTAAAGTTAGAAACATTTTTAGAAATGTCGTCTAACTTTGTTTGTAAACTAGCTTTTTCAAGGTCTAGAGATTTTACTTTAGCTTTAAGCTCATAATTCTCAGCAGTAAGAGTGTCATTTTTCTCTTTTTGAATTTCAATTTCTTGACTCAAAAGAGATAGTTGAGAATTATTATTAGATGATGATTCTTGAGCCTTTTCAAGTTCCTCCTCTAATATTTTCTTTTCATCTTTTAACATATCTCGTTCTAAATCTGATCTATTCAACATTACCTTGACTTCTTTTAATTGATGTTTTGTATCTTTAAATTTAATAATTAATTTATCATAAATATCAAGCATATCCTCAAGAGTAGGAATTTGTACCTCATCCTCTGTTGCCATAAAACATACATTTGCTTGTTCAGTGTCTGAGTCACTTTCGTTATCAGATGAAGATGAGTCTGAATCATCCCATGTTACTGAGAATGCTCTTTTCTTTGATTTGTCCTTCTTGAATTTTTCGGATTTCTTCTTTTTATCCGGACAATCTTTTTGCATATGTCCCTTTTTGTGACAATTGAAGCATTCCATATTTGAAGATGATGGTTTATTTGATCCAAACTTCTTTTTGCCGTATCGACTAGCTTTTCTTTGCTTCAAGAACTTCTTAAAACCTTTTGCAATAAGTGCTAAGTCTTCATCTTCAGAATCTGAAATGTCTTCATTTTTTCGGCATGAAAAGCAACATTTTTCTTTTCTTCTTTTTGTTCTCTTCTAGCCTGTAAATTTGCTTCATAGGACATTAGATTTCCTATCAATTCATCTGGCTTCATGGTAGAAAGATCATTAGCTTCTTCTATGGCTAATACTTTTCCTTCCCATTCATTAGTCAGTGAATGTAGGATTGTTGAAACTACATCAAAGTCAGAATATTTTTGTCCTAACCCAATAAGAGCATGATGAATAGTTTGAAACCTTGAATACATCTCATTGATTGTTTCATTTGGCTTCATTTTGAAATTTTGGAATTGGCTTTTCAACAAAGCTATTTTTGCTTGTTTAACCTTGTAAGTACCTTCATGAGTGGTTTTTAGCGTTTGCCAAATTTGATAAGCAGTGGTACAGATACTAACACGGTTATACTCATTTTGGTCTAATGCACAAAACAACATATTTATTGCTTTTGCATTTACTGCTGCTACTGTTTTCTCAGCAGGAGTCCATTCTGCATACTCAGTAGTTGGATTAACTATTTTATTCTGAGTAGCATTCCAAGCATCATAACTTGTTGATTGCATATAGAAAGCCATACGTGTTGCCCAATAACTATAGTTTAGGCCATTAAAGAAAGGAGGTCTTTGTGTTGATTGACCTTCAGTGTAAGTGTTAGTGCTGGTGCTTGCGTTATTTGCCATATTACTAGAATATATCAAATAACTGTGTTACGGTTATATGATAACCGCGCTCTGATACCAATTGAAAAGTCGAGTGTGTACGACTTATGCAGGATCTATAATATGGCTATGCGGAATATGATAACAATATATATATATATATATATATATCACAGATAACTTTAAATGCAGTAAAGTAAAGTAAAATAGATTAACGACACCAGGATTTTATACTGGTTCGGACCTCCCGTCCTACGTCCAGTCCCGAAGCTCCTCTTCGGAATTTCAACTAAGCAATATCCTCGCTTCACCCGGAGGAACAGGTTCACAACACTACTTGATTTGCGGGCTACAAGTTTACCCACTTGATTTCACGGGCTACAAGCTTACCCACTTGATTTCACGGGCTACAAGCTTACCCACAAGACGATTACAAGAGTTTGACCTTGAATGTGTTCTTTCTTCAACACTGATTAATCAATGATTGAGTACACCCTTCCTATAATCTTATCCTCAAATATAATATGATGTTTGCAAAGATTAGGAAGTGGATTATCGTTTTGAATCACAAGTGTATAAAATATGCTTGGAGATTCAAACGATAATATAATGATTTTGAGTGCTTTTGAATGCTAAGAATAATGCAATATAGATCAGAGAATGGAGAGAAGATTCGGTAATTTGAATGAATGAAAATCGATGTATTTATAATAATCGAGAAGATGCAATTGTTGGTGAAAAGTTGCTCTCAAAAGAAGTGATTATTCTTGAGGAAATGGATGTAACTCTTCAAGAAAGAAGATGACTTTTCACAAAATTTCAAAAAGCTGTTGACCTATAAAAATTTATAGGTCGACATGTTTATAGCCGTTGTAATTTAAAAACCTGTTGACCTATTAAAAAGTATAGGTCGACCTCTTTTCGACCGTTATATTTTGAAAACCTGTTGACCTATAAAAAGTGTAGGTCGACATGTTTTTGATGATATGCATAAAAAAAGGTTTTATAAGTAATTTTTGAAAGCCAAAAAGAAGTATGATTATTTGAGGATAGATTTTAACATTTATGACTCTAAATAATCAACTTCTAACCTATGAAGGCATCTCGTCTTCTTTTTGTCGATGTAGAAGCTTCTTCTTGTCATATATCAAAATAATCCGTGAAGCTTTGACTCAACAACATCCATCTACCCAACCATTAAATCACAGGCGTCCATTGTACTTAAAAAGATTTCTAATGCTTTCATGATCATATGCATAGTGTGTGTACATGTCCTTATCTAATGCAAAATCAGGCGGTTTACTGATTCAGTTGACCTCCACATTGCGAATTATGTCAGTGCCATGAGTCCATCATGTATGCAATTATTCCTAATTGTACTTTATAACTTCTACATGAGTGCACAATCATTCATACAAATGCAACATCCATATGATAACACATCACGTTTCAGTTCATATATATAAAAATTCACTCATGCATATGCAATATGAAAGTGACTGAGCCAATCTAGTGCCTAATGTGTGTATATGCATCCACGAGCAACCGCCAGCAATCACTTGCAACCACTTGCAACCACCAATCATAACATGTTTCAAACACATGTTTACATCCATTGGCTTCTACCTAAGGATTGAAGATATGACCTAGAGGATATACCTAAAAAAAGATAGAAACAAACATGCATAGAATTCCTAGAAAAAGAGATCAAGGATATACCCTCAAGAAAAAGGGTATGATGCGCGTGTCTTATCTTCAGTCCCCCACGTCGCGTCTTCTTGAGCTTCATTCCACTGTACCTTAACTAATTTAACTTCACAATTGCGAAGCTTCTTGACCTCCATTTCCAAAACTCACTAGTAAAGATAGGACCTCGATCACTTACTATGCTAGAGGGTATCCAACGTAGTCGAACTATCTTTCCAAGATAAACAGGTGTGAGCCATGATACCAAGTGCATATACTAAGATGATTAGAGGTCTCTCCTCTACTTAGCTTATCCATCATGTCACAAATATGAGGGTCTAAAGCTAAAGGTTGCTATGTACTTTTTACCTCTCTTAAGGTCAGTCTTACTTAGGGCGCCTGCCACAACCATTTATTTCCCACGCAAACCATCCTAGTCGAACTCGACATCCCTCAAGTACAAGCTCCAAAGGCCTAAATCAATATCAGACAAGCACCCAAGGAATACCTCCTCCGAATTTGGATGATTTATGTGAGATAATACTAGCAAAACAACCAAACAATTGAGCATTTAACTGACTCTGGCTATCCTCGCCAATCTTGCTCCAAAACTATCATTGATCGCATAACTGACTTTGCATTGTCAAGTAGATATATGCGGAAGTCTATCTCGAGTTTTAGGGGGAAAATCCCTAACCTAATCAAAAACATCTGCGTACTCATAGACTACTCTAATGGATCGTAAATCGTCAATAGATGCATCAAGTGATTCTAGGTAGCTAAGCCTAACTGATCCCCTCAGGATCACATGAAATCTCGAGGGTATTCCCGAGGAAAGTAAAAAGTCTAACTACCCTCCTTTCACAATTACTAGCTAACCAATCCATGCCTAGAATCAACCCATAGCCCATGAAACCAGAAACATAAGCATTACACTTAAACTCAGTCCTTAATATAGATATTCTCAAATCCTTACAAACCAAAGATAAATGAGCCGAACCACCAACCGGATTTGAGACAATAATGGGATCTTCTATTATACTAGTACTAAGGTGCAGAGACTCAACTGCGGAAGCAGATATGAGCGAATGTGAAGCGCTGAAATCAAAAAGAGTACTAACAGGATGATCAAAAAGAAAAACGAAACTTTACTATCTTTCTCTTAGGTACGCTAGCGGTGAAAGCATGCACTTGCCTTCCTGAAAATCCTGTCCTTTATCCTTGTCCTCTGGGAAATCCTTGATAAGATGCCCTGTCTCACCATACTGAAAACAACCACTTGTCTTTTACTTCCTATAATTAAATGACCTGCTATACCGCAGAAAAGATACTTCTTGTTGCGGGATCTATTATTTCCTCCGCCCTTCTTATATTCCAATCCCTTGTTTGTGATTCTTCCCCTTCAGCCTCTTTCTCTTTACCTCCTTTGTGAACCATGTTGACAAGCCTTTCTAACGTTGCCTCCATCGCATGGGAAACCTTATAAAGCTTGGAAGAGAATTAGCCGCAGGTGAAACTACTACGACTACTGATGGAGGTTGGGCACTTCTTCGCCCTTTGACAGGTGTTGTAGTCTCATCGGGCCTACGGAACCATGCCGCGATGAGGTTACCTCTTAGAAAGCCAGGAGCCCCTGAGACTCAGGAAAGAAGGAAACAAGGATTCAAATAGAGGATCAAAAGTTAGTGCATATGGCTTTGGGGAATATGCCTTTAAAACAAAACTTTTCTTTTGAAAATGCTTATTTTAAAACTGTTTTGAAAATATTTTTTCAAATCTTTTATCTGATCCGGTAACCTTCAGCTCTGATACCAAGTGAAACACCCTACCTCCGTTAAGGTCACTCACAAAGGGAATGCCTTAACTTCGATGGAGCATTTTAGGTAAAAGATACAGATGAATTACGAGACAGACAAATAAAGTAGCGGAAAATAAAGTCATTCTATAAACAATGCGGTTCAGTCAAGCTTTTACAATAGTTGTCTCAATCATACTTAAAAGTAATATATAGAACTTCTGACTTGATTTAAAAACTTCCAAGTATAAAAGAAGCATAAAAATAACAATATTATTCCCCAATAAAGCATAAACCAGCTATAGTAGTGGAAGAGAGAGTCCATAACAATACATCGACTATCTTCGAGCTTGGAAAGAAAACTGAGCTAAGTGGTAACATTTCCTCCCTGCGAACCTTGGGGGGGGGGGAACAAAAGAGGCAAAACAAAACTAGGTCAGGCATAAGTCTGGTAAGTCCAGTGACTTTCAGCATATAAACAGGCAAAAGCATCCTGACATGAATAAAATGAATATAAGACAATACCGTGAGAACAAGGATAAGAAGATAACATATGATTAGTATAGATATGATAAGGCAAGATAAACTGAATGCGCTTCTACTCTTTCTCTGCTTCGCTACTACCTTGTTATATTGATTTTTATATCTCTACACCACCTAACTAGTGTCCCAACTAGTAATCTATATAAAATGATCATATTGTAATGTGATCCCAATCCCCGCAATTGTGTTAGCCTTCAGCTGTACATCTATCGTGAGGATTCCGCCCCAATCTGCCCACTACAACAAAATGACCCTATTACAACGGTGGAACACCGTTGTAATATACATTTTACAACGGTGGGCAAACCGTCGTGTATTAAGAAGTTGTAATAGCCTAATATTTTTTACAACTTTTCTGCACTGTTGCAACACCGTTGTAATATGTATATTTTACAACTTTTTTCCACCGTTGTAATAAGTTTATTACAACAGTTATGCACCGTTGTTGTTTTAATTTTTACAACTAATTATAACCGTTGTGATATATTTTATTACAATTTTTATATTTTACAATTTTTATATTTTACAATTGTAATATATCCACAAATTATATACATATTACTAATAAAAGAATTCATTGCAGAACATATTATCTAAAAAAACTGAAGATATCAAACAAACTTAAAACATAAACGAAAACAATATATTATTAATTTCAAACTCATCATTTTTTTTAGATAATACACTGACAAAACTGAAGATACAAAGACTTTATAACAGTTCTAACTTTCTTCTGCTCATGTTAATCTCCTTGTGCTCCTTTTTCTCCTTAATATCCATTCCTAAGAAAGAAATTATCAAACTGTTAGTGCTGCAGTATAGATTTATGCATGTAACGAAAATTGAAAACATGTGAGTGCACAAAATAAACAGCTAACAAGCACGTGATAATATCACCTAACAAGCAGTCCACACATTCTACTTGTAGCAGCTCACATATTTACATCAACCACAACTAATTTGGACTCATTTAATAAGTTTTCTTTATAAATGAACTTGATTGAACAAGAACTATATAAGTGATCTTAGTTGAACTGAAGCTGTACAAAATGATAGATTTCAAGTAGGACTGAACGTGACAAGAAATGATACAAGTCCAAATGTCCAAGGCTAATTGGCAGATATCCAAACTAGGAAGTTCAGTATAAGATCTGGCTTGACCGGAATCACTAAATATTAGCTTTTATTACTCTCTTAGATAAGTCTTACACTATTTCTGTAATGAACAGATAATTTATAAGGAAATTGAAAAGAGTAGACGAAATAAAAAGAGATTGGATGAAGCACTAGCCACATATCAAATAGTGTACAATCATGTTAGCTCTTTTATAACAAATTATTTCAACTCATGTAGCGATTTTGTTAACTGGAGTACGCATGTGGATGGAGATAACTCATAATTTTGCACATCAACAAAATTATATAGCTTATGGTTTCATATCCATACCTTCAAATAGAGCTTTGTGACCATGACTCATCTCTGCCAAGAACCAATCCTTTCCGATATTTGTAAACTTGAAATGATTTTATCACTTCCTATCAAAATAATAGCAAAAATTATTACTATTATTATAAACAACTGGAGACGTAAAACAAAATCAACCACTAAATGAAAGCAATCAATGAAAGCAATCTCTTTCCTGCAACCAATCTTGAACAATGAGTAATTTTCTTTTAACACCATTGCAGTTAATAAAAAACAATACTTTTTTTTCAGCTCGTGTAAAGAGAAAGCATAAATTCAGTTGAAAAACTGAACAAGAATATTGAACGTAACACAATTTTCTCAAAAGCAACGACACATAATTGAGGTCATCACTTGGTTTTGAATGTTTACAGGTTTTCCTCTATAAAAATTATTTACATTAGTGCAGAATCCAGTTCCAAATATAATTGAATCTAAATCGGTATTGTGCACCAACTAGGAATATTAACTATGATTATCCACTATGAACTATGATTAACTATCAACTAGGAATGGAAAAACAACCTACAATTAACTGAAAGTAAGGCAGGAATTTAAAATGAACTAAACTAATGAATTGAAGAAGAAACAAGAATATATATATAACCAGTAAACAAAATCGAGCCTTTGCCTGGTCACTCTCCCAAAGTCGATTTTCTGATCCCCAAAATCGAGTCTTCTGGCACCATCCGTCCAAGTTTCATCGTCGTCTTCAAAATCAATAATAGCGTCGCTGGAAATCGAAAGTCGGAGATTGCTGGGATGCTCGATTGCTGGGAATAAATAAACCAGTAAACGGGTCCTTCCTCGTTGGATGCTCGATTGCTAGGAGCTCGGAACTCGAAGATGCTGGAAATCGAAGGAGGATGAAGATGCTGGAAATCGAAGGGGGGATGAAAATGCTTGGAGACGCTGGAAATCGAAAACGAATGAGAGTAATCGCCATTTTTTTCTTTTGGAACTAGGGTTTTTTTCAAGCGAATTGGAATGCAAAAGGTATAGGCGGCGGCTCCTTGTTGAGTGAGTCTTGCATGTTAGGGTTTGGTAAATCAAATGAGGGCTGCACGTTAATAATGGGTTGGATCCTGAAACTGGGCTGAAATTAAGTTTAAATTTTTAGTATAGTTATCCTTGGTCTGATTATTGGTACTCAGGTTTAAGTTTCATGCGTTTAAATTTCGTGCATTTAAATTTCATGCCCCAGGTTTAAGTTTTAATATTTACAACTAAACAGTACACAAAATGTACCGTTTCGGACGGGGCGCTGCCCCGCACCCCGCCGGGAGCACTGCCCCCTGGACCCCCGCGACCTGACCGGGCAGGTCGAACCCCGTTAGCGGGGGCGTTGCCCCCGCACCCCCACCTAGGGGGTTGCCACCCCCCCTGGACCCCCCTCCGTAGGGATCATATTTGACAAAAGATTTTGGAAAAACTTTCAACAACGATTACTTATTAAAAAATATTATATACTAAATATTAATTACTACTAATAGTCATGATTAATTATAAATTAAATATTTATTAATTGTTATTTACTTATTGATTATTAATTAATTGATTATTAACCGCTCATTAGTTATTACTTACTAATTAATTACTAGTACTTAATAATGAAGTAGTTATAAATAATTATTTTTAATTAAATATTTAATATTCATATGTTGATTATTATTAAATAATTACTAATTGGTTGTTAATTAGTAATTATTAGTAGGAATTATTTATTTATTGATTGATGTATTTTTAATTAAATATTAAATATGTATTTATTGATTATTAATTAATAATTACTAATTGGTTGTCAATTACAAATTAGTTGTAAATATTAATTATTAAAAATTATTTAATGAAAATAATTAATATTAAAATATAGTCATATATTACAACAGTCAAAAAATAAAAGTTGTGATAGGCTTTTATTACAGCTGTCAAAATAACACAGTTGTTAAAAATAAATTTATTACAACTTTTCTGGAAAAAAGTTGTAAAAAACATTTATTACAACGGTGCTTTAACCACCGTTGTAAAATTAAAGTTGTAATATGGTGTTTTTGTTGTAGTTACAACGGTGTTTATACCACCGTTGTAAAAAACCATTTATTACAACGGTGCTTTTACCACCGTTGTAAAAACCCATTTATTACAACGGTGCGTTTACCACCGTTGTAAAATTAAAGTTGTAATATGGTGTTTTTGTTATAGTGGCCTAATTGCCATGAACATGTTAGATGTACCCGAACTACCCTGTCGACCGGCTCCCTACTTATATTAATTTCTCTTGTGTCTGAGTCAATCGGCCCTCTCTTGCGTGCAGATACCCTCTGTTGGTCCAACCATAAGGTGTATCAATCCTTATGATAGCAACCCGACACGATTCAAGATGCACACTGTATAACTACTGGTACCCAGTGCCTGCTTTTTCCCACTCCAGAGTACGTGCACGTCCGTAAATCATCGGAACCTACACTAACGTATCCCCGCCGTTGTTTTGACTGCTTATAATCATCCCAGTAATCGTGCCCCACCCTGCCTAGTTCAAGGTACCATGATACATCTATGTGGGTTACTGCTGAAATGGGTCCCCGTTACTAGGGTTTCCTACTGGTTAAGTTTTTGGGCCTATATATACAAATATTACCCGCCTACACGAGATGTACTTAACCTTCCCACCGATTCAAGCATGTTTATTTAATGGTTAAGTTTTGCCGGCCTATATTTACTAATATTACCCACCAACCCGATATGTACTTAACCCTCCTACTGGTTCAATCATGTTTATTTAATGGTTAAGTTTATATGCCTATATTTACTAATATTACCCACCCAACTTGATATGTACTTAACCCTCCCACACATTATGCCATGTTGGTTAAGTGTTGTCCATTCATGTTAACTTAACCCACCCAATCATCATGTCATGTTGGTTAAGTGTTTTTTTATTAACTTAACCCTCCACACTTATCACGTTGGATTGGTTAAGTGTTTCCTATTAACTTAACCCCGTTCGTCCACCAAGATATATTGGTCAATTGTTTCTTGTTAACTTAACCCCATGTATTCATCATGTTGTATTGGTTAAGTGTCATCAATTAGTTCAAGTTACTTAACCCACCTACTTGTCATGTTGCTTTGGTTAAGTGTTGCTTTCTTGTGTCAACATAGCCTTATGTAACACCCCACCTCCGCTAGGGTCACTAACAAAAGGGAATGCACTAGTTTTGGAGGGGTATTATCGAGATAACATCACAGAATTATCACAAGACAGAACATTAAAAAAATTTAAGTAAACAGCGGAAGAATTTATGAGCAAAACAGAACTTCATTTTATTCCAAAATAAACCATGTCTCTTACAAACATTTCAAATAACTTCATTACAACTGTCTTGTAATAATAGTCAAAGAAGCAATAACTTAAAAACAGAAAAACAGCTTATTCCCCAAGTGCAGTAAAAAGAAGCAGCCATAGCAAACCATACATGCTGAACCAAAGCAAGTGATATCCAAGCTAAGAGCTAGTGTTTCCTCCCTGAGAACCTGGGGGGGAAACGAAAGAAAAAGAGGCGAAAGGAAAAGGGTCAGTCATAAAGACTGAGTAAGTCCTAGTGACTTTCAGTGTAAAAACGGTTAAAACAACCTGTCATGTATGAACTGGAACTAAACTTAAGAATGGTGTCAAGGTGAACAAGATAGACTAAGGTGATCAGGATAAGTCAAGACAAGTCAAGTAAAGCATCACATGTTCGAGATTCGTTGCATCGACTGTACTAGTATACTAAGCCCATATCACAAGTTAATCACGAAATAAATCCCACGGCCTAATATCATGAAATGACCCTGAAACGGGGTATGATCCAAGTACGGGGTCCTACGAAGCGATTATCTAGTCGATCGGCTCCCTACAAGTTCTAGCTCGTCAAGTGTCCGTGTCATACGGCTAATCACAAATGTAGTCACCTGTGCTGGGTCCACCTTCGGGTGTATCAGCCCTAGGGTGTCAAGCCCTGACACGATTCAAGATGCACAGATAAATCTACGGATACCCAGTGCCTGCCCCGGAATACGTGCACGACCGTAGTCCACCGAACCTACACGGGCATACCCCACTGCCGTCGTTCACCTCTTACAATCAGCCCAGTAATCGTGCCCCACCCGGCCTAGCCCCAGGGTACCTTGATACATCTAGAGGGTTACTGCTGAAAGGGGTCGTGTCTAGGGTTTCGCCTAACAGATTAGGTCATGTAATTCGTGACCTAACCCGCCTAACCGATTAAGTCATGTAATTCGTGACTTAATCCTTTTCCAGTCTAGTCATGTCAAGATGGTTAAGTATGTCATTTAAATTCGTGACTTAACCCGCTTACGTGTCATGTCAAGTTGGCTAAGTGTTGTCGTGTCAAGTTCATGACTTAGCCCTACAAATCGTGTTCAAGTTGGTTAAGCTGTCTTTTCATGTTCATGACTTAACCCTAATTGGCATTAATTGAATCGTTAATGCACCGAACCACTCACATTGGATCCTATTGTTCGTAGCCACTGGATTTGCCGGGCGGTTCCGGGCAGGTTTACGCTACGAACTCAACCCAATCTCAGGTTTCAAGCGCGATGTGACCAACTACCCACATTGGATCCTATTGTTTGTAGCAACTGGATTTGCCGGGCGGTTCCGGGCAGGTTTACACTACAAACTCAACCCAACCTCGAGTTGGCCACTTTCTTGTTTTCTAAAGTCATGCCCATGTTCCTATCTGATTCGTGCTATTTTTATAGCATGTTCATATGTCAATATCGTGCCCAACTAAGGCATGTTTCAAGTCAAATTATGGCATGTTCAAGTCGAGTTTCCGTGCCATATTTCATGTTCTACTTACGCCAAATTTCACGGTTTATGATTATAATCAATTCAAGTTTTGCCTATTCTACCCAATCGTATCCCCAACGTATATAAACGTACTTCGTTCACAAGCATAAACAATTCAAGAGATAAAGGGGAATAACACCAAACATGTGATAGGCATATGTGACAATTCCACCATCACTTGCATAATAAACAGGCTATAACATATCACATGGTTTCAATACTAGCATGATGATAACTTGGCATTGTAATGGTTCCAACTTAGTTCAACTTGATGAATTCAACTTTACATCATAGGCATAATAATCATTGCGGGCATAATAATGATTTTATTACAAACATGAAACATTATAGGCATGGTAATTCTAATAGGCATAGTGGATTCCAATTTAGTATTTTTAACATAATGATTCTCATCTAGCATTATAAACATAATTATTCCAACTTTTCATCATAACATAGCAATTCCCAATTTGTCATTAACATGATAGGTATATTAACATCACATGCATAGTTTCATTAACATCATAGACATGGTTTAATTAGCATCATAGGCATGGTTTAATCAACATAAAGATTTCAATAAACATAGTGATTCCATGGACATGTATTATTCCAACTTGCCATACAATTAAGCCCAAGTGATTCATAACAACATCAACATCATGATAAGTTTAATTTGCAACATTAACATAGCAATATTCCCAAATTATGATTCAAAGTTAAACAATATAAACATGGATTAACAATAGTTCCTAAATACGGTTTCAATTCATAGCATGTCCATGTTATTTTATCGTTTTTGCCTAAAAAGTGACATAGAACTTACAATATGAAGCAAGCAATCCAAATCAAAACTTAAAATAGCCCCAAATTCGTTGTCTAAAGCGTCGTAGTTGTTGTAGCTTCTAGTTGTAGCCTTCAAGAATCATCCTTCGTCTTCTTTAATTTTTGTTCTTTGTATTTTTAATTTAGAGTTCTAGGTTTAATGGCGGCTGCATGAGTGCTAAAATGAAATAGTATGATTTAGGCTAGGTCTTAGGGTCTTTAAATAGTTGTAGGCAACTCATTTAGGCCATTAGATCAACCCCAGAGTCAATCCGGACCATCAAAACAGATACCGGGCTTCAAAAATGGGTTCTGGGCAAAACCGGGCCGACCAGGTCGACCTGTATAGGGGGGGTCGACTCTAGGGTCGACCTGGCCTGGTGAGGTCGACTCTAGGGTCGACTCTAGGGTCGACTCGGTTCTGTTTGCCAGAAAGTCTGCTGAAACTTGTTTTGGCCATATCTTGGTCATACGGACTCCGATTTTCGAAAACTCGGACTCTATTTCGCGTATTTTTTCGAGAGGAACGAAATGGTGAAGTCCATTTTACCTAATTCCTGATTCTTAAATTAATTATCCTTATTTTACTATCTTTTCCGTTACACACACCGTTACCGAACTAATTTTTCTTCTCTTCCAAATATTAATTAATTCTTCTTATGCATCACCATTATTTACCTATCTAAACATATTTTTATATATTTTATTTCATTTTTAATTATACCTTGATTTCTTGTTTTCACATGTTGTTAAATTTCGGGTTGTTACATTCTCCCCTCCTTAAAGGATTTCGTCCCCGAAATCTTCAAGTTAAGAAGAATGTGTCCTACCATCCATCATCCATCTACTCAAAACATCATCCACAAGCAACCATGGTCCTTAAAAGACTTCTAATGTTTTATGAACACATGCAAAGAGTGTGTGTATATGTTCCTTATCTAATGCTAATGATCAGGCCTGATTGATTTTCTAAATGCAAAATATGTTTAGTGAAATGAATCCAATATGTATGAAAAAATTTCCTATTATAATTCATGATTTCTACATGAGTGCACAAACATTCAATCATATGCAACAACCAAATGATAGCACAACCAAGTTTCCAAAATAATCACTCATGCATATGCAAGTATGAAACTGTGACTGAGCCGATCTAGTGCCTAATGTGTATTCATGCATCCACGAGCAACCACTTGCGACCACTTGCAACCATTTTGCAATCATACCTTGTTTCAATTACATGTTTACATCCAAAAAGATTCTACCTATGGTTCTCAAGATAGGATCGAGGAGATAACAAGATAAAACAAAGCATCTAGAAAAAGAAGTTAAAGATGTACCCCCGGAAGGTCCGGTCTGCTTCTTAGGGCAGTCCTTGCTGATGTGTCCAGTCTCCCCACAATGAAAACATTCACCTTGCTTTCTTTTCCTCTTTCTACAGTCCTTGGCTATGTGCCCTTCTGTACCACAGAAATTGCATTTCCTTTTATCACGTGAGTTTTCGTTCTTGCCTCCTTTCTCGGAGTCTACCTTCTTATTCTGAGAATCGTTGGGCTTGACCTCTTTCTTGCCCTTCTTATCTTCCTCATACAGTAGGGCCATATCCACCAAGCTTTCAAAGGTCGCCCCCATGGGCACATGAGTCATGGCCAAACCATGTAGTGGCTCGTTCAAGCCTCGTGCAAAACGTAGCGCCTTTTTCTGAGGAGTGTTGACTAACTCCAATCCGAAGCGAGCAAGCTGATTGAAATGGTTCACGTATTCTTTAACTGTCATATTTCCTTGTTTAAGGGCCAGAAACCGTTCCATTTGGAGACTCTCCTCTGCCGATGACAAGAACTTAAGCCCAAATCTCCCTCTAAAGTCCGCCCAAGTCTCAATGGGCCTAGTAGCGTTGGTGACTTCCCACCAATAAGAAGCTTCCTCTTTCATGAGCCACGCTGCCAACTGTACTTTCCTATCGTCCTCTACCTCAAAGATAACAAACAAGTCTTCGGTTTACTTCAACCAATTCCGTGCCTCAACAAAAGTCTCAGTTCCTAGGAAATCCTTTCCGCCCATGGCCTTAAAGTCCTTGCATATCTTTGAAAAAGCAGTTTCTCGCGGAGGTTGAGGAGGATGAGGAGGAGGATTGGCTGGGCCTGCCACATTAGCCCGAGCCTCGAGGAAACGACGGAACCAAGTGGGTATATTGACACCCTCGGGAAGATTAAGATCGTCGGCCATGATAAGCTGAAAACGGAAAAGGAAATGATTCAAACGAGGAAACAAAGATTGTGCTAATGGCTTTTTGGGGAATAGCCTTTTAAAATAAACCAACTTTTCTTGAAAAGTGCTTCTTTGTAAATGGTTTTGAAAAAATTTCAAAAGGTTTTCAAAACTTTTGCCCAGTCTTGGTAACCTTCTGCTCTGATACCAAATGTAACACCCCACCTCCGCTAGGGTCACTCACAAAGGGAATGCACTAGTTTTGGAGGGGTATTATCGAGATAACATCACAGAATTATCACAAGACAGAACATTAAAAAAATTTAAGTAAACAGCGGAAGAATTTATGAGCAAAACAGAACTTCATTTTATTCCAAAATAAACTATGTCTCTTACAAACATTTCAAATAACTTCATTACAACTGTCTTGTAATAATAGCCAAAGAAGCAATAACTTAAAAACAGAAAAACAGCTTATTCCCCAAGTGCAGTAAAAAGAAGCAGCCATAGCAAACCGTATATGCTGAGCCAAAGCAAGTGATATCCAAGCTAAGAGCTAGTGTTTCCTCCCTGAGAACCTGGGGGGGAAACGAAAGAAAAAGAGGCGAAAGGAAAAGGGTCAGTCATAAAGACTGAGTAAGTCCTAGTGACTTTCAGTGTAAAAACGGTTAAAACAACCTGTCATGTATGAACTGGAACTAAACTTAAGAATGGTGTCAAGGTGAACAAGATAGACTAAGGTGATCAGGATAAGTCAAGACAAGTCAAGTAAAGCATCACATGTTCGAGATTCGTTGCATCGACTGTACTAGTATACTAAGCCCATATCACAAGTTAATCACGAAATAAATCCCACGGCCCAATATCATGAAATGACCCTGAAATGGGGTCTGACCCAAGTACGGGGTCCTACGAAGCGATTATCTAGTCGATCGGCTCCCTACAAGTTCTAGCTCGTCAAGTGTCCGTGTCATACGGCTAATCACGAATGTAGTCACCTGTGCTGGGTCCACCTTCGGGTGTATCAGCCCTAGGGTGTCAGCCCCTGACACGATTCAAGATGCACAGATAAATCTACGGATACCCAATGCCTGCCTCGGAATACGTGCACGACCGTAGTCCACCGAACCTACACTGGCATACCCCACTGCCGTCGTTCACCTCTTACAATCAGCCCAGTAATCGTGCCCCACCCAGCCTAGCCCCAGTGTACCTTGATACATCTAGAGGGTTACTGCTGAAAGGGGTCGTGTCTAGGGTTTCGCCTAACAGATTAGGTCATGTAATTTGTGACCTAACCCGCCTAACCGATTAAGTTATGTAATTCGTGACTTAATCCTTTTCCCGTCTAGTCATGTCAAGATGGTTAAGTATGTCATTTAAATTCGTGACTTAACCCGCTTACGTGTCATGTCAAGTTGGCTAAGTGTTGTCGTGTCAAGTTCATGACTTAGCCCTACAAATCGTGTTCAAGTTGGTTAAGCTATCTTTTCATGTTCATGACTTAACCCTAATTGGCATTAATTGAATCGTTAATGCACCGAACCACTCACATTGGATCCTATTGTTCGTAGCCACTGGATTTGCCGGGCGGTTCCGGGCAGGTTTACGCTACGAACTCAACCCAACCTCGGGTTTCAAGCGCGATGTGACCAACTACCCACATTGGATCCTATTGTTTGTAGCAACTGGATTTGCCGGGCGGTTCCGGGCAGGTTTACACTACAAACTCAACCCAACCTCGAGTTGGCCACTTTCTTGTTTTCTAAAGTCATGCCCATGTTCCTATCAGATTCGTGCTATTTTCATAGCATGTTCATATGTCAATATCGTGCCCAACTAAGGCATGTTTCAAGTCAAATTATGGCATGTTCAAGTCGAGTTTCCTTGCCATATTTCATGTTCTACTTATGCCAAATTTCACGGTTTATGATTATAATCAATTCAAGTTTTGCCTATTCTACCCAATCGTATCCCCAACGTATATAAACGTACTTCGTTCACAAGCATAAACAATTCAAGAGATAAAGGGGAATAACACCAAACATGTGATAGGCATATGTGACAATTCCACCATCACTTGCATAATAAACAGGCTATAACATATCACATGGTTTCAATACTAGCATGATGATAACTTGGCATAGTAATGGTTCCAACTTAGTTCAACATGATGAATTCAACTTTACATCATAGGCATAATAATCATTGCGGGTATAATAATGATTTTATTACAAACATGAAACATTATAGGCATGGTAATTCTAATAGGCCTAGTGGATTCCAATTTAGTATTTTTAACATAATGATTCTCATCTAGCATTATAAACATAATGATTCCAACTTTTCATCATAACATAGCAATTCCCAATTTGTCATTAACATGATAGGTATATTAACATCACATGCATAGTTTCATTAACATCATAGACATGGTTTAATTAGCATCATAGGCATGGTTTAATCAACATAAAGATTTCAATAAACATAGTGATTCCATGGACATGTATTATTCCAACTTGCCATACAATTAAGCCCAAGTGATTCATAACAACATCAACATCATGATAAGTTTAACTTGCAACATTAACATAGCAATATTCCCAAATTATGATTCAAAGTTAAACAATATAAACATGGATTAACAATAGTTCCTAAATCCGGTTTCAATTCATAGCATGTCCATGTTATTTTATCGTTTTTGCCTAAAAAGTGACATAGAACTTACAATATGAAGCAAGCAATCCAAATCAAAACTTAAAATAGCCCCAAATTCGTTGTCTAAAGCGTCGTAGTTGTTGTAGCTTCTAGTTGTAGCCTTCAAGAATCATCCTTCGTCTTCTTTAATTTTTGTTCTTTGTATTTTTAATTTAGAGTTCTAGGTTTAATGGCGGCTGCATGAGTGCTAAAATGAAATAGTATGATTTAGGCTAGGTCTTAGGGTCTTTAAATAGTTGTAGGCAACTCATTTAGGCCATTAGATCAACCCCAGAGTCAATCCGGACCATCAAAACACATACCGGGCTTCAAAAATGGGTTCTGGGCCAAACCAGGCCGACCAGGTTGACCTATACAGGGGGGGTCGACTCTAGGGTCGACTCTAGGGTCGACCTGGCCTGGGGAGGTCGACTCTAGGGTCGAATCTAGAGTCGACTCTAGAGTCGACTCTAGGGTCGACTCGGTTCTGTCTGCCAGAAAGTCTGCTGAAACTTGTTTTGGCCATATCTTGGTCATACAGACTCCGATTTTCGAAAACTCGGACTCTATTTCGCGTATTTTTTCGAGAGGAACACAATGGTGAAGTCCATTTTACCTAATTACTTATTCTTAAATTAATTATCCTTATTTTACTATCTTTTCCGTTACACACACCGTTACCGAACTAATTTTTCTTCTCTTCCAAATATTAATTAATTCTTCTTATGCATCACCATTATTTACCTATCTAAACATATTTTTATATATTTTATTTCATTTATAATTATACCTTGATTTCTTGTTTTCACATGTTGTTAAAATTCGGGTTGTTACACCTTACCACAAATCAAGTTATATTAGTTAAATGTTGCCCTCTTGTTTTAACTTAACCTTACCGCAAATCAAGTTATATTGGTTAAGTGTTTCTTATTATTTAACCCTACCCGTTCATCATGCAATACTGGTTAAGTGTTTCCTATTAACTTAACCCTGGTCATTCATCTTGTTATATTGGTTAAGTGTTTCTCATTAACTTAACCCTAGTTATTCATGTTATATTGGTTAAGTCTTCCCATGAACTTAACCCTAGTCATTCATCTTGTTCATTAACATTAATTGATTTATTAATGCACCACCCTCTCACATTAGATATGTGTTGTTACGGTTACTGGATGTGCCGGGCGGTTCCGAGCAGTTTTACACCACAATTCAATCTAACCTCGGGTGTTCCTTGGGCATGTGCACTAACCTCTCACATTAGATAACTGTTGTTGCGGTTACTTGATGTGCCGGGCGGTTCCGGGCAGTTTTACACCACAACTCAATCCAACCTGGGGTTAGGCATGTTCATCTTTAAGCATATTTACCATACATATACCCAAATCTAGATTTTACATGCTAATTATCCCAAATTCATAAAACTAGTCATGTTCCAATTCTCAAGTTATGCCTTAACAAAGTTAATTTCAAGTTATGTCCCACAAATTCCCTTTTCAACAGATTTCAGAACATTAGTCAGTTTAACAAATTAAACCTCACCTAAAGTTCCATTAATATATCTCGCCCAACCATAAATTAAGCCTATAAACTTACATGCCCAAAATCATGGTCATAATTCACAATACAACACATGCCCTAAGGTTTAGTTATATTGAACCATACAAAATATTCTCCAAAAATCCCCAAATCATGATTCATAGTATAAACTATGCCAAATTATAGCCTTTAATTGCAGTGCATACCAATTTACCCAAAAATCCTAATTTAGGCGTGTTCACATTTAATAGTTATCCCTATCTTACTACAGGTTTTCATTCATAATCTTCTTCTCCAAAATCATAAGCTATTATATATAATATGCCCCAATTTTTAGGTCTTAAATCACGACATGTACTATGGCCTTACACGTTTACAACTCAATTTACGCCCCAAACCCCAAGTCATATGTCCAATATACTATATGCCTAAATTTTCAAGTCAAATGTTCGACCCACTTTATGTTTTAAATACAACATAAGTTATGCCCTCTAATCAGTTACAAATCAGTTATGCCCAATTATACATAATTTATTACTTTTTCCCAATTTTGGCGCTGGTCATGTTCAAATCATATATTATGCCCAATTTTTGCGCTGGTCATGTCCAAATCATATATTATGCCCAATTTTATTTCCAACATACGTTCATCTCTTATGAGATTTTGCTCAGGTTCGCAGTAGCCTGGTAATAAAAACAAAAAGGGAGAAGGAAAGTAGAGACAAAGAATGGATATAATAATATCAAATGAGGTAGATCCAATAGAAAGACAGATAGAAATAGGCATAGTCTCAGATTCATATTTATTACAATGTCAGAATCACAATTGAATTTTACTTCTGAAAATAACATGAACTTACAAATTACCAAACGGTCTTGAATTCTGGGATCTGATTTCTGGAACTGAAAAGCGATCCCTTGACATAAATTATCGATTCTCTAATTTAGTTTGTTGAAGTTTTTGAATTAGCCTTTGAATCTCTACTTGAATTCTAAACTTGATTTCTTGAAGAACTAGAGCAGCATAAGGACGTCTTTAATTTATTTTGATATGAATTAGGGTAGAGTATAAGCGTAATGAAATTGTGTAGAGAAAACTGTAGCCTCAGGGGTGTTTATATATCATAGGGAACAACGAATCTAGTCAGAACGGGCGTCCAAATGCAGAAAAACGAACCAGGCCTCGGATCTGGAAATAGAGGGGAGGTCGACCCCTTGGTCGACCTTTGTAACGCAGGTCGACCCTCTGGTCGACCTGAGTCCTGGGCGGGAAATTTCCCGCCCGGCCCGTGTGTGTGATTTGTATTTCAAACTTAAATCTGAGCTATTTTAATTTATTTAAATTCCTGAAACTTCTGAGGGCTTAACTTCTTCATACGGAGTCTGATTTACGCAAATTCGAACTGTATCTCAAGAAGAATTCCGAGACGAACGCAATGGCGTAACCCTTTTCCCTTAATTCTTCTTTTAAAAATTAAATATACTTTAATTTGTTCTTTTAATATTCTTAGAAAATACGGGGTGTTACATTCCCACATCAAGAACAATCCTCAAATGTGTCTTGTGTTCCTCCTCTGACTAAGTAGATACTAATATATCATCAAGGAACACAAGCACAAACTTATTCAACTGGTCTCTGAAGTCACGATTCATAAGATCCACAAAATAGGAAGGTGTATTTGTTAGGCCGAACAACGTAACCAACCACTCATAAAATTTGGATGGCGTTCGAAACGTCGTTATTGGCACACTCTCTCTGGCCACTCTAAGCTGGTGAAATCCAATAGCAAGATCTACCTAAGAGAACACCCTCGCACCATGAAGTTGATTAAACAAATCGTAAATACATGGAAGATAATACTTATTCTTCCTCGTTACGTTATTTAGCTCACAGTAATCAACACACAATCTAAGGGAACCATTTGTCTTCATCGCGAACACTATTGGCCCACCCATTCAGATACACTCCTCCGAATGGAGCATTTCTCCAAAAGCCCCTTGACCTGTTCCTTAAGCTCTATTTGCTCTCTGGGTGCCATCCTTCTCAAAGGCACCACTATCTAGATGTGGTCCTTTATCAAGTCAATACAAAATTCGATCTCTCTGTGAGGGAAGTTCAGTCACTTCAAATACCTTCAGATACCCCCTAACGAATGGTATTGTCGGTAACTCATTGTCTGGAACCTTGACCGACTATAGATAACTAGTTATTACCTCCTCAACTAGTAAACATCTTATCACTACCCTTTGCTAGTCATCTGTCCCTATCATCACCGACATCCTCTCACAATCCACTACTACCCCGTCTTACTCAACCAGTCCATCCCAAGTATGATACCAAACCCCAAAACAAAGCAATCATGAACAAAAGAGCATCCATGACTTGATAGGACAAGATTATGACAAACCATACTAAGATTGGCGGGGTCACCAACGGGGTTTTGTTACTACTACAGGTATGTCAGTGATTTCAGGTTCCAATCCTAATCTATCTACCAAGTGTCTATATATAAAGGAATAGGAAGCCCCAATGTCAAACAAGACGCGAATAGGAACATTGAAAATAGAAAGCATACCTTGAATGACAATGTCTTTTCCCTTTTCCTTCGTCGAAGGGGCATTCGACGAACTGAGAACAACATTAATAGCATACGGATTCATAATCTTCTTAGCTGCATCTAGGCAATCCTTCTTAAGATGTTCAGTCTTTTGACAGAGATAACTTCCACTCGCCACCAATACACTGATTCTTATAATGACCCTCCTCTCCGTAGTTAAAGAAAGTTACTCTGGACTTGATCCTCTTCTTCTATGCTCCCTTATTCTGAGGCGGCTTCCTCTTGTCGTTCCATGTCTTCTTGCCTCCCCCGCTCGTCTGCGGTTTTGGCTCTTCCTTAATAGATACATCCACTACAACCTTTGATTTTGGATAGTAATCTCATGCCTAAGCGTCTTCCCAACCATTGACTTAAAGATCTCCTTTACATGATTTAAGAGCTTCTCTCCTATATGGCATCAAGCAAAGAATCAACTTTTCATTCTTCTTCTGTACGGTGTCGATGAGAAACTCCCCGTACTCAGACAAAGTATTGAAGTCAGCCACATACTCGGAGACAGTCATGTCTTCCTGTCTTAATTTCGAAAACTTCCCATACAAAGTCGACTTATGGGCAGTCATAATAAACCTCTTTAAAAAGAGTCTTGGACTGATTCCAAGTGAACTCATCCACTGGTGTATCAACCTTCAATGCATTCCACTAATTCATCGCTCATCCTTGGAGTTAACGCGAGGCCAACTTCCTCTTCATAGCATCCTTTAGATTGAAGTCAGCAAAGATTCGCTCACAAGTGTCAAACCAATGCTGGACCTTTGTCGTCGACTTCGTTCCCTCAAAACATTTGCCTCCCAAGCAAGCAAAATCCTTATTCAACTTAGCGAAATCAGCTCCAGGCATCTGCGGTCAAGCACTATTCTTAACGATAGCATTAGGAGCAGCTACTTGTGCATTCTGTAGCATATTCCTCATGAAGGTATTAAACATGGTTTGCAATTCAAGATTAGCAGCTCCCGAGCAATTTCCTTCCTTAGCTACCGAATTCCGATTCCCTGCAACATTTCTCATCTGGTCACTCATCCTTTAATAAGGAATAATGATGATTAGCCTTCTTGCAAGAAATTGTGCCTAACTAGTGCTTGTGCAATGAGACTTATACTATATATATTATAGTTTTGAAAACCAAAATATTTTGCAAGTGTGCGCTCATGTATATATACACACACTTGATTCATCCCTTAGGTCAAACAATGCAACCTATGTTTTGATATAAAATGAAATGACCACCCTACACTTTTGACATTGGAAACCTGATAAATGTTTTGTTGTCGTGTTCAGAAAATGTAAGGTGACCATTTACGTAGGAAATAATGAAAATTTCACAAAACCTATCGTATATCTCATAGCGCATGGAATAAAATATAATAGTAAAATATACTTATATAATAACAAACGAGACGGTAAATATGTGAAATGAATCCTGAAAGTTTGAGTAATAGATCTGAAACAGCAAACCACAATGTCACCAAGTTATACAAAGTAGATAACTATAACATAAACTGTTTCTAAGCAAAATGATAAATATAAAACGGAGTCCCACAGTAGTAAACAACGAAATGAGATAGAGTACATATAATACATGGATAGCCTCATGCTCGCTTCCCAATCAGCTACTCGTGCTCACTCCTAACTGTCTTTAGTCTACTCATGTAAGAGCACCCAGAGTAATAAAAAGCATAACATTAAACTCTTGATCATACAAAGTTTGGTGTGAGCGATAAAATTTCAAATACAGAAAATAAATGGAACATAGTATGGTAAATCATACCTAACCTGTTCTTGCATCCAAAAAGTTAGCACATAGAAGTATATACTACTCTAATAGAATCAGAAATATAGGTGTACTTTACATCTGAGCACTGGGGTGTCTAACTGTCTGCATCTACACTATCGATATCCGTGTCAGTGCCATTTGTATTTGATGACATCCCTGAGGGTGATAAATGACTTAACAAACATCATCCATCCCCACATTCACTTGTTAAATGCGTTGGATATATAGTATGGTTGGTTCTAAGGTAAATGTACCCTATCTGAGCTGAACTGTCAACATCTGATCGACAATTTCTGTCCGGTTGAGAATGAGCATAAGTAGTATTCACGAGTCCCTCCATTGGATAATCAACCTATAGCCTGGCCGGGTATCGTCCCATAGGCAAACTCTTAACTGCAGCCTACGTTGGGTTGAAGACTCGGTGGGTGCTAAAGCTTCAACTTTTTATGTGTTCGCTTGAACCTACGTACTAGTGATCCATTTCACATATGTATCTCTACTGTAGAGTTATTCTAGGACTCCATCTGAAGTCATCTGGTTGGGAATTACATAAAAAACCATATTTGTCCTCCAATTCTTCCCCCTAAACCTCTCATGATAGCTTCCTTATCTTGATCCATGGTTTATTGCTCTGTTGCTTGGTTTATTGCTCTGCTCCTAAGAGTTCAACTAGTCATCGTTGGGGTCATACTCTTTAAGTTGAATTGCCTTTTGAGCTACGGAAATATGAACTCTTCATGTTGAGGTCACTACGAAGTATTCCTCCCTGAACTAGCACCATCCATCTGAGATGACATGTCGAAGTAATGCGTTGCTCGCATAGGGTCACAAGACTCCAAAACATACCCTATCCGAATTGGTACCGACCCACCAGGTTCAGTGTAACACCGATCTGGCTTGATCAAGTGTACTTGGCTGATCCGATTCGAAGTTCCCTATTAACCACCCACCGATCCACGCCACCAACCTCATACCGACCCGATCTAGACGGTTAGGCACGTTGACCCGATCCAGACGGTTAAGAATGTTGACCCGATCCACCCTAGATACTCCATACCGATCCGAAGCCACACTCGAATTTGGTCCCTGAAACTCTATGCAACCCTAAACATTTTATGCATATCTCCTTCGTCTTTGACCCAGTCGACTTGAAATTTGAAACATAGCCTCTTTAGAACATCCTATAGCATCTATAAAAATTTCATCGAATTCTGGGCAATTTCAAGCTTTGTCCGGTCCGAACCCTTCTAGCCATAACTCCGCTGTACGAACTCTGAACGACTCGAAACTTCTCACACAACCTCTGGAGACCTTCTAGCTAGTCTCCTCCAACTTTAGTGTGATTCTGAGCAACTTTGGCTCATGTATTTTTTCGCAAAATCCTAGTTTTACGTCATCATTCGTAGGCGTTTTTAAACATTCAAACATATCAAAACAAGCATAAAAATCATCCAAAATAACAAATAATAACAACCAAACATAGAATCAAGATTAAAATAAAAACAATAGATTTGCACGGATCTGCAAGTGGTATTATAGAAAAAATATCAACTTAATCCCTAACCATTTAAATTCATAGTTTTAAAGTTGTAAAATTCCTAACATAATTATCTTTTCAGAATAATTTTAAGATTAGAAAGTTTAAAATTCTGTAAATAAAACTAGCATCACTCACCTATGCCTATGAAATATCAAATATGAAAAGGATTACTGAATCTGGATAGATCTCCCTTCCTAGCTGTTACAGATATATTTCTCTTGTTTGTATCTACAAAGCTCTATAATTCAATTTAAGTTTTGTGGAGAATTTAGGTTTTGGATGAAGAAAAGTTTGTTGTAATGGAGGCAGAAGCTTTATGGAAGAAGGAGAAGAAAATGAAATGATAGGAATGTGTTACAGTAACTCATTTCATTCCTTTATCTTCCTAATTCCGAAATTTACACTGGACTTACTTGAACATGGGTCTAGATGGATGTAAATGGGTTGTTTATTCTTAAAAATCTATAACGACCCGGATTTTCGGCGACTTTGGTTATCGACATAAGCTCGATGTCGATAACCAAAACCTCGAAAAATCCCGGTAATTAATGAAAGAAATTAGAGGGTGAGAATAGATAAGATAGAAACTTAGAATAGAAGAAGAAGAAGAACACAACATCAGAGTAACACGAACCTCACAGCGGAACGAATAACATATAATAGATAACATAACTTTGAAATATAACAGTTATGTATACAATAGCACTTATCAGAGTACAACACTTACAACACAGTGGAAATAAACTATAGCTATATGATTCTGAAGCCTCCTGCTCCAGCTCTTCAATGTATCTGCAAATCCCGACTACTTGGTTGCCCGTACAAATTTAGGCACCCAAGAGTTTAGGGAAAACAACAAAGTAAACTCCGGGTCAGTCATGGGACTGGTGTGAGTAAAACAGTTTAAACAGGTATATGAACAAGTAAACGATATCTCATAAGACCACGCCGCAGAACGGAACGGGTTCTTCCCTTATGAGAATCCAAAATATCTTTATATCAAAAACCTTTTGATATTATAATAATGTCTATGTACAAATAGATATCAACTAGCAGAAACGCTTTCATCTCATGTTCTACATATATAGTATACAACCAAAATCGCAAGCACGTATTGGATAATGGATTTCCAACTATGACAAGGTATGGAACCACCTTCCGATCAGTGTACTCTAGGAACGATACACTGGAGTTCAACAAGAACATCTTGTAACTCAGCCACACATGACCGACCACTCATTTCGCTTGAGTGTATCGAATGTACATCACCAATGGTTGGGATCAGCAACCGTTCCCGTATATATATGGGACAACATTGATAGATTTAAGAAACAAATGAATATTCACTAGATAGGTGATTATACACCCTACTTCGGTGCGACCGACTTAGCCATGCTGCCTGCCCGATTTCTGTCATTTACCGGTTGATGAGGCTAGAAGCTACGCTTTATCATCACATCAGATTCACTTCGAATGCTACATTGTCAAATCCATCGAAAATCACTAATTGACGTCTACAACAGTACATTACGTGTTAGCTAAAGAAGTTTCCTTCTCCGTTTCCACTCTTGGTACGGTTGAAGAAATCAAGGTACGTGACCTTTCTGGAAATACTCTGTCAGACATTCATCAACACAAGTCATCCTCATTCACTTAGAATGTCACATCGTCATACCCGCAAAATCACAAATTGATTTATTCAAAAATAACACGGGTATACAGCTAAGAGAAACGAATTCCTCCGCCACCAAACGTGAATACGTTTGAACAGATCAACTTACGCGATCCATTGGATATACTCTGTTAGACCTTCGTCCATACAAGTTGTCCTGGGACTGGACAAACCGAAGGCACTATTCCGTATATCCATCTTAGTCACTGTTATCTAAGACTTATACAACAGCCCTTGCATTTTACTCCGTTTTCAATTATCTTTGGCATATATGATTCGCGACGCTTATGCCAATACAGAGTGGTTCTATGGATAATAATCCAACCGGTCTCTCCATATTAACAACGTTAAAATGGTCAAAACTTCGATAGTCTGTGAGTTAACTATCAAAGAAAAACAAGTGTGGAAACAACGATATTATTTCCAGATGGAAATTATATCGAACAAACATCATTTAACATTAATCTCTTTAGTTCATTTATTTACTTATCTCCTGTTTCCCTATATTCTAAATTCTTACTTTTCTTTTATCAGAAAACATTTCTGATTCTCGTTTGGAAAACATTTCCAAAACTCCTTTACGATCAAACCTTACCATTTCTTAGTTAAGAAGGAAGTCACTCAAGTTGGGGTATAATTACCTCTCAGACCTTAACTGAACAACGTTATAACTTCGAAATGGTCAAAGTTTATCTTTTAATCTTTAACAACTTCTTTACGCCTTTCTCGGATTCAATTTTACTAATCCACTTCTATATTTAAAACATTGGTTATAACGATAACGTTATAATCCCTACTTTCGAATTATCTAACTTTAATTATAACTTCTATTCTTATTAGTGAATAATTAACCTAACACTTATTTATTTATAAATAAATAAATCTCTATTTAAACACTGGAAAGTATAAGTACTTTCCTGAATTCGATATAATCGAATTTGCCGATTAACTCTCTTTGAGAAATCCCTATTTGATTAACTCTTCTTCGAATAACCTATATTCGATTAACTCCTTCTCGAATAAACGATATTCGATAATCTCTCTTCGAATAACTAATATTCGATGACTCTTCCTTTTCAAATATCTCATATTTGAAAATCTCACTTCGATTAAACTATAATCGATAACTCCCTTCGATAAAACTAACATCGATAACTCCTTTCGTTGAAACTAACATCGATAACTCCTTTCGATGAAACTAACATCGATAACTCCTTTCGATGAAACTAACATCGATAACTCCTTTCGATGAAACTAACATCGATAACTCCCTTCGACGAAACTAACATCGATAACTCCTTTCGATGAAACTAACATCGATAACTCCCTTCGATGAAACTAACATCGATAACTTAACTTGACTCGACTAACTCGACTTACTTGGTTCGACCAATTCGATTCGATTAACTAGGTTCGACTAACTCGACTAACTTAACTCGACTTACTTGGTTTGACCAATTCGATTCGATTAACTAGGCTCGACTAACTCGACTAACTTAACTCGACTTACTTGGTTTGACCAATTCGATTCGATTAACTAGGCTCGATTAACTTGGTTGAACCACCCGATCAACTCAACTTATTTAACTTAACTTATTTCTCAACTCGATTAACTCGATTAACTCCTATCGAATAACTAATATTCGATTAAACGCCATTCACTTGACTCTAGATCACAGCGATCACAATGGTTACGCCTGACTCCCTCAGGAAACATCCGACCGCCATAGGCTATTTACAGCCCTACAAATTACGCTAGCAGTCGTACAAGATGGCAACTTACCCTGAATACTATGTTTGACTAACTCTATCTCAAATAACTATATTTGATTAACTCTAGTTCGTTTTAACTCTAATCGATTAACTCTAACTAATTAACTCCAACTGGTTAACTCTAACTGATTAACTCTAACTGGTTAACTCTATTTGACTAACTCGACTTGCCTAACCCCTTTCGAATAACATATTCGATTAACTAACTTTCGAATACCATATTCGATTAACTAACTTCGAATACCATATTCGATTAACTCCTTTCGAATGTCTATATTCGATTAACTAACTTCGAATACCATATTCAATTTCTCCTTTCGAATACCATATTCGATTAACTAACTTTCGAATACCATATTCGATTAACTAACTTCGAATACCATATTCGATTTCTCCTTTCGAATACCATATTCGATTAACTAACTTCGAATACCATATTCGATTTCTCCTTTCGAATGTCTATATTCGATTTACTAACTTCGAATACCATATTCGATTAACTAACTTCCATTTTAAAAAGATCCCCTTTTTAACACGTTTATTCATTTATAAAGATTTACTATTAGTAACGGTTCTTCACTTTATAAATGTCCTTTTAATAACGTTTTCCTTTTTATAACGGTTTCCTTTATAAACCAATTTCCCTTTTTATTAACTCTATTTATTTTCTAAATATTCCCCTTTCAATTCTATTTGTAAATGGTTTACAAATATTTCTTTCTCTATTTTATATTATTTGCAAATGGTTTGCAAATATTCCCTTTTCAAATTTATTCTTAAAAATATTCTAACTCCTTAATTCCCGGGAAAATTCGCCATAACCTCCTTTGTAACGGGAGCATCGGGAAAATCCCAAAACCCGCCACACAGGCCTTTCCATTCAAAAAGAAAATGATTTGAAATTTTATCCTTTTTGAATATCTCCTATTTATAAATATTCCAATTTATAAACATTTCTTATTTATAAATATTCCACTTTATAAATATCTCTTATTTATAAATATCCCATTTTATAAATATTCTATTTTCAATATCACTTTGAAAATCCCCTTATCAACATTCCGGTATGTTATGGTATTCAATCATATCAAATCACGATGTTCAATATCGTCCAAACACATATAATCGCCAACAGATTATATATCACATTATATATCACAATATATAAATCACAGTAAAATAACTGTTGAGGAGTCCAGTTGGATTCCTCCAACCTGTTTCCCTGCATTACAGATGTTAAACAATATAGATAACATCACTTTCAGTTCCATATGATATATTCTGTTAAACAGAATCAATATAGAAATTCAACTAACTGACTAGCAGTTCAATCAAACAGTCAACACACAGTAAATCAGACAATTTCTAACAGTTCTAAAAATACAACATGAAATTATAAACTGTTTAGAGTTGGTGAGATTTACTCACTTTGATTGGTAATCGTTAAATAACGATATTCGTCCGTCAATTCAGATCGAACAATTTATTTTGCAATAAATTGTAACTAGCCCCAATTTACTTCTAGTCAGTTTCATTGTGACGCTCCCGTCCATACGAACCCAACGCGACAAACCGTTCGCAATTCTGATTAGGTATGACAAAGTTATAAGCATTACAAGTTTTACACTTATTGAATTTAAATAAAATCATTAATTTAAACACCATTGGGCTTACCCCCTTTTACTTGGCCCATTACCTTTGCTTAAAGCCCAGACCCCCATCGATGTTCTCCCCCAAATGAAATCTCCGATTACCAGTATTCACCAAATACTCCACTTCCGATCAAACCTGCTCCCAAATCTCCCTCCACGCAACACCGTTGGACCAGAGGACATCACCAACACCTTTCTCCTTTCAACTACTCCATCTCCAATACCACAGTACCCCCCTCGACGCCATCACAGGCATCACAACTTCCAGGCCTACAACAGAGTACGCGTCACTTTCTAATGACCGGAATCCACCCATTTCCGCCAGCGAGTGCGGTTCTCACCCCTCAATCCGACAATACACTTCGATTTACCCAAACCGAATCCAATTTCCCAAAAACATAAACCCTAATTCGCGCTGTGTTAATACCGAACTCACATAATGACGTCGGACCAACTCATGAGTACACAGAATTGAAGAGCATCCATCGGTGATTACAACGATGGTTGAATTCTGATTTATAGGTTTTAATTTGATTTGTTCTTCATTTTCTTTTGATTTTCTTACCTGCGATTTTGCTGTTTGAAGAGAACGAATGGGTTCTGGAATTTTTATGCTTGAGGTTGGTAATGTTTGCGGCTGAGCAGAAAGTAACGTGGCTTGGTTGGGGTTCACAAGTTTGTTAGGATATTTTTCTCCTTTTATTTTATTGATTTTATATTTGTTTTGGGTCCTTAAAATTCCCTGCGACCACATACGACATCCTAAAATCACCAAACTGGACATGTAGCTAAAGCTTGACATGACGGTCCCAACGAAACTGGTTTCGTCGAATTCCGACTTTGTATGCTCACGCAGCGTATTTTTAACCGTCGAAATACTAACTATTTTTCACTCTAAAAATCCATACGGCCGCACACTGACTCTAAAAATCATGAAACTGAAAATCTAACAATAATTCAACACTGCGGACCCAACAAAACTAGTTTCGTCGAATTCCGACTTCGTTTGCAAAAGTGGCTATTTTTAAAGCTCTAAATAGCCTATTTAAATATATAAATATATTTAAATAAAATTAAATTTAATATTTAAAATTAAATATTCTCGTCTATACTCACAGTGGAATACCATACAGCTCTACTGGCATTTATAACTTGATATTTCAAATCCCGATTAAATCGATATTCGATTTATATTGAAATTCCCTTTTTAAAATATAAATAATTCCTTTATAAATTATAAAGGAATTCCACAGCAACTTTTCTAAAATTTGATTTGGACATACATCAAAATCTACACGATGAAATCCCGATTTTTCTCTTCCACTAGAAAGATATACTCCACCAGCTCCACACGTTTCTTGTTTCACAGAAATCCGGCTTAAAACGAATCATGTACATTCAGTTGAAGTTCGAATCGCCAATTAGCGAACTGCCGCGCCATTTCAAGCTCTATTTTAATTATATTATAATTATACATTCAAACTGTCGTCGATTGAATATATTCGCTAATATATCTCAACTCTAAGCTGAACTAAATCTCGAGGATGACCCAGTTCACTTTATATTGTCAATTCACTATTTCTGGTTATTTCTGAATTAAATATATTATTTAATTATTTAAATTAATTAAATATTCACTATAATTTAATTAAACGATGTTTTAATTCCCTACCTCACTATCTATATAATTAAATAAATTAATTATAATACCTCTGACAGTGCGGGTCATTACAAAATCATTCAAATAGACATATCCTCCAAACATTGTTTGTTTGCGTCATATAACCACTCTACGGAAAGAGAAACTGTTATTTCGGTCCAATGAAAGTTGTTTCCAATCAAAATTCAACACCAATCAAAAGTCATGGACGAAATAAGATTTCATCATGGGTAAAACGGTAACAAAAATTTGAAGAAAATTTCCGAAAGTGAAATGCCCCTAATAGCCATTTCTCAAAATTATAGAATGATATGACCTAATATGAAAATAATGTTTAATATTTACAAGTTAAAAACGCGCAAACTACGGGTCGTTACACTACTTATCATGTATTTTTTTAATTGAAGATATTACCGACCTATTTAGTTAGCCAGGTTATCCCTGCATCCCCAAGGCATCTTTATATCTCAGTGGAATGTCATCAGACCCTACCGATTTATTTGTTTTTATCCATTTCATCACCTCCTTTATCGGGGCTCTTGAATTTTTTGAATAAAATGTCTACTGATGTCATCTAAATAGTCTTCCAAGTTGATTGTCTTCGTTAAAAAGCTTATCGAGTAGAATAATTCACAAAATAATATAGCCGACGAACCAAGTACCCTGTTTTTAATCAATGGAGTATACGCTATTTTTTCTCATTTCTCCATGACTTGTTTTGAGTATTAACAAAAGAAATTATACATCCATGGACAATATTTGAACCAAAATGCACAAACTTAATTTGTAATGTATATTTGATAGATACAGGAAATTTGACAAAGAAAACTATTATGTCAAGATATTATGATTAGTCAATAGAGATTAATTTCTTAATACTAAGAAATCATCCTTGGTCACATGATTTTTACTTGATTAGGCATATATTCAGTTTTTCGGCTGTTTGGTATAGGATCAAGAGAACCCCAAACAGTGCAGCGCTTCTTTAGTCTCCTTGATTTCCATCACATATCCTGGTTTCTATCTCCTTCCACTAACTCTCTTTCTTTCCACTGACTTGATTCACTATGTGCAACATCCCAGATTTTTTCTTCTTTTTAAATTGGAATATTTAAATTTGTTTATTATTATTACATTGGAAATATAATAGATTTTATATCGAATTTATTTTATAAAATGGAGTTCGATTTTATATAATTATAATATAATTAAAACGAGCTCGAAACGACATGACACTTCGTAATATAGAGTTTTGAACTTTAATCGAATGTACAGGATCTGATATAAGTCAAATTCTGTGAAACAAGACTCATCCGGATTGATTTGATTATATTTTTCTAATAGAAGAGAAAAAATGGAGATTTCATATTATAGATTGATAGTTATGTCCAAATTATATTTTCAAATAATCGTTATGGAATCGTTAATAAATTATAACGATTTAATAAATAAATAAAAAGGCATTTCTATATATATTCGGATACCGTTTTAACTCGAATTTCTGAATATGGAGTTTGAAATATATATTGATTTATTCTAGAGTTGTACAATATTTTAGTTGGAGATATGTGATAATAATAATTTATTATTATATAAATTGGAATATTTTGGATTTAATCGTTGTTATATAGGCCGTATAAATAGTTTTATCTTCAAACAACCTTTGTTTTCGACGAAATAAGTTTTATTGGAATGCGTACAATTAATTATTACTAGATTTCTAATTTGGAGCCAAACAGAGTTGTTTTATCGGTAAGCGATATTTAGAGGTGAACCGATAAATTAAAATATTGCCGTTGTGCAAACGAAGTCCGTTTTCGACGAAATTAATATTGTTGGGCCCGAAACGACAAGACATAGCGGTGTATTTATTTTCGTTAAATTAGGAATCGGTGTGGCGGTGCTTCTATTTAACGGTGACATAAATAGTAGTAGAACTATTAACTGCTTACAAACAAAATAAAATGAACGTACCATGTTAAATCATATCTGCACGAATATGTCTGAAATATAATTCCTATCCAAATTCATCCTACCGTACGTACTAGCCTGAATTGTTTAGGGTTATATGGAGTTAACCTCACATGTTAATAAATTCAAATGTACAACCTAAAAACATCATTTCAGCTACTTATACCCACACCATATATTACTTTTAAGTGTCAAGCTAGATTTAATGTATGTATAAAAACTTGCGCCCCATACCTACACCATTCCCTTGCCCATTTTGCTTTCTTTTCGAGCTGACCTAAATCATAGACCTCAGTTAGAAAATCGCCAACCTAGCTTGTAGTTAAGGAATGGACATTGTTCTTATCTCAAATTATTTCGTGTATATATACTGCACGTATCTCTCCAGAGAAGCTCAAAAACCTTTCTTCATCTGAAGTAAAACCATTCCACTCCATCAAACTGAAACCAAACCCCTTCTATCAGCATGAAGAAAAACGCAAAACCATAAAATAAAACTCCTCGTACTAGCTAGTGTTACCAACTAAAAGGAGAAAAGGGAGACTAGAGGGATATGCGTGCTGTTTAGGTTATACTGGTGAGATGGCCAAGTATACTGATGGACGTGGTCTCGCTTCGGGCAATGGCAAGTGAGAGGAGGTCAGCAAGGGGAGTGAACGAGTGGAGCACTCACTGGTGCTTCCTGACGAGCTGTAGTTGGCGGGCGGAGGCAGGTAACGGTCTGATGGTGATGAATGGCATGGGTTGAAGACGTGGAAAGTGGAAATAAAGCAGCGGAGGGAGTTTGAAGGTTGGAAGCAAAATTGGGTCTTCATTCATAGAAAAGAAGAGGTACAGTGGGGGCTAGGTTGCTTTCGAGGAAGGGTGGGTGGTTTCGTTTGTGGCATAGAGACATAGCTGAGTGTGTGGAGCTTGGGGAAGCTTGCGTAGGCATGAGGGAGTTCCGCAAAGCTACAGGAATCAGAAGGAGGAGGCCTGCGGGAAAAAGAACAGGAAGAGGTCGCTGGTCTCTAGCTCTAGGTGGTACAGCATGCGGGAAAGTGATGGGGAGGAATAGCGTTGTCATGCGGCAAGAAGTAGCAAAGTAGGAAGATGAGTTGTACAGGGAAGAAAAAAAAGAGAGTAAAAGAAGAAGACACGTTGACTGGAGGAGATGAGGTGCTGTGTAAAAACAGAAACTATAGGAGAAAAGTTGTAGCATTTTGAAATATGGGAAGAGCGGGTTATAGAACGTCATCAAGGAAGAAAGGTTTTATTCACCGTGGGTTAGTGGGCCACACACACAGAGTTGAGCTTGGATTTTGGTCCTTTAGGAATATTTATATATGAAAAAACATAAAAAAGGGAGGCTGTCCTGTTTTAACCGTACTAAGCAAAGGGGAATAAAAGGGGACGTGGTGACATTTGTTCATGGGCCAGTGAGCCTTCAGCAAAAGGAAAAAAAATAATGGTTGATGCTGCACATGGGATCCATGATAATGTGGAAGGAAGATTTAAGGAGATAAACTTTCAAATGTGAGTAAGGCTAATAATAATTCATGGCTAAGAGTTTATATTAATATTTAATTTAAATTGACCCTTGTAACATATAACAATTCATATGTTAATAGAATTTGATCAAACCAGAGGTGTCAAAATCACATCGAGAAGCATTTCATTTTAGAGAAAGAGTGGATGACGATGGAATCAACTAGGATTTGTAATTAAATTAAATGCTAGTTTAATTTAATTAAACAAACCGTTCAAATGATAAATCAAATCAAGGTGAGTTCAACTCACTCAGTTTATCCCGTTTATATTTTGTATAAGCCGGTTTTTATTTTGTGTGCAATGATTCCTGATGGTTTGATAACTGGTTGTATATATGTTGAATATTTTTAATATTCATTGATTAAATAAAACGTTTGTTTAATTTAATCGAATTAAATCGTTATTTTAACGATTAGATTCCAAACAAGGTAACTTACCTTGTTGGTTACGTTTATAATAATATAAACGTATCAGATAAATAATTGAATGCTTGATTGAATATTATTAATTGTTTATTGACTGTTGTTAGTGGAATTGTTTATTTCTGTTTACCATGATAAATAAATATATTATCGTATTGAATTTGTGGTAACCGTTCTGATGTAGGGACGGACAGGTTGGAGGAATCCAAGCGGACTCCTCAATATGTTGTTTACTTTCACATGAATTGTCTAATCTATCTGATTTATTGTGATGGTTGAATCTAATTTCAACAATTGCGTGACATTAACCAGTGGGTAATATTGGTTGAGTAATTACCGGCATATGACATGTAAATAAAAGGGAATTGTAATCCAGTGGGAGTAAATGGGAATTTAAAAGCAAAGGTGGAGAATAGAGATGTTTTAAAAGCGTGATATTGGAATTGGGGAAAAAGGGTTTTTCAAAAGAAAATAATAGAGTTAAACCAATGTTTTAAAATCGTATAGTTAATAAAAGTGTTGGATATTTATTGGAATATGATTTTGTTGATAAACTTCTATTTATTCCGAGGATAAGAATGTTGTCGACTCAAGGTCTGAGAGGTAAATAAAATACCCCAATTGGTTTAAAAATATGAAGTTAAAGGGAGGTATTCCAAATGCTGGGAGATTTAGAAATTTAATTAATAGCTGTTTAACTAAAGATGCCAAGTGACATTGTATACTGAACCATTGAATCCACTTTATTTTTCAATGGATGATGGTTGTTTATTTTGATAGTTAAATCACCGACTATCAAAATCTGGCCAAATCGACTGTTGGTATGGAAAGAATGGGATCGAAATTATATTCGAAAACCATTCCGACCAGCAAATACGTAAATGTTGAAGTATCAGAAGATGGTCGAGATGGAACATTGAAGACCGTGGATCTTTATAAGCGGAAGTATTACTGTTGAATTTCTATGGCTAGCTACCAGAGTTTTTTAAACTATGATTCAATCGTGGTTGATATTTTGCGGATTGCAAGGACTTCTTGCTACTAATACATTGGATGCGGTAGGAGGCTGCCTTCAGTTCATCCTGTTCCTGGATGACTTGTATGGACGAGTGTCTGATAGAGTATTTCCAGATGGTCATGTAAATTGATTTCTTCAAACATGCCTAGTGTATTTTTGAGGTTGTCAATTAGTGATTTGATGGATCTAACGATGTGACATTCATAGTGAATGATGGTTGGATATTCTAAAGATAAACGTAGCTTCAACCCTCATCAACCGGGAAATGATAGAAATTGGGCAGGCAGCTTGCTTAGGTGGGTCATTCCCAAGCAGGGTGTATTGTCACAATCTAGAGAAAATTCATATTTGTTCTTCTTTCGTATTCTGTATCTCCTGGGAAGTATGGTAGGCCTATAAACCCATACAGTGACAATACATTCGATAAACTCAAGTTAAATGAGTGGTCGTCCATGTATGGCCGGGTTGCAAGATGTTCTTATTGAACCCTGGTGTATTTCCCTCTAGAGTACACTGATCGGAAGGTGGTCCAAGACCTTATCATAGTTGGAAACCATATCCAATAAGAGCCATGCAGTTTTTGATTATATACTACGTATGTGGAGCGTGAGATGCAAGCGTTCTGCTATTTGGTTATTTATTTGATTGACACTATTATAATATCACTGGATCTTAATATCAAAACTATCTTGGGTTATAGTAAGGTAAAAAACATCCGTGTTTATGCGTGCACTGGTGTTACTATTATCCTTTTCTTTCAAAAGGATTTTTGGACTTTAAATTGATATGGATGTGTTTTAAACTTAATGAGTTTACTCAAGCTGGTTCACCAGACTGATCCATGGCATTTGAAATGTCTCGGGTCAGCCCGAGTTACAGGTTCAGGTTATCGGATACTGTGAAGTCCAGAAATGAACTATAGGAGTCCAGACGTATAATATCTAGTATTCATTCCACTGTGTGATGTATATGAGGACAGGTTGTTATAACTGTCTAGATGGATTGTATTACCTGCTGTACTCTAATGATGTAAGTATTTTTTTTAAAAGCTTTCAATAAAGATTTATTTCTATATTATATTTTATTCTGCTGCGATGTGAGGCTTTACATGGTATTAGTTCCTCTTCTTATTTTTCTATTCTAATATTTCTTTCTTTTCTCATCCTCTAACTTCTTTCTGTAGCTTCCTGGATATTCAGTATTCGAGCTTGGAAACTGGTTGTGTTAAATATCAAAATTCGAGCATCGTATTTTCTGGTCTGCTACAGTTGGTATCAGAGCCAGGTCGAGTAGTGACCTTGGTTATGTGGAGTAACTCAGTAGTGATAGGGTTAGTAATATCGTAGACTGAGTTTGGGTGCACATACGAGAGAGCGTATTTGTAGATTTTATATAAAAATGTTTTGTATTGTGTTGATTGATCGGTTCAAGTGTTGGGAAACCATATTGAAATGGCAATTGATACAATATTGTTTTGTAAAGAGGGCAAATGAAATAATTTTACCCAAATGATATTTTTACAGAAAAAGGAAATAATTTTCTATATTATCATAATATTGGTTGCTGGGTTGTTTTGCTTGATTTGGCTGGAATTCAAATTGAATTATGAAAAGAATATGAAGCCGATTTAAGTAGATATATGCCATTTTAACTCGAACGGAATTTTCTGCTGATTTTATTCATTTTATAATGATATAAAAAAGGCTTGATTTCAAAATCTGATATTTTGAAAATATTATCTTCTTTATATTATAATGATATGGAATATTCAATTTTGATTTAAAATTGAAATGGAAGTTGGAATAAACCGTATTTATAAACGTTTTATTAAATATGTTTTAAATGGAAATCGATGAAATATATTATTTGGTTTGAATATAATGTATCACGCAGCGACTGTTCGTGAACTTCAACCATTGACTTTGAATGGGCATAACGGGAGATCTGACCATCGGGTTCTACCAAAACCAGAACGGTGGGGTTCGCATCGAAAAGAGATTTCGAATGATAATAACATATTTTAAATCTAACGGTTAGATTTTAAGATACCAAATCAGTTTTGAAAAAAGGACGATATGGATGCAGTTCGATGGCCGATATTGGAAACCGACTGTAAGAGCCTTATTAAAATTATTAAAAATAAGAATAAATCATAATAAATGATTTGAAATGATTTTGGATGATATATTCGAAGTTTGTAAAGATAAAAGATATTTTTATCAGAATAATTTATTATCAACTTGAGTAAAGAATTAAAATGGTTTTAATATAACAAGAATTTTCCAATATATGAATTGGAATGGATAATAATGGAAATAAATCGGATATAAATCGATTGTTATTAACATATGTTAAACCAAAGTGAATGTAGACCAGTAAGTATCAGTATTGAATATATTCAAATAATTTGGTTGTTGTTATTTGGATGTCGAGTTGGTTGAATAAAAATTCACTAAATGGATCAACAAAGGAGTTAAATGAATTGAAAGTAAAATTCTAGTATAATAAATTGGAAATAAAATCATTTATGAAATGAAACATAATTATTTACCCTATATTTGTTACTGGCATTATAAGTGGATTTAAGTGCAGAATCCTAAAGGCTGTGGAGATCATTTGGTGACACGTATTGGATGTACTGCTTGGAAAACGAAGATCAGTTAGTTAATTTGCTGCAAAATTGGATTTGAGTTGCACGACAAATAGGTCAATCTTAATATTATTGTTGGTGATTGATTTTATACCCCTGAGTCGGGTAGCCATTTGGCTTTTGGTTTTCCTTTGGAAAAGTTGAGGCCCATAGTGGTAGTTGCGGTTATTCTGATCAACCCATGCAGAGTAGGTGCTGGTGAAATTTTCGAATTTCTTTAAGAGTTTCAATTTGTTTGGATGTTAATTCAACAATAATTAGAGTTCGGTGCATTCTTCTTACTTTGTAATTTCGAGGACGAAATTCTTTTAAGGGGGAAAGAATGTAACATCCTAGATTTTTCTGCCATTTAAATTGGAATATTTAAATCTTTTTAGTATTATTACATTGGAAATATAATGAATTTTACATCGAATTTATTTTATAAAATGGAGTTCGATCTTATATAATTATATATAATTAAAACGAGCTCGAAACGACATGGCAGTTCATAATATGGAGTTTCGAACTTTAGTTGAACATACAGGATCCGATATAAGCTGAAATTCTGTGAAACAAGAATCATCCAGATCGATTTGATTACAATTTTCTAATAGAAGGGAAAAATGGAGATTTCAATTATAGATTGATAGTTATGTCCAAATTAAATTTTCAAATAGTCGCTATGGAATCGTTAATAAATTATAACGAATTAATAAATAAATAAGGTATTTCTATATATATATATATATATATATATATATATTTGGATACCATTTTAACCCGAATTTATGAATATGGAGTTTTAAAATATATATTGTTTTATTCTGGAGCTGTAAAATATTTTAGTTGGAGATATGCGATAGTAATAATTTATTATTATTTAAATTGGATTATTTTGGATTTAATCATTGTTATATAGGTCGTAGAAATAGTTTTATCTTCAAACGACCTCCGTTTTTGATGAAAAAGTTTTATTGGAATGCGTACAATTAATTGTTGCTAAATTTCCAGTTTGGAGACAAACAGAGTTGATTATCGGTAGGCGATATTTAGAGGTGAACTAATAAATTAAAATATCGTTGTTGTGCAAATGGAGTTCGTTTTCGATGAAATTAATGTTATTGGGACCGGAACGGAAAGATGTCGCGGTGTATTTATTTTCGTTAAATTTGGAATAGGTGTTGCGGCGCGTATATTTAACGGTGACGTAAATAGCGGAAGAACTATTAACTGGTTAGAAACAAAATAAAATGAACGTACCATGTTAAATCATATCTGCACGAATATGTCTGGAATATTTTTCCTATCCAAATTCATTCTACCACGCATATTAGCCTGAATTGTTTAGGGCTACATGGAGTTAACCTCACATGTTAATAAATTCGAGTGTACAACCTAAGAACATCACTTCAGCTACTTATACCCACACCATATATTACTTTAAGTATCAAGCTATTTTAATGTATATATAAAAACTTGTGCCCCGTACCTACACCATTCCCTTGCCCATTTTTCTTTCTTTTCGAGCTGACCTAATTCACAAACCTCAATTAGAAGATCTCCACCCTAGCTTGTAGGTAAGGAATAGACATTGTTCTTATCTCAAATTATTTCGTGTATATATACTGCACGTATCCAGAGAAGCTCAAAAACCTTCCTTTATCTGAAGTAAAACCATTCCACACCATCAAACCAAAACCAAACCCCCTTCTACTGCCATGAAGAAAAATGCAAAATCATAAAATAAAACTCCTCGTACTAGCTAGTGTTACCAACTAAAAGCAAAAAAGAGGAGACTAGAGGGATCAATGCCGACTCCGGACATTGGGTTGCCCTTGGCAGGATCATAAAACTCGATTAAAAAATGATGTTGGTGGTTGCCCCAGGCATAGCAGGAAAAAAAGTCAACAACATATTGTTATATATGTGTAAAAACGATCCTCAATCCTTAGGCAGGCTTGAACCACTGAAAAAAATGTCAACAACATATTATAATATATGCATGCAAACGAATATCAGTCTTCGGATAGGCTTAAATTAATGACTACCCATGAATCAATCAGACACACAACCATAGCACCACCCACAACGTTGTAAAGAACAAGTACCGAATTTTTTTAATTTCAAATACCAATTATACTTACTCCACACCTCCACCACTGTTGCCAGCCGACCGGTGGTTGCCCTAGGCGACCGCCTGGTCAGCCTGGCCCCTGCGCTGGCTCTGGGAGGGATACACGTGCTGTTTGAGTTAGACTGGTGAGACAGCCACATATACTGATGGATGTGGTCTCGCTTTAGGAAATGGCAAGTGGGAGGAGGTCGACAAGGGGAGTGATAGAGTGCAGCACCCTCTAGTGATGCCTGACGAGTTGTAGTTGGCGGCAGGAGGCAGGCAACGTTCGGATGGTGATGAACGACGTGGGTTGAAGATGTGTAAAGTGAAATAAAGCGGTGGCGGGAGTTTGAAGGTTGGAAGCAAAACTGGGTCTTCATTCGTGGAAAAAGAAGAGGTACAGTGGGAACTGGGTTGCTTTCCAGGAAGGGTGGATGGTTTCGTATGTGGCATGGAGACTCATCTGAGTGCGTTGAGCTTGGGAAAGCTTGCGTAGGCACAAGGGAGTTTGGCGAAGCCAAAGGCATCAGAAGGAGGAAGTCTGCGGGAAAAAGAACAGGAAGAGGTCGCAGGTCTCCGGCTCCGGGCGGTGCAGCTCGCGAGAAAAGTGATGGGGAGGAATAGCGTTGTCATGTGGCAAGAAGTAGCAAAGTGAGAAGATGAGTTGTAAGGGGAAGGAAAAAAAGAGTAAAAGAAGAAGAGCATTGACTGAAGGAGATGGCGTGCTATGTAGTAGGAGAAAAGTTGCAACGTTTTGAAATATGGGAGCAACGGGTTAAAGAATGTCAGCAGGGAAGAAAGGTTCTGTTCATCGTGAGTTAGTGGGCTACACACATAGAATTGGGCTTGGCGCTTGGGCCTCCAGGAATATATATATATATATATATATAGGAATGGCGACCTCACCCATCCCCCCAGAAACCCTAGCCGCCAGGAATGAAGAAGATGAAGGTGGTGGGTGGCAGGAGGCCAGGCGCAGAGGAAAACAGTCTTTTGCTGAAGTTCTCAGACAATCTCCACGCGTTGCTCGATTGCCAACCCAAAACCCAAAAAACTGGGCTGACGTGTTTGATTCACAAATGAAAATCTCTAGTGAGTTGCAGTACTTTGAACCGCTACAGAATGGTGATTCCAAATACCAACTCATCGATGATCTAGACTATGACGAATCGAACAAGATGTGGGAAAACTCAATCTACGTATATATGGCAGGTAAAAGGCCCTATTTTGTATACTTTAATGCGTACATCAAAAGGTCGTGGCGACCAAAAGGGGCGTGGGATGTTTACCCGAGAGAAAATGGTTTCTTTCTAATCAAGTTTCAATTGAAAGAGGATTATGAAAGGGTTCTCAAGGGTGGTCCTTGGTTTATGGATAGCAAGATCATTTTTATAAGAAAATGGGTAGCTGATTTCAACTTTGAAAAAGATATGCTCACATCCTACCCAATCTGGGCAAAGCTCCCAAACCTAAACCTAGCTCTATGGAATGCTAGATGTATTAGCAAGCTTGCCAGTCTCATCGGGAAGCCTTTGGAAATAGACGAGAACACTAAACTGGTTAAAAAAATCAACTATGCAAAAGTGCTGATAGAAATTACAGCGGAGTCGGAGCTACCAAAAACTATAACAGCCTACGATAAATATGGTAACATATATGAGCAATCAGTAGAGTACGAGTTTGTCCCACCCAGATGCACTACTTGCAAATGTTTTGGGCATTCAGTTACATATTGTTCAGTAGACAAAATGTGGGTTAGAAAGACCCCTGAAGCTAACACAGCCAAAAAGCAGGCTTCGCCAAAAGGTGCTATACAAAATGAAGCCAGCACGTCATCAGTATCTACAAATTCGCATACCCCCCTAATGAGACGGTGACTGCAACAGCAGCAACATCTCGTACAGATCCAGGTCGAATTCAGGTACAGCCTCAGGTAGAGGTGGATAGTTCAAGTCCAGCTCATCAACATGGGGAGCCCAGCCATGCGGTGGTGGAGGATAAGGAACCAGAGTCTCTGGATGATATTCAGGGGTTGGAAATTCACCTGGATGAATCTGAAGAGGAAAACAATGAGGAACCAGACATAAGTGGACTCACTGAAGCTAACAACAACTACAATGCACAATTTAAACAAAAGGATAAGAAAGTTGCTACTGCCAGTAGCCTGGTTGGTACTGCTCCAGTCACAAGGAGCAAAGCCAACAAACCATAATGTCGATCCTATGTTCGAATGTTAGGGGTCTAAACAATGACACTCGTCAATTAGACCTCTACAACTTTAGGGAAAAGTATAAGCCCTCTATAATTACAGTTTTAGAAAATAAATTCACTCAAGAAAGCTTGGAATTTTTCAAAAACCGCATGGGAACTCAATGGCATACAACAGACAATCTTAATACGTCTCTAAAAGGGCGTATAGTTATCTTTTGGGATGTCATGTGTTGGAAGAGTGTATGTGAGAAATATGATAACCAACAAATCACTATTAGGGCAACTAATACTGGTGGACTTGATGTTTACATCTCATTTGTCTATGCAAGCAATTGGGCAACCGAACGAGTCCAGTTATGGAACACCATAAAAGAAACAGCCAAAACAATGAATTCACCATGGCTGGTTTTAGGAGACTTCAATGCAGTTTTACGTACAAATGAAAAAAAGGCGGACTTACCCTTAAGCTATCCCAAGTTTCTGAATTCAATAAGTGCGTATTAGCAAGTGGATTATCTGAAATCCCCCAATCAGGTCTGCAGTTTACATGGAGAAGCGGTAAGGCCAAGAAATATCATCAAGACTTGATCGAGCACTCGCAAATGCAAACTTGCTAAACCAGATCAATGGGCTTAATGCTACTGTCTTAACCTCATCCACTAGTGACCATTCTCCACTGCTAATTAGATTCAATGACGCTATAACCACTAAAGGCAAACCATTCAGGTATGCTAACCACTGGCATCTCATACAGGGATACCACGAAGTAACCAATTTCAATGAATATCATGCCCCAGATGGGAACAGTATGTTCAAACTTGTTATGACCATCAAACATTTCAAGCTAAAACTGAAAGAATGGAATAAAACAAGGCCTAAAGAGGGGGAAGCCATTCAGGGGCTACAACAACAACTTGAACATGTTCAAAACCTTCTAGACGCTGACCCACTCAATGAAGGTCTTAATAGTGACTTTTATGAAGTTCAAAGGCAACTCAAGGATGCCCTATCACAGAAATCACTGGAAATTAAGCAAAAAGCCAAAGAAAAATGGCTGACGAAGGGAGATGAATGCAACAAATTTTTTTATACCAAAATGTCACAAAGGAAACATTATAACAACCTTTTTAATTGTTTGAATGAACAGGGGGATGCTACAAATTATATCAAGCAACTTGAGGACAAAGCAATTGCCTATTACACTGACCTTTTCAATGGGGCCTATGATGAAGACTTACCCAGAACTAAATGTAGAAGGAAAATCTCTGCTGAGGGGAGGAGGCTGCTGAGTGCTGACATCAGCAAGAGGGAAGTGAAGACTGCTTTGCTCTCCATTCACAACGACTCCAGCCCCGGCCCTGACGGAATGGGGGCAGCCTTCCTCAAACTGCACTGGAAAAACCTGAAAAATCTCATGTTAGATGGTTACCAAGAAGCCTTAAACTCAGGTGAATTCATTAGAGAAATAAACCATACTTTTATTTCACTAATTCCAAAAGTGCAGAATCCTTCAAGAATTGACGACTATAGACCAATAGCATGTTGCAATGTGGTGTACAAAGTGCTTAGCAAAATCATTTGCAATAGATTAAATCTAGTGCTACCAGAGCTTGTCTCTCAATGTCAAAACGCTTTCATTAAAGGAAGATTCATCTCAGAAAATTCCTTAATGGCTCATGAACTTGTCAGAGAATTCAACAAGAAAGGGGCTGATAAAATGTGCCTGAAAATTGACCTTCATAAAGCCTATGACAGGGTTAATAGAGGGTTCATTATTCACATGCTTAACTCAATGGGTCTTCCAGAAAATCTGCTAAAATTAATAGGATTCTGTCTTGACTCCCCAACCTGCTCTATCCTAATCAATGGTGTCCCCAAAGGGTATATAACCAGCACTAGAGGGATTAGACAAGGGGACCCACTCTCCCCATACTTGTTTGCAGTGGCAATGGAGTGGTTCACGTTGCAAATGGAGCTGGCCACTGAACAAAACTTGATTGCTCCAATTTATAACCATCAGCCTTTGGTAACGCATTTGATCTATGCTGATGATCTATTGGTATCCTTTAAAGCATCCATCCCAGCCATCTCTTAGTTAAAACTCATCTTTCACAACATGAAAAAATGGGTGGGACTTAAAGTGAATGAACTCAAAACTAAATGCTACTTCAACAAATTTTGCAGAAGCAAAGGTATGCTGCTTGAAGCAATTGGAGTTCCAGAAGGTAACCTCCCTGTAAAGTACCTGGGAGTGCCTCTGTCTAATAAGTAATAATATCATTACTGATGCAGAATGTGGTAAACTGGTAAATAGTATTCGTGACAGACTTCCGGGATGGAGATCAAAACTTTTATCTTTTGCTGGTAGGGTGGAACTGGTACACACAGTGATCACCTCTAAAGTCAGATTCTGGCTTCAAACGTTTCAAATTCCAGACTGTTCCATTGCTAAAATTAATACAATATGTGCAGAATTCATCTGGAAGGGGGGACTGCATAAAATTAGCTACAAGCTTTTGTGTAGGCCCAGGAAAGAAGGGGGAGTGGGCCTGAAAAATTTATTTGAGCTGAAGAAAGCCTATGGGTTGAAATTGGCCTAGAATTTAATCTCATCTAAGAACATGTGGGCTGAATGGATGAGGGCCAGATACAACAAAAATAATTTTTGGACATCACCCATAGACAACAACTCATCCATCATCTGGAAAACTTGCCTCAAATTCAGAAATGATCTAAAATGTAGGATCCGGAGAGAAATCGCAAATGGCAACACTACTGACCTATGGAGGGACCCATGGCTAAATGGTCAAAGTCTTATTGATAGGCAAGGATGGGATAGTTACTCAGCTAATGGTGCCCCAACTGCTAAAGTAAGCACTATTATTTCAGATAACATGTGGGACTGCCATAACAACTTGGTGGCACGTAATCTAGCAAACGAACTGGCTGAGATAACAATATATCAAGACAAAGAACAAGATGAATGGAAGTGGGCAGATGGCAAATTCATAATTAAAAGAGTGTGGGAGAGTCTCAGACATGAACATGAACAGGTTCCCTGGTTCAAAGTGGTTTGGACTAGGTCCTGTCCACCAAAATTCGCTCAAGTCCTATACAAAGCTATACTCAACAGACTGCCTACTAAAGAGAAACTACATAGCTGGGGAATCACAGAAGACAACACATGTTTACTATGTAAGAGAGAAAGGGAGACCCTTCACCACGTTTTTTTAGTGCAATTACAGTAGAAGACTGTGGGCCATCCAAAAACTGAAGTACTTTAACACAGACCAAATCGGAAGCTTATAGGAAGAAATTGAATACCTGAACGATGGGAGTAACATGTCGAAGCTGATGATAGAGATTGGCAAGGTTGGCCTCGCATCCACAGTGTGGCAGACATGGCGAGAACGCAATACCCGTGCTTTCAAGAAGAAGGAGAAAGATGTGTTAGCTAACGCCGCTTTGATTAACAGAGAAATTGCAATAACTATCGAAAGAATCAAACCAAAGTACTTTACCAGTGCAACGGAACGAGAATTACTGTTATTGGAGAGGTGGAACTGGAGGGGAGTGAACGAAGGAAGGAGACGAGAGAACCTGCGGCCGCCATGATGATTCCGTCGTAACCCTAATTTGAACAATGAGCCGCTTTTTGAAACTATTTCAGAGAATGAGGAATGAACGAAAAGTGCTCTGTTGTTTGTATTATGTTTGTACCTGAGTGGATCAGGCTTTGTAACATTTGTGCCGGGCTTGGCTTTATAAGCTGAAATAAAATTTACCCAATTTCAATATATATATATATATATATATATATATAAAAGGGAGGCTTGGCCTGTTTTAACCGAACCAAGCAAAGGGGAATATAAGGGGACGAAGTGACATTTGTTCATGGGCCAGTGGCCCTTCGGCAAAAGGAAAAAAATATTGGTTGTTGCTGCACTTGGGATCCATGAGAACGTAGAAGGAAGATTTGAGGAGATAATCTTTTAAACAGGAGTAAGGCTAATAATAATTCATGGCAAAGAGTTTAAATTAAAATTTAATTTAAATTAACCCAGGTAATGTATAATAGTTCGTACGTTGATAGAATCCGATCAAACCAGAGGTGTTGAAATCACATCGAGAAGCACTTCATTTTAGAGCAAGAGTGGACGGCGATGGAATCAACTGGGATTTGTAATTAAATTAAACGCTAGTTTAATTTAATTAAACGAACCGTTCAAATGATAAATCAAATCAAGGTGAGTTCAACTCACTCAGTTTATCCCGTTTATATTTTATATAAGATAGGTTTTTATTTTGCATGCAATGATTGCTGATGGTTTGATAACCTTGTTGCATATATGTTGAATATTTTTAATATTCATCGATTAAATTAAACGTTTGTTTAATTTACTCGAAATAAATCGTTATTTTAACGATTAGATTCCAAACAAGGCAACTTACCATATTGGTTACGTTTATAATAATAAAAACGTATTAAATAAACAACTGAATGCTTGATTGAATGTTATTAATTGTTTATTGACTGTTATTAGTCGAATCGTTTATTTCTGTTTACCATGATGAATAAATATATTATCGTATTGAATTTGAGGTAACCCATTCTGATGTAGGGACAGACATGTTGGAGGAATCCAACCGGATTCCTCAATATGTTGTTTACTTTCATGTGAATTGTTTAATCTATCTGATTTATTGTGATGGTTGAATCCAATTTCAACAGTTGCGTGACATTAACCAATAAGTAATATTGGTTGAGTGATTATCGGTAAATGACCTGTAAATAAATCGATTTATAGAGATTAATTTACCGTCAGATAAATCAATATAAAGGAAGTTATAATTTTTTTTATAAATAAAGACAATTTTGAAATCAATTTTATATAGGTCATTTTTAAATAGGATTTTATCAAAGGAAATGAATAATTATTTTATTTGGTAATTATAAACCAAATATATGAAGCAAGTTCTTATGTTAACAAATTTATTTAACAAATGAGTGGAAATTAACCTAACGGTTAAGGATTAAATTAATTATTTAAATAAACAATTAATTGCGATTATTTAATTAGATTGTTAAATAAATCAAATGAAATTATTTAAATTAATTTTATTTATTAATTTAAAGAAAATAACTAAATGGAAATGGTTAACGAATTAACTTTTTTTTGAGTTGACTAAGTCAACTGCTTTATCTGGAATTGATTATTGGATAATTTTTGAATTTTTAATTATTATTTAAATAACCTTAAAAGGAAGATTAACTATTATAATGATAGTTAAGAAATTGGTTTCTAAAATAATTGGGATTGGTTATTATTTAATAATCAAAGTGATAAATCCTGAAATTTAGTGCCTTAACTAGAAGTTTATAAAGTCGTAAAGCCTTGTGTAGCTTAATTGAACGGTAAGCGAATTTATATTTAATATAGAATTCTATTGGTTGAATGTTTATAAAATCCAAATTTGGCAATTATAAGGCGAGTTATAATTGAATTAATGTTATAAGAATTGAAACAAGTTCAAAACAGGATTTGTAATCCAGTGGGAGTAAACGGGAATTTAAAAGCTAAGGTGGAGAATAAAGATGTTTTAAAAGCGTGATTTTGGAATCAGGGAAAAAGGGTTTTTCAAAAGAAAATAGATAGAGTTAAACCAACGTTTTAAAATCATATAGTAAATATAAGAGTTGTATATTTATTGGAATGTGATTTCGTGGATAAGCTTCAATCTATTCCAAGGATAAGAATGTTGTTGACTCAAGGTCTGAGAGGTAAATACCCCAACTTGTAACGACTTCATGATTATCCAAGGCTGATATTAGTTTAGAGATGGAGGTAGTTCAGGGAATTATTCTATGAAGGATATATAAACTATAATGCAAAGAATTATAAGTTGAATAATTTGGTTTAAAAATATGAAGTTAAAGGGAGGTATTCCAAATGTTGGGAGATTTAGAAATTTAATTAACATCTTTTTAACTAAAGATGCCAAGTGACGCTGTATACTGAATGAATGAATCCACTTTGTTTTCTATGGATGATTGTTGTTTATTTTGATAGTTAAATCATCGACTATCAAAATCTAGCCAAATTGGTTGTTGGTATGGAAAGACCGGGATCGAAATTATATTCGAAAACCATTCCAACCAGCAAATACGTAAACATTGAAATATCAGAAGATGGTCGAGATGGAGCATTGAAGACCTTGGATCTTCAAAGGCGGAAGGATTGATGTTGAATTTCTCTGGCTAGCTACCAGAGGTTTTTAAACTGTGATTCGGTTGTGGTTGAGATTTTGCGTATTGCAAGACTTCTCGCTACTGATCTATCGGATGCGGGAGGAAGGTGCCTTCGGATCATCTTGTTCCTACATGACTTGTATGAACGAGTGTCTGACAGAGTATTTCCAGATGGTCACGTACATTGATTTCTTCAAATGTGCACAGTGTATTTTTAAGGTCTTCAATTAGTGATTTGACGGATCTGACGATGTAACATTCATACTGAATGATGGCTAGATATTCTAAAGATAAACGTAGCCTCAAGCCTTATCAATCGAGAAATGACATAAATTGGGCAGGCAACATGGCTTGGTGGGTCATTCCCAAGCAGGGTGTATTGTCACAATCTAGAGAAAATTCATATTTGTTCTTCTTTCATATTTTGTATCTCCCGGGAAGTATGGTAGGCCTATAAACCCATATAGTGACAATACATTCGATACACTCAAGTAAAATGAGTGGTCGGTCATGTGTGGCCGGGTTGCAAGTTGTTCTTATTGAACCCTGGTGTATTTCCCTCTAGAGTACACTGATCGGAAGGTGGTCCCATACCTTGTCATAGTTAGAAACCAATCTCCAACAAGAGCCATGCGGTTTTTGATTATATACTATGTATGTGGAGCGTGAGATGCAAACGTTCTGCTATTCGGTTATCTATTTGATAGACACTATTATAATATCACTGGATCTCAATATCAAAACTATCTTGAGTTATAGTAAGGTAAAAACCATCCGTGTTTATGTGTGGACTGGTCTTACTATTATCCTTTTCTTTCAAAAGGAATTTTGGACTTTAAATCGATATGGATGTGTTTTAAACTTAGTGAGTTTACTCACGCTGGTTCACCAGACTGATCCGTGGCGTTTGAAATGTCTCGGGTCAGTCCGATTTGCAGGTTCAGGTTATCGGATGTTGTGGAGTCCAGAAATGAACTGGAGGAGTCCAGAAGTATAATAACTAGTATTTATTCCGCTGTGTGATGTATATGAGGACAGGTTGTTATAATTGTCCAAATGGGTTGCATTACCTGTTGTACTCAAGATGATGTAAGTATTTTTTTAAAAGATTTCAATAAAGATTTATTTCTATATTATACTTTATTCCGCTGCGATGTGAGACTCTATATGGTGTTAGTTCCTCTTCCTATTCTTCTATTCTAATATTTCTTTCTTTCTTTTCTCATCCCCTAACTTCTTTCTTTAGCTTCCTGGATATTCGGTACTTGAGTTTGGACACGGGTTGTGTTAAATATCAAAATTCGAGCATTGAATTCTCCGGTCCGCTACAGTTGGTATCAGAGCTAGGTTGAGTAGCGACCTTGGTACTGTGGAGTAACTCAGTAGAGATAGGGTTAGTAATACCCTTGATTGAGTTTCGGTGTATATACGAGAGAGCGTATTCGTAGATTTTATATAAAAATGTTTTGTATTGTGTTGATTGATAGGTTCAAGTGCTGGGAAACCATATTGAATTAGCATTTGACACAATATTGTTTTGTAAAGAGGGAAAATGAAATAATTTTACCCAAATGATATTTTTATAGAAAAATGAAATAATTTTCTATATTATCATAATATTGGTTGCTGGGTTGTTTTGCTTGATTTGGTTGGGATTCAAATTGAATTATGAAATGAATATGAAGCCGAGTTAAGTAGATATATGCCATTTTAACTCGAATGGAGTTTTCTGTCGATTTTATTCATTTTATAATGAATATCAAAAAGGTTTGATTTCAAAATCTGATATTTTGAGAATATTATCTTTTTAATATTATAATGACATGGAATATTCAATTTTGATTTAAAATTGAATTGGAAGTTGGAATAGAACAAATTTATAAACATTTTATAAAATATATTTTAAATGGAAATAGAAAAAATATATTATATGGTTTGGATAGAATGTATCGCGCATCGACCGTTCGTGAATTTCGACCATTGACTTTGAATGGACGTAACGGGAGATCCGACCGTCAGATTCTACTAAAACCGGAACCGTTGGTTTCGTATCGAAAAGAGATTTCAAATGATAATAAGGTATTTGAAATCTAAAGGTTAGATTTTAGGATATGCCTAAATTTGTTTTGAAAAAAAGGTCGCTATGGATGCAGTTCGGTGGCCAATATTGGAAACTGACTATAAGGGCCTTATTAAAATTATAAAAAATAGGAATAAATTATAATAAATGATTTGAAATGAAATATTTGAAGTTTGTAAAGATAAAAGATATTTTTATCAGAATAAGTTATTATCAATTTGAGTAAAGAATTTAAATGGTTTTAATATAACCAGAATTTTCCAATATATGAATTGGAATGGATAATAATGGAAATAAATCGGATATAAATCAATTGTTATTAACATATGTTAAACCAAAATGAATGTAGACCAGCAAGTATCAGTGTTGAAAATATTCAAATAATTTGGTTGTTGTTATTCGGATGTCAAGTTGGTTGAATAAAAATTCACCAAACGGATCAACAAAGGAGTAAAATGAATTGAAACTAAAATTCCAGTACAACAAATTAGAAATAAAATCATTTATGAAATGAAACAGAATTAATTACCCTGTATTTGTTACTGGCATTATAAGTGGAGTTAGGTGCAGAATCCTGAAGGTTGTGGAGATCATATGGTCACACAGATTGGATGTATAGCTTGGAAAACAAAGATCAGTTAGTTGATTTGCTGCAAAATTGGATTTGATTTGCGCGACAAATAGGTAAACCTTAATATTATTGGTTGGTGATGATTTTATACCCCTGAATTGGGTAGCCATTTGGATTTTGGTTTCCTTTTGGAGAAGTTGAGGCCAATAGTGGTAGTTGTGGTTATTCTGATCAAGCCATGTAGAGGGAGTGCTGACAAAATTTTCGAATTTTTTTTAGAGTTTGAATTTGTTTGTATGTTAATTCAAAAATAATTATTTTAAAATAATTAGAGTTCGGTGCATTCTTCTTACCTTGTAATTTCGGGGATGAAATTCTTTTAAGGGGGAAAGAATGTAACGTCCCAGATTTTTCTACCATTTAAATTGAAAATTTTAAATCTATTTATTATTATTATTACATTGGAAATATAATGGATTTTATATCGAATTTATTTTACAAAATGGAGTTCGATTTTATATAATTATAATATAATTAAAACGAGCTTGAAACAACGCGGCAGTTCGTAAGATGGAGTTTCAAACTTTAATTGAATATACTGGATCCGATATAGGTCAAAATTCTGTGAAACAAGAATCGTTCGGATCGATTTGATTATATTTTTCTAATAGAAGAGAAAAATGGAGATTTGATATTATAGATTGATAATTATGTCCAAATTAAATTTTCAAACAGTCGTTATGGAGTCGTTAATAAATTATAACGGTTTAACAAATAAATAAAAAGGTATTTCTATATATATTTGGATACCGTTTTAATCAGAATTTCTGAATATGGAGTTTTAAAATATATACTAGTTTATTCTGGAGCAGTAAAATATTTTAGCTGGAAACATGCGATAATAATAATAATTTATTATTACTTAAATTCGACTACTTTGTATTTAATCGTTGTTATATAGGCTGTAGAAATAGTTTTATCTTCAAACAACCTCCGTTTTCGACGAAACTAGTTTTATTGGAATGAGTACAATTAATTATTGCTAGATTTTCAGTTTGGAGCCAAAGGGAGTTGTTTTATCGGTAAGCGATATTTAGAGGTGAGTCGATAAATTAAAATATCGCCGTTTTGCAAACGGAGTCCGTTTTCGATGAAATTAATATCGTTGGGACCAGAACGACAAGACGTAGCGGTGTATTTATTTTTGTTAAATTTGAAATCGGTGTGGCGACGCGTATATTTAACGGTGACGTAAATAGCGATAGAACTATTAACTGGTTACAAATAAAATAAAATGAACGTACCATTCTAAATCATATTTGCACAAATGTGTCTGAAATATCTTTCCTATCCACACATACTAGCCTGAATTATTTAGGACTACATGGAGTTAACCTCATATGTTAATAAATTCAAGTGTACAACCTAAGAACATCACTTCAGCTATTTACACCCACACCATATATTACTTTAAGTGTCAAGCTAGATTTAATGTATATATCAAAACTTGCGCCCCATACCTACACCATTCCCTTGCCCATTTTGCTTTCTTTTCAAGCTGACTAAAATCACATTCCTCAGTTAGAAAATCGCCACCCTAGCGTGTAGGTAAGGAATAGACATTGTTCTTATCACAAATTATTTTGTGTATACATACTGCACGTATCTCTCCAGAGAAGCTCAAAAACCTTTCCTCGTCTGAAGTAAAACCATTCCACTCCATCAAACCGAAACCAAACCTTTTTCTATCGCCATGAAGAAAAACACAAAACCATAAAATAAAAATCCTCTTACTTGCTAGTGTTACCAACTAAAAGCATAAAAGGGGAGACTGGAGGGGTACGTGTGCTAGTTATACTGGTGAGATGGCTACGTATACTGATGGACGTGGTCTCACTTCAGGCAATGGCAAGTGAGAGGAGGTCAGTAAGGGGAGTGATCGAGTGGAGCACTCGCTGGTGATGCCTGACAAGCTGTAGTTGGCGGCAGGAGGTTGGCAACGGTCCGATGGTGATGACCGGTGTGGGTTTGAAGATGTGGAAAGTGGAAATAAAGCATCGGAGGAAGTTTGAAGGTTGGAAGCAAAACTGGGTCTTCATTCATGGAAAAAGAAGAGGTACAGTGGGGACTGGGTTGCTTTCGAGGAAGGGTGGGTAGTTCCTTTGCGGCATGGAGACTCAGCTGAGTGCGTGAAGCTTGGGAAAGCTTGCGTAGGTATGGGGGAGTTCAGCAAAGACAACGACATCAGAAGGAGGAAGTCTGTGGGAAAAAGAACAAGAGGAGGTCACTGGTCTCTGGCTCCATGTGTTTCAGCTCGCGGGGAAAGTGATGCAGAGGAATAGCATTGTCATGCAGAAATAAGTAGCAAAGTGGGAAGATGAGTTGTACAGGGAATAAAAAAAAGAGTAAAAGAAGAAGATGTGTTGACTGGAGGAGATGAGGTGCTGTGTAAAAACAGAAACATTAGGAGAAAAGTTGTATCATTTTGAAATATGGCAGCAGCGGGTTAAAGAATGCCAGTAGGGAAGAAAGGTTCTGTTCATCGCGGGTTAGTGGGCTACATGCACAGAGTTGGGCTTGGTGCTTGGGCCTTCAGGAATATTTATATATAAAAAAGATATATAAAAAAGGGAGGCTGGCCTGTTTTAACCGAACCAAGCAAAGGGGAATAAAAGGGGACGTGGTGACATTTATTCATGGGCCAATGGGCCTTTGGCAAAAAGGGAAAAAATATTGGCTATTGCTGCACATGGGATCCATGAGAACGTTGAAGGAAGATCCGATGAGATAAACTTTTAAACGTGAGTAAGGCTAACAATAATTCATGGCTAAAAGTTTAAATTAATATTTAATTTAAATTAACCCATGTAACGTATAATTATTAGTACGTTGACAGAATCCGATCAAACCAGAGGTGTTAAAAACACATCGAGAAGCACTTCATTTTAGAGTAAGAACGGACGACGATGGAATCAATTGGGGTTTGCAATTAAATTAAATGCTAGTTTAATTTAATTAAATGAATCGTTCAAATGATAAATCAAATAAAGTTGAGTTGGACTCACTCAGTTTATTCCGTTTATACTTCATATAAGATGGGTTTTATTTTGTGTGCAATGATTGTTGATGATTTGATAACTGGTTGCATATATGTTGAATATTTTTAATATTCATTGATTAAATCAAACGTTTGTTTAATTTAATCAAATTAAATCGTTATTTTAACGATTAGATTCCAAACAAGGTAACTTATCTTGTTGGTTATGTTTATAATAATATAAATGTATTAAATAAATAATTGAATGCTTGATTGAATGTTATTAATTGTTTATTTACTGTTAATAGTCGAATTGTTTATTTCTGTTTACCATAATGAATAAATATATTATCGTATTGAATTTATGGTAACACATTCTGATGTAGGGACGGACATGTTGGAGGAATCCAACCGGATTCCTCAATATGTTATTTACTTTCATATGAATTGTTTAATCTATGTGATTTATTATGATGGTTGAATCCAATTTCAACAATTGCGTGATATTAACTAATGGGTAATATTGGTTGAGTAATTATCACCATATGACCTGTAAATAAATCGTTTAATAGAGATTAATTTACTGTCAGGTAAATCAATATAAAGGATGTTATAAAATTTGTTTTATAACTAAAGACATATTTTGAAATCTATTTTTTATAGGTTATTTTTAAACAGGAGTTTATAAAAGGAAATGAATAATTATTTTATTTGGTAATTATAAACCATATATATGAAGCATGTTCTTATGTTAACAAATTTATTTAACAAATGAGTGGAAATTAACCTAACGGTTAAGGATTAAATTAATTGTTTAAATAAACAATTAATTGCAATTATGTAATTTAATTTGATTGTTAATTAAATCAAATAAAATTATTTAAATTAATTTTATTTATTAATTTAAAGAAAATATCTAAATGGAAATGGTTAATGAATTAACCTTATTTTGGTTGACTAAGTCAAATGCTTTATCTGGAATTGATTATTGGATAATTTTTGAATTTTTAATTATTGTTTAAATAACCTTAATAGGAAGATTAACTATTATAATAATAGTTAAGAAATTGGTTTCTAAAATAATTGGGATTGATTATTATTTAATAATCAAAGTGATAAATCAAGAAATTTAGTGCCTTAACTGGAAGTTTATAAAGTCATAAAGCCTTATGTAGTATTACTGAATGCTAAGTGAATTTATATTTAATATAGAATTCTATTAGCCAAATTTTTATAAAATCCAAATTGTGCAATTATAAAGGCAAGTTATAATTGAATTAATGTTATAAGAATCGAAACAAGTTCAAAACGGGATTTGTAGTCCAAAGAGCGTAAAGGGAATTTAAAAGCTAAGGTGGAGAATAGAGATGTTTCAAAAGCATGATTTTGGAATTCAGGAAAAAGGTTTTTTCAAAAGAAAATAGATAGAGTTAAGCCAACGTTTTAAAATCTATAGTAAATAGAAGCATTGCATATTTACTGGAATGTGATTTCGTTGATAAACTTCTATCTATTACGAGGATAAGATTGTTGTCGACTCAAGGTCTGAGAGGTAAATAAAATACCCCAACTTGTAATGACTTCATGATTTTCTAAGGATGATATTAGTTTAGAGACGAAGGTAGTTCAGGGAATTAAATTAATATTTCCATGAAGGATATATAAATTATAATTCAAAGAATTGTAAGTTGAATAAATTAGTTTAAAAACATGAAGTGAAAGGGTGGTATTCCAAATGTTTAGAGATTCAGAAATTTAATTAACAGTTGTTTAACAAAAGAGGCCAAGTGACCCTGTATACAGAACCGGTGAATCCAATTTATTTTTCTATGGATGATGGTTGTTTATTGTGATAGTTAAATCACCGACTATCAAAATCTGGCCAAATTGATTATTGTTATGGAAAGACCAGGATCCAAACTATATTTGAAAACCATTCCGACCAGCAAATATGTAAACGTTGAAATATTAGAAGATGGTCGAGATGGAGCATTAAAGACCGTGGATCTTCATAAGTGGAATGATTGTTGTTGAATTTATCTGGTTAGCTACCAGAGGTTTTTAAACTGTGATTCGGTCGTGGTTGCGAATTGCAAGAACTTCTCGTTACTGATCCATTATATGCCATAGGAGGGTGCATTCGGTTCATCCTATTCCTGGATGACTTGTATGGACGAGTGTCTGACAGAGTATTTCCAAATGGTCACATACATTGATTTCTTCAAACGTGCACAGTGTATTTTTGAGGTCGTCAATTAGTGATTTGATGGATCTGATGATGTGACATACAAAGTGAATGATGACCAGATATTCTAAAGATAAACGTAGCCTCAAGCCTTATAAACCGGGAAATGACAGAAATCGGGTAAGCAACATGGGTTGGTAGGTCATTCCCAAGCAGGGTGCATTGTCACAATCTAGAGAAAATTCATATTTGTTCTTCTTTCGTATTTTGTATCTCCCAAGAAGTATGGTAGGCCTATAAACCCATACGGTGACAATACATTCAATACACTTAAGTTAAATGAGTGGTCAGTCATGTATGGCCGAGTTGCAAGATGTTCTTGTTGGACCCTGGTGTATTTCCCTCTAGAGTATACTGATCGGAAGGTGGTCCCATACCTTCTCATAGTTGGAAACTAATCTCCAATAAGAGTCATGCAGTTTTTGATTATATACTATGTATGTGGAGCGTGAGATGCAAGCGTTCTGCTATTTGGTTATTTATTTGATAGACACTATTATAATATCACTGGATCTTAATATCAAAACTATCTTTGGTTATAGTAAGGTAAAAACCGTCTGTGTTTATGTGCAGACTGGTCTTACTATTATCCTTTTATTTCAAAAGGATTTTTGGACTTTAAATCGATATGGATGTGTTTTAAACTTAGTGAGTTTACTCATCGTGGTTCACTTGACTGATCCGTGGCGTTTGAAATGTCTCAGGTCAGTCTGAGTTACAGGTTCAGTGTGACTGTCCGCCCCACACTAGTTGACGTTTCCAATGAAAGTGCACTGTGCCAATCTCCAACTAGCACGGGACGGTCGTCAAAGAAAGGAAAGAAGGGAATTTGAACTAACAAGGAACCTGTAGAATGTCCCAAAGCGCATGGAATAAAATATAATAATAACATATTTGACATAAAACATGTGAGACAGTGCATAAGCTGAAAACTAAACCATCATAGCAGCTGAAAATCCAAAATACAGCTTATGTTCCACATCATCATTATTACAACTTTTAAAACTGTCTCCAAAGCAAAATAAGAAAGGTACACTACTAATGCCCAAAGTAGTGACCAGCACCGACACAGGGAGAATATCTATATATATCATATGTGGAAGCCACCTGCTCGTCTCCGGATCAGCTACTCGTGCATAACCAGCTAACCTGTCTCTAGTCTGCCCATTTAAGAGCACCTAGAGTAATAAGAAGATACATAAAACTATGGGTCAGACAAAAGTCTGGTATGAGCGATAAGCAGCAAAACAGAACAATAACAAGTATACTAAACCATACCTGAACCTGCAATCAAAGAGTTAGCACAACAAGATGTACAAAATACTCTAAAGTGACGCTAACATATGGTGTAAAGATACGGGGAGGGGTTGTGCATGTCACAATGATGGCAAACAATCAAGCATAGCAACCATCCTCACATCTCTCACTAACTACGTAAAGCATACGATATCTACCGCTTTAGTCACCCAAATCCTTGCTATGATCACTCTGCCCCCATGGAGTCATTGCGACTCCACTGCACTGATCCATAGCCACTAGTCCTTGCTATGTCCACTCTGCCCCATGAAGTCATAACGACTCCACTGCACTGGCTCATAGCCATGCTACGATCACTCTGGCCCATGGAGTAATAACTACCCCACTGCACTGATCCGTAGCCTAACATCCGTCTTGGTGGTGAATCAAAGTTATGGACGTCGATAACCCCTTAGCACATGTCCCGCAAAAAAGCCCAACTCATGAAGTTAACTCATTGGTTCCCAATAGGATCCTGAGTTCTACTTCCTATCTGGACTTCCTTTGCATCTCGGGTTTTGGTCGAATTGGAGTTGGTCTTTAGAAGAGTCATCGCGTAGTAGAGGTAGAGGTCCAAACTCGGTTCGGTCTATCCAGTTCGGTTCGGTAGGTGGTGCTTAGGCTCCCCATTCGGTTCAGCTTAAATCCCCCTCCTTCGGTTTGGTTCGGGTTCACTTCCTCCATGCGGTTCGGGTCGGTGCTTTGCCTCTTGGTTCCGTTCGTCCCTCCTGCTCCAGCTTGCTTACTCCGGTCCGATCCCACGTTCCATTCTGACCCGATCCGATCCTCAACCCAACTCCAACTCTTTGCAAGTGGCCTTCCTTCTTGCCAAGCCTTCCCTGGTGCCAAGTTCCAATCCGAATCAAATCCCTTGCTCGGTCCTCCTATCGACCCGAGCCCTATATCCGATCCGATCCGAAACCCTACACGTTTCCTGCAACTTTTCCAACGACTGTTTTATGCCATACGACGGCGTTTTCAACCATTCTAACTCTTCTAATCAATTACAAAGTATACCATACAGTCATAGCAACATAGAGAATCAATCATAAACACCAAACAACAATTTAATATGTAAATATGGATCAAACATACCCAAAAACCTATGTTTTACTCTTAATCCCCCTTAATCATGTTTAAGCACACAATTAGCAAAACTTATCTAAATTAACCCAAATTTTTATCAGAGCCCTATAATAATATCTTAGAATTTCATAAATCTTTCCAGATTTTTCTGAGTTATAATTCCGCTAATTATCACTAATCACCCCTAATTAGCCGTAATTAGTGAAAAACAATGCAAATCACTCACCTTGGCCACAATCAAACTATAGATCTAAAATATTCTCTATTTTGGGTCGAATTCTAATGCAACACAGCAGCTCCAACTCTGATTTGGTGTTGTTTCCCCTTGATTTGACGTAGCCTGGCTTAATCTTCGATTAGAAAACGATTAGGAGCGATTTGGTGGAGGCCATGACTAGACTTGAAGGAGCAAAAAGTGGCAGCTGAAAAATGATAAAAACCGAATTTCCTAACCCTATCATCCTTCCCATAACCCTAACCCCGAAATGGGTTATGGGCCCACTCACTAATTACCCTAATTAGGCCCGGTTAAGCTGTTTTTCGCCTTTTAAACCTTGTTTCAGCCATATCTCCCTAACGGTGAGCCCGTTTGGCTATTGTGACCACTCTACGGAAAGGTAAACCATCATCTGGATATAATGGAAGTGGTTTCAGGTCAAAACTCCTTACGAATAAAAAGTTATGGCCAATAAAAGATCAGCTAGGGGGAAAACGATCATTTAAAAATCGGCAAAAATCATGAACATGGGAAATGACCCCAATAATCGTCTCCCAAAGTTACATGGCTATACGACTTCACATGAAAAAGAAATAAATATCCTACAATCCTTTGAAGCGTAGAATGCGGGTCGTTACATTCTTTTCAGTGGGGACCAAGCTTAGGTGGAAAGCTTGTGAAGTGCATGAGGGGCCCTTTTCAAACCAGTAACCCATTAAGTATCTTTGTGAGCTCGACCCAAGTCGAGGACGGGACACGCTTACTGGATTTGATTGTAAGAGGCCAAAATGGGTTAGCGGTGGCAACGCAAGTCCAAGGGGGTCATGTGCGTGTGTGGGCCTGGGATGGTAGGTAAGACGTAGTTGCATCGTGTAGATATAAGCCGTGCATCTTTGGTGGTATCGGGTTGCCACTTTGGGGAGTGATACACCCCACTGTGGGTCTAGCACGGGTATCTACGAATTAGGAAGCCGATCTCATGAGTGTAGTGGGTACACCTAGTGGAGATAGGGGTAGGCGGCACCTATGTAGACAGCTAGGGGTACACGAAACTACCATTATCATTATTAAGTTCTATAGGCGGGATCAACTTTTAGGGTGTTAGGTGTGGTGCAATATAGTAATTATCTTATAGTGATTAGGTACGCCTTTAACATTATCTTTGTTCATCTTATTTCCTTTGTTTGCTCTGTCATGCCCATTGGTTCACAGTCATTTCCTTATTTTCCAGCTTATGCCTTATCCTATTTGCTTTAATGATTATACTGTTAAAGTTATTGCACTCGCCGGACTTTATGTCTGACCCCTTTGTTTCCACTTCTTTTTTTCCTTCCCCCCCCCCAGGTGCTCAGGGTGGGACTAGTACTAGTGGAGCTTGATTTGGACAGCTTTATTTATTTCATTTGGAAGTTGCTTGGATTGCTGAAGTAAAGTTCAGCCTATCTTATTTATGGCTATTTTGTGTTGGGGTTATGTCTTTTATTTTATGTACTCAGAACTTATTTGTCAAGATGGATAATAAGTGTATTTGGTTTTGTAGTTGGTTTTTGATTGATGTAACCAAACTATTTCTCCGCTGCAATAAAAGTTGTTTTTACTTTCCAAGTACCAGTATATTTATTTGTCTTATCTACTTTTATGTTCTATACACAATAAACGCTCCACCAAAATTAAGGCATTCCCTTTGTGAGTGACCTTAATGGAGATGGGGTATCAAACGTGGTATCAGAGCTGAAGATTACCAGAACAGATAAGATATTTTGAAAAAACTACTTTTTTAAAAAGCATTTTCATAAAGGATACTTTCAAAAATACATTTTAAGGAGAGTATTTTCAAGAGAAAAGTTTATTTTAAAAACATAACCCCCAAGAGCCATATATCTTTCTTTCGAATTCTCTATCCGAATCTCTTCATTTTCTTTTCAGCATGTCTGGAATTCCAGAGATACCCGAGGGGATACCGATACCAGGATGGTTTAGAAGGTATCTGGAAGCTGGGGCCAATGTCATAGGCCTTGCAAATGCTTCTCCTCCTCCTCCCCATGTTGATACTTTCGCGAAGATATGCAAGGACTTTCGGGCAATGGGCGGAAAATGTAAAAGCCAGTAAATTCGTATCAATTTGAGCTGATTAATATCCTACACATTCAACTCAAAGTGCACGAAAATACAGATCTTTAATAGAAAGAAATAAGAGGATGAGAAAGATAAGATAAAACTAATAGAATAGAAGAAGAAGAACATCAGAATCTAAACAGTATCAGAGTAAACACGAATCTCACAGCGGAAAGAATAAAATATATTATATAACACTTTGAAATACAAATCTGAATTTGTATATACATACCATATCAGAGTATAATACTTATACATCGTAGCGGAAATAATCTCTAAATAACTAGGGGTGAAACCTCCTGCTACGAGCTCCTCCAAGTGTATATGTAAAAGCCTGAAACGCTTGACTGCCCATACAAATTTGGGCACCTAAGAGTTTAGGGAAACAAACAAAATAAACTCTGGGTCAGTCATGGGACTGGTGGGAGTAAATTCCAACCATATAGTTTAACTTTGAAAATCCTTTTTAAAGAAAAGGATAATAGTAAGACCAGCCCACACATAAACATGGACGTTTTTTTACCTTACTATAACCAAAACATTTCTGATATCAAAATCTAGTGATATTATAATAATGTCTAATCAAATAAATAACCAAATAGTAGAATGCTTACATCTCACGCTCTGCATACATAGTAAAAATCAAAAAACCGCAGGGCACTTATTGGAGATTGGATTATAACTATGACAAGGTATGGGACCACCTCCCGATCAGAGTACTCTAGAGGGTATACAATGGGGTTTAACAAGAACATCTTGCAACCCGACCCACATATGACCGACCACTCATTTCTCTTGAGTGTATCGAATATATAGCCACCTACGGTTGGGCCCACATAACCGTTATCCGAAGACACAGAACGGAAGAAGAACAAATACGAATTTTCTCTAGATGGTGAAAATACACCCTAATGGGAATGACCCACATAGCCATGTTGCCTGCCCGATTTTTGTCATTTCTCGGTTGTGAGGCTAGAGGTTACGTCTATCTTCTAAGAACATCTGGCCACCATTCGGTTTGAATGCCACATCATCAAACTCGTCAATTCACTAATCAATTTCCAAAAATATCACGGGTATAAAAAGCTAAGAGGAAAGAATTCCTCCGCCACCAGACGTAATACCTTAGGAGATCAATCATACGTGATTTGTTAGGTATACTCTGTCAGACACTCATCCATACAAGTTGTCCTGGGACTGGACAAACAGAAAACATCATTCTGGAACAGAACGACACTTGCATTTCACTCTGTCTTCAATTGTCTTCAGCATAATCTAATTCACAGCGCTTATGCCTATACGGAGTGGTTTTCGGATAATAAATCCAACCGGTCTCTCCGTATCGACAACGATGGTCAAAACACTTCGATAGTCGGTTCTTTAACTATCGAAGTAAAAACAACATCCATTCAGATGTACAAGTAAACATCACACAACGACGGGCACTTTTTATTTAACCTTTGTTTACAGTTTCCCATATCTTCCCAGATATTTTTCCAAAACCCGTTTAACCCTTCACATTTCTTGGAAAACATTTCTAGTTATTTTAACTCTTGTTTTCCACCTGTTATTAACGTTCGAAAACATTCTCCTCTTCCCCACATTTCTTATTTGACTTAAAACCAATGTCGAACGACATAATTTATCGTTAATGTTGTTTTTATCAATTTCCAAACTTTGAATATTTCCATTTACTACGGGGAATATATTAAATCTCAATTATTCGTCTTTGTTCCCAAACCAACATAACACTCCTATATTTCTTTGGACAAACATCGTTACTTATTACTTTAGAATAAGTGGATTTCAAACCAAATAGGGAATAATGCTATATATAAAAATCCTTCTTAAGCTTGGTCAACAACGTAAATTTATCATTATAGTTTTAACTTGCAATACGCTGTAATATTCCCCCTTTTATACTAATGCAATACGCTGTAATATTCCCCCTTTTATAGCTAATGCAATACGCTGCCATATTTTCCTTTTTATAGCTAATGAAATACGCTGCCATATTTCCCTTTTTATAACTAATCTCGACGTCTCTGTCCATTACAAATTAATACCATCCCTCGATAATAGTGGAGTCTTTCAAGTTGGAGTATTTTAATTACCTCTCAGACCTTGATCGACAACGTTCTTACCTTAGAACAGATGTAAGTCCGTAACTCTAAACTCCTTATTACAAATATATCAACTAAACCGTATTTCTTACTTTATTTTAAATATGGTTTTATGACGCCATATCCTTATTTTGAAAACTCTGTTGTTTATAATTGTTTACATTAATCATTAACTCTTCGCTTCATCTTCCTTATACAAATCCATTTAAACTTCTCTTATCATACATCAATAACGTTCTTCGTCTTGTGACCAGTTCCTTTTTATTTGAATTATTATACCCAATTCTAGTAAACTTCTCATCATAGACTCACTACCATGAAATTCATTAAATAGTGATTAACTTGATCATTTGCTGAAGTAAAACAGTTTACTTCATTATTAATGAGCAATACTAATTATACTAGTTCAAATAATTATTTAAACTTCATTCATTAAAAGGTAATTAAATCTTATTAACTTTGATTAATTTATTTCTAAACTATTTTCATTAGATTAATTGAAGACCAATTAATCTAAAAATCAATTTCAAATAAAAAGTTGATTTAATCAACTTCAAACCATCAGTTAATTGTTAAATGATTTTAATTACTTCTCTTCATTTGTTTAATATAATTAATCCAATAATATTCTTTAACGATTGTCTTTAAAATAATTATCCAGTATTTACTCGTAGGATAATTACAGTATTATAACTTATCAAATAATCGTTTATATTTACTTAAAAAAAACGAACCATAAAATACCAGTTTATAATAGAACGTCTATTATAATTTAAAACTTCAAAATACAATTCTTTTAACTTCGTTGATTCGCCTACCAGCAAATCAACTTTTTACAAAGAGATGGGTTTACGGTCGGTGCTGCCACTTTCTTAATCGATATTGTCTATTGATTTAATCCAAATAACGTTGAATTTCCATTCAATCATTAATATCCCCACAGGGTTTTAATGTCATTTGGGTTTAAACAGTGCATATATGAATAATATAAAACAAATAGTACATATAAATATTTGAGAAATCTTGTTGGATTCCTCCAACCGGTTCCCTGCATCCACCGATGTTAGTCAACACAATCAACATAAATTCCATAATATGGAATATTATAATCAATAGGATTTATATCCAGCTAATGATGTACATATATGCAACGATATATATATATATATATATATATAATATAACCAATTAAACTGTAATCGACCATCACACAACATTCAACCACTATTTAAAATATAATTAGAATATTTTAAAATAGATTAGAATTAGTGAATTTATTCGCCTTACTTCACGATATCCAAACACAGTTACCACCCAACTCCGTTTCCACACAAAACACACTCCAACATCTACGTAGGAAGCCACCGCATGCAAGCCTTTTCCTCCATCTCTTTTGACGTGTTGTTGCTACACCGAGGCATCACTTCCCTCTTGTTCACGTTCGTTCCCCACTTTTCTTTCCGCAACGTGATCTTGCTTCCTTCCTACTATTTAAAACTTCGCCCCATACTGTACACTTCATGCTAAACTGAAACCCCATGCGACTTCTGACGAACTGCACCACTGTAGACGATGGCCTCTGCCACCATGCCTTGAAGCTTCGACCTGACACCAGTCCCAAACTACGACAGATCTGTCCTACCGCGATCACGAGCATCTCCCTTCAGGTCCCCTTCCTTTGCGATGAACTACCTTATCATTCACCATGCCTACAGTGACTTATGCGTCACTTTTTTTTTTCCATCCTTTTTCTAACTCACGCCCCTTTCTTTTTTTGTATACCCACAACTTCTCCGTGCTTCTCACGCACACCACCTTCCCTATTCAGATCTTGTTAAATTCTCACGTGAACACCCCGTATGAAGAACAAGACCAAAAGAGGGTAGCGCGTACAAGCTTAGGATTTTAGAATCTTGTATAATTTCTGTTTTGAGTTCGCGGTTTGGGATTTTTCCATTTTTGTTTACAGTTTTGTTTCCCTGATGCCGGAGAATGAAGCTGCGATATACTTATATATATAAGGGAAGACTTAATGGTTAAGGAATAGGAAGTACATCCAGGAACTAGGTCTGCTGCTGCGTATGGGGTATAGTTTTCCTTAGTTGTTAAGGTATAGGTACCGTAGGCATTGAAAATATAGGTAGTGTATTCATCACTTCACAGTCCTTTTAGTTGCGTGTGCCCTTTGTTTGTATGCTGGAAAAATAAATAATGCATGAAATGTCTTTTGATAAAGGAGGAAGCCATCACTTTCTGTCTTGTTGCTGGATTTTCGGTGATAGCACAGTATATAATATATAGAGTGGATTGGTTCAATGTCGTTTCTGATAATACAGGGTATGGCTGATCTATTAGCTATAAATATAGGTGTTGACACTTTCATATGATCTTGTTTTGCGGAAATTTTGGATGCCATGAAGCAACGTAGTAGTGACCACACATTGTCGTTAGTTTTTGGAAATAACAGTTGGATTTAGCTGGTGCACGGCTCTTTTATATATATATATATTTATATTTATATATTTGGCATTAATATAGTACCGATTTCGAAAGACTTCGTTTATTTATCGTCAGCTATGGACAAAAATAAAAATACTATCGTGTTCAGCGAGATGTCACGGTCCTAAAAATATAATAATACCGGTAGTTTAACTTATATTTTCAAACAGAATTAACCCAATGTGAGTTAAACTCACTCAGTTCTCCCACTTATATTTATATAAGTCGGGTTTATATATTTGTATGTTTTGTTTGCTAATCGTTTGATGATTGTTTGTATATATACTGAATATTTTTATAAAATTGATTTGAATTAAACTTTCGTTTAATTTAATCAAACCAAATAATTATTTTTAACGATTTGGTCCAATGGAGGTAACTTACTTGTTGGTTACGTTTGTTATAATTTAAACATATTAAATTTAGTTTGGTGCTTGAACTGTTGTTATTTATTGACTGTTCTCAGTTGAATTGATTATTCCTGTTTATTTGATGTTATCATTGTATGAATCGTTTACTGAATATGATTGGATGGTTTATTGTTGAATCCAAATCCGACGGTTATTTTGACATTTAATAATGGGAATTACTGGTTGAGAAATTGGTAGTTGATGGCCTAAAATACATTGTTTAAAAAAAAATAGATTTACCGTTAGGTAAATCGATAGAAATGAAATTATAAAATTTATTTTATAACTGAATATAGATTTTTAAATATATTTAAATGAAGTTTATAAAAAGGGAATAAACCAACAACATATATATTGATTGTTTTAACCACTGTCACCATTTTTGTACCAAAATCTACCCTGTGCGAAGCACATGCCTTATCTTAGTTATTAGATGAATTATAAAGCTAATTGTTATATTACTAAGATGGGTAAGCAAGTGAGCAAGGATTAATGTAATGATTAATAACTGAGATTATTTGTTTTTTTGTGAAACAATTAAAATGGGATTACATTGAAATTAATTATTTTTTATTAATAATAACCGAGGTAAATGAGATTATTTAAATTAATTATATTTTTAATTAATTTAAATGGAAAGATGAGTTAGAGTTGATCTACTAGCTAATCAAGTTTTGGAGTTGACTAAGTCATCTATTTTATGGAAACTAATTATTAAATTAAATCAGTTTGTGCTTAATTCAATGAAATCATTTAACGAATAGTTCAACTTTATAAGAATCAAAAAAGGAATTTGATATTTATTCCAATTATTGATGAAGTAAATTATAAATTTAATTTATATTAATGTAAGGAATTACTTCTTAAATGAGTTTTATTTAAGTAAGTAATCAATGTTAGTGATGAAATATAACTAAATTTTAAAGTGAGTTTATGAATGGGTTCATATTTAAACTGAGTTTGGTAAATTAAGCGTCAAAGAGATTTTAAGTGAATATGATAAGCTTAAAATAGATGTTACTTAAATTTTGAATTAGTTAAAGGAAATCGAGATGAGAATGGGTTTATATTAAACCAGAGTTGTTTAAACGAGCTTGTAAAAAGAGAGGCGAAGTTAAAACGTTAATTTTAAATTAACGTTACTTAAGAATGGCATTAAGTGAAATTGATGATATTTCAAATAAGATTCTCAGAATGAATGATTGAAAGGTTTAAAAAAAAGATTCTTGCAATTGAATTGGGTAAAAGATCGAGTAATGAGACTTGTAATAAAAATTCAAATAATGAAACAAACGGTTTAAAGAAGATAAAGTTTAAACGTTGATGTTTTATTATCATTTACTAAATCAGTGAATTTAGTAATAATAGCATATTTAAAAAGTTAGATTTCAAAAGTAAGAAAGTTTTATAAAACCATATTTTAAATAAAGGTGTCAAAAGCGAATTATTATGAGAAATAATAAATGCAGCATTATTTGAAGTATTTGAGGATAGATATAATGAGATTTCAATTTAAAGGAAATAAAATGATTTGGGAAAATATATATTGATATTTCCAAAGTAACGGAAATAAAAAGGGCTTTAGAATATGAAATGATATTTTCATATTAAAAGAAATAAAGGAAGATTTTGTGAATAACGATATTTCGAAGTAAATAAAAGAGAGTTAAGATGTGTTTATTCTAAAAGAATAAGTGATGAATATTGTTTTCAAATAACGAAACGAAAGAAGATTTCGTAGTGATTGTTTTATGAACGATAAGTTGAATCGTTTTCCAAATTTTGAATAATAAGTAATGTTGTAGCAAATGTTTTGAAATTAAAATTAAATTGGAAAATTTGATAATTATAAGATATTTTCTAAGTGTTAAAATGAAATGGTTTAAGAATATTAGTATATTAAGATAAGAAATGAACATGTGTTGAAAGATTTAGAAGTTTAATTTACCCTTCATTAATTACTTTTAAAGTCCAAGTGTTGCCATGTACTCAACCAGTAGATTCAATTTTTTTTCTTTGACGGTTAAATAACCGACTATAAAATTTTGCTCATACGACAGCTGGTACGGAAAGACCGGGATCGAATTTATATTCGAAAACCATTCCGAACCAGCAAATACGTGAAAGAAGCTAATTGAAGATGGAGCAATTAAAGACCATAAATCTTCATGAGCGGAAGAACTATTGTTAAATATCTTTGGCTGATCCCTAGAGTTAACAATGATTCTGTCGTTATTGGAATCTACGGATTGCAAGGACTACTCACTACTGATCTATAGGGTGACTCCTAGGATGTGGTAGGAGAGTGCCTTCGGTTCATCCTGTTCCTGGATGACTTGTTTGGACGAATGTCTGACAGAGTATTTCCAAAGGGATCGCGCGCGTTGATTTCTACAAACATACCAAGTTGGTAGCATAAAAGGGAAACTTCTTTAGCTTAACAACTAGAGTATTTTTGTGGACGTCAACTAGTTATTTCTGGAGGATCTGACGATGTGGCATTCAAAGTAGATGGAGATATGATTTTCTGAAGGATAAGCTTAACCTCCAGCCTCATCAACCGGGAAATGACATAAATTCTAGTAGGTCGCATGGCTATGTGAGTAGCACCAATTAGGGTATATCATTACCTGATCTGGAGAAATCAAATGCCTTCCTTTGTCCCTTTTTATTTTCTACTTATGCTATCGGTTCAGTTGGCAGGCCCCCAACTATGGTAATGATATATTCGGTACTCTCAAGAGAAAGTGAGGGGCCAGTCATGTTTAGCCTGGGTTGCAAGATGTTTTTGTTGAACCCCAATGTATTCATTTCCGGAGATACATTGTCGGAAGGTGGTCCCATACCTTGCCATAGTTGGAAATCTATTCTCCAATAAGAGCCCGCGGTTTTGATTGTATACTATATATGTGGAGTGTGAGATGCAAGCGTTCTACTAGATTGTTATTTATTTGTATTTAGACATTATTATAATATCAAAAAAGATATGATTTCAAAAACGATTTGGGTTATCGTAAGGTAAAAAGGTGTGGATTTGGTCTTACGATTTTCCTTTCTTTGAAAATATTTAAACTTTAAAATCAAGTTACTCATAAACTAGATAGTTTTTCTCACTCTGGTTCACCAGACTGATCCGGCGTTTGTAATGCTCGGGCTAGCCCGGGTTGTACAAGTTTAGATTATTGGATGCTGTGAAGTCCAGAGACGAGTTGGAGAAGCCCAGACGTGTGATACCTTGTATTTATTCCGCTATATGTTGCATATGAGGACAAATATTTATAAGTGTCCAGATGTTTGGTGTACTCTGATGATTGTAAGTTTTATTTCAAGCTCTCAATAAAGTTTTATTTCAATATTATATTTTGTTCCGATGTGATGTGAGACTCTGATTTTGTGTTGGTTCTTCTTCTACTTCTTCTATTCTTAACTTTCTTTCTTATCTCACCCTCTAACTTATTTCTATTAGCTTTCTGGGTATTCGATACTTAGGTTTTGGCATGATATATTGTAACACCCCACGTCCGTTAGTGTCACTCACAAAGGGAATACACTAAGTTCTGTGGAGCATTTTGGGTAAAAGATGCAGATAAATTACAAGATAGACAAATTATTAAACAGTGGAAAATAGAACTTTGCTTTATTGATAATTTAGTCTGTACAAGATTCTTTTACAATATCAAAGTATCATCTGTCTTTATAAAATAAAGAAGCATGAAAATACATTTATATATTCCCCAATGTAGCAAGAGCCAGCCATAGCATCTGGAAGAGAATCCAAAGACAACTTCGTCAAATCTTCAAGCTGGGAAAGAGCAACGGTCCAGTCTAATCCTGAGTTATACTATTCCCTCCTCAACTACCTGGGGGGGGGGGGGGGAACGGAAGAAAAGAAGACGAAAGAAAAACAGAGTCAGACATAAAGCCTGAGTAAGTTCAGTAACTTCTAGCATGTGAACATGGAAAAACAAAACGACATGAATTAACTGAATACAAGATTACACCATGACGATAAGGTCAACAAGATTAGACAAGGTAGTCACAAGATATGCTAAGATGACTGGATATGCTCTAATACTTTCGCAGCTTCGCTATTTCCTTGTTATACTGGTTTCTATATCTCTGCACCACCTAACTAGTGTTCAACTAGTAACGATAACGTGATCCCAACCCCTGTAGTTTCCATTGTCTTCAGGCATACATTTATTATTTATTACCTAGATCTAATCTAGGGTTTTCTATCAAGTGCTTCTTAGATTTAACTATAGTTTTACGCTATCTGCTGAACGCTTTTCGAGTTCAGGGTTTATGCCACCTAGTCCAACTAGGGATTACGCTACCTGTCGAACAATGCCCCCAAGTCTAGGACACACTACCTAGAGTGGTATATGCTCCTAGGCTTCCCCACGCATGTATCGTGAATCGTTATCGCTTGTCTAGATGCACATGTCCTGTAATGTGCGATCCGAGTCCTGTGACAGGGAAAATCAAGGAATACAGAACTCGGTCGGGAGCTTTCGGATATCTGCCGATGCAGATGCTAAGGTCTGTTTTTATTCCAGTGGCTATGGTCCCACTTGACCCCTCCCTCAACTAATGAAAGGCACACCTTGTAAAATGAGAACTATACGCCGGCCCCCGGTGCCCCACTATCCTATGGCCATCCGCAACCATAACTAGATAGCAAGTATATGGTCTTTTGGAGTTCTCCGCCTTTCCGCTTCACGTATCTCGATTGACTCAAGATGGATGGTAGACGACGAGTTGCTATCACAGGGCTACCGTCTTCTCGCCGAATCACGCTGGTCCATCCTAGTCTTTAGGTTGCCACATATATATTGCAACCAAGGCATACCCTCGGTTCTTCTAACGCAGACCTTAACCTCTGTGAGCCCAGGATGATCATCTACAGCCTCACAGAGGGATACCAAGAGTACCCTCACGTCCCCTCGAAGCCTCGGGCTTCGTAACCCAATTCGTTGGAGCCTTCTTAAAACCAGATGGATGTCCGCTCCTTCGTGTTATACTAAGAATTACTACTTAGTTCTACTAACTAAGGTTTACCACTTAGTTTCCAAATTCCTTGTTTTCTTAACTAAGTTTTACTACTTAGTCCCTTTTTCAACTGAGGTTTACTACTTAGTTTTCTTTCTCGCCAGGTTGGGTTGGTTAAGTGTCTTTAGTCAATTCAAGTTATCTTAACCTTCTTCCCTTATCATATTACACTGGTTAAGTGTTATCCCTTTATGCTTTTTACTTAACCCTATTCATTTATCATATTCTGATGGTTAAGCGTTCAAGTTTACTTAACCCTATGGTCTAGTCCAGCTAACATATTAATTTGGCTAAGTGTATTACTTAACCCCAACCTCTAGTCTAATTAACATGTTAAATTGGCTAAGTGTATTAACTTTACTTAACCCCACCTTCTAGTCTAGTCAACATGTTAATTTGGCTAAGTATTCCCATGGACTTAACCCTCCCATTCTAGCTTTAACTGTGCTAAGTTGGTTAAGTGTTCCTTAACCTTCCCATTCTAGCTTAACCGTGTTAGGTTGGTTAAGTGTTCCTATGGACTTAACCTTCCCATTCTAGCTTAACTTTGTTAAGTCGGTTAAGTGTTCCTATGGACTTAACCCACCCATTCTTGCTTAACTGTGTTAAATTGGTTAAGTGTTTCTATGGACTTAACTCTCCCATTCTTGTTCTAGCTTTAATTAATAAATTAAAGCCGCAACCTCTCACATTAGACAGATATTGCTGCGGTTACTGGATGTGCCGGTCGGTTCCGGGCAGGTTTACACCGCAACTCAGTCTAACCTCGGGTTAGGCATATTCATGTTTTCTAAGTTCAAAGGGTTTTTGATTAATTTCCAAATATGGTTTTGAAAACAACCATCCCGTCCTTCGGATCAGTTAGGGATAGCCAGGGAGGGCAGGAAACTTGTATTTTCCAAACCCAAGCCTAGACACTATCCTCTCTGTCACCCTAGAACCTTCTGGTCTATGTGTTATAAAAAGGGATGTTATCAAAATACTTTTCTTTTGTTTATAAATTGTTAACAATTTATTTCAAAAGCCCATTTCCCCTTTTTAGACAAATTTGGCCTATATTTATTTGTCAAGCCTACTAGTATACTTATATTCAAATCAACCTTAATTAACCCAATCTTGGTTTAACATCCTAATTCACAATTTATGGCAAAACTAGAATTATTTTTCTAGTTTACATTTTATGCCTAAAATTTAGCTTACTTACTAACGCTAAATTTAATATGTCAAAATCACATATTCCCTAATCCATGTCAAATTTCCCCGTTTTCATTTTAATATGCATGTCATAATACATATTCCAAATTATGCCAATTTCCAAGTTTACAATTACTTTCATATTCATTTCCATGTTTTTCCCCAAATCGCATTCCCACCGTTCGAATAATCGTGATTCAACCTAGATTATAAATAAATCTAGATTCGTAGATAAAAAAGGGAATGAATCAAAATGACAAGAAGGAATAATTGGCATAAAAAGGTTTGGATAACAATGTAGGTTCAAGAATATGGGTAGACCTAACTAAATAGGTAAATTCCCACTGTCTTAAAACCAAAGAATGGGCAAAATAGGTTCAAGAACGTGGGTAGACCTAACTTAATAGGTAAATTCCCACTGTCTTAAAACCAAAGAAAAACCAAGGAACAGGTAGAATAAATAATTGGGTTTAGACCCAACTTCTCAATCACAAAACTAAAGCAATATTTTCCTAATCATAAATCATGGGTGTCAAAATCACAATTGTCCTCATTATGTCATAAGTAATAGTTTATGTCCAAATCAAAGGTATAGGCCTAGTCAAGGAAATAATCCTTGTAGTCACAGTCACAGTCATAGGAAATGTCCATAGTCATATGCGATGTTCATAGTCCAAAAGGGAAAATAATTCCCATAGTCATAAGTCATTGTCATAGGCAATGTTTATATGTCCCAAAATCAAAGGCTTATGTCATAGTCCAAAGGCATATGCTTTCAAAGGCCACAGTTCTATAGTCATAGTCACGGTTACAGTCTTATTTGTCCTCGAATCATAACAGTTCTTAATTCAGTCCAAGAGTATAAACACAGATTCGAAGAGCGAGAGAGATTTGGCATATTCCTTTATTCCTTTAATTTCATGTCACAAATAAAACAAAATATTCAGATCTAGAAATAACCAACTTACAGAAAATAGATCTTAGAAAAGAAGGAAAGCATGGCTATGATTCGTGCATCGTTGCTTGAAACTTGTTTGAGCTAGCCTTTGAATTCTTCACTTGAAACTTTGATTTGAATCTCTCCTTAAAAGTCTTTTAGCAGCATCTCCTCGTCTTGAATCATATTTTATTTTATTTATTTAAGAAAATTTAGAGGAGGGGAAGAAGCCATGAATCTTAGCAGCATAAGGATAGAAGAGAATTGGTGCAAAGAGAATGAAGACTAGGGCTGTTTATATAGCTGCTCAAGACCTTATCGTACACGCAGCGCTGAGTCAGCATTGAACCTAGTTAAGAAAATAGTCCAGGTACGTAGATGAATCTAGCCAAACCTTATCATACACGCAGTGCTGAGTCAGCATTGGGTCCCACAAGCTATTTTGGCGTAAAAGTTTGATTTTCAAACTTTTGAATTTCTGGAATTTATTTAACTGTTTTATTCACATGAAATATTCTTATATGTATACAATTCCTCTAACGACCATTTTACGCGTATATATATACGCACAACTTTCATTTTATTTTCAAAATTCAAATGATGTTGCCATATTTCATTGACTGTAGCCTTATCTTGAATTTTATCTTTCGTATACATATATTTTTGTATATATATATTTATATTTATATTTCTCATATGTATATATATATTTTCTTTATTTCCTTATACGTACGTTCTTATCCTTTCAAATTTTGAATTTGTATACGTACATATATTTGCATGTTTAGTTGGCCCTCTCTAAAACAATGATAAAAAAATTATGCCGCCGCCGGGGTTCGATCCCCCGACCTCCATGCTACCAATCCAATGCCTTAACCAACTGAGCTACAGAGGCTTTTGTTAATAAGTCTTAGAACAATAATAATTATTGTTCTCTCCTTACCTCTTTTTTTTCATGTTAGTTACAATACTAAAATTAAACAACTGCATGGATCTTTTTCTTTTAATTTTTCTTTTAAAAATTAATTATACTTTAATTTGAGAATCTTAATGTCACAGAATTACGGGGTGTTACATTCTCCCCCACTTAAAAGGATTTCGTCCCCGAAATCTTCAAGTTAGGAAGAATGTGTCCTACCGTCCAATCACCCATCTACTCAACCATTCAATCACAGGCATTCATTGTCCTTAAAAGATTTCTAATGCTTTCATGTTCATATGCATAGTGTGTGTATATGTCTCTATCTAATGCAAAATCAGGCGGTCTACTGATTCAGTTGACCTCCTTAATGCAAATCATGTTAGTGCCATGCATCCAATCATGCATGCAAACATCCCTAGTCATGTAAATACTACATGCGTGCACAGCCATTCATCCATATGCAACGTCCATATGATATCATATCAAGTTCAACTTATAAACAAATGCATATATGTAAATGCAATATGAGAGCGTCCGAACTTGATCTAGTGCCTAATACGTATGCATATGCATCCACGAGCAACCATTTGCAACCACTTGCAACCATTCAACCATAACATGTTTCAAATACATGTTTACATCCATTGGCTTCTACCTAAGGATCGCAGATACAACCTAGAGGATATACTTTGGAAAGAGAGAAACAACTACGCGTAAAGCTCCTAAACAGAGAAATCAAGGATGCACCCTTAAGGAAAAAGGGCATGTTGCTAGTATCTAGCCTTCTTGAGCTTTACTCCACTGTATCTTAACCAATTTATCTTCACGATTGTGAAGTTCCTAATCTCCATTTCCAAAATAAACAGATGTCAATCACGGCGCCAAGTATATGTACTAAGATGATTAGAGGCCTCCCTCTTGGCTTATCCATCACGCCATAACTATGAGAGTCAAAATATCACTCCGTACTTTTTAGAGTACCTACCACAACTATTCATCTTTCATGCAAACCATCCAAACCGAACTCGACATTCCTCAAGTACAAGCCCCAAAGGCCAAAACCAATATCAGACAAGCATCCAAGGAATATCTTCTCCGAATTTAGACGATCTACGTGAGATGATATAAGCAAACTCGATAGTTATTCTCAAATCCCTACTAACCAAAAACTGGTCGGACCACCAATTGGATTTGAGACTCTAGTGGGATCTTTCTACTATACACGTACTATGGTGCAGAGACTCAACTATGGAAGTGGGTATGAACAATTAAGAAGCGCTGGAACCTAAGGAAATAGTACGAACAGAAAACTAGACTCTTCCAACCGGACCACCTTTCTCCTAGGTGCGCTTGGTGGCGAAAGCATGTACTTGTCCTTCTGAAAATCTCGTCCTCGTTCTTGCCCTTGTCCTTAAGTATATGTTCTATCATACCATTGTAAAGATACTTGCTCTTGTCTTAGGTTTTATAATCCCTTCCTCCTTCGTGAGCCAAGTCTACATCCATAATTTCCTCATCCTTGGGTCGTGCTCCTTTGCCAAACTTCCGCGTGTAACCATGTTGGCAAATCTCTCGAAAGTTGCCTCTATCGCATGGAAAAACCCTATAAACTTGAAAGAAGACTGGCCGTAAGTGAAACAACTACGGCTATAGATGGAAGTCGGGCACTACTTTGCCCTTCGATGAGGTTACCTCCCAGAAAGCCAGGAGCCCCAGAGACTCAAGAAAGAAGGAGACAAGAATTCAAACAGAGGAAGAGGAGACAATGCGTATGGCTTTGGGGAATATGCCTTTAAAACAAATCCTTTCTTTTAAAAATGCTTCTTTAAAAACCTTTTGAAAATAATTTTTCAAATCTTTTATCTGATCCGGTAACCTTCAGCTCTGATACCACGTGTAACACCCCACGTCCGTTAGTGTCACTCACAAAGGGAATACACTAAGTTCTGTGGAGCATTTTGGGTAAAAGATGCAGATAAATTACAAGATAGACAAATTATTAAACAGTGGAAAATAGAACTTTGCTTTATTGATAATTTAGTCTGTACAAGATTCTTTTACAATATCAAAGTATCATCTGTCTTTATAAAATAAAGAAGCATGAAAATACATTTATATATTCCCCAATGTAGCAAGAGCCAGCCATAGCATCTGGAAGAGAATCCAAAGACAACTTCGTCAAATCTTCAAGCTGGAAAAGAGCAACGGTCCAGTCTAATCCTGAGTTATACTATTCCCTCCTCAACTACCTGGGGGGGGGAACGGAAGAAAAGAAGACGAAAGAAAAACAGAGTCAGACATAAAGCCTGAGTAAGTTCAGTAACTTCTAGCATGTGAACATGGAAAAACAAAACGACATGAATTAACTGAATACAAGATTACACCATGACGATAAGGTCAACAAGATTAGACAAGGTAGTCACAAGATATGCTAAGATGACTGGATATGCTCTAATACTTTCGCAGCTTCGCTATTTCCTTGTTATACTGGTTTCTATATCTCTGCACCACCTAACTAGTGTTCAACTAGTAACGATAACGTGATCCCAACCCCTGTAGTTTCCATTGTCTTCAGGCATACATTTATTATTTATTACCTAGATCTAATCTAGGGTTTTCTATCAAGTGCTTCTTAGATTTAACTATAGTTTTACGCTATCTGCTGAACGCTTTTCGAGTTCAGGGTTTATGCCACCTAGTCCAACTAGGGATTACGCTACCTGTCGAACAATGCCCCCAAGTCTAGGACACACTACCTAGAGTGGTATATGCTCCTAGGCTTCCCCACGCATGTATCGTGAATCGTTATCGCTTGTCTAGATGCACATGTCCTGTAATGTGCGATCCGAGTCCTGTGACAGGGAAAATCAAGGAATACAGAACTCGGTCGGGAGCTTTCGGATATCTGCCGATGCAGATGCTAAGGTCTGTTTTTATTCCAGTGGCTATGGTCCCACTTGACCCCTCCCTCAACTAATGAAAGGCACACCTTGTAAAATGAGAACTATACGCCGGCCCCCGGTGCCCCACTATCCTATGGCCATCCGCAACCATAACTAGATAGCAAGTATATGGTCTTTTGGAGTTCTCCGCCTTTCCGCTTCACGTATCTCGATTGACTCAAGATGGATGGTAGATGACGAGTTGCTATCACAGGGCTACCGTCTTCTCGCCGAATCACGCTGGTCCATCCTAGTCTTTAGGTTGCCACATATATATTGCAACCAAGGCATACCCTCGGTTCTTCTAACGCAGACCTTAACCTCTGTGAGCCCAGGATGATCATCTGCAGCCTCACAGAGGGATACCAAGAGTACCCTCACGTCCCCTCGAAGCCTCGGGCTTCGTAACCCAATTCGTTGGAGCCTTCTTAAAACCAGATGGATGTCCGCTCCTTCGTGTTATACTAAGAATTACTACTTAGTTCTACTAACTAAGGTTTACCACTTAGTTTCCAAATTCCTTGTTTTCTTAACTAAGTTTTACTACTTAGTCCCTTTTTCAACTGAGGTTTACTACTTAGTTTTCTTTCTCGCCAGGTTGGGTTGGTTAAGTGTCTTTAGTCAATTCAAGTTATCTTAACCCTCTTCCCTTATCATATTACACTGGTTAAGTGTTATCCCTTTATGCTTTTTACTTAACCCTATTCATTTATCATATTCTGATGGTTAAGCGTTCAAGTTTACTTAACCCTATGGTCTAGTCCAGCTAACATATTAATTTGGCTAAGTGTATTACTTAACCCCAACCTCTAGTCTAATTAACATGTTAAATTGGCTAAGTGTATTGACTTTACTTAACCCCACCTTCTTGTCTAGTCAACATGTTAATTTGGCTAAGTATTCCCATGGACTTAACCCTCCCATTCTAGCTTTAACTGTGCTAAGTTGGTTAAGTGTTCCTTAACCTTCCCATTCTAGCTTAACCGTGTTAGGTTGGTTAAGTGTTCCTATGGACTTAACCTTCCCATTCTAGCTTAACTTTGTTAAGTCGGTTAAGTGTTCCTATGGACTTAACCCACCCATTCTTGCTTAACTGTGTTAAATTGGTTAAGTGTTTCTATGGACTTAACTCTCCCATTCTTGTTCTAGCTTTAATTAATAAATTAAAGCCGCAACCTCTCACATTAGACAGATATTGCTGCGGTTACTGGATGTGCCGGTCGGTTCCGGGCAGGTTTACACCGCAACTCAGTCTAACCTCGGGTTAGGCATATTCATGTTTTCTAAGTTCAAAGGGTTTTTGATTAATTTCCAAATATGGTTTTGAAAACAACCATCCCGTCCTTCGGATCAGTTAGGGATAGCCAGGGAGGGCAGGAAACTTGTATTTTCCAAACCCAAGCCTAGACACTATCCTCTCTGTCACCCTAGAACCTTCTGGTCTATGTGTTATAAAAAGGGATGTTATCAAAATACTTTTCTTTTGTTTATAAATTGTTAACAATTTATTTCAAAAGCCCATTTCCCCTTTTTAGACAAATTTGGCCTATATTTATTTGTCAAGCCTACTAGTATACTTATATTCAAATCAACCTTAATTAACCCAATCTTGGTTTAACATCCTAATTCACAATTTATGGCAAAACTAGAATTATTTTTCTAGTTTACATTTTATGCCTAAAATTTAGCTTACTTACTAACGCTAAATTTAATATGTCAAAATCACATATTCCCTAATCCATGTCAAATTTCCCCGTTTTCATTTTAATATGCATGTCATAATACATATTCCAAATTATGCCAATTTCCAAGTTTACAATTACTTTCATATTCATTTCCATGTTTTTCCCCAAATCGCATTCCCACCGTTCGAATAATCGTGATTCAACCTAGATTATAAATAAATCTAGATTCGTAGATAAAAAAGGGAATGAATCAAAATGACAAGAAGGAATAATTGGCATAAAAAGGTTTGGATAACAATGTAGGTTCAAGAATATGGGTAGACCTAACTAAATAGGTAAATTCCCACTGTCTTAAAACCAAAGAATGGGCAAAATAGGTTCAAGAACGTGGGTAGACCTAACTTAATAGGTAAATTCCCACTGTCTTAAAACCAAAGAAAAACCAAGGAACAGGTAGAATAAATAATTGGGTTTAGACCCAACTTCTCAATCACAAAACTAAAGCAATATTTTCCTAATCATAAATCATGGGTGTCAAAATCACAATTGTCCTCATTATGTCATAAGTAATAGTTTATGTCCAAATCAAAGGTATAGGCCTAGTCAAGGAAATAATCCTTGTAGTCACAGTCACAGTCATAGGAAATGTCCATAGTCATATGCGATGTTCATAGTCCAAAAGGGAAAATAATTCCCATAGTCATAAGTCATTGTCATAGGCAATGTTTATATGTCCCAAAATCAAAGGCTTATGTCATAGTCCAAAGGCATATGCTTTCAAAGGCCACAGTTCTATAGTCATAGTCACGGTTACAGTCTTATTTGTCCTCGAATCATAACAGTTCTTAATTCAGTCCAAGAGTATAAACACAGATTCGAAGAGCGAGAGAGATTTGGCATATTCCTTTATTCCTTTAATTTCATGTCACAAATAAAACAAAATATTCAGATCTAGAAATAACCAACTTACAGAAAATAGATCTTAGAAAAGAAGGAAAGCATGGCTATGATTCGTGCATCGTTGCTTGAAACTTGTTTGAGCTAGCCTTTGAATTCTTCACTTGAAACTTTGATTTAAATCTCTCCTTAAAAGTCTTTTAGCAGCATCTCCTCGTCTTGAATCATATTTTATTTTATTTATTTAAGAAAATTTAGAGGAGGGGAAGAAGCCATGAATCTTAGCAGCATAAGGATAGAAGAGAATTGGTGCAAAGAGAATGAAGACTAGGGCTGTTTATATAGCTGCTCAAGACCTTATCGTACACGCAGCGCTGAGTCAGCATTGAACCTAGTTAAGAAAATAGTCCAGGTACGTAGATGAATCTAGCCAAACCTTATCATACACGCAGTGCTGAGTCAGCATTGGGTCCCACAAGCTATTTTGGCGTAAAAGTTTGATTTTCAAACTTTTGAATTTCTGGAATTTATTTAACTGTTTTATTCACATGAAATATTCTTATTATATGTATACAATTCCTCTAACGACCATTTTACGCGTATATATATACGCACAACTTTCATTTTATTTTCAAAATTCAAATGATGTTGCCATATTTCATTGACTGTAGCCTTATCTTGAATTTTATCTTTCGTATACATATATTTTTGTATATATATATTTATATTTATATTTCTCATATGTATATATATATTTTCTTTATTTCCTTATACGTACGTTCTTATCCTTTCAAATTTTGAATTTGTATACGTACATATATTTGCATGTTTAGTTGGCCCTCTCTAAAACAATGATAAAAAAATTATGCCGCCGCCGGGGTTCGAACCCCCGACCTCCATGCTACCAATCCAATGCCTTAACCAACTGAGCTACAGAGGCTTTTGTTAATAAGTCTTAGAACAATAATAATTATTGTTCTCTCCTTACCTCTTTTTTTTCATGTTAGTTACAATACTAAAATTAAACAACTGCATGGATCTTTTTCTTTTAATTTTTCTTTTAAAAATTAATTATACTTTAATTTGAGAATCTTAATGTCACAGAATTACGGGGTGTTACAGATATATTATTGTCTAAATTCGAGAGTCGAATTTCCCGGGCCGCTACATGAAATGCAAATGAAACTCAGTTTGAGCTGAAATGAAAATGAAACTCAGTTTGTATTGAAATGTAATTGAGGCATGCAGGTGAAGGAGGTAGTGATGAGGTTGTTCAAGAACTTGTTACTGAAGGCACTAGAGGTACTCGAGACAGTGGAGGCACTGAACGCATTAGAAGCTCGTGCTATATTTTGAAACTATTTTAGTTTGATGTAAATATGAATTTAGCATTGACTGTGTTTGTAACTGAAATGTCTATAAAATTGAATTTAGTAGCTATGCTTTGTTATTTTGTAGTTGACTAACTAGTACTTGTGCTGCTGGTTAATTTAAAATAAAAAGTTCTTTGTTAATTTCAGTGTGATGTTAACTACTGTTATGTTGCAGTATGTTATGCAATGTTGCCATAGCTATGGTATAATGTTGCAATATATGATGTTAAATGTTGACATAACTATGATATAGTGTTGCCATTGGATGGTAAAAGTGTTGCTATAGATTAATGCATGTGGGCCCACAACAGGATACCAAGAAACCGAGCTACAGATTTTAGTGGTCCCCACATTTTTGTAAATTTAGTACCTGTGGCAACACCTGTATCGATGTTGCCTTAGGGTCGCAAAGATGTTGCCTCTGACTTAAGGCAATGCGGCAAAACGCAACATAGAGAAAGTGTTGCCACATATAATTTTTGGCCTATAACAACATTTGTTGGCACTTTCTGCATCACTTCTCAGGTGTTGCAGTATGCAATCTATGGAGTAGTGAATACGTAAAAGAGAAAATAACAGAGGGTAGCGTCGAACGTATGAAGAAGGATGGGAGCATTTGTTGAATTCTGCATCGGCAAATATTCATTGCTATTGATGTCCGAGCTTAGGGTTTGGCAGCTATTAATTAACTGTCGCTGCCATTCATTTGTGAAATATGGTCTTATTGGCAGGGAAGATAACATGTAGTAACCCAGTTAGGAGGGTAGAGGAAAAAATAGAATTACATGGCTGGAAAAAAGAATGAAGAAGAAAGATAAAACGAAAAAAGGGTAAGAGTAAAGGTGCGATCTTTGGTTTAGAAATGAAGAAAAATCCAAGAAGGATTTTGCAGCTAGGAGACGTTTTAATTTACAAACAGTGTAAGAGCGAAGGACAGCACAACATTTGAAACGCATCTTTTATAATACAGTAAAGATACTTGAATTGGAACGAAAAAACATGTGAATTAAAATAGATTATGGCATGAAATTAGGGTATCACCAATTCGATTTTATTTGGGCTTTTTCAACAAAATTTCGATCTGGAAAACCCGCCTTTTTTCATTTTGGATATGGACCACAGCTTTCAACAGAGAAATTGTTCCCTCACACTACTCTTTCCCGACTAGCTCTATTAAACTGGAAAACTAGGATTTAGCAAATCAATTTCTACCCCGAAAACCCAAGATCTCCACAAAAACTTTAGGGCGAACTGGATCAGCTTTTCTAAGCCTGTTTTTATTATCAGACTACACACTTAAGCAATCAAGTTGTCTTATTGCAAAGATCTCTCCTCATATTTCTCAATTTCAAAAGCTTGGAATTGATCAAAACTTCAATCGAGTTACAGAAGAAAATTCTTCGATTAGAAAATTTGAAACTCTGAAGAAAATTGCATCATCTAATGGGTTTTGCTTTCCTTGTGGACTACATTCTCTTTGATTTTTCATCGACAAAGGTAATAAATTAAGAACTATGTTGATTACTGCATTAGATTGGAATGTATTGGCTGGAATACTATGATGTTTAGTGCACTGTTGATGCCTCCTTTTCCACTTTCTGATGCTAATTCTAGAAGAAAAATACATTTATATCAGATACTACCTTAATGGTACTTACTAATATCAGATCACCAAATCTTGACTGCAATGCTCTAGTGAACTTCGGTTAGTGAATTATAATCAAGTGTCAGTGATTCCAGTGTTGTAGGCTCCTGCTTAGGCTTGCCTAGGCACGCTAGCTACCTAGGCCTTGTCCGCTTAGATGGGACTTACTACATTATTTAGGCATATAAAGAGATTTAGAATCATCATCTGTGCATTAATTTAGGCTCGATATTTTTTATAAGCATTAGATTGTTTGTTTCAAGCAATTTTTTTTCATGCTTACTTCAAAATCCAACCAAATTTATGATATCTCAATATATCATTGTGGGTCGGTTAATGCAAGCAAAATACTAAAATTTTATCTAAAATAGGTCAATTTATTAAAAGCGCAAAACTTCAATTAATCCTCGATTAATCCCTGCCTTGACAATTTCTAATCCATGCTTATAGCTTAGCATCCGCCTAATGATTTCTACAAATTTGGCGATTTCGTATAGAAAGATTCTTCTAACAAATCATTAAGTCATTTCATATAATAACAAGTGTGAAATATGGTACCTTAAAATGTATATTTTAATGAATTTGATATTTTTAAACATGGTATTAAGAGGAGGAAATAAGCTGCATGCATTGTTTATTGTTTCACTAAATGTGCATCGGTATGACTGAAAGATTGGTTCATTTTGAACTATAGGACATGGAGATCGAATGAGGTAATACATATGTCGATGGTTTCAAGAATCGTAGTTTATATAGTATGTTGTAAACTTGCATAAATTCTGAACACACATCGATATTCTAGTGTGTCGAATGTTTCATACAGATAACATGAATACTGATTCCATTCTATAGATACTACAAATTGTATGGTAAGAGTAGAATACAACAATAACTAAGTCATTAGTCCCAGACAAGTTGGGTTGGTTAGAGATGGAACGCAAAACTAAATTACATATTCAATTTGAATATAAAAACAATAACAAGAGATTTAAATGTGAAAACAAAAATAAAGACAAATTAGCACGACGTTATCAGGGAAAAACATACATAACGGAATCTCACCTTGTATACCCTTTGTGACTTCATCCACCAAAAAGAAAAAATATATGGAGTCAAAACCGACCTTGATGTAATCCGATATTAATGGGAAAGCCACTGGTTTCACCTTCGTTTGCTCTAACATTAGTCATAACCTCACATTACATATCCTTGATAATGGTGTTGTATTTTGTTGGGACCCTCTTCCTTTATAGCGTGCACCACATAACATTCATCGATACTATGTCAAAAGCTTTCTATAAATTGATAAATATCATGTTTTGATCGTTTTTTACTCTCTAAATCTCTCCATAATTCGTATTATAAAGAAAATCACCTCTATTGACCTTTCAAGCATGAAACTAAATTGATTTTTTGAAGCACTTATCAGTCTTTTCAATTCGACTACTCTCTCATAAAGTTTCATTGTATAACTCATAAGCTTAATTTCTCTATAGTTTGTGCAAGTTTGAATATCTCCTTTATTATTGAAGATTGGAACTAAAATGCTTCTCCTTCACATGAAATGACTCCCCTACACAGGAAACTAAACAAATGTGTTGTTATAATGTTCAGACAATGTAAGCTGACCGTTACGTAGGAAATAACGAAAACTATAGAAAATCTGTCGTATATCTCACAACGCATGGAATAAAATATAATAGTAATAAAATGTACTGATATGAAAACATGCGAGACGGTAAATAACTGAAATGAATACCAAAGATTAGAGTAACAGATCCAAAACAACAAAGCATAATGTCATAGACTTATATAAAGTAAATATCTCTAGCAGAAAATGTCTCTAAGAAAAATGATAAAGATAATACTGAGCCCCACAGTAGTAAACATCAAAGTGAGATAGAGCATATATAAATAATACATGGATAGCAACCTGATCTCTTCCTGATCTGCTAACAAAATCTAAATTGTTCCTGCAACCAAAGAGTTAGCACCTAGAATAAAAAATATGGGCATACTGTACATCTAAGCACTGGGTGTCTAAATGTCTGCATCTACAATAACAATATCTATGTCAATGGCACCTACATTTGATGACATCCATGAGGTGATAAATGACTAAACAAACATAGCGAACATCATCCATCCTCACATTCACTCACTCACTCAATGTGTTGGATGTATAGTATGTTTGGTTCCAAAGCATACCTTAGCTGAAACAGTCAACATCTGACCAACAACCTCTGTCTGGTTGAGAATGAGCATAAGTAGTATTCAAGAGTCCTCCCTTTGGGTAAGAAACCTGTATTCTGGTTGGATATCCCATGGGCAGCCTCTGAACTGGCTTACGACCCATGTCAGGTTGAAGACTCGTGCTCAAGCTTCAACTTTCCAAGTACTCTCCCAAACCTATATTCTAATATTGTCGTTCGCATACATATCTCCACTACAAAACTATTTTGGGACTGTCTTTTTATCCATGTGAAGTCTTTTGGTTGGGAACTACCTAGAAAACCAAATCATTCGTCCATCTCTTCCCCCTAAACCTCTCCTGATAGCTTCCCCACCTTGATCCATGTTTTAATGCTCTGCTCCTCACACCGATCCAATCCGGATCAGTATACCCAGATCAGTGTAGTTACACATATCCAGCTCATCTAAGTGTACTTGACCGACTCGATATGAAGTTCCCCTTCAACCTCCTACCGATCCGCGTCATCAACCTCGTACAGACCCAACCAAAAAAGTTAAGCACACCCATCTGGCCTGCTCCAGATACTCCATATTGATTTGAAGCCGCACACCGACTCGGTCTCGGAAACTCTTTGCCGACCCGAACCATTTCCTCTATATCTCCTTCGTCTTTGACCAAATCGACTTGAAATTTGAAACGTATCCTTCTTAGAAGTTAGAACATCCTCTAGCTCTTGTAAATATTTCATCTAATTCCAGGCACTTTCAAGTTTTGTCCGACCTGAACACCGTTGGCCATAACTCCGCTGTATGAACTCCTCACGACTCCGAACTTCTCACAACCTCTGGAGACCTTCCAGCTTGTCTCCTCCAAATTTGGTGTGATTCTGAGCAAATTTGGTTCATGGATTTTTTTCTAAAATCCTAGTTCCAGGCCATGATTCGTAGGCATTTTCAGACATTCAAACACAACAAGCCAAGCATAAAAATCATCCAAAATAACTAAAAATAACAACCAATCATTCCAACCGAATTACAGAATCTAAGTTAAAATAAAAGTCATAAATTTGCATGGATCTTCAAGTGGTTTCATAGGAAAAGTAAAAATTTCTAACCATTTAAATTCATAGTTTTAATATAAAGATGTCATATTCCTAACATAATTTTCTTTTGAGAATTATTTTGAGATTAGGAAGTTTAGAATTCTGTAAATAAAATTATTATCACTAATATGTGCCTATGAAATATCAAATATGAATAGGATTAACGAATCTGAATAGATCTCCCTTCCTAGGTATTACAAATATGTTCTTCATGTCTGGATCTATAAATCTCTATAATTCAATTTATGTTTTGTGGAGAATTTAGGTTTTGATGAAGAAAAGTTTGTCGTAATGGGGATAGAAGCTTTAGGGAAGAATAAAAAGAAAATGAAATGATAGAAATGAGTTGCAGTAGCATATTCTAGTTCTTTATCTCCCTAATCCTGAAATTCATACTGGACCTACATGAAAATAGGCCCGGATGGCTGGAAATGAGTTTTTTGTCTTAAAAATCATCCAAACTGCCATACCTCCCAAGCGAGTTGCCCGTTTGGGACATATAACCACTTCAAAATTCCACAGCAGTCAAAAATTATGGACCAAATAAGATTTCATTAGGGGTAAAATGATTACAGTAAAACCCAAAAAAATTCTAAAAGTGAGAAATGCCCATAATAGTCGTCTCTCAAAATCATAGAATGATAATATACAAACAATATTTTATATTAACGCTTTAAAAATGAGCCAAAACTATTGATCATTACATTCTACCCTTTAAAAATTTCGCTCCTGAAATTCCACAAACAAGTCAATAGGGTCATCCTGTATGTCTAACAACCATATGCGATCATTAAAAGTCAAACATGCATCCATAACAATCAAAAGGAAAAGAATAAACTAATCCTATCCTAGCATGCAAGATACTGTACTAAGGCACATTAACGACATCTCCTACGAAAGTAAAAAATGATAATAGAAAATCTTATTAAGTGTTGAGCTCTGGATATAACTTCCTCATGCTCTCCCCGGTCTTCCAAGTGCAATCGATGTCACTTACTGCTCCACTGAACATTCAATAAATTCACTACTTTCCTTTTCACCTGCTTTGTATCATTTCTGACAATACGAATTGGCCTACGAGGTCTCGTAGCTTCTGGCTCAATCCCGATGTCATTCAATTGATTCGGTGTGATGGTTGTATTGGAGTTGTGCATAAATTTCCGCAAGTGTGAAACATGGAATACATTATACACTTCTATCATTTGAGATAAGTCTATTTTGTAAGCAAGGTTCTCAATCCTATCGAAGATCAGAAAAGGACCCACAAATTTTGGTATTAACGTTTCTCTTCTACTAAACCAAATAACATTTCTCAAAAGAGAAATCCTAGCGAACACCATATCATCGATAAAGAATTCCAAATCTCTACGCGTCGTATCGGCATAGCTCTTTTGTATGTTTTGAGCGACCTTCAGCTGCTGTTGAATAAGTCCAATCACCTTGGAAGCCTCCTTCACCATCTCTGACCCTAATATCAGTTTTTCGTCCACTTCACATCAACATGAATGAGCGTTGAATGATCGTCCATACAATGCCTCAAATGATGCCATACCGATGCTAGACTGATAACTATTGATGTTACATGAATTCCACAATATTCAAGTGATCGTCTTATGAGCCTCCAAAGTTTATTATGCAAGCACAGAGAAGATTTCTAAGGTATGATTCACTCTCTCGGTCTGACCATCAGTCTGAGGGTGATAAGCTATACTAAGGTGCAACTCAGTCTCTAGTACCTCTTGTAAACTTCTCCAAAACTCACTAGTGAATAACGGATCTCTGTCACTCACAATGTTCTTCGGTATACCATGGAATCGCACTATTCATTTCACATACAAATCAGCCAGTTTGATGCCGTTCTATTCGACATCGGTATAAACCTAACGCCCTTTGTGACGACGGCCCATAGCCCCCGCACTATACAAGAGGAGTAATGCGCTGAAAGACATGCCAGGCTACTATGGATGATCATCATGGTATGATAACAACATCAGAACCTGTCGTAAATCTCACAGCACGAGGATAAAATTTAATAGAAGGTACTAATAGTGAAACACAATTGCACAAAAACTAAAACCTCCCATCATAACTAGTCAAATATCTATACATCTTAGAATCGCATCAATATTTCTGCACAAGAGTCCTCACTACAACCCTCAGAGTATAGCACTAAAATAATAACAGAAATAGAAGTACTAGATAGTAATAAACTGGTACACAAGCCTCTTGCTCGTCATCGCTCTGTGTCCTCGCCACACTAAGCTCCATTACCTATAACCTACTACTCAGTCTGCCCATCCACAAACGGATGAACAGCCCAAGGTAATGAGAGGGAAACATAAAACCTTGAGTCAGACAACAGTCTTGGTGAGCAATAAAATAGCTAACAAATATCATCAATAAAGTATATGAGAATGGGTAAATAAACGAACTAATCTACCCACCTCCAGAGAAGAACTTCCACCTGTCATCCCCACACCAGACAGTGATAGCCTTTTCAATTCATAACATCTAAGGTAACAACAATTCATTCATGGCAATCAGAACAACCATCAACAACATTCATAACATCCATATTATATAGATCTCATGTAGACCATCCTAATCGAGCTTAACATTCCTCAAGCACTATCCTCAGAGGCCTAAACCAATATCAGTCATGCACTCAAGGAACATCTCCCTCGACGTTGGACAATTCATGTTAGACTTTTCAAACAAAACATCCAGACATTCGAACATCCATGACAAACTCCGACTATCACTGTCAATCCTGCTTTGAAACCATCGTTAATCGTATGACGGCCAACCTTGCCATATGTCAAGGGCTTATGGTAACCCCATTTTTGGCATAAACTCCACACGCCTTTCAACAATATGTATGTATATCCCACCTTGACAACTAGGCTTTTCGACGATACCCAGGGTACTCGACCTACAACCGGACTTTTGGGTGCCACCATCGTACCCTTGCTTTGAGCCTGCTAGAACTTACGACAACGATAATCTCTCGGCTTTCGCATCTCTAGTCATCCAACCCGACGACTTTTCATAGCTCAAATAACCTTCTTAAGCAACCATTATCCACCAACTCACGACCTTTGAGTTGTCACCTCATTCGTTGTTCTACCCCGATCAACGAACTCATTCAACACTTCGAAAATCCTCCTCTAGACTCTCGTAGAAACCATCATCATCATCGAACCAAACAACATCAATATAAGGTTCAATATAACCCATAACATTCATACACATCAGCTAAGGAAACCAATCACAGCACTTAGTCCATCGACCACAACGTTTGGAAACGTTGTCAAAATCACTCAAAATAGATATACCGAACGATCGACCCCGGACCGACCGACCCGATCCCCTTCTTCTGGGTGCAATCGACCCCTGACCTCTGCTCGACCAATCTAACATATATATCCAAACTCATGCTCGAACAAGTAGCCCTGGGTTGTACAAATGACCGGATCCTGAACAACCGACCACTTTCCCTCCAGACCCCAAATCTTTTCCACTTGCATGACTGACCAGATATTGAACGACCGACCAGAACCTGACCTGTTTCCCCAAGACTTACGCGACTGGAGTGTGCGACCAGCCCACTACTTCACCATCCCAGTCTTTACAATCGTTATGGAACGCACGCACGACCGACCCTGCTCCCCTAGGCTCGTTCACTCGACCGACCCTTCATGTCTTGTTCCCCAAGAAACCACACTAGGTGCGACCGATCCCATATATGCAACCCAAAACCTGCAACCTCCAATGCAACTCCAATTTTGACCAAAACTTCTCCAATCAACACGATCGATGAAATATACTCGTCTAATTCATTCAACACAATCATAAGCACGTTATGAAATCACTAGCAACACGAAAACAACGATTTTCACCAAAATTATGCAAATCACTCCAAAATCATGATAATTGATCACCTGAACAAAACTATAAATCTAACTTGCATAATCATATGGAATAGCATAGAAATCATCAATTTAAAACTTGTTGAAATAGATCATAGGGTGATTAATATGGAAATGGACTTATAATGGTATAGATCTATGGTAAATCACTTAATTTAGATGAAAAACATGATCAAACACTCATACACTTCATTGAATCCATGCGAGAGATGTAAACCACTCACAGATTCTCTAAAACAAGAAAAAAAATCAATGTAATAAGATTCCGGACAACAAGCAGTTGAATCCAAACTCCTTGATTTGATTAATTCGCCTTTCAATTGATGTAGATCTAACCTCCAATGGTGTAGATCTATGATTTCCCTTCTTAGATTTTGATTTTTAATGATGGAAATGTGTTAGAGAAAGGAGGAGCACAAGGCCACCAAATGAAAGAATGAGAGAAGTAACCTATTCTCCAAACCCCTCCCCCCTATTTATAGTTTCCATGGGACCACTAATGGACCTTTCCAGTTCAACTCATTTTGGCTTTCCGAACCTGGACAGCCAACTGAAAAACCTTAAAACAACGATTCCTCCCAAACCGCTAAGCCAAATCTTTGATGTAACCACTCTACGGAAAGGCAATCATCATTTCCTTTCCGATGGCACAGGTTTGAACATATGATTCTACCTGAGTCAAAAGTTATGCCCTATACAAAACTGACAGGGGCAAAATGGTCACAAACGAAATTGGTAAAAATTATGGATATGTCTCACATCCCTATGAACAACATACTAAAATATGAGAATGATCCAACCCTCAAGGAATTAAATAAAAATATTTTACGATCTTCCGATACGTAAAATGTGGGCTGTTACATCCCCCCCCCCCACCCCTAAGAATTTCGCCCCCAAATTCCAAGCAAACACAAACAACTACAACAATCGCGTGTGCCTATCATCCATGAGAAGCCAATTCTATCATCCAAACTAGCAACTATCAAGCCATGCATCCATAGCCTTATCCTACCATACGGAATTCTATCAAACAACAACAAGATACAACGATATAACGATGATACGATATTAAAGGATCCTACCAACGAAGAGTTCTGGATGAGTCGCTTTCATGCTCTCTTCCGTCTCCCACATACAATCATCGCTATCTTCACTCCAATGTACCTTGACTAGCTTAACCATCTTCCTCCTAAGATGTTTCATGTCATTTCCCATAACAAGAAGTGGCTTACGAGGTCTCTCGACTACGGTCTCTACTTTAGGTCTTCGTATTGCTTTGGAGATACCACCACATTAGAATCATGCACGAACTTGCATAGAAACAACACATGGAAAACATTGTGCACATTCGACATCTTTTCAGGCATGTCCAATCTATATGCGAGCTTTCCAATTTGCTCGACTATAGGAAATGGTCCAACGAACCTAGGAGCTAACTTTCCTTTCTTTCCGAATCTAACCATATGCTTCAACGGAAAAATCTTCACGAAAACCATATCACCTACGTCGAATTCCAGATTCTTTCGACACTTATCATCATAACTCTTCTAACGATCTTGGGCCGCCTTCATTCATTGCTGAATGATCTCGATACAATCTGAGGTCTCTCTAATCATCTCTGGCCCAAGTACCAACTTATCTCCAGTCTCTAACTAATAGGCTGGAGAATTACACGGCCTCCCATACAACACCTCGTATGGTGCCATCCAATGCTGAACTGGTAGCTATTATTATAGGCAAACTCAACTAGATATAGATGGTCTTCCCATGATCCTCTGAAGATCAACACACAAGCCCTCAGGAGATCTTCCAAAACTCGATTAACCCTTTCGGTTTGACCATCAGTTTGGGGATGGTAAGCCATACTCAAATGCAACTTGGTTCTCAAAGCTTCTTGCAAACTCTTCCAAAATTCACTTGTGAACAATGGATCTTGATCACTCACTATGCTCTTCTGAATACCATGGAATCGAACTATCAATTTCACATAAAGTTTAGCCAACTTCGATGCCGTCCTGGTCGTCTTGATAGGAATGAACCTTGCACTTTTGGTCAAGTGATCCATGACAACCCAAATTCCTTCGTTTCCTTCCCTAGTTCTAGGTAATCCATCAATAAAATCCATCGAAATCTGCTCCCACTTCCATGTAGGAACTTCCAGTGGCTGAAGAAAACCACTCGGCTTCTTCTGTTCATCTTTCACCAACTGACAATTCATGCACTTGGAAATGAATTTTCCAGTATCTCGCTTCATCCCCTCCTAGTAGTAGATTCGCTTCATGTCCCGATACATCTTATTACCATCGGGGTGAATCGTCAACTTTGAGTAATGACATTCCCTCAGAACCTCATCTCTCAATCCATCAATATCAGGAACAACCAGTCATCCTTGTTTATGAAGCCATCCCTCTCGATTGACGTCGAACTCTTTATTCTCCGGTTCTAGCTTCTGGATAAACTCGACAAGCTTCACATCTCGCTTTTGGCTCTCGCCAATCATTTCGATAAGAGTAGATCTTATCAACAAGCTTGCCAACATTTCAGCCTCCAAATCACATCTTGGCCTGAAATCAAACCTTGCCAAATACAGTGGCTCTTCACTGAAAACACCGCTCCCAAACTAGCATGTCTTCGACTCAACGCATCTGCAACAGCGTTACCCTTGCCTGGAATATAGGATATACCAAAATCATACGATGCCAGAAACTCTAGCCACCTTTGCTACCGAAGATTCAAATCCTTTTGGGAGAAAAGATACTTCAATGACTTGTGATCCGTAAACAACTCGAATCGAACTCCCAACAAGTAATGTCTCCACATCTTCAGAGCGAACACAATTGCCACCAACTCCAAATCATGAGTTGGGTAATTTTTCTCATGCGGCTTCAGCTGTTGACTCGCGTAGGCCACAACTTTATCCTTCTGCATTAGCACTGCTCCAAGCCTAGTGCCACATGCGTCAGTGTATACCACCATCTCCTCATTCCTACATGGATTGGTCAACACAGGAGCAGTTGTCAGCCTCTCTTTCAGGATTCCGAATGCTTGTTCACACTTTGCATCCCATGTGAACACTTGGTTCTTCTTCGTCAATCCAGTCAATGGTGCAGCTATCTTGGAGAAATCCTTGATAAACCATCGGTAATAACCAGCCAACCTAAGCAAACTTCTCACATCCGTCGCATTCTTAGCTCTATCCTAGTCCTGGATTGTTGCTACTTTAGCGGGGTCAACTGCTATCCCATTTCCAGAAACAACATGGCCTAAGAACCTCACTTTGCTCTTCTAGAAGTGACACTTCGAAAACTTAGCTCTCAGCTGATGCTCTCACAAGATCTCCAACACAACTCTCAAGTGCGTCTTATGTTCTTCCTCGTTCTGCAGTAAACCATAATATCATCTATGGACACAAGCATGAACTTATTCAACTGATCCTTGAAAACCTTATTCATAAGATCCACAAAATACGTTGACATGTTAGTCAATCCGAATGGAATCATCAACCATTTGAAGAACCTGGATAGTGTCCTAAAAGCATAATTGGCACACTATCCTTTGCCACCCTCAACTGGTAAAATCCCGTTGCCAAATCCATCTGAGAAAACACTTTGGCTTTGTGAAGCTGAATGAACAAATCATCAATCCTTGGCAAAATTTGTTATATTTAGTCACCTTATTCAGCACACGATAGTCCACACACAATCTTAATGAGCCATCTGCCTTGGTTGCAAACACGACTGGTGCACCCCATTCGGATACACTCCTCTGAATGGATCCTTTTCCCAAAAGTTCTCGAACTTGCACCTCTAACTCTCGTTGTTCCTTAGGCGCCATCCGCCTAAGAGGCATAACGATTGGTCTAGCACCCTCGACCAAATCGATTCTAAACTCGATCTCTCGATGTGGCAACAACCCTTTGACCTCATCAATGACATCCTCATACTCGTTTGCGATCAGCACAGATGACAAGTCTTCTGTGGAATCACAAGAGAATATAAATAGCTTACAAAGACACCGTCTTCGCGCTTACACCATATCAACACCTTTCTCCTTTCCACATCCTCAACCCTCACCTCTAGCTTCTCGCAATTCACCCTTGCCGCATACTTATTGAGCTAAGCCATGCCTAAGATGATCCCAAATCCAACGAAGTTAAGAACAAAGCAATCGTTCACAAAAGTGCAACCATGACTCGACAACACTAGACCATGGCATAACATGCACAAATTGGATGAACCACCAACTGGATTACTCACGATCAATGGTCCATCACAAATCTCAGGTACCAAACCAAACGACACACAAGTTCATTGCAAATGAATGAATGCGATGCTCCCTTATCAAACAAAACTCGAACTGAAACACCATGGATAGAAAGAGTACCTGCACCATGACACCCTTTCCCTTCTCCTTAGCGATAGGAGCTCTTGAAGAGGATGGCACAGCTTCCAAAGCATATGCCTTCTCAACCTGCTTGCCCTTAGCTGATTTGGGATAATCCTTCTTTTCATGTCCAGGCTTTCCATACTTGAAGCACTTCTTCTCAGCTTTGGAATTCTTGCACTCATTTGCAAAATGACCCTTCTGTTGGTAGTTAAAGCACACCACCTCACTCTTAGGCTTCTTCTAGCCATTCTTCCCTTTCTATTGTTGCTGCTTCCTTTTCTTATTATTGCTACCTTGCTGTGGTTTCTGAGCTTCCTTAGTTGCAGTGACAACATTTGCTTCCTTAGGAAACAAGCTCTCATGGCAAACAACTTTCTCCACGAGCTTCTCAAATGAATCATCAAGATGATCCACCAATGGATTTCCTATATAAGCATCCTGACCTATGACAAACTTTTCATTCTTCTGATAGGCTACATCGATGCATGAACAAGCATATCTGCACAAGGCCTTGAAATTAGAGATGTAGTCAAGAACTGGTCTACCATTCTGCTTCAACTCTATGAACTTCTTGAAGAGAACGTATTTCTGATCAGTGGAGATAAACTTTGCCTCAAACTTAGCTTGGAATTGCTCCTATGAGATCTCCTCTTCTGGAGTCTCAAGTATAACGGAATTCCATCACTACATGGCCCTGCCTTGCAGCTGCCTTGATGCAATTTTCCTCTTATTTGCATCATCCAATCCCAAATCTCCAAAGATACGGACACAAGAATCCATCCATCTCTGAACCTCCTCAGCTAGTTCAGTTCCTTTGAATGGCTTTCTAGCTAGAGATGTATAATCTTTGCATAGCTTCGCAAAATCCACTACTCTAGGCAACTGAACACCTACGTCTATCGTAGCTGCCACTAGAGCGGGCACCCTTCGTATGAATGCCTTCATCATGGCTTCAAACATGGTAGGGTAGTCTAGTTCATTTCCATTTCCCCTCCAGTATTATTACTCCTAGCCATGTGCCTTGATGTTCGCCTACTCATTTTAAATCTGAAATTTAGAAAAATTAGCCACTTTCAAGATAAACTGCTAAAGAGATACAACCGCTACTACTATATATGCTAATATATATAGCAAGCATCCAACTAAAATCTACAAGTATGTCTCTCATGCGTGATTACATCTTAGAACTTTTGCTAAAATCATTAACCATAGCTTTGATACCAAATGTAACGACCGCCTACAAGAGGAATAATACCAAGAAAGACATGTTAGGCTGCTACGGATGATCATCATTGTATGATAACAACATCGGAACCTATCGTAAATCTCACAGTGCAAGGATAAAATATAATAGAATATATACAACAGGTTCTAGTAGTGAAACACAATTGCACAGAAACTAAAACCTCCCATCATGACTAATCAAATATCCATACATCTTAGAATCGTATCAATATTTCTGTACAAGACTCCTCACTATAACCCTCAGAGTATAGCACCAAAATAACAGCGAAAATAGAAGTACTGGATAGTAATAAACTAGTACGCAAGCCTCTTACTCGTCATCGCTCTGCATCATTGCCTCACTAAGCTCCATTACCTGTATCCTGCTACTTAGTCTGCCCATCCACAATCAGATGAACAACCCAAGGTAATAAGAGGGAAACATAAAACCTTGAGTCAGACAATAGTCTTAGTGAGCGATAAAACAACTAACAAATATCATCAATAAAATATATGAGAATAGGTAAATAAACGAACTAATCTACCAACTCCAAAAAAGAACTTCCACCTGCCTTTTCCACACCTGACAGTGATAGTCTTTACAATTCATAACATCAAGGGTAACAACAATTCATCCATGGCAATCAGAACAACCATCAACAACATTCATAGCATCCAAATTATATAGAACTCATGTAGACCATCGTAACCGAGCTTAACATTCCTCAAGCACTATCCCCAGTGGCCTAAAATAATATAAGTCAAGCACTCAAGGAACATCTCCCTCGACGTTGGACAATTCACATAAGACGATTCAAACAAAACATCCAGACATTTGAACATCCACGACAAACTCCGACTATCATGGCCAATCCTGCTTTCAAACTATCGTTAATCGTATGACGACCATACTTGCCATATGTAAAGGGATAATGGTAACCCAGTTCTAGCATAAACTCCATACGCCTTTCAACAATACGTATGTATGTCAATCCTTGACAACTAGGCCTTTCAACGATACCCAGGGTACTCGACCTACAACCGGTCTTTTCGGTGCCCTCATCGTAACCCTACTTTGAGCCTGCTAGAACTTACGACAACGCTCTCGGCCTTCGCATCTCTAGTCATCCAACCTGACGACTTTTCACAAATCAAACAACCTTCTTAAGCAACCATTATCCACCAACTCACGACCTTTGAGTTGTCACCTCATTCGTTGTTCTACCCTGATCAACGCACTCATTCAACACTTTGAACATCCTAATCTAGACTCTTGTCAAAACCATCATCATCGAACCAAACAACATCAATATAAGGTTCAATATAACCCATAGCATTCATACACATTGGCTAAGGAAACCATCCACAACACTTAGGCCATCGACCACAGCGTTTGGAAACGCTGTCAAAATCACTTAAAATAGATATACCAAAAGACCGACCTAGGACCGACCGACCCGATCCTCTTATTCTGGGTGCGACCGACCCCTGACCTTTGCTCGATCAATCCAACATATGTATCCCAATTCATGCTAGAACGAGCAGCTCTGGGTTGTACAACCGACCGGATCCTGAACGACTGACCACTTGCCCTCCAGAACCAAGACCCTAAATCTTTTCAACTTGCACGACCGACCAGATCTTGAACGACCGACCAGAACCTGACCTGTTTCCCGAAGACGTGCACGACTAGAGTGTGCGACAGACCCACTGCTTCACCATCCATGTCTTTACCATCATTCTGGAATGCACGCACGACCGACCCTGCTCCCCTAGGCCCGTTCGCTCGACCGACCCTTCCGGTCTTATTCTTCATGAAACCGCACTAGGTGCGACCAACCCCATGTGTGCGACCCAAAACCTGCAACCTCCAATGCAACTCCAATATCGACCAAAACTTCTCCAAACGAAACAATCAACGAAATATACAAGTCTAATTCAATCAACATAATCATAAGCACGTTATGAAATCACTAGCAACATGAAAACAACGATTTTCACCAAAATTATGCTGATCACTCCAAAATCATGATAATTGATCATATGAACAAAAATATAAATCTAACTTGCATAATCATATGGAATAGCATAGAAATCATCAATTTAAAACCTGCTAAAATAGATCATAGAGTGATTCATATGGAAATGGACTTATAATGGTATAGACTATGGTAAATCACTTGATTTAGATGAAAAACATGATCAAACACTCATACACTTCATTGAATCCATGTGAGAGATGTAAACCACTCACCGATTCTCCAGAACAAGCAAAAATCAATGTAATAAGGTTTCAGACAGCAAGCAATTGAATCTGAACTCCTTGGTTTGATGAATTTTCCCTCCTATTGATGTAGATCTAGCCTCAAATGGTGTAGATCTATGATTTCCCTTCTTAGATTTTTGATTTTTAATGGTGGAAAGGGGTTAGAGGAAGGAGGAACATAAGGCCACCAAATGAGAGAATGGGAAAAGTGACCTATTCACCACACCCCTCACCCCTATTTATAGTTTCCACTAGCCCACTAATGGGCCTTCCCAATTCATCCCATTTTTGGCTTTCCAAACCTCGACAACCAACTGAAAAACCTTAAAACAGCGATTCCTCCCAAATCGCTGAGCCAAATATTTAAGGTAACCACTCTACGGAAATGCGATCATCATTTCCTTTCCAATGGCACAGGTTTGAACACCTGATTCTACATGAGTCAAAAGTTATGCCCTGTACAAGACTGAAAGGGGAAAAATGGTCACAAACAAAATTGGTAAAAATTATGGATATGTCTCACATCCCCATAAACAACATACTAAAAGATGAGAATGATCCAGCCCTCAGGGAATTAAATAAAAATATTTAACGATCTTTTGATACGTAAAATGCGGGTTGTTACACTCTTACTCAACCAATCAACTACGACCCAAATGTTATCGTATCCTAATCGAGTTCTCAGCAGTTCATCGATGAAGTCATTGACACATGTTCCCACTTCCACTCAGGAGCTAGTGGTTGCATCAAACCACTCATCTTCTTGTGCTCTGTCTTAGCCAACTGGCACTTCATACACTTTGAGATGAATATCCCAACATCCATCTTCATTCCTTCCTAATAATAAATCCGCTTCGTATCACGCTATATATTATTACCTTCGGGATGTATGCTCAGTCTTGAATGATGACACTCTCGAAGCACTTCATCTTTCGAACCAACTACATATGGGACAACCTTCCCTTTCCACGAAGCCAACCACTTCTGCCAAGTCCATATTGTTTTACATCCTCGGACACACTTCCGGTCTCAACTTTGGCGATGATCTCAATGAACTTAGGATCACACCTTTGACTATCGCAAATCATCTCGATCAAAGTAAGTCTGGTAGTCAAACTTGCCCAAATCTCTAGCTCCAAACCACACCTTGGTCGGAAATAATAACCTGTAACATATTCCAGCTCCTTCCATTCAACGGACATAGCCTCTAAACTAGCATATCTACAACTCAAAGCATCAACCGACCCTTATGTATACGCCGTTCCAAAGTCATAAGAAGCTAAAAACTATAACCATCTCTATTGGCCAAGGTTAAGATCCTTTTGTGAAAAGAGCACTTTAATGACTTATGAGCAGTAAACAGCTCAAACCTCTTTTTCAAAACATAGTGCCTCCATATCTTAAGCGCAAACACAATCACTGCTAAATCCAAAACATGGGTAATATAGTTCTTCTCAAGTGGTTTTTAACCATCTGCTAGTGTAGGCTACAACCTTACCTTTCTGCATCAGTACTGCTCTTAATCCAGTATCACAAGCCTATGTGCATATCGTAATCTCCTCATTCCCACTTAGAATAATCAACACAGGTGCACCTGTCAACCTTTCCTTTATGCTCACAAATGCATGCTCGCATCTAGCATCCCAAGTAAAAGCCTGAATTTTCATGGTCAAATTGGTCAATGGTGCTGCTATTGTAGAGAAGTTTTTGATGTATTTCCGGTAATATCCCGCCAATCTCAAGAAACTCCCCACATTCGTAACACTTTTTGGTGTAGTCCAATCCTGTACCATTGCGCCATTCATAGGATCTACAACGATGCCTTATCCCAAAACAACATGGCCCAAGAATCTCACCTGTCTCCTCCAGAAGTGACATTTGAAAAACTTTGCCTTTAGCTAGTATTCCCATATCAAGATCAATCCTCAGATTTGTCGTGTGTTCCTCTTTTGACTAAGAAGATACTAATATACCATCAATGAACACAAGCATAAACTTATTCAACTGGTCTCTGAAGTCACAGTTCATAAGATACACAAAATAGTCAGGTGTATTTGTTAGCACGAACGACATAACCAACCACTCATAAAATTCGGATGACGTTTGAAACATCATTATTGGCACACTCTTTCTGGCCACACCAAGCTCGTGAAATCCAATAGCAAGATCTAACTGAGAAACCACCCTAACACCGTGAAGCTGATTAAATAAATCGTTAGTAGAAGATGATATTTATTCTTCCTCGTCACCTTATTTAGCTCACAGTAATCAACACACAATCTAAGGGAACCATCCGTCTTCGTTGCGAACACTTACTGGCCCACCCATTCGGTTACACTTCTACGAATGAAGCATTTTTCCAAAAGATCCTTCACCTGTTCCTTAAGCTTTATTTGCTCTTTAGGTGCTATCCTTCTCAAAGGCACCACTATAAGGCTGGTGTCCTTTATCAAGTCAATGTGGAATTCGATCTCTCTATGAGGAAAGTTTGGTCACTTTGAATACCTTCAGATACTCCCTAGCGGTAGGTATTGTCGATAAATCATCGTTGGGAACCTTGATCAACTATACCATCTTTGATATCCTTTAACAATCCACTACTAATCCGTCTTACTCAACCAATCGATCCCAATTATGATACCAAACCCTAAAACAAAGCAATCATGAACAAAAGAGCATCCATGACTTGATACGACAAGATTATAACCAACCATACCAAGATTGGCGAGGCCGCCAATGAGGTTTGTTACTGCTAAAAGTCTGTCAGTGATTTCAGGTTCAATCCTAATCTATCTACCAAGTCTCTAGATATAAAGGATTGGAAAGACCCAATATCGAACAAAACACGAATAGGAACATTGAAAATAGAAAGCACACATTGAATGACAACGTCTTTTCCCTTTTCCTTCGTCGAAGGGGCATTCGACGAACTAAGAACAACATTAATAGCATATGGTTTCATAATCTACTTAACTGCATCTAGGAAATCCTTCTTAAGATGTCTAGTCTTGTGACAGAGATAACACTTCCGCTCGCCACCAGTACACTGATTCTTGTAATGGCATTCCTCTCCGCAGTTAATGAAAGTTACTCTAGAATTGACCCTCTTCTTCTATCCTTCCTTATTCTGAGGCGACTTCCTCTTGTCGTTCCATTTCTTCTTTCCTTCCCTGCCCATCTGTGGTTTTGGCTCTTCTTTATAGCAACATCCACTACAACCTTCAATTTGGGATAGCTAGTCTCATGCCTAGGCATCTTCCCAACCATTGATTTAAAGATCTCCTCAACATGATTTAAGAGCTTCTCTCCTAAATGACATCCAAGCAAAGAATCAACTTTTCATTCTTCTTCTGTACGGTGTCGATGAGATACTCCCCGTGCTTAGACAAAGTATCGAACTCAGCCACATACTTAGAGATAGTCATGTCTTCCTGTCTTAATTTCGAAAACTACCATTACAAAGTCAAGTCTAGTGTAGCAACCTCCATTGCATTCCACCAATTCATCGCTTGTCCTTGGAGTTAACGTGAGGCCAACTTCCTCTTCATAGCATCCTTTAGATTGAAGTTAGCAAAGATTCTCCCATAAGTGTCAAACCAATCCTGGAACTCTTTCACCGACTTTGTTCCCACAAAAGATTTGCCTCCCAAGCAAGCAAAGTCCTTATTCAACTTAGAAAAATCAGACCCAGGCGTCTATGATCGAGCACTATTCTCAGCGATAGCATTAAGAGCCGCTACTTGAGCATTTTGTAGCATATTCCTCATGAAGGTATTAAACATGGTTTGCAATTCGGGATTAGCAACTCCTGAGCTATTTCGTTCCTCAGCCTTGCAACACTTCACATCTGGCCACTCATCCTTTAATAAGGAATAATGATGAGTAGCCCACTTGCAAGAAATTGTGCCTAACTAGTGCTCGTGTATTGCGACTTATACTATATATATATATATATTATAGTTTTGAAAACCAAAATATTTTACAAGTATGCACTCATGTGTACACACACACACTGGATTCATCCCTTAGGTTAAATAATGCAACCTAGGTTTTGATATCAAATGAAACGACCACCCTACACTTTCGACGCTGAAAACCTGATAAATGTTTTGTTGTCGTGTTCGGAAAATATAAGGTGACCATTTACGTAGGAAATAACAAAAATTACACAAAAGCTATTGTATATCTCACAGTGCATGGAATAAAATATAATTGTAAAACATACTTATATAATAATAGACGAGACATTACGAGTAATAGATCCAAAACAGCAAGCCACAATGTCATAAATTTATACAAAGTAGATAACTATAACATAAACTGTTTCTAAGCTAAATGATAAATATATTACTGAGTCCCACAGTAGTAAATAACGAAATGAGATAGAGTACATACAATACGTAGATAACCTTCTGCTCGCTTCCCGATTAGCTTCTCGTGCTCACTCCTAACCTGCCGTTAGTTTCTTGTAATAACCCGGAAAATTGTACCCAATTTTAAAATTTTATTTTAAGGAAATTTTGTTAGAAAATGCGTCAAAATTTAAAATTTCCATTTTTTTATTTAATTTTTTTTCATTAACGAAATTTATTAATTCATGTTAATGGGTTAATATTTATCTTAAATATTTATTTGAACTTTATACTCAATTTGTTAAATGTTAGATTGGTTGTCCATGTTTTATCTTTCATAACTAAGTGTAACATTAGACTTAATAGTTTACATATATAGGTTATATATATATTATTTTGAGATGACATTAATATTTAAAGTATCTTTAATTACACTTTCTTATAGAATTGGAAACGTTAGCTAGATGTATATCTGCCTAAATATGCATGTCCTTATACATTTGCTATACTTAATTATTTTTAATGATATTTTTACGGTAATAAATATTAAAAAAAAAACAATCAAGGACATTCATTTGCATTTATTCCATGTCACTAAGGCAATTCAAAATTTGTACCACATTTAGATTTAGTTCCATCTTAATGGATTTTGCTTTTTTTTTTATAACAAATATTTGATTGTTTAGAATATTAAAATTTTAGTTAACTAAAATTCCTCCTCATTCATTATCAACTCATATCCTCATTTCTCCTTGATTTAAGGTCCTATTTTCATTCAAGCCCCTATATTCCCTTTTACTTTTATATGAAGACAATAGCATTGAACTACCAAATTTAACGAATGAAATATGTAGTGGTTTTGTAGTCTATTGTTCAGCTTAAGTTAATATTTCATTTAATCACACACACACACACACACACACACACACACACACATATATATATATATGTATATTATTCCCTTCTACATATATTCTTTCTTACATTATCTATATGTATTTGTAGACATTTTTGTTGCCTTATTCTTTTCTGTGCAATTTAATTATGTTCCCTACAATTATGATGTTAATGTTTTGAAATTTAAGAAGACGCGCAAATTTATAACGATTAACATCAAATAATTTATCATGCATTCATTTTTTTTCTTTCTCTTTGTGGTTTATTTTTAAATTTTGAATAATAAATAATTATTTCCAACACGGCCTCAGTCAGCCACATTTAAATTGTTTGTAACTTGCATGTGTTTCTAGTTTTATTCATTTCAATGCATAACCAAAAGCATTTATAGAAGAAAAAGGAAGGTTTCCTCCTTAATAAAATAAATAAAATTTGAAATCATATTCAATAGAAATTAAAGACGAGTCATTCATTGCGAAAAAAATAATAATGATAATAATAATTGCTGCATGTAAACCATTCATGTCCTTATTCCTTTTATGTTCTCTCTCTTACTTTCATATGCACACATGCTATATTTTATGCTTTTTATAAATACAAAGAAAAATATTAATTAAATAAAGAAATAATAATAATGAAAGTCTTAAGTGCATGCACCATGAATGTTTCAATTATGCCACAATTCCTCTTGAAATTCCCATCTAACGTTTCATTCATTTACCATCCAAGATTGTCATTTTCTTTTATATATATTATCCTATTTGTTTCTTTTATTTCCATCATTTCCTTCATTTAAGACCATATATTCATGTGGTCCATCATGCCTAGTCAGCAAATTAAACTTTATTTGTCACCTACCACATATATAGAGACAAGTAAAAATCAAATAATAAAATAATAAACTGGCTCCACTATATTACATCCTAAACTTCTCTAAACCTATTCCTAATCACAAAACAACGGCAGCCTCTTTCTCTTCTTCTTCTAACCATAAAAATGAGAGCTTTTCAATCTTTCAATAATCATAGAAACCGAATTACTCCACTAATACTCATGAAACAAATATATATGTGATCCTCATGAGTTGCTCTTCGATTGGGTATGAGTTTTGGAACTGTTCGAAGATAGTTTGGTCGCTGCAATTTTTACAACGGGATGTTCATGCGGCTAGGGTTGGAGTTTTGGAGAAATTGATGCATTGCTTGTCGAATTCAAGCTTATATTTGAGTTTATGGTGAGAATTTATTTTTAATTTAATTATTAATTCTTTATTATTAAAAATATTTATTGATAGATCTGCTATGTCGTGATATTTTAAATATGGGTCTGAATCGTTTATACCGTATGATGTTAGATCTGCAAATCTAAATATTAGATCAGAATTTATTGGTTAATTAGAATTAATTATTTGTTAATCTTATTGAATCATGCCTCGTTGATTTGTCTTATGCCAATATAAACATCACCCTGTATATTACCTTGATGTGAATTGTTAGATTTAGTCGTGTTGGTTTATTTGAATGTTGTTGTTGTTTGGATGTGACATGAAATACGATGTGGTAAATGGTAAAGGCTTAATCTTTACATTGTAAACAGAAAGACCAACTTTTATATTGAATTTTTAATTGAAATATTAAAGATGTATATTTTCATGAAGATATTAAAAGATGAATTTTTTCACGTAAATATTAAATGATGAATTATTACATTGTAAATTAAGATTAAATTTTACATTGTAATTTAAGAATAAATTTTACATTGTAAATGAAAGATGAAATATTTATATTAAAAATTAAAAAGATATGTTTCATTGTAAATAAAAAAAGATATGATTTTTCATTGTCAATGAAAAGAATGAATTTTTGCAATGAATTATTAGAGAATGAATTTTTCAATGAATTATTATTAAATAGATTCTTCATTGAATTATTAAGTAGGATTTGGCGATGAACTAGTATTGACATTTTTATATGTAATTTATATATGCATTTACACGGTAAAATAAAGATGACATTTTTATATGTTATTTTGATGTAAATTAGAACGGTAAAATATAAATGACATTTTTATATGTAATTAAAACATGAATTTACATCGTATGCTGAATATTACATTTTTATATGTAATGTATATACGAAGTTACACCGTAGGATAAAAATTACATTTTTCTAGTTAATTAAAAGATGCATTTACATCGTATGATAGAATTCGTTTTTTTTATATATAACATAGGATGAGAATGATCATGAAATAAAATTCATTTATTATATGTAAATGAAGGTAGGGATTTGACATGATATTAAATTTACACTTTTATTTGTAATATAAGATGTAGGATTTGACATGATAAGAAAAATTACATTTTATTATGTAAAATTAAAGTAGGGATTTGTGATGGCATGAAATTTACATTTTATTATGTAAAATTGAATAAAAGGAATTGGCATGTATTAAATTTTACATTTTTATAATGTAAATAAAAGTAGGATTTACTTTGAATATAAAGATAGGATTTTCTTTGTAAATAAAAAGTAGGATTTATAATGTAAATATAAGTAAAGGTCGCATGAAGTCAAGATTTACATTTTTATAATGTAATAACAAGGAAGGAATTTGACATGAAATAAAACTTGCATTATTTTATATGTAAATAAAATAGGAATTTCCGCCGTATGATAACTTACATTATGTTATATGAAAAGAAAATACATTTATTTGTTAATGTCATATACTGCATATGAATGAAATATTTATTTGTTAATGTTGCATTTCATTGCATATGAAATAAAGTATATTTATTTGTTAATGTTGCATGCATAGTATATGAAATGAAATATATATATATATATATATATATATATATATATATATATATATATATATATATATATATTTGTAAGGTTATATATGGCATATGAAATAAAGTGCATAGTTAAAATCATACCTTTTGCATATAAAGCGAAGTATTGTAATTGTCATTTAGAAAAGAATAAAAATTTCATTTTTATATGTAATTAAGGTATGAATCTGCATTGTAAAATAAAATTACATTTTTAATGTAATTTAAAAAGGATATAAATTTGCACCATTATATAAATTACATTTTCAACGCAGTTAAAAAGTAGAATTTGACGGTGTGATAAAAATTACATTTTTTGTATGTAATTATAGAATAGAAATTTGCAAATTATATTTTCATGTAAATAGGATATGTAGGAGAAAAAGGCACTTATTTACATTTAAGGAAATAAATGAATAAGGAAAAGAAAAAGGAAGACATTTATTACTTATATTTGTAAATAGATAAGGAAAAGAGAGGTTTTAATAATATTCCTACGCATTAAAGGAATGAATTGAAGGTTACATTTTGATTGTTAATAAGCACAAATATGTCATGTCAATTAGGTTAATATAAGGTATGTCATTTATGATAGCATAAAAAGTTAGAATTTAAAAAGTTTACCTTTTTAATTGTCCCTGTGTTAAATTAAGAAGAATTTGTTTTCACAATGTTATCAATTTTGAATTAAAGGAATGTTTTTATTTTTCAACTAATGAAATTAATTGACGTTGATGTAGAAAGATTACATCTTTGATGTAAACATGTTAGAGAAAAAAATATGATTTCAAAATTGGACATCCTGAAAGGATTGTTTTATAGAAAATCATAAAATTAGGGAAAGTTACAATTTATATTAAATTCTTGAAATCAGGATATTTAGGAATAAAGAATACCTTAGAAGTAGGATTCTTTAAGGGAAAGGATAATTTAAATAATGACATGTTTTGAAAAAAAAATTATAATTATAAATTATAATTGTGCTTGGACACGAGGTTAGATTATATTTGTGGTAGAAGCCTGCCCGGACCCGACCGGCATATCCAGCAGCCACAAATGTTGAACCTAATGTGAGAGGTCCAAGTACACCAATACGAAACGGGCCATGACATGAGGTTAAGCCCAACTTGTGGGATAAGTCTGCCCGGAACCGACCGGCACATCCAGCATCCACAAGTTGTAGGCTTAATGTGAGGGGTCTAGCCCATTATAAAAATATAAAGGGTTAAAATAATGAATTGGGCTATTAAATCCATTTTAAAAATAGCAATACTATTTTTAACCCGAACGAGGTTATCGATTTATTTTATCTAATTTCAAAATGAATATTTTAAAAATTAAAGTAAAACATTATTGTGTGTTATGTTATATATCAAAATGTTATGAAACCAAGTGTTCTCTACTTGTTATGATAATCACAATAATAAAATGGACGAAGGAATTATATTTATATAATTATATATATATATATATATATTAAAAATTTAATGAATCGTGCGTGGTAGTTCCCATTTTAGAATCGTACTTTTAATTGATCATACCAAAATATCCGACCGTCGGATTTTCCCCAAAACTGAAACCGTTAGGTTCTCCTTGGGAAGATCTTTCCAATGATATGTATTGTGTCAAAATCCCATGGTTAGATTTAGAGAAATGCGTAAAACAAATTTGGGTAAAAACAGCGTCATTGTCTCCTGTTTGTATGAAGTGTTGCTAAATAGAATTTAATTATTTTTATATAAATAAAAATAAAGATTGATCGTTATAAATTAATATTAACTATATGAAATTGTTTTCAAATTTATATATGCGAGAATTATTTGGAAAGTCCGAGTTTACTCTCATTCCAAATAATGATACGACGTTCGAAGATTTGAAGACGGTGATTGAAGGCCGACGATCTTCACATCGAATGAGTGTGTTGCTATTGAGACCCATGATGGGAGTAGCTACCTTGAAGGGGCGACAGTAGTAGCCGCCCGGACGTAGTGTTGATTGCACGGTTTTGGCTTTCGCTCAAACCCAGAGCATAAGCGCGTAAATGGATTGTATGTCTGACATTGTATTCCTTTATACTGTATTCGTTGATCTCTGCTAAACATATATCTGCTTGGTGTTTTACATCCTTATCTGAGACGTACGAGCTTAGAGGTTATATTTTGGTAGAAATCAATGGTATGGTATGGATTGACGATGTGGCATGCTAAGATGCATTTGATCAAGGCTTTGTTGAAAAGCAGGCCTTGTGGGATGATCATAGCATAGCCTGTTTAGGCATAGCTTTGTGTATAGCGTGACTTCACGAGCCTCACACACCGGCGGAGTCTAAAACGGGAGAAGGGAACGCAGGGAGAGCAGCACGTTTCTTTCTAGCTAGAGTGGTGTCAGTGACCTACCAGCCCTGACATTTTACTTATGTGGATGATGGAATGAGGCGCCTGGGATAGGTCCTATAGGATCGGGAAACGTGTGTTCAGGAATTGCCAATCCACGAAGCTGTATGTGTGGACCGGCCCTGCAGCTTTCCAAGGGTTAACTGCGGGGAACCCTGAGACATTAGCTAGAGTGTCTCGAATCGGTAAGGAGCTCCTCCCTAGCCTTGACTCAGATGGAAATCCAAATTCCAAATACGACCTTACGGATTTGATTGTATTACTAGTACGGAGGCATAGCATATGGTACCTATGCTTGCTAGGATTGATACATTTACTTTGAAATGTTTTAAAACATATACACACTAATAGTAATATCGTTTTTATCGTATCAAGCATGTTTGACCATTATAAGGTAAAACCCTATCCTCCGGTTTGCGTTGCATTGTGTGATGGGACTTGGGTCTTATGATGGTTTCATTTTTCTACAAAGCATTGCGTTGTTTTGACGATTTACTTAAATTATGCACGGCAATCCATTGGAATAAAACCCGTTCCGCTTAGGTGGCGTGGTCCTTGGATTGGCCTTATTACTATTAGTTATATTAGTTAAGAATTCTCACACCAGTCCCACGACTGACCCGTTGTTTGTTTCCACTTTTGCAAACTCGGGTGCCCTATTTTCCACACGGGCAGTCGAGTAGCTTCTTGCAGATATTTATCTCTTTAGCAGGATCCTGGATTGAAGCTCAAAGCTGTGTCCAGAGCATAGAAAAGTCTTCCGCTGTCTTAGTTATTTTATTTTCGCTGCACTGTATTAAAGTAATGTAAAATTATCTTCCGCTGTAAATTTATTTAATGTACTCTGATATATATTATGTACTCTGATGTAACAGTTACTATGATGTTATAAAAGTCTGCTGTTGTTATTCTGATGTGTTGTAGCCCAAAGTAAGCGTATCCGACGATTTCCCGCAAGGGCGATTTTCGGGTTGTTTCATTTCTCATGTGAGAGCATCCACAATAATAAGAAGCATAGCATAAAACTCTAGATCATACAAATTTTGGTGTGAGCAATATGATTTCAAATATGAAAAATAAATGGAACATTGTATGGTAAATCATACCCGACCTATTCTTGCATCCAAAGTGTTAGCACATAGAAGTATATACTACTCTAATAGAATCAGAAATATAGGTGTACTTTACATCTGAGCACTGGGTGTTTAAATGTCTGCATCTACAATATCGATATCTGTGTTAATGCCATTTATATTTGATGACATCCCTGAGGGTGATAAATGACTTAACAAACATCGTCCATCCCCACATTTACTTACTCAATGTGTTGGATATATAGTATGTTTGGTTCTAAGGTAAATGTACCCTATTTGAGCTGAATTACCAACATCTAATCGATAATTTCTGTTTGGTTGAGAATGAGCATAAGTAGTATTCTCGAGTCCCTCCATTGGATAATCAACCTATAGCCTGGCTGGGTATCCCATGGGAAAACTCTGAACTGGCTTATAGCCTAAGTTGGGTTGGAGACTCGATAGGTGCTAAAGCTTCAACTCTCTATGTATTCGCCCAAACCTACGTACTAGTGATCCATTTTGCATATGTATCTCCATTGTAGAGCTATTCTGGGACTCCATCTGAAGTCATCTGATTGGGAACTACATAGAAAACCATGTTTGTCATCCAATTCTTACCTCTAAACCTCTCCCGACAACTTCCTTATCTTGAACCATGGTTTATTGCTCTGTTGCTTGGTTTATTGCTCTGCTCTTAAGAATTGAATGGCCTTTTGAGCTATTATGAACTCTTCATGTTGAGGTCTCTACAAAGCATTCCTCCTTGAACTAGCACCATCCATCTAAGAAGACGTGTCGAAGTAATGTGTTGCTCACATAGGGTCACAAGGCCCCAAAACATACCCTATCTGAATCGGTACCGATCCCACCAGTTTCGGTGTAACACCGATCTGGCTTGACCAAGTGTACTTGGTTGATCCGATCCGAAGTTCCCCGTTAACCTCCCACCGATCCATGCCACCGACCTCATACCGACCCGATCCAGACAGTTAAGCATGCCGACCCGATCCACTCCAGATACTGCATATCGATCCGAAACCCCACTCCAATTCGGTCCCTGAAACTCTATGCGACCCTAACCATTTCATGCATATCTCCTTCGTCTTCGACCCAGTCGACTTGAAATTTGAAATGTAGCCTCTTTAGAACATCCTATAGCTCCCATAAAAATTTCATCCAATTCTGGGCACTTTTAAGCTTTGTCTGGCCCAAATCCTTCTAGCTATAACTCCGTTGTACAAACTCCAAACTTCTCACACAACCTCTGGAGAACTTCCAGCTCGTCTCCTCCAACTTTTGTGTGATTCTGAGCAAATTTGGCTCATGGATTTTTTTGCAAAATCCTAGTTTTAGGTCATCATTCGTAGGCCTTTTCAAACATTCAAACATAACAAACCAAGCATAAAAATCATCCAAAATAACAAACAATAACAACCAATCATTACAACTAAATCATATAATCAAGATTAAAATAAAAATAATAGATTTGCACAGATCTGCAAGTGGTTTCATAGAAAATAGCAATTTAATTCCTAACCATTTAAATTCATAGTTTTAAAGTTGTAAAATTCCTAACATAATTATCTTTTCTGAATTATTTTGAGATTAGAAAGTTTAAAATTCTGTAAATAAAATTAGAATCACTCACCTATGCATATGAAATATCAAATATGAAAAGGATTACTAAATCAAGATAGATCTCCCTTCCTAGCTGTTACAAATATATTTCTCTAGTTTGTACATACAAAGCTCTATAATTCAATTTAAGTCTTGTGGAGAATTTAGTTTTTGGATGAAGAAAAGTTTATTGTAATGGAGGCAGAAGATTTAGGGAAGAAGAAGAAAATGAAATGATAGGAATGTGTTACAATAAGTCATTTCAGTCCTTTATCTATCTAATTCCGAAATTTATGCTGGACTTACTTGAACATGGGTCTAGATGGTTGTAAATGAGTTGTTTATGTCTTAAATATCCTCAAATAGACATTCCTCCAAATGATTTGTTCGTTTACGGCATATAACCACTTTACGGAAAGGGAAACCATCATTTTGATCTAATAAAAGTTATTTCCTGTAATGACCCGCATTGGCAGAGGTATAATAATTAATTTATTTAATTGTTGAAATGGTGGTTTAGAGAATTTAATGGTCATGGAATTTAATAATGGCGAATATTTAATTAAAATAATAAATTAAATAATATATTTAATTCTGAAATAATCAGAATTGGCTGAAATGACGATATGGTGTGAACCGGATCATCTGTGATATTTAATTCAGCTTGGAATTGAATTTGAATAACGAATATATTATATAAACGATAGTTTGAACATAGAATTTTAATATAATTAAAATAGAGCTCGAAATGGCGCTGCAGTTCGTAAATTGGCGATTCGAACTTCAACTGAATGTACAGGATTTGTTTTAAGCCAGATTTCTGTGAAACAAGAAATGTGTGGAGCTGGTGGAGTATATCTTTCAAGTGGAAGAGAAAAATCGGGATTTCGTAGTGTAGATTTTGGTTTATGTTCAAATCAAATTTTAAAATAATCGCTATAGAATCGTTTATCGACCGTAACGGTTTATTGGATATAACTAGTTACCAGTTTCAAATTTAGACAAGGTTTTTTTGAGACATAGCGATAATTTAATTTTTAGAATTTTACTGTAATTTTTAATTAATTTAATTAGCAACTTTTTATTTGGAGTATTTTGCACCATGTATGGATATTTTGGGATTCCAAAAAACGAGTTAAACTACCAGTATTATTATATTTTTGGAATCGTGAGGTAGTGCTCGACACGGTCGTATTTTCGTTTCTGTCTATAGCAGTCTATACAACAATGAAATTTTGTACCGAAGACCATAAAATCTCACTTGAAAACATACATGGTAGTTGATCAAACCAACAACGACAGTCACTATCACTGTAATAACATCACACGTGGCGTGTTATAAAATAGTGGAATTAGAACAAGCATTGGTTGACAACACAGTGCAATCACTATGTTTGATACATCAGTTTTCGACCCACTCTTCATTTAAGGCAAACATACCTCCACGTTAAGAACATCCACCCACTCTTCGTTTAAGGCAAAACAGACGTCCACGTCTTGTATTAGCACCCGTCCCTATAGCCTCCACGTCTTTTATTATCACCCGTCAGTCCTAATACTTGCACACTAAGTAATTTACATTACACTATAAATACTTAACTCCTTCAAGCCTTAAGACCTAAAAAGGGGATCGTTCTCTTCTGCTCAAAATTTTCAGCCGCCAGGAAGCCTCGTTCCTCAAACATAAACACGAGCTCAACCAAATATTCGATCCTCTAAAAACCCGATCAAAATTTTCACTATACGTCTGCGTCTTCCTGAAATAGGAAAGCTTCAACGATGGCGAAACGTTTGGGGAGGGGTCGTCGCTCACTGCCTGGCGAATTTTCGGAGGGGTTTATAAGTAGTTCAACGATAGCGTGTGATTGAGTAAGAGGAGCTCTTGGTTTGGGTGCAGTCGATTAGAAGTGGTGTTCTTTTTGGAAACCGTGAAGTGATGGGAAACCGAGGAGCTGAAAACAGAAGAGGAGGCAGGTGAGACTAAATGTGCGGTTGCGTTGAGGAAGACTGGAAGAAGATGAAGTTGAGGCGTGTGTTCAATTGTGATGACGTTGATTTATGGGTGCGAGTGGGTTGAGTCTGGTATGGCATTTGCAATGTAAAAGTTTGTGTAGATAAGTGAATCTGGGGGGCGCAAGGGTTGTGAAGGAATGAAGGGTGCAGACTGTGGTAAGGAGGCGTTCAAAGTATGTCAGTTGCTGGTTTTTGGGTTGGCAAAGTGAAGTTAAAAATTCCAACGTAATAAATAAAGGAGTTAATCAATGGTTTGCTTTTGTTGTTTTTAGTCAAGTAGAATCTGGGCGAAAGGAATAAAAAGATTTTTACTGTGAATTTGAAAGTTAGTAGTCTTATTAATAACCCTGGTATTGAAGTGTGAAGCTAATCCTAGTACGTTAGTGGGTGAACCTTTTGTTCATTGAATGGTAGATAGCTATAGATGGCTGGTTTCGTATTTAGTGTAGGAAGAAACGGATTTAATTTCGTAAACTAAAATGAGTTCATATTGGTACAGTGAAGAAGGGCTAAAGTCTATGGGTGCATTTGCACCGGCCAGAGAACATTTGAAAATGAAAATAATGGCGATCTCCGTTTGAAAATTCATGAAGACTGTTGGTTTTGAAAGTGCGGAAATGGTTTACTGTGAGGAGCAGCGTGCGTACTGATTGGAGAAGAAAGGATTAGTGGCGATTTTGACAAAATAAGATCCGTTGGGATCGTATGGACGGTGGCTACACACATGAACTGACTGGGAGTGAATCGAAGCTCGTTACAATTTATGGAGAAATAAATTATCCATCTGAATCAAGCGATGGTTATCGTTATTAACGATGATCGTCCAATGTGAGTAAATCTCACTAACTCTGAACAATTTATAATTTCATGTTGTATTTTTAGAACTGCTAAATATTGGCTGATTCACTATGTGTTGACTGTTTGATTGAACTGCTAGTCAGTTACTTGAATTTCTATATTGATTCTGTTTAACAGAATATTTCATATTGAAATGAAAGTGATGTTATATTATATTGTTTAACATCTGTGGATGCAGGGAAACAGGTTGCTGGATTCCTCAACATTTATTTTACTGTGATTCATATATTGTGATATATGATGTGATATATAATCTGTTGTTGATTTTGTGTGTTTGAACGATATTTATCGTTGTTATATGGTATGATAAATACCATAAGAAATACTGGATATGGGGAAGGGGATTTTCAAAGTGTATTTTGAAAATGAATTATTTATATAAAATCGATGGATTTTATATAGAAAAGGAAAAGAATTTTTATAAAAGAAATATTTATAAAATCAAAAGGAGTTAATCGATGTTAGTTAATCGATTAGAGTTAAAGTAAAAGGAGTTAATCGATGTTAGTTAATCGATTAGAGATAAAGTTAAAAGGAGTTAATCGATGTTAGTTAATCGATTAGAGATAAAGTTAAAAGGAGTTAATCGATGTTAGTTAATCGATTAGAGTTAAAGTAAAAGGAGTTAATCGATGTTAGTTAATTGATTAGAGAATAAAGTTAAAAGGAGTTAATCGATGTTAGTTAATCGATTAGAGTTAAAGTAAAAGGAGTTAATCGATGTTAGTTAATCGATTAGAGAATAAAGTAAAAGGAGTTAATCGATGTTAGTTAATCAATTAGAGATAAAGTAAAAGGAGTTAATCGATGTTAGTTAATCAATTAGAGATAAAGTTAAAAGGAGTTAATCGATGTTAGTTAATCGATTAGAGTTAAAGTAAAAGGAGTTAATCGATGTTAGTTAATCGATTAGAGAATAAAGTAAAAGGAGTTAATCGATGTTAGTTAATCGATTAGAGTTAAAGTAAAAGGAATTAATCGATGTTAGTTTAATCGAAAGGAGTTAATCGAATATAGTTATTCTTATAGAAGCAAAGGAGTTAATCGAATATTGTTTATTCGAATAGAAGCAAAGGAGTTAATCGAATATAGTTTATTCAAATAGAAAGTAAAAGGAGTTAATCGAATATAGTTATTCGAATAGAAGCAAATGAGTTAATCGAATATAGTTTATTCGAAGAAGGTAAAAGGAGTTATCGAATATAGTTTATTCGAAAGGAGTTAAGTGAAATGAGTAAATCAATAGCGTTAGTCAAATAGAGTTAATCCAATAGCGTTAGTCAAATAGAGTTAATCCAATAGTGTTAGTCCAATAGAGTTAATTGATAAGGGTTAATCGAATAGAGTTAAGTGAAAAGAGTCAATCGAATATAGCTATTCGAAGGAGCGTTAAGTAAGGAAGTTAGTAAAAGGAATATAAAGTGAACTTTGCCTATTTCAAAGTTAGAAATGTTGTTCAGTTAAGGTCTGAGAGGTAGTTCTACCCCAACTTGATTGGCTTCGTTTTAACTAAGGAATAGTTAAGGTTCGGCAGTAAAGGAAATGGTTTGAGTTGGCATCGCGATGGTTTGTTTAAACATCTGTCTAAGACCAATGAAGAAGCTTTGGAAATGTTTTCCAAATAAGAAACCCGAAATGTTTTCTAATAAAGAAGACAAGAAATGGAAATGTTTTCCATTGTTAATAACGTATATTTTCCAAATTTAGAAAATAGGAAATATTGAATATAGAGAAACAGGAGATAAGTAAATTAATGGAATAAAGAGATAAATGTTGAATGATGATTGATCGATATAATTTCCATTTGGAAATAATATCGTTGTTTGCACATCTGTTTTTCTTCGATAGTTAAATCACAGACTATCGAAGTTTTGACCATTTTAACGTTGTTAATATGGAGAGACCGGTTGGATTATTATCCAAAGAACCACTCTGTATTGGCATAAGCGTTGCGAATCATATATGCCAAAGGAAATTGAAGACGGAGTTATGCAAGGGCTATCCTGTTTACAGAATAGTGCCTTCGGTTCATCCTGTTCCTGGATGACTTGTATGGACGGATGTCTGACAGAGTATTTCCAGACGATCACGTATATTGATTTCTCCAACCGTACCAAGCGTGGAAGCGGAGAAGGAAACTTCTTTTAGCTAACACATAATGTATGGTTGAGGACGTCAAATCGGTGATTGGATGGATTTGATGATGTGGCATTCAAAGTGAATCTGGTGTGATGATAAAGCGTAGCTTCTAGCCTCACATTCGGTAAATGACAGAAATCAGGCAGGCAGCATGGCTATGTAGGTCGCACCTATTAGGGTGTATAATCACCTGATCTAGAGTTTCATGTATTTCTAAAAATCTATTGTCGATACTGTCCCATTTGGGAAACGGTTGCTGATCCCAACCGTTGGTGATATACATTCGATACACTCAAGCGAAATGAGTGGTCGGTCATGTGTGGTCGGGTTGCAAGATGTTCTTGTTTAACCCAGTGTATTCCTCTCTAGAGGTACACTAGCGAAAGGTGGTTCCATACCTTGTCATAGTTGGAAATCCATTTCCCAATACGTGCTTGCGGTTTTAATTGTATACTATATAGGTAGAACGTGAGATGAAAGCGTTCTGCTAGATGATTATTATATTGTGTTGATAGACATTACCATAATATCAAAAGGTTTTGATATAAAGATATTTTGGATTCTCATAAGGAAAAAACCCGTTCCGTTATACGGCGTGGTCTTATGAGATATCGTTTACTTGTTCAAACTGTTTTAATCTGTTTTACTCATACCATTCCCATGACTGACCCGGAGTTTATTTTGTTGTTTTCCCTAAACTCTTGGGTGCCTAAATTTGTACGGGCAGTCAAGTAGTCGGGATTTTACAGATACACTTGAAGAGCTGGAGCAGGAGGCTTCAGGATCATATAGCTATAGTTATTTCCGCTGTGTTGTAAGTGCTGTACTTTGATAATGATGTGTATATTCAAGTACAAATGTATATTTCAAGTTATGTTATATATATTATATGTTATTCGTTCCGTTGTGAGGTTCGCGTTACTCTGATGTTGTGTTCTTCTTCTTCTATTCTAAGTTTCTATCGTATCTATCCTCACCCTTTAATTTCTTTCACTAATTACCAGGATTTTTCGATGTTTTGGTTATCGATATCGTGCTTATGTCGATAACCAAAGTCGCTCAAAATCCGGGTCATTACAGTTGGTATCAGAGCTTAAGTTAAGAATTACCTTGGCTCTGTGGCGTGACTCGGTAGAGATAGGGTTAGTAATACCCTAGACTGAGTTTGAGTGTATACATACGAGTGAACATATTTGTTATTGATATAAAAAAAATTGTTTTATATTGTGGGGATTTATCGGTTGAGTTGTTTATGGGTTCTGGTCGATCAGTTTGATCCACTGTATCGGTAGGAGTTTATAAACAACTCGAATACGATGGGTCGACACGATATGTTTTGAAAAGAGGGTAAATGAAAATAATTTTACCCAAAGTATATTTTGATATATATTGGATATATTGGGTGTTATTATAATCGAGTAAGATTATAAATTAAATGGTTATGTAAATAACCATTCAGAATTCATATAAGTGGGATACGTGAAATCAGATGAGTTAAATCTGAAATTTAAACCAGAAATTGAGTTAAAACTCTGGAGAATTGGATAAGTGGTTGTAAATGGATTTGGATTAAAAGTAAGGAAAATTTAAGATCCTGGGAGATTTTAAATTATTTTACAAGCAGTGTGAATTATATTTTGAAATGAATTTCAAAGTGGAAATGTTTAGAAATGGTTTTATAGTATTGAACTCACTTCGATCGCTGGAAAATAGATTCTGATGATGACAGCTGCATCATCAGTATTCATTTTCGAGTTGTAAGTGACGAATTACTACCAGAGATACTGTTTTGAAATTGTTTTGGGAAAGACAAGTTGTGTTGAATTTCAAATGGGATTCATAATAAAGAATGAATAAAGAAAGTTTGGAAAGGAATTTGAATAAAGAAAGTTGAAATGGGAATTGGAATATATAATTCAAGGAAGTTTGAAAATATAGGATTTGAATATCGAAAGTGAAATGGAATTTGAATATAGAAATTCAAAGGGAGTTTGAATATATGAAATTCAATGAAATTGAAATAGGGTTTGAATATAGAATTCAAAAGGAATTCAAATATAGAATTTGAATATATGGAATTTGAATATAGAATTTCAAATGGGATTTATAATATAGAATTTGAATAGGATTTGATATATAGAATTTGCATAATAGAAGTGATATTAAATTTGAATAGAAATTGAATAGAATTAACTAAGTCGAAGAGAAATTAGTTAATCGAGTTTTGAATTTGAAGCTGTACTTTGAAAGGTGAATTGGATTTGTAAATGGATATTCGAAATCGAATATAGAACTTAAATTTGAAATTTGGAATCAAATTAGCTAATAAGCAAGTTACAATATATTTGAACATGTCATGTTCAAATATAAAAGTGGAATAGACTAAAGAGTTAATTAACAAATTAATTAACGAATTGAGTTAAAACGATCAGGTATAGTTAAAATAGATTGGACAGGTATAAATATACATGAGATAGGTATGGATAAGGTATGAAGGTATATAAATAGAATGCTCGACGGAAAGGTATGTATTTAATTCATATATGAGATTTTATGCGTCGTATCGGCTAGCCGCTTGGCTTTTTCTTTTTCTTTTGGATTGGTGAGGGCCATGGGAGGCTATTTGAAATATCCCGATGCTCCTAGTACAAAGGAGGTTATGGCGAATTTTTCCGGGAATTTAAGGAGTTAGAATATTGTTAAGATAATTTGATAGTTAGAAATCAATGTATCGATATATATGTAGAAGTCGATAAGGAAACAAACTTAGAAATAGAATAGTAAAATCAAAAAGGAAGACTAAGAATAAAATCTAGTAAGAATAGAAAGAGGAAGCGTATACGTGTTTAAAAGTGAATAAGTAGTTGTATGGTATTCATTATTCGAGTAAGTAGTCATATCTGTTTTGACGTTATAAATGTTACTCAGTCAAGGTCTGAGGCGTAGTTATACCCCAACTTGATTGATTCCATTATTAACAAATAAATAGTAAGATTACAAGCTCGAAGATCAAATGTTGTATAAGAGTTAGTTGAATATAGTATTTGGGTTGTCGTAACGATGTTTTACACAATGTCTGTTTTAACCCAAATAAGTATAAGTTTGGAAATAAGATGTTAAAAATTTCCTAAGTACGGAAATAAACGAGATCGGAAAAGAGATAAGAAATTGGAATATTTTCCAATTATAAGTAAAGGATTTGATAATTACAGAAAATAAAAGAAGGCGATATATGGAAATATTTTCCAACTAACGTATAAGGCCAGTATGGTTATTGAAAATATTTGGTTAACAAATATTGAAAGAGAAAAAAAGGAGAAATTATTTAACTAATGAAATATTAATTAAAGGCTCAGGGAATTGTTTGATATTTGGATGAACACTTGTTTTCTTCGTTAAATCATCAACTATCGAAGCTTGGATATAAGCGAATGGTTGGATTTGTGGATAAAAACAGATTGGAATTTGATTGGGATGACCCTTGTATCCGTTGAATTGATAACAGGTGGAAAGGATATAATGATATGCCGACAAAAGGTATAAGTTTATATTTCTATTGGATATAAGATTTATGAGCCGAATTGGCAAGCCGCTTGGCTGTTTGATTTTCTTTTGGGATGGAGATGGCCCAGAGAGGCAAGTTGGAGTGTGACCGATTGACCAATACAAAGGAGGTGTTGGCGAAATTTTTCGAAGAGTTAAGGCGTTAGAAAATTTTCAGGATTTTTGAAAATTTTCGTTGATAAGAATTAATTAATAATTTAATTGAAATTAAATTGGTTCAGTTGAAACTGAAGTTCAGAAGTGAACAAATATGTTCTAACCAGTCGATAGGGTCGTCTTTTAGCTTTAGCAATTTCGAGGACGAAATTATTTTAAGTGGGGAAGATTGTAATGACCCGCATTGGCAGAGGTATAATAATTAATTTATTTAATTGTTGAAATGGTGGTTTAGAGAATTTAATGGTCATGGAATTTAATAATGGCGAATATTTAATTAAAATAATAAATTAAATAATATATTTAATTCTGAAATAATCAGAATTGGCTGAAATGACGATATGGTGTGAACCGGATCATCAGTGATATTTAAATCAGCTTGGAATTGAATTTGAATAACGAATATATTATATAAACGATAGTTTGAACATAGAATTTTAATATAATTAAAATAGAGCTCGAAATGGCGTTGTAGTTCGTAAATTGGCGATTCGAACTTCAACTGAATGTACAGGATTTGTTTTAAGCCGGATTTCTGTGAAACAAGAAATGTGTGGAGCTGGTGAAGTATATCTTTCTAGTGGAAGAGAAAAATCAGGATTTCGTAGTGTAGATTTTGGTTTATATCCAAATCAAATTTTAAAATAATCGTTATAGAATCGTTTATCGACCGTAACGGTTTATTGGATATAACTAGTTACCAGTTTCGAATTTAGACAAGGTTTTTTTGAGACATAGCGATAATTTAATTTTTAGAATTTTACTGTAATTTTTAATTAATTTAATAAGAAACTTTTTATTTGGAGTATTTTGCACCCTGTATGGATATTTTGGGATTCCACAAAACGAGTTAAACTACCAGTATTATTATATTTTTGGAATCGTGAGGTAGTGCTCGACACGGTCGTATTTTCATTTCTGTCTATAGCAGTCTATACAACAATGAAATTTTGTACCGAAGACCATAAAATCTCACTAGAAAACATACATGGTAGTGGATCAAACCAACAACGGCAGTCACTATCACTGTAATAACATCACACGTGGCGTGTTATAAAATAGTGGAATTAGAACAAGCATTGGTGGACAACACAGTGCAATCACTATGTTTGATACATCAGTTTTCGACCCACTCTTCATTTAAGGCAAACAGACCTCCACGTTAAGAACATCCACCCATTCTTCGTTTAAGTCAAAACAGACGTCCACGTCTTGTATTAGCACCCGTCCCTATAGCCTCCACGTCTTTTATTATCACCCGTCAGTCCTAATACTTGCACACTAAGTAATTTACATTACACTATAAATACTTAACTCCTTCAAGCCTTAAGACCTAAAAAGGGGATCGTTCTCTTCTGCTCAAAATTTTCAGCCGCCAGGAAGCCTCGTTCCTCAAACATAAACACGAGCTCAACCAAATATTCGATCCTCTAAAAACCCGATCAAAATTTTCACTATACATCTGCGTCTTCCTGAAATAGGAAAGCTTCAACGATGGAGAAACGTTTGGGGAGGAGTCGTCGCTCACTGACTGGCGAATTTTTGGAGGGGTTTATAAGTAGTTCAACGATAGCGTGTGATTGAGTAAGAGGAGCTCTTGGTTTGGGTGCAGTCGATCAGAAGTGGTGTTCTTTTTGGAAACCGTGAAGTGATGGGAAACTGAGGAGCTGAAAACAGAAGAGGAGGCAGGTGAGGCTAAATGTGCGGTTGCGTTTAGGAAGACTGGAAGAAGATGAAGTTGAGGCGTGTGTTCAATTGTGATGACGTGGATTTATGGGTGCGAGTGGGTTGAGTCTGGTATGGCATTTGCAATGTAAAAGTTTGTGTAGATAAGTGAATCTGGGGGGCGCAAGGGTTGTGAAGGACTGAAGGGTGCAGACTTTGGTAAGGAGGCGTTCAAAGTATGTCAGTTGCTGGTTTTTGGGTTGGCAAAGTGAAGTTAAAAATTCCAACGTAATAAATAAAGGAGTTAATCAATGGTTTGCTTTGGTTGTTTTTAGTCAAGTAGAATCTGGGCGAAAGGAATAAAAAGATTTTTACTGTGAATTTGAAAGTTAGTAGTCTTATTAATAATGCTGGTATTGAAGTGTAAAGCTAATCCTAGTACGTTAGTGGGTGAACCTTTTGTTCATTGAATGGTAGATAGCTATGGATGGCTGGTTTCGTATTTAGTGTAGGAAGAAACGGATTTAATTTCGTAAACTGAAATGAGTTCATATTGGTACAGTGAAGAAGGGCTAAAGTCTATGGGTGCATTTGCACCGGCCAGAGAACATTTGAAAATGAAAATAATGGCGATCTCCGTTTGAAAATTCATGAAGACTGTTAGTTTTGAAAGTACGAAAATGGTTTACTGTGAGGAGCAGCGTGCGTACTGATTGGAGAAGAAAGGATTAGTGGAGATTTTGACAAAATAAGATCCGTTGGGATCGTATGGACGGTGGCTACACGCATGAACTGACCGGGAGTGAATCGAAGCTCGTTACAATTTATGGAGAAATAAATTGTCCATCTGAATCAAGCGATGGTTATCGTTATTAACGATGATCGTCCAATGTAAGTAAATCTCACTAACTCTGAACAGTTTATAATTTCATGTTGTATTTTTAGAACTGCTAAATATTGGCTGATTCACTGTGTGTTGACTGTTTGATTGAACTGCTAGTTAGTTAGTTGAATTTCTATATTGACTCTGTTTAACAGAATATTTCATATTGAAATGAAAGTGATGTTATATTATATTGTTTAACATCTGTGGATGTAGGGAAACAGGTCGGAGGAATCCAACTGGATTCCTCAACATTTATTTTACTGTGATTCATATATTGTGATATATAATGTGATATATAATCTGTTGTTGATTTTGTGTGTTTGAACGATATTTATCGTTGTTATATGGTATGATAAATACCATAAGAAATAATGGATATGGGGAAGGGGATTTTCAAAGTGTATTTTGAAAATGAATTATTTATATAAAATCGATGGATTTTATATAAAAAAGGAAAAGAATTTTTATAAAAGAAATATTTATAAAATCAAAAGGAGTTAATCGATGTTAGTTAATCTATTAGAGTTAAAGTAAAAGGAGTTAATCGATGTTAGTTAATCGATTAGAGATAAAGTTAAAAGGAGTTAATCGATGTTAGTTAATCGATTAGAGATAAAGTTAAAAGGAGTTAATCCATGTTAGTTAATCGATTAGAGTTAAAGTAAAAGGAGTTAATCGATGTTAGTTAATCGATTAGAGAATAAAGTTAAAAGGAGTTAATTGATGTTAGTTAATTGATTAGAGTTAAAGTAAAAGGAGTTAACCGATGTTAGTTAATCGATTACAGAATAAAGTAAAAGGAGTTAATCGATGTTAGTTTATCAATTAGAGATAAAGTAAAAGGAGTTAATCGATGTTAGTTAATCAATTAGAGATAAAGTTAAAAGGAGTTAATCGATGTTAGTTAATAGATTAGAGTTAAAGTAAAAGGAGTTAATCGATGTTAGTTAATCGATTAGAGAATAAAGTAAAAGGAGTTAATCGATGTTAGTTAATCGATTAGAGTTAAAGTAAAAGGAGTTAATCGATGTTAATTTAATCAAAAGGAGTTAATCGAATATAGTTATTCTTATAGAAGCAAAGGAGTTGATCGAATATAGTTTATTCAAATAGAAGCAAAGGACTTAATCGAATATAGTTTATTCGAATAGAAAGTAAAAGGAGTTAATCGAATATAGTTATTCGAATAAAAGCAAATGAGTTAATCGAATATAGTTTATTCAAAGAAAGTAAAAGGAGTTATCGAATATAGTTTATTCGAAAGGAGTTAAGTGAAATGAGTAAATCAATAGCGTTAGTCAAATAGAGTTAATCCAATAGCATTAGTCAAATAGAGTTAATCCAATAGTGTTAGTCCAATAGAGTTAATTGATAAGGGTTAATCGAATAGAGTTAAGTGAAAAGAGTCAATCGAATATAGCTATTCGAAGGAGGGTTAAGTAAGGAAGTTAGTAAAAGGAATATAAAGTGAACTTTACCTATTTCAAAGTTAGAAATGTTGTTCAGTTAAGGTCTGAGAGGTAGTTCTACCCCAACTTGATTGGCTTCGTTTTAACTAAGGAATAGTTAAGGTTCGGCAGTAAAGGAAATGGTTTGAGTTGGCATCGCGATGGTTTGTTTAAACATCTGTCTAAGACCAATGAAGAAGCTTTGGAAATGTTTTCCAAATAAGAAACCCGAAATGTTTTCTAATAAAGAAGACAAGAAATGGAAATGTTTTCCATTGTTAATAACGTATATTTTCCAAATTTAGAAAATAGGAAATACTGAATATAGAGAAACAGGAGATAAGTAAATTAATGGAATAAAGAGATAAATGTTGAATGATGATTGATCGATATAATTTCCATTTGAAAATAATATCGTTGTTTGCACATCTGTTTTTCTTCGATAGTTAAATCACAGACTATCGAAGTTTTGACCATTTTAACGTTGTTAATATGGAGAGACTGGTTGGATTATTATCCAAAGAACCACTCTGTATTGGCATAAGCGTTGCGAATCATATATGCCAAAGGAAATTGAAGACGGAGTTATGCAAGGGCTATCCTATTTACAGAATAGTGCCTTCGGTTCATCCTGTTCCTGGATGACTTGTATGGACGGATGTCTGACAGAGTATTTCCAGACGATCACGTATATTGATTTCTCCAACCGTACCAAGAGTGGAAGCGGAGAAGGAAACTTCTTTTAGCTAACACATAATGTATGGTTGAGGACGTCAAATCGGTGATTGGATGGATTTGATGATGTGGCATTCAAAGTGAATCTGGTGTGATGATAAAGCGTAGCTTCTAGCCTCACATTCGGTAAATGACAGAAATCAGGCAGGCAGCATGGCTATGTAGGTCGCACCTATTAGGGTGTATAATCACCTGATCTAGAGTTTCATGTATTTCTAAAAATCTATTGTCGATACTGTCCCATTTGGGAAACGGTTGCTGATCCCAACCGTTGGTGATATACATTCGATACACTCAAGCGAAATGGGTGGTCGGTCATGTGTGGCCGGGTTGCAAGATGTTCTTGTTGAACCCAGTGTATTCCTCTCTAGAGGTACACTAGCGAAAGGTGGTTCCATACCTTGTCATAGTTGGAAATCCATTACCCAATACGTGCTTGCGGTTTTAATTGTATACTATATAGGTAGAACGTGAGATGAAAGCGTTCTGCTAGATGATTATTATATTGTGTTGATAGACATTACCATAATATCAAAAGGTTTTGATATAAAGATATTTTGGATTCTCATAAGGAAAAAACCCGTTCCGTTATACGGCGTGGTCTTATGAGATATCGTTTACTTGTTCAAACTGTTTTAAACTCTTTTACTCATACCAGTCCCATGACTGACCCGGAGTTTATTTTGTTGTTTTCCCTAAACTCTTGGGTGCCTAAATTTGTACGGGCAGTCAAGTAGTTGGGATTTTACAGATACACTTGAAGAGCTGGAGCAGGAGGCTTCAGGATCATATAGTTATAGTTATTTCCGCTGTGTTGTAAGTGTTGTACTTTGATAATGATGTGTATATTCAAGTACAAATGTATATTCCAAGTTATGTTATATATATTATATGTTATTCGTTCCGTTGTGAGGTTCGCGTTACTCTGATGTTGTGTTCTTCTTCTTCTTCTATTCTAAGTTTCTATCTTATCTATCCTCACCCTCTAATTTCTTTCACTAATTACCAGGATTTTTCGATGTTTTGGTTATCGACATCGTTCTTATGTCGATAACCAAAGTCGCTCAAAATCCGGGTCATTACATTTCCAATCAAAATTCCACTCCAATCAAAAGTCATGGACATAACAAGATTGTTAGGGGTAAAACGGTAATAGAAAAATCCAAGCAAAATTCTAAAAGTGAAATGCCCCAAATAACAATTCTTAAAATTATAAAATGATATGACCTAATATGAAAATAATATTTAATATTTATACGTTAAAAATGCGCAAACTACTGGTCGTTACACTACTTATTTGACATTTTCTAATTCGAAGATACTACTGACCAGTTTAGTTAGCTAGGTTATCGCTGCATCCCCAAGGCATCTTCATACCTCAATGGGATGTCATCAGACCCTGCTGATTTATCTGTTTTTATTCATTTCAACACCTCCTTTATCGTGGGCTCTTGAATTTTTTGAATAAAATGTCTACTGGTGTCATCAAAATAGCCTTCCAACTTGATTAAAGAGCTACACTTTCTTCGTTGAAAAGCTTATCGAATAGAATAATTCACAAAATAATGTAGCCGACGAACCGAGTACCCTGCTTTTAATCAATGGAGTATATGTTGCTTTCTCTCTTTTCTCCATGACTTGTTTTGAGTATTAACAAAAGAAAATATACATTCATGGACAAATATTGAACCAAAATGCACAAACTTAATTTTTAATGTATATTTGATAGATAAAGAAAATTTGGCAAAGAAATTTTTCTGTCAAGATATTATGATTAGTCAATATAGATTGATTTCTTAATACTAATAAACCATCCTTGGTCACATGTTTTATTACTTGATTAGGCGTATAGTTAGTTTTTCGGCTGTTTGGTATAGGATCAAGAGCACCCCAAACAATGCAGCGCTCCTTTAATCTCTTTGATTTCCATCACAAATCCTAGTTCTATCTCCTTCCACTAACTCTCTTTCTTTCCACTAAATTAATTTACTATGAGTGGCAGAAATAGGGAACTAAAGGGGTGCTCCATTCTTGAGGTGTTGTTGAACGCTCCTTATATATATATACACACACACACACATGAGCATTCCGAGGCACCCCTGTTTTGCATCACCCCAATAGCGCCTCTATCCGTTTGTGAGCTATACCAATCCAAATGCAATGATAACTTGTTGACATTCAATCTACATATATATTATCATCTATCCAAAATTTTAGTTCGTTTTGACATTCATAGAATAATATATTTGATGTTTAAATTTAACGGTTCGAAAAACTGTCTGAACAGTGAATCATTGAGCTAAAATTTTGAAAACGTTACGAATGTTGGAGTGAGTTTAAATTTTGGATAAATGATAATATATATATATATAGAGAGAGAGAGAGAATGAAAGATCAAACATCTACTAATTCACATTGGATTTGTACTGGTGTAGCTCACGACGGATGGAGGTGCTATAAAACAGGTGTTCCTCGGAACGCTCTATATATATATATATATATATATATATATACACACACACACACACACACACACACCCAATATTGGACACAAAATTATGTACACCAAATCTGGCGCACAAGATTTGTTTGTCTTTATGTGTGAGGTGTAATTCAGGGGAAGATCCAATGGTTCAGATTTTGTGTGTTTAATTTTGTGTCTATTTAGACTTTCCCTATATATATATATATATATATATATATATATATATATATATAATCAGTTCAAAATTTGAACTCGTTTCGAAATTCGTAACATTTTCAAAATCTTAGCTCAATTATTCATCGTTCAGACATTTATTCAAACGTTAAATTTAAACATCAAATATATTATTCTATGAATGTCGGAACAAGTTCAAATTTTGAGTAGATAATAATATATATGTGGATTGAACATCTACAAATTTTTGTTGGATTTACATTAGTGTAGCTCCTCACAAATGAGTAGGGGTGCAACAAAACAAGGTTACCCTGGAACCCTCTCTCTATATATATCAATAAATTTATTTATATTTAAATGAAGTTATTGCATAATTATCTTTGCCTAAATCAAACCTGATACATTCCATAGTCAATTAATTAGTAAATCAATTAACTAATATATAAAACAAATATCGTGCTGTGTATATTTAACATACAATCTCAACATAATATTCTTCACAGGTTCTACCTTTGTTCAAAAAAAAAAAAAACTTAATCAACATGCATACCACTGATAAATTAGAATTGTTGATTATATCACAAAGATTTTCAAGAAATTTGTTTATGTCACTATTTTCCTGTTTTGCACATGGAATTCCCCTATTATTCCTCCAAACTCTTTTGGTTCCAAGTTTAGTTGAAATGTTGTTGCGTTTTTTGATTTAACTATATCATTGAAACATGATTATTCTTATGTATGGAATGTGTCATTCTTTCGTTAGCTTTACAATTCTTCTATCGTACTTCTATTGTACAATTCTTCTATCGTACAATTCATCAATATCTTGAATTGGAAATTGCAATGAAGTTTTTATGGATTTGCATGTAGTATTTACCAAATTGCAGCCTCTTAAAGGTTGAAGTTAGCATTTTGGCAACTTAATTTGCTTCAAATCCTTTCTAAACCGATAAAGGTGAGCGCAAACTCACACAATCTGCTTGATTTGGTTTGTATGTAATTTTGTAGTTCTTTGGGTTGATTTCCTATGTCTATAAACAATTTCCTTTAGTTTCAAGTTTGCAGTTGTAACATAGTGTGAGTCCATCTTTTTAAGGCCCTTTATCTCTTATACCTTGTATCAGAATCATGTTAGTTTGGTTTTGGATTCTAGCTTGAGTATCCTACTTTGTGCATAATGAAAAGTGTGATCGAATTCACATAGTAGCTTCATCGGATCATGATTGGAAGTTGGGCATGAGTAAGTTTTCCCTTGGCTGGAAAATCACGTATATCAGATTGACCAAAGACCATTGCAAGTCAACCTGACTAGGAGCACGGGTCGATCTAGACACTGTAATATTCAGTGCTTGGTCACGTAGTATTCCTGTACTAAATCTTGGTTTAATTCTTGCTTCTAGGCGATTATGTGATGATTTGAAGCAATATTTCAGTGATGTTTAGGTAGGCTTGATTTTAAAATGTTAAGCCAATAGTAACATCGATCCGGACATCAAATTAATGAGGTTTACTGAGATTCTTTGTGTGTTAATTTCTTGAACTATTCGTGATTTTGCTTAATTAAGTGCACATAATTAAAAATCATCTTAAAAGAATTTTATATATTAATCTATCATTTTAAGATAAATGTTTCCCAAAACAGATTTATAAAACTATTTCTATTTCAAAGCTATATATATGGTATTTATAAAGAGATTTCACTATAATCATATTTAATAGTGTTTTCGAGAATAGCTTTTTTAACTTGTTTTTTTTTTAATAAGTATTTTTCTATAAAATTACATGAGTTTGCACCCTTTGAGAGAATGAGAAAGCGAGTTAAGCGGTATAATAAACCTTGTGTCATGTGACACGAAGGTATATTATATCGATGAACTTCCGCCTTGTTCGACTGAAACTATTTTGTGGAACTGGCTGTCCAGTAGTAACCGGATAAGTGTGAATGTACAGTAGGACGTATCATTATAACTATCTGAGTTACTATTGGGAAGTTGGTTCAGATGTTTATCAGTATTAGGCCAATTAGGCCATTTATGATAGACCTACAAGTCTATCTTATGTTGATGTGGGTTCTACTTGGACATGTAAAGTGGGTAGGGCTTATAAACTAGACATATCTATATACTTATATGCAGTAACAGTGTGGGGAATCAAAACTGTGCGGATAATACTAGTTGGCTTTGGCCGACTGTGTGGAGCACGTGCAAGTGCAACTGAGTCTCACCTTTTTCGATCGAAACTATATGGTTTGATGTTTTCTGAATATCCGAGACTGTGTTTAATAATGACTATGTGGTATTACATTTTCTAGATTTAAGTTATCTTTGATTTATAGAATTTTATGATAATTTATGATGTTTTCACTATCTTGTGAATGTTGAGTTTGACATGTATCTTTTGTGCTATTTGATAATGTATTACATGATGATTACCTTACTGTATGGTAAACTCCTAATTGAGTTCGACATATTGTGCATTTGGATTACCATCGTTTGTTCTATTTGATTAAAAATCCCTTACACCATCTTAGCATTAGGCTTTGGTCACTTAGTCGATGGAAATAAATGTGTTGTTTGAATGTTGTTTTACATGAAAACTTTATAATGAGATAGTGAACCTGTCTCATGCGTCATATGTTGTTGTATATTTATTGCACTCTTACTTATTGTGAAGAATTATCTCTTATGAGTTATTATCCTTTGGGTATCATATTCTAACTGATATGTTTAAGCTAGACTAACCCATATATTTTATAAGCGGGTTAGACTGAGTTATCTTAGGTTATTAGATTGTCGTAGATCCATTTCTCTTCTTTTATCCTGAGCACCTTACTTGATGCTGGTATGCAAGTTGTGTTTTCGTGTATTCGTGTCTTGTGTACATTTATGTATTGGGACATGTGTATTTGTATTTGGTTTGTATAAAACCATTTGTGTGTGTAGCACACATATATATATGCTATATTCCACCGCTTTTGTGTATGTGTATGTATGTATGTTTTTTGTGTGTGTATGTATGTATGTGTATTCTTTTATATGTTATATGTGTCTCCGCTTATTCTCTATTTTGAATAAGATACTTAGCCATCGTAGTTTTGTATTAGACGAATTGGGTATGTCAATTTGCTTATGGTAAAAGAGAAAAACAATTCATACACCTAATTGATGTATTTGATACTCGTTTAATGTAAAACTTACGGGTGGTTTCTCCTAACCAGACGTATTCTCCGTACTAGCAGATGACACTATTAGTGTGGTTCTCGAGAAGGGGTGTTACCATATAGTACCAGAGGAAAAAAAAATGTGTTAAACACCAAAACAGAACTAGAATAATACATGTATCATAGCAATGAAGGATAACATTCGTGTCCACTTTTATCACTTTTCATCGTTATACGTAAACGGTGTTCCTTAATTTTCTAAAGTTAGTTGAGTAAATTATAGGGTTTGGAATACGTCTACAAATGTATTTAATTTTGTAGTATTCCATCTGTTGAACCCTATTATCAGTTTTTCAGCTTAAAAAAAGTTTTCTTTCATTGAATCCTTTTTGTGTATAATATTTGAGGTCTATATTTGGTGCGAAAATGCTAATAAACCCAAAAACAAGTTTGTCAAATTCTGCGGAACTTCCTTCAGCCGTATGATGTGCTGATCTTTCCAGCTTTCAACGTTTCATTCCTTCGGAATTTACAATAATGCCCCCCTGAATTATGCTATTCAGCTAAATCGGGTATTCTGACTAATAATGTTTCTGGTGTACTAGCGTTACCCTATTTGGTGAGACTCACTCCTTAAGTGTATAGTTGGTGGTTGGGTTAAATAACTATAATACATCAGAAAAGAATTAAAGATCTAATATGATAAGTTGAAACTTATATTAGGATAGTAAATATAAATGATTTAAATTAATCATAGTTGAGCAGCAAAATCCAGTGGATTGTTTTGGCTGGGCATAAATCTAATGGTTTATATGTGAGATTAATGGAATGATATATAAATGATCAATCTGTTATTGAAAAATAAATTATAAAATGTTTGATTAGTTAACGAGACTTAAATTATTGGGTTATATTTATTTTGGCAAGGCTAACCGGTTTTTATAGTGATCCATAACACTTTTTACTATAAAAAATAATAAATACATTACATATAGTAGTTAGACAAAATGCCTAACTATTAGTTCAGTTTTTAAAGTGGATTGTCCACTACCACCATTCTAGTTTATAGTGCAGGTGCAAGACATAATACCTAGGCTACTATCTCTAACTCCACGCAGGGAGAAAAATGCCATAACATAGCATAACACATTTTCATACTTCAACCTGAAGTGGCATTACACATTAAGAATTGTCGTACATCATAGAAAGTAAAATACATAGCTCACAGTTTCTTTACTTTATAGCTCCATTGTGCACAATAGCACCAAACATCATCTGACTTGATATGGCAAAGGGCACAAAGCAACAACAACCACACCAACCCGTAATATATAGTAGATTTGACATTAAACAACAAACCAATAATCAAAAAAAGCATAACATAACCAACAACCTCAACACCAAAGAGAAGGAACCTAACATTGAAATTTTGACAAATCTAGAGTCTGAGCCTTCAACCAAACAAAATGTAGCCAAAGCATAGCCATGGCCAGCACTTCCATAACACAAGTAACTGACATGACTCAGGAAGGTGTTGGTGCTTAAGAAATCACCAAAAACACCACACGAATCGAGCATGAACTGACATAATGCATAACCCAACAAAGACTTGAAAAAATGCAAGCAAAGTGTCCTGAAGAGAACATGTCAACTGGACTATCACACCAGAGTCCTTAGCAAAGCATTCGTGACCAACATAGCCGAGATCAAGGACACCACATAAATGTAGCATGACATAGAAACCAAAGCATACAACTTTAATACAGGGAGGAGTTGGTAACAAGGAAGAGGGCACATCACCTACCACAGCCAACGTAACCTCATAGCAAAGCTATTACTGATTAGCTGACAAGTAGGTGCTGCACCTACGAAGAAGCACGACCACCACCCCAAACTCCATACAAACAGATGAAAGGAAGATCCAACCAACCGATTCAACTTAAAAACCAATCTCAAAGATACGCAAACTAATAGGAAATGAAACTCACAACATAACGACAAACCTCACCAACAAAATAAGATCCAAGGACGACTTAAATCCGACCTCGTCAACTGGTAACAAGTGGGTCAAATAAAAACAAAGCCATACAAAATGTTCATACCACGTCACTTTGCCAGTATTGGGTCAACCTAGGCTCCAAGTGTGATAGTCCTAAAATGGGTCAACCCACTTATAGAATAGGTCGATCCATTCACTAGGTCATGAATGTGACTTTCGCTCCTCTTTATTTGTTGTCTAACATTACACTCAACGTCATCTTTCTTGTCTGTTATTTTTCCCTATTTTATTTTATTTTATTTACAATGCACATTTTAGATTTCAAATACAAACTTGCGTGTATATACTCGTGCATAATTTTTATCCGTTAATAACTTCCCCATATGAACTCCGTTTACGATAAGTCATATATGTAAAAAAAATCAAAAAATTGCTATAAACGTAACGGTACTTACTTCGAGGATAAATTCTAAAACCATAAAACATTGATATTTGTAAGAAACTATTTAAGTATTTATTTTAAAATATAGGGTGTTACATTTGGTTCTATTTAGTAGTTAGAAGTCCAAAGACTAAGTTTTAGTTTATGGCAGTGTGAGGCAATATGTAAGGGAGTTCGATCCCATCTTCTCGAATGAGATCAGTTTCGAACCAGGAATGATCGAGTTGATTCATTCCCCTAGTGGAGACGGATCCAGCGCCGACTTTATATCCTTCTCTTTTGGCTTCACTTGCCATGGTGGGATTCGGATGAAGAACTTTTGAAGACAAGTTGTTCAGAGCTTGAGTACTCCTACTTCCTTTGAGGCGACTAATATCCCTTTGAGTGGATTGTTGCAGCTGTTGCATCAGTTCCAGGTTTTGGTTGATCGGCTGGTTGAGGCGACTCTGAGTTTCTTCTAGCTTTTTCACTAGGGAATGCATCTGAGGCATAAGTAACTGGAGCGTCAGGACTGGATAAAGTGGTCACGTCGATCGTGTCAGGAGTATTAAGATCAACTTTATCAGAAGATTACCGATCGATCGATGCCTCTTGATGGTTGACTCTAGAACGTCCAACAAGTTGAGAGTTTTTCTTCTTCACCACGGTTTCAAGATTCTTAGGTAGACTTAACGGAGATATGAGGAGATTCGAAACCTTAAATGGTAGGAAAGCAAGAAATACTAAGTTTATTTCATTCTCAGTTAAAGCACCCAAATGTGCAACCAAAAATCGGTACAACATCCAATGAATTCAAGGAATAGTTAAACTAAAATAAATGGAAAATGAGGAATAAAATAAAAGATTTGCAATAGAAAGAAACACACGAATTTATAGTAGTTCGACGTTGATTGACGTACATCCACTTTAAAGATTTGTTCAGTTTACGGCTAAAATTCAGGGTGGCTAGAATCAGTAAGACTTCGAATAACTTGGTGCAAAGTAAACACTACCAAAAAGATCCATTTTTCTTGTAGGTAGTGGGTATTGATAGATGCAGGTGGGCCAGAAGAATTGAAGGACCATTGTAGACGGAGTCCAAGAGGCCCAAGCCCATACTGGGTTAAGGGAGGGTAGGTCTCGATCCCTTTACAAGGATAGGTCCCGATTCCTTTTTGGGGATCAATAATGATCCCTCACACAGAGGGTGTGGGACTTGCAACTTCTCATGTTGGTCCCACCTGATGTCTTGAGTTGCGCCATGAAGTTTTAGTTGTTTTGACTTCTGGTTTGCTGGTCATTCGATTGAGGAAGCAGTGTAATTCTACCGATTTATATCGGAGTTGTGTTGATCCCTCAATACTGGTTTTGTCGATCCCTTACTAGAAGAGTTCTCAAGCACTGTTTTGTTGAGCTAAAGTGATTATCATCATATGACGCTATTTGTAACGACCCAACTTTTGAACACATTAGAAGTCGTGTCAATAATAAGAATAAGAACAGATAGAAGATAAAATCACAGAAAACATCAGATTCTCACAGCGGAATTTTTACAAAAGATGATACTTCATAATATTACGCAGCAGTACATATTACATCAGAGCATCATAGATCTAGTGATACAAACCATTCATAGTACATTCTTAATTTTACATATCATTGACGACTAACTTGCAAACTTAATTATACAGTAGATAAGATAAGTAGACCAGCATACAGAAAGTTCCATCCCAGCTTTCCAAGTTTTATCCAATCCTGATTCACTTGTCTATTCATAACAAGTGTTATGAATACCCAAGAGTTTAAGGGAAACACAGAAAAATAAACTCCGGGTTAGTCAGGGGACTGGTATGAGTAAACAGTTTTAAAACAGATTAAAGAAATAAAAATATCTCATAAGACCACGCCGTGAATACGGAACGGGTTTTTACCTTATGAGATCAAAAAGCTTTGTATACTTGAAATCAGATATTATCATAGTGTTTATTGGTTTTCACAAATAATTAAGAATCTAGAAGAATGCTTACATCTCACATTCTCCTATATAGTATACAAATAAAAACCGCTTGGCGCTTATGGAAATTGGAATTCCAACTATGACAAGGTATGGCACCACCTTCCGATGATGTATCTCTAGAGGCGAATACACCTGGGTTCAACAAGAACGTCTGGCAACCCGACCCACACATGACCGACCACTCATTTCTCTTGAGTGTATCGAATGTATATCACCAACGGTTGGGCTCAAACCTCCGTTTCCCGAAAAGGGACAGCATCGAAATAGATTAAGGAAATAAAAGGAATTTCTCTAGATAGGTGATTATACACCCTAATGGGAGTGATCCACATAGCCATGCTGCCTGCCCGATTTTTTTGTCATTTCCTAGGTGTGAGGCTTGAGGCTAGACTTACCTTTTCATCATCACTATTTATTTTCTTTAAATTCCACATCGTCAAAACTCGCCAACCACTAATTGACTTCCCCAAAAATATATTATAGGTATACAACGAGAGAAACGAATTCCTCTGCCACCGTATAATTCCGTTTGAAGAGATCAACGTACGTGATCAGTTAGAATTACTTTGTTAGACATTCGTCCATACAAGTAGTCCTGGGATTGGACAAACCAAAGGCACTATTCAAGAATAGCCCTTTTATATCGCCGTCTTCAATTTTAAAATCTCTGACGCGCGGTTTATAATCAAATCAAATTGAAAATTTTATTTCGGTCTCTTTGAAATGATTAGCGAAACGTTTCCTTTTTAAATTATTAATCTAACATGATTATAATCTAATTTACATACATAATTACAGTCAAACTAAACAGTATATGATCATCTTGCTTATATCTGGGTATTTTGATCATCTCTTTAAAAATGGATAATTTCAGTGTGCGCGTCGCACACAATTTTTCTTTCCAGTTGGTTTGTCAATTTTAAAAATAAATACTTACATTATTCTATTAGAAATTTATTACTCATAATTATTTCTTAATCTGATTATTCATAAATGAATTAAATTTAAAATTTACCATTTATATTTCAGTTTTTACCCTTTATATTGTTTTCGACAAATTTCCTTTTTATTCCTCATACTTGATCTGCTTCTTCTTTCTATATACCAATAAAATTTCTCTTTAAATTTTCCAAACATGATTAAGAAAAAAAATACAGTTTTTATATAATATAGAACAGTATATAACCGTTTTCTTGCATTAGAAAATTCAGTTAACAGATAACTCTAACGTATGGGTAGCATACGGTTTTCCTTTCTTAGACTTTACAGTTTTAAATATTTATCATTAGAAAATTGCTCTAATTATGATTACAAATTAAATTTTTAATTTAAATTTAAATTACAAATTCAACACTTAAATTTCAAATTTTGCACCTGATCCTGATTCACTTCTTTTTCCTTCTTTTGCTAAAAAAATTCTACTTTTATTTTATAATTTATTTTCCCTTTTTATTTAATCTATTATTTAATTTAAAACTAGTATCAAATTTAAAATATATTCCAAATGCCTAATTCTAAAGTTAAAATACCAAAGTACCACTTTTGGTCAACGTACCATTTCAAGTTATCAGTGTGCGCTCATGAAATCAGGCCGGGTTCTCATGATTTTAGCAAAGTACCGCTTTTGATTTTGCCAAAGTGTCAGGCTCCTGAAGTACCACCTCCAGACCACGGCATTTCCTTGCCCGATCACTCAAAAACCCCGACACCACTTCTCCTTCTTCTTCCTCCTTCTTCCATGGCCGTGCACATGCACAACCACGTGAGGCCCTATCCACCACTACTTATCATCCACACAGATCACTCTTCACCCCCTGATCACGTTGCCACCTTGCGATCACCTCCCCCTTACTGCTACAGTGTTTTTGTCATGCCATCCATTTCTACCAGAAAATACACCATGCAAGAAAATGACCACCATGCCTCACCTCGACCATGCGCCACCGCCACCTTCTGGCCACGTCACCCTGACCCCCAGATGCCACCATCCCCCTTGGACCACACCCCCTAGCTCCTCCGATGAAGTGCAGTTCCGGCGAAAATAAACCGAACCCAAAAACCATTTTAAACCCTATTTTCTCTTTGTTTTGAAAATCCCTTCACTTGAAAAATCCCTTAGCATTTTTCCTATGAACTCCGACCCTAGATGAAACTCCACCTTCAACCGTATGGCGCACGGTGGCCTGGACGGTCGAATTTGAAAAATGTTCAAATTTTGATCATCACATGATATCTCACGATTTACGTAATTAAAAATCATGAATTTTATTTTAAAAATCCTAATTTCGATCCACCATTACATTTATAAACTCAAAACAAGTTTCCAAGAGGTTTGAAAATCCACTTTGCTTTTGTGATTACAGAGGGGTACTGTTTTTTTCTGTTTCATGTTCTGTATGATCTTTGAACAAGTTGTTTTATTTCTAAACTCCTATGGGATTATGTAGAGGGTTTACAACTAGCATGGCATCCTATTCATAATCTTCTAATATAGATTTACTGATCAAGGATCATTAGTTGAGCTATTTAGGGCTGGAACAAAACGACAGGACTTAATATCCTGCCAGTAGAAATTCCTAAACCAATGATACTTAATAAATTACAAGTGCCTACCACTAGTTCTTTGATTAGGCAAAGTAGGATGTTCAAACAAAGTTTGCACTCAACAAGGAACATACCATAAACTGACAGTTCAACTATGACGGTTCAAACATAAAAATGCAGAAACCTTAAATTAGAATTTAAAAGCAGTTTACTCACCAGGAAAGATTTCAACTCTCAGTATTTTCTCTTCTTATTATTGATTCTAATCAAGTGCTTGTGTCGTGAGGAAAAGTGTGTAAGCTCAGGTCTTATTTATAGTAGTAGAAAAGTAATAAAATATGAGTGCATTAAAAAAAACACAAAATCAGTTTTTCAGATTTTGTTGTGACAAATGATTGACATCTTTAAAAATCTTTTTCTTCTTCCAAATAAAAACACTACTACCCAAATTCACATGGCTTATATCAGCCATTATTCACCTTGAAAATCTCCTGCACATGACCTTCTTTCCTCCTATTGGTTTACTATGAAATATCACCTTAAATGCCATTGTACCATCCATGTTCTTCACTAAATCTTCCTTGGTTTAAAAAAATTATAGCATACATTTTTGTACCATACATACTCAGTTTTCGTTGGGTTTCTAAACCAAAATTTTCACATGACAAATCTGATTTAACATAAAGATATATAAAATTCTACCTTGGCTTCCAAGGTGATACAAAATCTAAAATCTTTGTACCAAGATGATCATGGCATGTGATGAAATGGACATGGAAAATCTTGGAAAATCTATGTATTAGAAAGGATCTAGTGTAGGTGCATCTATGGTTTAAATACACAAGGATTTGCAAGATCTTTTGGCACATGTTATGACAAGGTGAATCGTGCTTTTGAAAGATGACAAGAAAGTGTATTTTCAGAAAATCTTATATAGGAAAAGAAAATGATTTTTGAAACTGAAAATACATTGATCTAAATTGATTCGGCCATGTGAACAATATTCCCTCTTAGACCTCACTTGCTAGCCAAATCCCTAGTTTAGATTGTGAGTATATATATGAAAACATGTTTGCAAATGGGGATGGCACTTTCATGTTTTGGTGTATGTATATGTAAACTTGAACTTGCTTTGACAAAAAATGGTTTTGGCATGTTTTATTCAAGTGTTAAAGTTTTCCAATCAAGAATTTGCAAAAACCCAAATTCTTAAATCCTTTGGAAAAATGGACAAAATATGTGAAATAAAAATGGCATTTTATTAAACTTGCTATGCATAAGTGTTATTCCTTATACATGTGTAAAATAAATTTTAAACAAATGCTATCTAACTCATGGTATCGTACATGAATGTGAAAAAATGGGTTTTGGTAAATGTTGTGATACATGCATATGTAAATGCTATTATACATAAGTTAACATGTTTTGGAATTTTAAAGTCTAGATTTTTAAACTGTATTTGTAAATACGTACTTACGATCAATTCATATTCGTGTCAGTGATATGTGTAAAGACCGGGTCATTACAATCTACCCCCTTATAAAAATTTCATCTTCGAAATTTGTAACAGTAGGTTAGAGTTATTAACACACATCAATAAATATTTCATTTATAACATCTATTTCCATAATTGGATATATCTATTACTATGGTTGGAAAACATTTCCTTGAAATAGATCTCAAGTCTTATTCAATCTTGCTCAAACATATGTATCTGTCCAAATTCCCTTTTTAACTCATCAGTCAATTTACTTAACTCCGTTAAGTATTACCCACAATCTTCATTCACTTAGTTAATTATCTCCATTTCGGGACTCACAAATATGATTTAATTTCACAAATCGACTAGTTCACTTTCCTTGAGTTCATATCCAATTAATACTTAAGTTTAGACTTAATTACAGGAATCCAAATTTTAATACAATTTTAAAATTCTAACCCGATTTCTGGTATCAATATGATTGATATTATTCTAATTTATTTCAACCATATTTAATTTATCTTAAGGCTGACCCTAGTTAATTAACTCCTTTTATCTAAAAAGAGTAAGGTACCTTCTGAAGCTCCTTCCATTTTCACATTCTAAGAAGTTGATGACTTATCCATTAAAGCATATACCTTTGGTTGCTATGCCTTTTTCATAAATGAACAGTCTTTAACCAAGTGCCCAGGCTAATGACAGTTATAACATGAAAACTTTTGGGGAATAGCATCACTTGTTCCCTTTGGTTGAGGTTGCTCCGGCTGCTGAGTTTGCTGTGGCTTTTCCCTTGCTGGCTTCGTACAAAACCTAGCAATGTGTCCTTTCTCCTTGCAGTTATGGCATTGTGTATCTTTATAACGCTCTTTGGCCTTCTCCCCCATCTTTGGTATTCCCTTTTTGTTCCAGTTCGGATTAAATTTCCTTTTGTTGGAATTTTCGCCTTTGGGTTCTCCTGTCTGCTGTTTTGCAACTGGCTTCTTTCCCTCTAGTGCCTCATAATGAACTGCCATATCCACTAGATCGACAAATGGAATCTTGAGATGTCCAATCATTTGAACTTGCAGGCTATCCTTCAATCCTGCTATGAACATTTCATTCTTCTTGAGTGGGGTATTGATCAGTTCTGGCCCGAAACAAGAAAGTGAATTAAACTTGTTCTCATATTCAGATATTTTCATGTTCCCTTGCTTGAGATCGATGAAATCCCAATACATTCTAGTCTTTCCTGCAGTAGGAAGAAATTGTGCTTCGAAAGCTTCCTTGAATTTTTCCCAAGTGAAGTCTTCCTCAGGAACATTTGTGGTCTGAGCATCCCACCAAATAGCAGCAGCTTCTTGAAGTTGCCACGAAGCTAAGAGAGGTTTCTGCTCCTCATTCAATTTCAGTCCTTTGAAAATCCTCTCACAGGACCTCAACCATGCTTGGACTTCAATGAAAGATTGCGTCCCTTTGAAAACTTTTCCTCCCAGAGTCGCATACACCTTACAAATAGTTGCAAAGCTTTTGTCCTGCTGGACTGGTGCAACTTCCTCCACAGTCTCTCCTTGATCCTGGGATCCAGTAGTTGTGGAAGTTCCACTAGCTCGACCTCTTCATCCTCGGCTACTCATTTTAATCACCTGAATATAACAGGTCGTTATTCCAGACTTGATTGGACATAACTAACTTAGGTATACAATCAAAGTTGATTTATTTTAAATTTATTTTAAATTTTCAAAAATACGCTCTCACACACTCACCCAAATCCTAGGTAATCAGTAACCTAAGCTCTGATACCAACTGTAACAACCCAACTTTCGAACACATTGGAAGTCGTATCATTAATAAGAATAAGAACAGATAGAAGATAAAATCACAACAAACATTAGAATCTCACAGCGGAATTTTTACAAAAGATGATACTTCATAATATTACACAGAAGTACATATTACATCAGAGCATCAAAGATCCAGTGATATAAACCATTCATAGTACATTCTTAATTTTACATATCATTGACGACTAACTTGCAGACTTAATTATATAGTAGATAAGATAAGTAGACCAACATACAGAAAGTTCCGTCCCAGTTTTCCAAGTTTTATCCAATCCTGATTCACTTGTCTATTCATAACAAGTGTTTTGAATACCCAAGAGTTTAAGGGAAACACAGAAAAATAAACACCGGGTCAGTCAGGGGACTGGTACGAGTAAACAGTTTTAGAACAGATTAAAGAAATAAAAATATCTCATAAGACCACGCCGTGAACACGGAATGGGTTTTTACCTTATGAGATCAAAACACTTTGTATACTTGAAATCAGATATTATCATAGTGTCTATTGGTTTTCACAAATAATTTAGAATCTAGAAGAATGCTTGCATCTCACATTCTCCTATATAGTATACAAATAAAAACCGCTTGGCGCTTATGGAAATTGGAATTCCAACTATGACAAGGTATGGGACCACCTTCCGATGATGTATCTCTAGAGGCGAATACACTTGGGTTCTACAAGAACGTATTGCAACCCGACCCACACATGACCAACCACTCATTCCTCTTGAGTGTATCGAATGTATATCACCAATGGTTGGGCTCAAACCATCTTTTACCGAAAAGGAACATCATCAAAATAGATTAAGGAAACAAAAGGAATTTCTCTAGATAGGAGATTATACACCCTAATGGGAGCGGCCCACATAGCCATGCTGCCTGCCCGATTTTTTTGTCATTTCCTGGGTGTGAGGATTAAGGCTAGACTTACCTTTTCATCATCACTGTTTATTTTCTTTGAATGCCACATCATCAAAACTCGCCAATCACTAATTGACTTCCCCAAAAATATATTATAGGTATGTAGCGAGAGAAACGAATTCCTCTGCCACCGTATAATTACGTTTGATGAGATCAACGTATGTGATCAGTTAGAATTACTTTGTCAGACATTCGTCCATAAAAGTTGTCCGGGGATTGGACAAACCGAAGGCACTATTCAAGAATAGCCCTTGTATATCGCCGTCTTCAATTTTAAAATCTCTGACGCTCGGCGTATAATCAAATCAAATTGAAATATTTATTTCGGTCTTTTTGAAATGATTAGCGAAACGTTTCCTTTTTAAATTATTAATCTAACATGATTATAATATAATTTACATACAGAATTACAGTCAAACTAAACAGTATATGATCATCTTACTTATATTTGGGTGTTTTGATCATCTCTTTAAAAATGGACAATTTCAGTGTGTGCGTCACACACGGTTTTTCTTTCAATTTGGTTTGTCAATTTTAAAAATAAATACTTACATTATTCTATTAGAAATTTCTTACTCATAATTATTTCTTAATTTGATTATTCATAAATGAATTAAATTTAAAATTTACCATTTATATTCAGTTTTTACCCTTTATATTGTTTTTTACAAATTTCCTTTTTATTCCTCATACTTGATCTGCTTCTTCTTTATATATACCAATAAAATTTCTCTTTAAATTTTCCAAACATGATTAAGAAAAAATACAGTTCTTATATAATAAAGAATAGTATATAACCATTTTCTTACATTAGAAAATTCAGTTAACAGATAATTCTAGCGTATGGGTAGCATACGGTTTTCCTTTCTTTGACTTTACAGTTGTAAATATTTATCATTAGAAAATTGCTCTTATTCTGTTTATAAATTAAATTTATAATGTAAATTACAACTTCAACACTTAAATTTCAAATTTTGATAAAATCTGCACTTGATCCTGATTAACTTCTTTTTCCTTTTTTTGCTAATAAAAATTCTATTTTTATTTTATTATTTATTTTCCCTTTTTATTTAATCTATTATTTAATTTAAAACTAGTTTCAAATTTGAAATATATTCAAAATGCCTTATTCTAAAGTTAAAATACCAAATTACCACTTTTGGTCAAAGTCCCATTTCAAGTTATCAGTGTGCGCTCATGAAATCAGGCCGAGTTCTCATGATTTCTGCAAAGTACCACTTTTGATTTTGCCAAAGTGCAAGGCTCCTGAAGTACCACCTCCAGACCTCGACATTTCCTTCCCCGCTCTAAAACCCCGATGAAGTGCAGTTCCAGCGAAAAGAAATCGAACCCAAAAGCCATATCAAACACTAATTTCTCTTTGTTTTCAAAATCCCTTCACTTGAAAAACCCCTTATCATTTTTCCTATGAACTCCAACCCTAGATGAAACTCCACCTTCAACCGTATGACGCACGGTGGCCTGGACGGTCGGAATTTGACAAATGTTCAAATTCTGATCATCACAGGATATCTCACGATTTAAGTAATTAAAAATCATGATTTTTCTTTTAAAAATCTTAATTTCGATCCACCATTACATTTATAAACTCAAAACAAGTTTTCAAGAGGTTTGAAAATCCACTTTGCTTTTGTGATTACAGAGGGGTACTGTTTTTTCTATTTCATGTTCTGTATGGTCTTTGAACAAGTTGTTTTATTTCTAAACTCCTATGGGATTATGTAGAGGGTTTACAGCTAGCATGGCATCCTATTCATAATCTTCTAATATAGATTTACTGATCAAGGATCATTAGTTGAGCTATTTAGGGCTGGAACAAAACAACAGGACTTAATATCCTGCTAGTAGAAATTCCTAAACCAATGATACTTAATAAATTACAAGTGCCTACCACTAGTTCTTTGATTAGGCAAAGTAGGATGTTCAAACAAAGTTTGCACTCAACAAGGAACATACCATAAACTGACAGTTTAACTATGACGGTTCAAACATAAAAATGCAGAAACCTTAAATCAGAATTTAAAAGCAGTTTACTCACCAGGAAAGATTTCAACTCTCAGTATTTTCTCTTCTTATTATTGATTCTACTCAAGTGCTTGTGTCGTGAGGAAAAGTGTGTAAGCTCAAGTCTTATTTATAGTAGTAGAAAAGTAATAAAATATGAGTGCATTAAAAAAAACACAAAATCAGTTTTTCAGATTTTGTTGTGACAAATGATTGACATCTTTAAAAATCTTTTTCTTCTTCCAAATAAAAACACTACTACCCAAATTCACATGGCTTATATCAGCCATTATTCACCTTGAAAATCTCCTGCACATGACCTTCTTTCCTCCTATTGGTTTACTATGAAATATCACCTTAAATGCCATTGTACCATCCATGTTCTTCACTAAATCTTCCTTGGTTTAAAAAAATTATAGCATCCATTATTGTACCATACATACTTAGTTTTCATTGGGTTTCTAAACCAAATTTTCACATGACAAATCTGATTTAACATGAAGATATATAAAATTCTACCTTGGCTTCCAAGGTGATACAAAATCTAAAATCTTTATACCAAGATGATCTTGGCATGTGATGAAATGGTGATGGAAAATTTTGAAAAATTTATGTGTTAGAAAGGATCTAGTGTAGGTGTATCTATGGTTTAAATAAACAAGGATTTGCAAGATCTTTTGGCACATGTTATGACAAGGTGAATCATGCTTTTGAAAGATGACAAGAAAGTGTATTTTCAGAAAATATTATGTAGGAATAGAAAATGATTTTTGAAACTAAAAATATATTGATCTAAATTGATTCGGCCATGTGAACAATATTTCCTCTAAGACCCTACTTGCTAGCCAAATCCCTAGTGTAGATTGTGAGTATATATATGAAAACATGTTTGCAAATGGGGATGGCACTTTCATGTTTTGGTGTATGTATATGTAAACTTGAACTTGCTTTTTGAACTTGCTTTGACAAAAAATGGTTTTGGCATGTTTTATTCAAGTGCTAAAAGTTTTCTAATCAAGAATTGGCAAAAATCCAAATTCTTAAATCCTTTGGAAAAATGAACAAAACATGTGAAATAAAAATGGCATTTTTTTTAAAACTTGCTATGCATAAGTGTTATTCCTCATACATGTGTAAAATAAATTTTAAACAAACGCTATCTAATTCATGCTATCATTCATGAATGTGAAAAAATGGGTTTTGGTAAATGCTGTGATACATGCATATGTAAATGCTATTATACATAAGTTAAATGTTTTGGAATTTTAACGTCTGGATTTTTAAATTGCATTTGTAAATACGTACTTACGATCAATTCATATTCGTGTCAGTGATATGTGTAAAGACCGGGTCATTACACTATTCGAACTTGATTTTAGGCCTTCGAATGATGATTCTGAGCCATTGGCCTTGATAATCATCAAGCTGTGGCAATCCTAATAGCTTCTAGTCTTCAGGCCAAGAGGCCTGGTAGCATTAACCAACCAAACTCTAATTGCAGTTTTCAAATAGAAAATTCTTGAGTAGTTGGATGATTATATAAAATGGAAGATTAGATGGATGTTTGAATATGATAAGGCATTTCCTTTAAGTAGACAGGATCCAAAAATGCTTGGTAAAATTGAAGTGAATAAAATTTTCATTTTTCAATCGAGTTTGCTAAAAGAGCTGAAGCAAGACATTCTAGATAATTAATCATAAGCCAGATGCACATACACACTTTTTTGATTAAAAATAAAAGAAATTAAATATAGATACTTTAGGCAATATTAATAACTTTTTTAATTTAGAACTAAGAAAAGCGCCATTTAGAGACAAAGGAAGAAACTCATTGTGAATTGTCTGATTACTGCACCATTTCTGTCTGGTTCGTCTCAAATAGATTTAATTAAATTATGTAAGACTGAGAATAAAATGGGCTACAGATAGTTATACATTCCTTTCTATTTTTCAGAATAGAAATATTTGGAACCTTATAATTTGAAATGTTAAATCTTTCGAATCGAAAGCTGGATGGTGATGATATTTAAGGAACAGGCAAGAGCCCCCGTAATGACAATGGGTGGAGATCTGAAGCCATTGCTAGTTATAGAGTTAAATGATGGAAATGGTAATGGAATGGATTGGGGTTTCTTCTTTTTCGGAAGAGGAAATAAAATGAACGTGAATAATGTTATTCTTAAAGCAAGCAACGAAGCTCTACTTAAGAAGAGAAGTATAAGACAAGAAGCTCCATTTAGCCAGTAGCAAGCTTGCGTTTTCCTTAAAAATGCACTAAGCGATATCAGTAAACCATTTAGAGTTTTTTCCCTGAACAACTTTTAGAATACCATTCACTGCAACGTACATTAATTTTGTTTGTACTTAGACAGGTTTCAAAAAACCGTTTAAAAAGAATGTATTGTTATGTGTTGCAGTAACTATTGTAACACCCCGCATTTTATGACAACTAAATATTTAATACTGCATATGTGTATATATATGCATAGACATAAATATATAAAAGAAGAAAAAAATAATGGTAATATATGATTGCATGTAATAAATACATGCATTGAAAAAGACATTACAACAAAAGTAACTTTTAATCGCGTTCATTCTTAGCATTTAAAACGTAGAAGCTATATAATAGCGGTATTATATATTTTCGAGGTTAACGCTCACAAAAAAATATATCATTTACCGCCTGTTAAACACGGTATTCACACCCCGTCCATTTTCTCATCGCTTCCCAAATTCCCATACTATTCATTTTCCTCTTCCCGAATTTCCATTTTCCCTAAGTTAGAAGAAAAGATTGATGCAAGTAACAATGCAACACATGTGTTAAAAAAGAAGAAATCGGTTGCATGCAGTGTAATTATGTTGCATGCAATGATAAGGAAAGAAAATTTACAGAAAAAGATGCATGCAAATTGATATGGTTACATGTAATGTTTTCTTAACCATGTTCGTTTCTGACTCAGCGCTGCATGTACGATAAGATCTTGAACATCTATTAATAAGCTAGCAGAGCCTAGCCTAAATCTCACATTTTTTGAGTGGCTGCCCAAGCTCTGCCATTCTTCTTCCTCCTCAAATCTCTTTAGAAAAATAGAATAATTAGTTTAGGAAAATTCTTATTCAAGATCTAAAGGAAAAGGATGTATATTAATAAAGAAGGTGTTCAGAATTCTATTCAAAGTAAGGTAAATTCGTGGATCTGGTCAATTAAATTTTCTCCTCTTTCTTCCCTTTTTCTTTTAGTTAAGAATTATGGATCCATGGTTATTTATGGTCTAAATCCAGTTAGGAGAACCATGGAATGCAAGATCTGGACCAGATTCATGAGTGGGAAAGCAATTAGGTGAGTGGATTTAAGTTATACGTTTTTGATAATGGTATATTTATCGTTTGACATTCCCCGTTAATATGCAATGTAAATCTGCTAGAATGATTAATTTATTGAAATGTAAATCTGCCAGAATGGTTAATATGTTAATATGTTGAAACGTTAATTTGTTGAAATGTTAATAAATGGAAATGTATAAACTTGTTAAAATATGTGGAAATGATTACTATTGTATACATACATGTTCTAAATACATGTTAATCTGTGGCATGTTATGTACTTGAACCCTTAACTGTAAGAATTGGGATAATTACATGTTAATATGTTATAATTGAATAATTACACGATTCGATGATTAGATGTTATTTTCGAATAAAGTTAATTACATGTTAGGAAGAACATGCGACATGATAATCCGATAATGGACTTAATATGATATTAAGTATGACATGCAAAACATATTTCAGTAAAATTTGGGAAGAATGGATATGCCTAAATTTATAGAAAATAGAAAACAGTAACCGCACTTAGACACGAGGTTAAATTCAATTTGTGGTAGAAGTCTGCCCGTAACTGCCCGACAAATCCAGCATCCACAAGTTGTTAATTTTATGTGAGGGGTCTAGTACGTAAATATACATGTAACGGTGTTAAGACACAAGGTTAAGTCCAACTTGTGGTAGAAGTTCGCCCAAAACCGCCCAGCAAATCCAACATTCACGTGGTCGGCATAATGTGAGAGGTCTAGTGCATAAACATATATATGAATATATGTATATAAAAGGATAGAAATGAATGGCACTAGTTGTGATTAATGGAAATGAATAGGAAATGAATGAAAGTTACAATAGTAAAAGAAGTGGAATGAACGAGGAATGATAATAACCTATTATAATTAATTACATTAATAAGAATGTTATATAATAGGTAGGCTTGTCCTAGGGTCAAGTCAAAATTATAACAAAAGTTCTAATAAATGGAAAGGAAACTTATTAGAAAACTTTAGTTAATAGAACAAAGTAAATAAGTAAACTACAACAAGTTGTAGTGACAGTGTAAGATGGAATCATGGTTAAATAAGAAAGAATGAGGTGGATATATGGGATGAAATAAATTATATTTAATCATAAATAATAAGTGACATGTCAAACAGAAAACAGGTGAATTGAGATAAGTATACTTAATTACATATTAAGTAGAACATGTTATTGTAACTATGGAATCAGACAATTAATAATATAAAGAGATTGTAGATTACGGATCTTGGATTACAATCTAGAGAATAACATGTTATGGGCCTTCTAATAAACTTACATGGATTAAGTTATGACTGAAATTAATTAGAAAGAGGAAATTGGTAACTTGAATAAGAAGTCAATCTAAATGGGAATAACCAAGTTAACTGGAAACTTGACGAGGTAGAGCAAGCGTGTAATTAAATGTTCAGACATAGGGTCTAATAACACATCAATCTGAGGTGCTTGGACCAGTCCGTTCGTCTGAAGGTGAATAATCCAATGGGGGTAAATCATCGTGGTGTCATGGGACACGAGGGGAGCACATGTCCATCTGATTATTCTGCCTGTTCTTCTTATTGTTCTGCTGATATTCTGTTGGCTCCAAAGGACTGGAAGGGGAAGCACGCGGCTTCCTGGGATGTGGAGGGTACTTCTGGTAGTCCTCTTTGTTGTGACAACATTTGACTGTGCTCGCAGAGGTTAGATCTGTGCGTTTCTACCCGGTGAGTATACATTGATTGCCATGATAGTGGGCAATCAAAAAACTGTAGGGTGGCACAGGTGATTTGATGATCCAAATTGACTTGTGACTAGGATGGGTTATGACCATTTTGTTACCGGCAGGTCTAACCATCTGTTGATAGCAAGTCATCGGGTACCTACCATCAGCAGTCAGCGTGATGAGGAAAGACAAAGAGCTAAACCAAAAGTCCATAGACCCTTTGCTATCAAGGCTATGCGTGAGGGACAAGCCAACTAGGATTTATTGTTTGTTGTTTTCTCTTGGGCTTGGTCACTAGTTCTCAATTCTGTTTGTCTTTCACTAGTTGAGAGAGGGGTCGGGTGAGACTATAGCTACTAAAAACGCAGACCTTAGTATCTATGTATATAGATATCTGAAAAGCTCCCAAACGAGTTATGTGTTTCTAAAACAGTTCTATTACGAGACTCGGTGCACAATAGATAGGTGCGGATACATGCATACCACTTCCGGATGGTGTATCACAAAGACTACGGCATCGAGTAAGATTGGCGATATGTACATGAGAAGGTCTAGATACATGCACATCCGCTCTGGGTAGTGTACCGTAGACTCTAGGGCACTACTATGTGATGGAATCATATTCGATCGAAGGTGGAAATCCTTACGCTTACGTAGCATGGTGATGGAAGATCTATGCGGAACGTAGCGTCGTTATATAGAGATCTGTACATCGCTCCGGCGTAGGATGAGGGACTGCGTATATTTCTGTGGTGTTACGACGAAGACCGTGTGAGTGAGGTACCATGGGGTGTACCTTAATTTGGGGGTAGCTACATATATATTGTATTAGGTTAATCCATTGTGAAGTAGATGAGTATGGCATGTGTGTACGCCTTGAGTGTTGTTAACCCAAGTAACCTAATAAATAAGAAAATGTAACTAAACGGTATATGTAGGATTATCCAAAATGTGTAGTTTAAATCCAGTCACCAGAACTTGTGTTCTGACCCACTCCTCATAACATACTCGTAGGTTATATTTGTGGCAGAGATATGATAGCTTTGGATAATGGTTAGGTAGTATTATTATATGGGTAAGGCTATATTTTACTTACATTATATTTTATCCATTCCGCTGTGAGATGTTTTCTGAGCTCTGATATATTTTATATCTCTGTCTTTTTTGCAGGATACCAGACAAACCAACACGAGTTTCAATAGATTAGAAATTTGAAAAAGAAAAAAAATCGGTCTATCGGAATTCAGGTTGTTACATCTGGTATAAAACCTAGGTTTAGAATTCCTGTATAAATAATGAGTGAACGTATTTGTATTTTAAAAAAATAATATAAATATCTATTATATATATACATATATATACATATATATATATATACATATATATATACATATATATATACACACACACACACACCCCTAGATCCATAGAAAAACCCACTATATAGAGAAAGCATAATATGGTTAAAGATGGGATATCTGTTTTGTACACTAAAAGAATGAACATGGAAATTTAAGACCCTTAGGTAAATTGGGTGGGAAGTGTACAATATACTTTGTAAGGAAGAAATGTGAATCCCATGTGTTAGTATTTCAGGTTTGTAGGTTTGGTAGAAAAACCTTATAAATTGAAAAAGGTTAAAAAGAGAAAAATGGATTATATATATATATATATATATATATATAGTTGAGAGAATTGACCTTGTGGGAGTGTCTAGGAAAGCCTAGGTAAGTTGGAAACCTGCTTTGAGTCTAACTCCATTGTTAACTTTTAAGAACTTGAAATTGTAAAAGCTTATGGGAAGATGGTTTATGGTATTTTCAAGTTTTAATCTTAAAAATTACAGTTTTAAAATACGCAAAGAACATATTGAGTTTTGATGAAAAATGGGGTCTATTTTGGAAACAGTGATTTCTTGTGAAAATTTTGTCCAAAATAAAATTCTCTCAGTAAAAGGTGCACATTATAGAACATGTATAGCTCGCTAGTTTTCTTATTATATTGCATGAAAGGATTAAAAAGAAAAACTTAGAAAATATTGCATTTTGTTGAAAACTGGAATTTTCAGTAAAGAAAGTCCTGAAATCTCTATTCTTTTGACAATCATTTTTGATAAATTGTTTTAAAAGAGAAAATTTTGTTGGGTGGACAAAATAAGTTGTAGAAATTAAGAATAGAGTAGATGTTTGCACCTTGTAGTAAGTTACTGAACTGACATCGTAAGTAAGAACAAGTCGTAAACCTGATTGAGAAATAGTTGCCCTTATATACTCCAATTTTTGTGATTTGAAAAAATGATGATTTGCATTTTTATGAGATGACATGTTCTTATGGTTTGGAAAAAGTAAGTTTTCATGAGTTTGATACTTTTAACTTTTGGAAGAAAAGTGAAATGAAAAGGCCAAACCGTGTTTTAAAAAGTACGGAGTAGGTAAGGATTAGTGCCTAGGAAAGACGGGAAAAGTTTTGAGGCTATGGAGTAAATAACAAATTATCTTGGAATAATGGTAAGTTCCCATAAAATGCGTAAGCATTGAAAAGCCTAGGGTGTTGCTTGGAAATGACTATTAGTACACGGCTAGGACTAGTGGTAACTACTAGATAGTGAAGGGCGAGTAAGTGTTTAGATCCTGTTGCTAATTTTCATGTTAGGGGTAAAACCCGTTATTACATTTCTGTTGGGATCATTCTGTTATTTTGTTCCTGTTAGGTAGTTAGGGCAACACCTAAACCTATCATTGATCCCATGGTTTAAAGTTTTCTATCTGAAGGGGACATAGTCCTAAGACTCTTGGCCCTTCATAGTAGTTGTGAAGAGCGTTTGCTTTCCTGTTTTAGTTGAAGGACTAGAAGGCTTATTTGAAACTAAACTTAGATAAGAGGATTAAGTTAAATATGCTAAGGAAAGAGTATTGATACAACTAAAAAGGGAACAACAAATTCAGTAAAGCAACAAACATGACAGTTAAAGAAAAATGGAAAATTATGAGAAAAGATGGATAAGAATTAAAAAAAAATCAAGATAAGATGAAAAAGAAATTCTATAATAGAGAAAAGTTTCTTATGTGTGATGTACTTGAATAGGAAAATAAAGAATCTTTATAAATAGTTTCATAAAATCCAAGTACGGTTGGAAAAAAAAGGTCGAGAAAGAAATACGGAAGATGTGAAATTTTCCGTTTTCCACCTTTTTGTAACATAAGAAACCAATTTAGAAAATTAGTTTTTTCTGAAGTTCAAAAATAAAGTTGCTTGGTAGGGTTTTGGATGCAAAAATTGGATGAACTGCGCTATTGCTCCGCAAGAGTGTGGGAAAATTTGGATGAAAATATATTTCGATTTTCAAAATATTGCATTCATATAGAACTGCCAGTATATTTAAGATGTGAGCATCATGTTCTTAAAGGATTTTTGAAAAATTTACATACATATAAGAGGTACCACTTAGGCATACATGTATTATTATGTTGTATTACACTTTGCATAAGTGCACAATGTTTGAAAAAATTGGATGCACACATGATGAATGGATATTATGCGAGGGATTATCTATTTTTACCCTTATCAAATTTCGGGGACGAAAATTCCTAAGGTGGGAGAATGTAACACCCCGTACTTTATGACAATTAAATATTTAATAGTGCATATGTGTGTGTGTGTATATATATATATATGCATAGACATAAATATATAAAAGAAGAATAAAATAATGGTAATATATGATTGCATGTAATAAATACATGCATTGAAAAAGAAGAAAATTTTGATGTAAATAACAATGCAACACATGCACTAAAAAAATAAAAGAAATCAGTTGCATGCAATGTAATTATGTTGCATGCAATGATAAGAAAAAAATTAAAGAAAAAGATGCATGCAAATTGATTAGGTTACATGCAATGGTTTAAATGAAAGATTACAACAAAAGGAGGAAAAAGAAAAGAACAATGACCACCATTGTTCTAAGCCTTGTTAACAGAAGTCAAAGTAGTCAAGTTGGTTAGAGCATGTGGCTTTCATGAGAGCGACACAGGTTCGATCCCTGTAGGTGCCATATGTTTATTTTAAAGGAACAACTAAAATAACATGTTCTAAAGAGAAAATATGTATAAACACAATTATAAGGAAAATTATACATACAAGAAAGTACAAAAATATATGTATATGAAAATATATGCATATATATGTGCAGAAATATATATATATATATATATTAAGGAGAAATTAAAAACAAGGCTGCAACCAAAGAAATATGGTAAGAATTAATAAGCGGCATAACACCATTTGAATTTTGAAAACAAAATAAAAGTTGTTTGTATATATATATATATATATATATATATACGTAGAAAATGGACATTTGAAGTTTTGTATACATATAAGAAGATTATATGAAAATATAGTATTTAGATAAATCAAAGAAAGCATAACGGGATATTAATCAAACCTCTGAAATCAAAAACATTAAAACAGTAAAAATTTGCCCAAAATAGCTTGCGGGACCTAGGGGGTCGACCCTGGGGTCGACACAACCGTAGGGGGGGTCAACCTTAGGGTCAACATATACAAGGGGTCGACCCCGGGGTCGACCCACCCCAGATCTGGGCAGATTCATTGATGAATCTGGACTATTTTCTTAACCATGTTCATTGCTGACTCAATGCTGCATGTACGATGTGATCCTGAACACCTATAAATAGGCTTGCAGAGCCTTGCCTAAATCTCACATTTTCTGAGAGGCTTCCTAAGCTCTTCCATTCTTCTTCCTCCTCAAATTTCTTCAGAAAAATAGAATAATTAGTTTAGGAAAATTCTGATTCAACGTGTTCAGAATTTTACTCAAAGTACAGTAAATTCTTGGATCTGGTCAATTTAAGTTTCTCATCTTTCTTCCCTTTTTGTTTTAGTTAAGAATTATGGATCCATGGTTATTTAAGGTCTAAATCCAGTTAGGAGAACTATGGAATGCTAGATCTAGACCAGATTCATGAGTTGGAAAGCAATTAGGTGAGTGGATTTAAGTTATACCTTTTGATAATGGTATATTTATCGTTTGACATTCCTCACTAATATGCAGTATAAATCTGCTAGAATGATTAATCTGTTGAAATGTAAATCTGCTAGGAAGGTTAATATGTTAAAATGTTGAAACGTTAATATGTTATAACATTAATATATTGAAATGTTAATATATGGAAATGTATAAACTTGTTAAAATATGTGGAAACGATTATTGTTGTATACATGCATGTTCTAATTGCATGTTAATATGGGCATATTATGTACTTGAACCCTTAATTGTAAGAATTGGGATAATTACATATTAATTTGTTAGAATGGAATAATTACATGATTCGATGATTAAATGTTATTTCAAAATAAAGTTAATTACATGTTAGGAAGAACATGCGACATGATAATCAAATAATGCCTAAATTTACTATAAAATTTGGAAAGAATGGATATTGAGTATGATATGTAAAAATAGATTGCAGTAAAATTTGGAAAGAACGGATATGCCTAAATTTACAGAAAATAGAAAATTGTAACCGCACTTAGACACGAGGTTAAATTCAACTTGTGGTAGAAGTCTGCCTGGAACCGCCTAGCAAATCAAGCATCCACAAGTTGTTAATTTAATGTGAGGGGTCTAGTTTGTAAATATACAGGTAATGGTGCTAAAACATGAGGTTAAGTCCAACTTGTGCTAGAAGTCTGCCCAGAACCGCCCGACAAATCCAGCATCCACAAGTCGTCGGCTTAATGTGAGAGGTCTAGTGCATAAACATATATATGAATATATGTATACAAAAGGATAGAAATGAATGGCACTAATTGCGATTAATAGAAATGAATGGAAATGAATGAAAGTTACAGCAGTAAAAGAAGTGGAATGAATGGGAAATGATAATAACCTATTATAATTAATTACATTAATAAGAATGTTATATAATAGGTAGGCTTGTCCTAGGGACAAGTAGAAATTATAACATAAGTTATAATAAATGGAAAGGAAACTTATTAGAAAACCTTAGTTAAGAGAACGAAGTTAATAAGTAAACAACGACAATTTTTAGTGACAGTGTAAGATGAAATTATGATTAAATAAGAAAGAACGAGGTGAATATATGGGATGAAATAAGTTATATTTAATCATAGATAATAAGTGACATGTTAAACAGAAAACAGGTGAGCATACCTTAATTGCCACGATATTATGTTGGTTCCGAAGGACTGGAAGGGGAAGCACGCGGCTTCCTGGGACGTGGGGGGTACTCCTAGTAGTCCTCTATGCTATGACAGCATTCGGCTGTGCTTGCAGAGGTTAGGTCTGCGCGTATCCACCTGATGAGTATACCTTGATTGCCACGATAGTGGGCAATCAAAAGACTGTAGGGTCTCATAGGTGATTCGATGTTCCAAGTTAGGCTGGGTTACAGCCATTTGTTACTAACGGGTTTAACCATCTGCTGATAGCAAGTCGTCGGGTACCTACCGTCGACAGTCAGCATGATACATGATGCGTGATGCGGGAAGACGAAGAGCTAAACCAAAAGACCGTAGACCCTTTTCTATCAAGGCTATGGGTGAGAGACATGCCAACTAGGATTTTTTGTTTGTTGTTTTCTCTTTGGTCCGGTCACTAGTTCTCAATTTTGTTTGTCTTTCACTAGTTGAGGTAGGGGTCATGTAGGACCATAGCCACTAAAAATGAAAACCTTAGCATGTGTGTATACAGATATTTGAAAAGCTCCCGACCGAGTTTCGTGTTGCTTATACAACCCTGTTACGGGACTCGGTGCACTGTAGATTGGTGTGGACACATGCATACCACTTCTGAATGGTGTATTATAAAGATTACGGTTTCGAGTAAGATTGGCGATACGTACATGAGAAGGTCTAGATACATGCAAGTCCTCTCTAGGTGGATTATCGTACACTCTACGGCACTACTCTATGATGGAATCTGATTCAATCAAAGGTGACAGTCCTTACGCTTACATAGAATGGCGATGGAAGATCCATACGGAACGTAGCGTTGTTATATAGAGATATGTACGTCACTCCTACGTAGGTTGAGGGACTGCGTATATTTCTGTGGCATTACGACAAAGACCATGCGAGTGGAGTACCAAGGGTGTACCTTAATTTGGAGGTGGCTACATATATGCAGTATTAGGTAAATCCATTGGGAAGTAGATGGGTATGATGTATGTGTAAGCCTTAAGTGTTGTTAACACAAGTAACCTAATAAGTAAGAGAAAATGTAACTGAACAATATATGTAGGATTATCTAAAATGTGTAGTTTAAATCCAGTCACCAGAACTTGTGTTCTGACCCCCTCCTCATAACATACTTGTAGGTTAGATTTGTGGCAGACATATGATAGCTTTGGATACTGGTTAGGCAGTATTATTATCTAGGTAAGGCTATATTTTGATAACATTATATTTTATCCATTCCGCTCCGAGATGTTTTCTAAGCTCTGATATATTTTATATCTTTGTCTTTTCTGCATGATATCAGACAAACCAACACGAGTTTCGATATATTAGAATTTTGAAAAAAAATCGATCTATTGGAATTTGGGTTCTTATATGTTTAATTTGCCACTTCATCAATCTGCATCTATAAAAAGATGCATATACACTACACCATAATGGCTATTTGGCAACCCTTTTTTCTCACAATCGCCAACACTTATTTGTGTTGTAGTGTAATAACAATAATAAGCGTTGCTATATTAAAAAAGTGTCACCAAAAATACATAATTATAATTTTTTTATTGGCAACGCTTATATGGGTTGTTAGCGCTGATTTCTAAGCGTAAAAACGTAAACTTCCTTCTGTAACCCTATTTACCATGTGCCAATCGTTTGCCCAACGCTTATCCATGAAGCGGCCGCCCAAATCATATTATCCAAATCCGATTTCAGAGGAAAAAAAAGCAGCTTGCCGAAGATTCATCCGCGAGTAGTTTTCAATCCCGTTCAGTCTCGATTTCAATCCAAATCCGAGTTCATTATCCAAGAAGCGGCCGCCTGAATCATTATCCAAATCCGATTTCCAACTCGATTTCAATCCCATTCAGTCGCTTCAGGTATATTTTTATTTTATTTTTGCTCACTTAAATTTTATTTTTGTTGATTTGTTTCTACGTGTCTCATCTTGGGTTATGTGGTCTGATTTTTGCATAATCGAGAACTGGAAAGATCATAATCGAAGATTTAATCGAGATCTCAAAAAGGGATCATAATTTCAGGCTTAGTTTTGATTCCTCAAATTGGAGATAAATTTAGTAGTAGATTTATTTACGCAAGTTTCCATCAACATGATTCAATAATAATGTGCCACTGTGAATTGTTTCCCAGTTTTGTTAATTGCTTGCGGTAATAAAGACATATGATAGGTTCATACCTCAATATCCAAAGATATTCAGCTTACCATTTAATTGGTAGTGCTAACTTTTTATGATTTAAAAAATTGTGTTAACTTTTGAAGTACAGAGATTTGATAAAGCATACACATACTCACATAGGTAAGTCCCTTGTATTTATGGTGGCAGAATGTACTTAAGCTCTGTACCACTTGAACCCTTGTAGGGAAGTAACACAGGCCATGCAGGGATCATTATGGAAATAAAAGACTTGACCTTGCTGGTCCTTTACTTGGTGCCTTCTAATTTTTTTCTTTCTGTTTTCAGTTATTTAGAAAATTGACAAGAGATGTACGGTCTTATGTTCAGAAGGTTAGTACTCTAATGAATGTGTTATTACATGTTATGTGGCTTCGGCAATTCACTTGGTCATTTCATGATGATGTTTGCTAATTTTCAGTGATTTTTAACAGTGTGTTGACAGTGGGAAAGATGTTAATTTGCAATTTGCAATTAAAGCCAAGACCATCACAACTGGTCTGAAGTATTCTCTTGCTATGGGAAACTGGGGAGCTACTAATAATGCTGGTACCAGGGCAGGGGTTTCACAGGTAACTTTGTTCTCTACATTTGTCTTGTGCTACCCTTTGTCTCTCTTTCTTAACATTCTTCGTTTATTTTGACTTGATAGGTGCTGAATCGCTTGACATATGCATCAACTCTTTCTCATTTGCGGAGGCTGAACTCTCCTATTGGTCGAGAAGGTACTCAATTATTTAGCATTTGATTACCATCATCTGTATGAAAAGCATTATTCTGATGGAATGATGATTTACACAGGAAAGTTGGCAAAACCTCGCCAGCTTCATAACTCACATTGGGGTATGATGTGTTCTGCTGAAACACCCGAAGGACAGGTAGGATAGTTTGATCAACAATGATCTTACTAATTTGTAAGTATAAAACAGATATGGTATAACACACATGCTTGGTAAAAATTACAGCTTTTAGATCATACATGTTCAGCCTAGATATAAAAGCAAAGAGATATCATCCAACACAGTCTGATTGCACGTTCTTATATTTCCTTTTTGTGCGTGCAAGGCTTGTGGATTGGTGAAAAATCTTGCCTTGATGGTATACATTACCGTGGGATCAGCTGCTAATCCAATATTGGAGTTTCTGGAGGAATGAAGTACCGAAAATTTTGAGGTATTTCTTACACCTTAGATGCTTGCTGTTCTCAGGTGATATTGGTGTCGATTGTTATGTAGGATCGTGTTATTTTCATTGGTGGAGTAGTATACAAATAATGTACCGATCTCTTGTCATTTCAGGAAATATCTCCCGCTGTTATTCCTCAGGCAACAAAAAACTTTGTCAATGGTTGTTGGGTCGGCATTCATAGGAATCCCGACTTACTAGTGAAGACCTTGAGACGGTTGAGGAGACAGGTAGATACCTTTGATTCTCATTAGCGGTGATGCCATCTTTGCATATATGCATATGTAAATGTTGTTTGTTGTTGCCTTGTTGCTATTAGCCTAAACTTTCTACATACCATCATATCTCTTCTTTGCGCGATGCATAAGTTACTCAGTATTTTATAATAAAGTCAGTTCCCCAATGTTTCTGCTATGGTTTAGGTTCAAATATTTTGAACATTGTGGTTTTATAACTTCACCGCCGTCCCACTCTATATTTCATGACAAAATGGTGATCTCATAACACAAGAGCTTACATGTCGGTATGCCTATGAGCTAGAAACAGTGGGGACTAGTGTGTGTGTATATGTGTGTGTGTGTGTCATGTATCTACGCCAACATGACACAGACGTGATATCCCACGCACTAGGCTTTGCATATGCTATATTTCCAAATTGGTTAAAGAATTTATGGTTGATGTGTCAATCTATATGTTATTTTTACATCATGAAAGGGGATTAACGGTGATAAATCAGAGAATGCAGTGATACCCTGAACACCACAATCTTTTTCTCTGTCTAATGACATTTAATTTTAGGTGCAGTACATGTAATAGTATGTGTAATACATCTAGTAAAGATGTAACTTCTGTTTCTTTATTGAATTCCAGATTGATGTGAATGCCGAGGTAGGAGTTATCCGAGACATTCGAAACTGAACTGAGACAAGCTCAGTTTTGCTGCGAAACTGAGCCTTTCGGCTCAGTTTAGAAATGAAACTAAACCACAACCATTAGAAGTATTTCAATCCCTAAGATAGTAGTAGTCAACTTAATGAATCCTATCATGTAGTTCATCAAGGTTCCTTTTTTTTTGAACTTGTTATGCTGATACTGTTGCAAGGAGAATAAAAATTGGAAAGAATATTTGTTGACAGAAACAATGAGAAGCTCAAATTAATATGTTTACCACATTAAAAATCAGTATAAGCAAAGTCAAATGTATGCATACTGACACTTGTAAACCCTGACATCATCTGGTTATAGTTATATAACTTGCGGAGGAATACTGGAGCATGAACATGTACAAGATGGAGCAGTCTGATTCCAAGTGGGGGTGGCAATCCTATTGCTAATGCTTAAATGATCAGTGGTCACCTTGGACAGTTGGACTCTCTATAGCTGCTTCACAACAGGTAATCAAATATTGCATTAAGAGTTATTTTTTATACAATTTGATGAATATACCCTATATAAATATGTCACTCTGATACAGTATATATTAATGTTACTTATCAGGCAAATGATATGTAAGTAAACAATAGCTCGGTAAATATCAACTCTTTTTCAAATCTATTTTTTATTTAGCTATGACGTTTGAGTTATTCCAACACTATGTTGCATGTGAAAACAGAGCAAGTGTAAAATTATAATGCTCAAGAAAAAAGCAGTGACCCTGACATTTGAGTTATTCAAACGTTTGAGTTAACCGATGGGTTTGAAAGGTTAATGGAACCGATTAATTTGACTGGTTAGCAAGGATTAAATTTAACTAGTTCAGTTCGGTGATCGGTAGATGCACATATTTCAACCTATGAAATGACCGAACCATTATTTTTAATCGGTTAACAGTTTAAATTAATTGATTGGTTTGGTTGACCGACCGTGCTCACTCTTAGAAGTGATATATCCAGGGACCTATAACGATCTCTGTGTTTTTCTTTAGTGGAGTTTGTTTTACTTCACTTTCATATTAGTAATATTGAAATCTATATTATTGCAGTTAATTTATGATACACAAACCAGAAGAAGCAGAGGTCTCGGATTTCCGGCAATGACTACTGTTCATGATGTCAAAGAAGTTGTACAACAGTTCAGTGGATACGCGAGTGTTTTTTTTTGTTTCTCTACTTTAGCACGGGTTCAACAACTTTTGAAACCTGGCTGTTAATCATTCACGAGTTCCTTATTATTTTATCTCCTGATGGACTTTGCAGCAGTTTGACCTTTGCATATAATGGAACTCTGTGCATGTTTGCGGATGATGGAAAGAAGAACATAAATTACACACAAAATCTATGCTATGCAAATCCAAAAGCAAATATTTCGTGAACGACGATATGGAAGGCTGGATATAAAAGAAATTCGAGAGAAGTACTACCATGTTTTGTATTTGGTATTTGTAGAATTTCATTTATCTATTGAATTTTGCGACTTAATTATGTATCGAATTTAGCAACTTAGTTATGTATTATACTTGTATATTGTTAACTGATATTAATTCTATGTCGTTCTTAATTATGAAGGTTGTCTATTGGTATTCATTGTATCATACTTTTTAAATTGAGAATAATATCTATTTTGGATTCATATTAAATATCGTCTATATTATAATCATGTTAGTTATTGTGAACGAAAATCTTGCAACTTGTATAAGCGTTGCAAACAAAAATATTGCAACATGTATAAGCGTTGCAAACAAAAAACTACCAACGCTTATAAGCGTTGCGAATGAAAATATACTAACGCTTATAAGCGTTGTTAGGGAAAATCTACCAATGCTTATAAGCGTTGGTACTACATTGCCACCCCTCCGTAGCAACACTAATAAGCATTGCTGAAATTGTTTGCGACGGTTATACTCGTTGGCAATCACCTGTTTTGGTGTAGTGATATATCCATCAATTTACCTTTTAAAAATAACATATATAGTCGAAACCTCACTAATCCGTTATAATCCTCCACCACCAATAGGAAATCAACTTATGTTACTCATTACATTCCTCCTTCTCAACTTCTCTAATATTTTCGTTCTCGCCCCCCAAAATTCCAGTTCCAATCCCTAATTTTCATTTACCTGCTTCTTCCACTCTTACCCTCTTTGTGTCCTCCACTTATTCTAGCTAGTCCTCGACTCCAACTCCAAACGCACCCATTTCTCCCCTTCTCCATCATCGAACGGAAGTCAATCCCAGAAGAAAGGTGCTAGCTTTTTATCCTATGTTTCTCATGTATGTTTCTGTAACTTTTTTGATCACTGCTATTAGTTAGCCTATCGAGAAACTGAAACTATTATCACCATGAGTATAACTGGTGTTAGGTGATTAACAATTCTTGTCTGTTATTTATTAATGAATCCCCACTTTTTTCAGTTTGAAGTTGTATACAATTAGTTTCTGTTATTTGTGGTTTTTTTGTATGTTGAATCGATGAATGTTCTTTAAGCAGCTATTGGGTTGTTAATCAATTTAATAACACAGAACCTTCCTAGTGAAGTGTAGTTGGGAACAATTATACCATCGAACTTATATGAGCTGCATGTTCTAAAAAACTACTCAGGTTTTCCAAGTTGTTGTTCCCGGTGATGATTGAGACATGATATTACTTGCTTTTCTAATAAGATATATATTGGTTTATGGAAATAGTTTCATAAGGATGCTTACATATACATGATACTATTCATTTCTTATGTATTTTCATGTTTGTTATATGCATGATTTTTCACCTAGTTCCCAATTAGATAAGTACTGTATGCATAGTTAGAAATTATGTGCAAATTCACTTCATCTATGAATGTTTATACCTGTTGTACATTGATGTGTGCATCACCATTGACATCATTGTATGCCAATTAACCAAGCATAGTTTAAGTAATGCTTCAAAGGCCATACAATGATATATCTGCACACATGGATCAATAAACTGCTAATGGATGATTGTTTCTTCGTGATGCATGCTTTTAAAATTTTACGTGAGCTTTGTTTTGGTGTGTGTGGGTGTATAAGACTATCTAATAAATATATGCATGAAGTTTATGATATGGAATACATGCCTGAAAGCCCACTGCATGAAATTTATGAAATGGAATATATACATAATCGTTTGCAGTTTGTGAATTACTGAAATGATTTGCAGTTTGTGATATCACTTCAATTCTTCCTTCAATTCGAGTTCAATGACCACTCAATCAATTTCTACTTCAAATTCATTAATGTGAAAACCCGTACCTTCCCCGTAAAGGAAAGCGCGGATAGTTCGAGAACAAGCCACAACAGAACACATACAGAAGAACATTTCATTGTATATTACAACAATGCATCAGATTACAAGAATATACAGAGTATAAATGAATATTACACAGAAATATCAGAGATTTAAATTACATTTAAATACATCGCAGCGGAAAATAATACAATACACAACTAGAAGAGATATACGGATACAAAGCTTTCCGGATATCATTCCAGATGTAAACCAGGATCCTGTGAATATAAATCTGCAAAACCAAAACTACTAGCTGCCCGTGTCGAAAATAAGGGCACCCAGAGTTTAGGTTAAAACAATAAACTCCAGGTCAGTCATGTGACTGGTGTGAGAACAAAAAAAACAGTAATCTTTATTTTTAAAGTTAGGTAAATCAAGGGACCACGCCGTATAACACGGAACGGGTTTCCTCCCAAGAATACCAGTGCATAAAACAAACAACGCAATGCTAAATAAAGAAAAATGAAGCTGTTATAAGACCCAGGTCCTATCACACAATGCAACGCAAGCCGGGGGATAGGGTTTTCCCTTATAACAGCCAAAGAATGCTTGATACGTTTAAAACAGATTATTTGATACTATTGTAAGTGCATAGTGTATAAAACAACTTCAAATCATAAGTATCAATCATAGGCGACATGAGCGTCCCATGCCACTATGTCGCCACATATAGGTTTACAATCAAAACCGCAATGTCGTATTGGAAGTTGGGTTATCATTTATGGTATGAACTGAGGCTAGGGGCAAGATCCTCTACCGATTTGTGACTCTCTAGCCCGAGCCACCGGAACAGCCGCAACTGCCCCTTGGATCGTCAGGGCCGGTCCACCGATGTGGATTATTATGTCTGAACACTGCGTTTCCCCGCCCTTTGGGGCGTAAGCCTGGCCCGTCAGCCGACCAGAAGCATCGGCCGAAACCGATATCACGAGGCGCCTCGCTTTTCAGCAAGTAATAATAAGCAACATCCACATGAGTCAAACTCGTCAGCCAGTTCAAGCACTGACGCCACTCCTAACTAGAAAGAAGCGCATGTCCTCCCTGATGTCCGTCTCCCGTTTTTGATTCATACCGGGTGTGATACTCACGAATCAACGTTACACAAAGCTACGCCACAAAGGTCGTGCTTCGATCATCAACCACAAGACTTTGCTTTTCAACAGAAGCCTTGATCATTTGCATCTTAGCATGCCACACAGGCAATTCACTCCATGCGATTGATATCCATCAATATATAACCCCTGAGCTCGTACGTCTCAAAGAAGGGCGTTAAGCAAGAGAATAAATTCTCCGCCGCCAAACAGATATATATTTAATAGAGATCAATCACACAGACTAAAATCCAATGTCAGACACACAGTCCATTTAAAGTCCGTTCTGGGTCTGAACGAAACCGGAGGCACCTAGTACCCCGCATATCCATCGATCTCCAAGTACGTCTGGACGATCACTAACTGTTTCCATCTTCTTGGGTGTACAGCCCAATCAAGATCATCAGTAATTACCCAAACGACGTGAAGACCTCCGGTCTTCGACCATCGTCTTCATCTTCGACTTATCGTCGTATCAGTTATTCAGAATGGGATAAACCCGGTCTTTCCGAATAACTCGCGTACATTTTAAATAAGTGTTACACAAACACAACATACGCCTCATTCCAATTCATCAGTCACTAACCGTAAATTAATCAAGAGAATAATTTCCCAAATATTAACCCCGAAGGCCGAAACCAACATCAGATCAATATCCAGAAAACCATTCTGCTTGGCTAACCGACAGTTAGTTTCTAAATTTCACATTCATAAGGAAAGGTTCCCATTAATTTTATCCAAGATAAATTCCTTGAATTTATTCTTTATTCTATTTTTTTTTGAATCTCAATTCAAACTAGTCGGGATTAGCGAACCTTACCGAAGTAATCATTTATTTTAATTTCCCCATCCCAACCTATTCATCCCATGAAGTAAAACTGGTAATACTTCATATCTAACACCACAGTGTTATCGGTAAATTCAATTACCATTTCACGTTCAAAACTAATTAAAGATTTAACTATCGCCTGGAGCAAAACTGGTGATACTCCATTTTCGATCATTTCAATCTAATTAAAGATTCATTAAAACTCCACTTAGTTTTAATCTTCGACTGGGTTAAAGAATCAGTGTCATTTAAAACACGGTTCACGATAAACACAAAATCACATTCCATTAATTATCGGGTTAAAAAACAAGTGTTATTTAAAACACTGTTCACGATAAACCCAAAAATCATTCCATTAATTATCGGGTTAAAGAACAAGTGTTATTTAAAACACTGTTCACGATAAACCCAAAAATCATTCCATTAATTATCGGGTTAAAGAACAAGTGTTATTTAAAACACTGTTCACGATAAACCCAAAAATCAATACCAATTCAATTCCAATTAAATATCATTTAATTGGTACACTTCATTAAATCTAAATAAAAAGATTTAATCCTTTCTCAACTGGGTTCAAGAACAGTGTTAGTGAAGACACCATTCACGACAAACCCAAATCACATTTGATATTCCATATAAGGCTCTGAATAGAAAATATATCGGCTTATATTCAATATCAAATTCTACGATTAACAAATGTCATATTGGAAATAACGATATAAATATATATCTTTCAAATTTCCATAACAACATCTGTATAATCACGAATTCCAACATCGAAATATTCCGAAGACAATTTCGATTCAAATCCACTCCAATGCAATCATTGGAAATTCTGGTTATTTTTAAAACCCTTTTCAAATTCAATTTATTTATTTAAAAATAAATAGAATTATATTTCTAGTTCAAAACTAGTTCATTTCGATAAAAATCTATTTTTATCTTTTCAAATATGGAGTTTTTCATCCCAAATCTTCACAAATCATTTCTTATGATTTTACACAAATTATTACTGTTTTTAATAATTTTATCAAGGCCCGTACAGTCGATTTCCATCAATGGCCATCGAACTGCACTTACAGCGACCTTTTTCAAATTTGATTTGGACGTACCTCCAAATCCAACCGTTAGATTTCAAATTTCTAATATTCATTAGAAAGCTCTTTTCGATACGAACCCAACGGTTCTAGTTTTAGGAGAATCCGACGGTCGGATCTCCCGTAATGTCCGTTTGAAATAAATGGTCGAAATTCGCGAACTGCCGCGGCGCGGCGCGTTCTATTCAGGCCATTTTATTATATATATAATATATATAATATATATTTCGTCGATTTCTATTTAAAATGAATTATATAAATAGTTTTAAATTCGTTTTCAAAAGCAATTTCAACTTCCATTTCAATTCAAATTAAAATTGAATTCTTCTTTATAAATTCGTTTTAAAATTCATTTCTATTCAATTCAAATTTCAATTCAATTTGAATTCATTTCAATTTGCTTTCAATTCAATTTGAATTCGTTTTCAATTTAATTCAATTCCAAAGTCGTTTTCTATTTGATTCAATTCAAATTGGTTTTCTATTCGATTCAAATTCATTTCTAAATTTTTGTATATTCAATTCATTTCGAAATCGCTATATATTCAATTCATTTCGAAATCGTTATATATTCAATTCATTTCGAAATCGTTTTATATTCAATTCATTTCGAAATCGTTATATATTCAATTCATTTCGAAATCGTTATATATTCAATTCATTTCGAAATCGTTATATATTCAATTCATTTCGAAATCGTTATATATTCAATTCATTTCGAAATCGTTATATATTCAATTCATTTCGAAATCGTTATATATTCAATTCATTTTGAAATCGTTATATATTCAATTCATTTCGAAATCGTTATATATTCAATTCATTTCGAAATCGTTTTATTTTCAATTCATTTCGAAATCGTTATATATTCAATTCATTTCGAAATCGTTATATATTCAATTCATTTCGAAATCGTTTTATATTCAATTCATTTCGAAATCGTTATATATTCAATTCATTTCGAAATCGTTATATATTCAATTCATTTCGAAATCGTTATATATTCAATTCATTTCGAAATCGTTATATATTCAATTCATTTCGAAATCGTTATATATTCAATTCATTTCAGCTTAAACTGAATAAAATCGATATAAATATCATTCACGTCAAAATGGCGTCAATCTAATCAACACAGCTTCATATATTTCTATTTTCAAATATTCTATTTCAAATATTTCTATTATTAAAATATTTCGTTCAACACAGGACCAATCTCAATGGATGAGTATTGTCAACACATGAACCTTTATTTTATATTGATAAAGATGTAAATTTTATTACTAAAATATTTCGTTCAACACATGACCAATCTCAATGGATGAGTACTGTCAACACATGAACCTTTATTTTATATTGATAAAGATGTAAATTTTATTACTAAAATATTTCGTTCAACACATGACTAATCTCAACGGATGAGTACTGTCAACACATGAACCTTTATTTTATAATATTCTTTATTTTTCAAATTGGAATGAGGCCCAATCAATTACCATATAAAGTTAATTATATGGATTTTCATACAACACATGTATAATAGCATTGAAAAATAATCAACCATCAACCAAAGTGCACTACACTGTATAAGCATCAAATATAGATATCTAACGCTTATAACAGCCTGTCAATCAATCGATCGACATATTTAATTAATCAGGATGAGTGAACTTCATATTTCATCCCAACTCCCGTGTGGGGTTTCAAACAATCAAACGCATATTTTATTTGTGCAGTTGGGCGATGTGTAAAATTTACCGTCCCAATCAATGTCATTCAAATAGGTGTACATAAACAAACCGTCCGGTTTGTAAATGAATATTTTATTTTATTCACTTCACGTTAAAAATTATATTTTTAACGATAAAACATTTTATTTTAACATATGAATTTCTATTCAGTTCATTCTTTAAATAAAATGATATGTTTATTTTTCTAACATATTTTAGAAAATTTCGGCGGCATAACGGCACGATACTAGAAACGGGACGAGGCCTAGCCTTGTCCCCGGTCTAGTGAAGGCCCACGCCATTCACACATCAATCAAATTCACCAAACAACCAATTCAAATCAAGCCATCAAATTAATTTATGCAACCAAACAAACAAGTCCATGGTCGGTGGACGATTGTGTCGGGTGCTACTAAGCACCGTCTGCATCCTAGTATATATATAACTAGAAAAAGAAATTGAAGAGTGAGAAGTTCTCACCAAAAGCTATCCAATACCACGACTCTTCATTTATAGAAGTCTTCATCGTTCTCGCCTTTTCATCATCTTCGTTGTCCGCTTTCACTACATATGTAAAAATCGAATTTTTACTTCGCTATTCAATATATAAAAATCATATTTTTACTATGCTATTCAATATATAAAAATCATATTTTTACTATGTTATTCAATATATAAAAATCGAATTTTTACTTTGAAGTTCAATATATAAAAATTGAATTTTTACTTTGAAGTTCAATATATAAAAATCACATTTTTACTTCGATGTTTAATATATAAAAATCACATTTTTACTTCGATGTTTAATATATAAAAATCACATTTTTACTTCACTTCGTTATAAAAATTGTGTTTTTATATTGCTCTTCCCCTATTAAAGATTATATTTTTACTCTCTTACATTAATAAAAATCATATTTTTATTACTCTATTATAATAAAAATTATATTTTTAATCTTTACACCATACAAAAATTATATTTTGAACCTTCCTACTATGTAAAAATTATATTCTTAACCATACCATGCTATAAAAATTATTTCTTTTCTTTATATATAAAAAAAATTAGTCCTTTATAAAAATATAGTCTTTTATCAGGAAATCATATATTTCTATCATGAAAAAAAAATCCTTTATTGCTAACTGAAAATCGTTTTTATTTATAAAATAAAACAAAGATAAAAAAGGGCTCACTTTTTTTATTGTCGAAATTGGAGCTTTGCCACTGGAGGGGGTTTCACGGGCGGGGCAGCGCCGTTGGCGGAGCGTGGAGGTGGGCTTCGGTCGTCAGGTGGCTCGACGAATGGGGGGGAGGCTGCAGTTGGGCCTCGACGAACTAGGGCTCGAGAATTGGGTTGGGGGTGCTGGATTCAGAGGGAGATGGGAGCAAGGGAACATCGGAGGGGCTAGGGGAGGATCGATTCGCGGTGGGGTGGCCTGCGCTGGGGCGCGGCGGCGCCGAGGAGGCGGCGACGGCGTCAGCTCGACTGGGAGGCGCGGGGTTTTTTTTTCTTTTTTTTTCAATCTGAAATAATGATTTGGGGGGGGGGGGCAGAAGGATTAAAGGGGAGGAGGGAGATAATTTAATTTTTTAATTTATTTTAATTATTTTAATTGCAAAAGTTGACTTTTACATACGACCTCTAAACGAGGCCCACCGCCTGCCGTCCATAGCGTATTACCCCCATTCCGAACACAATGGGATATGTATTGCAGGCTGATTCGATCGTTACAATCAGTTTCCGTTTAATTTACATTTAAATCATTCAATTGAATTTTAAACGTACATTTCAAATTACCGGGGTCACATACTAACTAGAAAAATTCCAGAAAAATATTTTCTAGCTTCGTATTGACGATACGGTCCTAACAAAACTAGTTTCGTCAAATTCTGAGACCGTTTGAAAAATGGCCATTTTCCAGTCGATTAAAATTAACTGAAACTGGTCAAACGCGTTTTCTTTTGCCATGCTCACATATTGATTCGAAAAATTATGAAATTTGGAATCTAGCAATAACTTGACATCACGGACCCAACAAAAGTAGTTTCGTCGAAATCCGAGGTCGTTTGCAAAATTTCAATTTTTAAGGGCCTGAATTCCATGGCGACTATTCAGAAATTTCAACTGGACATATCTTTTGATTCCCGCTATCAAATTTCGATTTTTCGGATTCGTTGGAAAGATATCATCAATTAGATCCTAATGTTTTGGTTTCACTAAAATCCGGATTGTTTTGCACCCGGTACATTCAATTGAAGTTTGAAATCGAATTATCGAACTACCGCGCCATTTTCAATTCTATTTATAATTATATATAATTTTTATATTCTAACGACGACGCGTATAAATATATACGTTCGAATTATATTCAAAATAAATTTCTCGTCGATATTATTTAAAATAATTCATTTTAAATAATCAAAATTCATTAAAATTGCCAAAATAAAAATTTTAAACTGGCCCAAATTTTCGGGTTGTTACAATTAATAGTGGCTACAGGAAAGAATTGCCACCAAAAAATCCCAGCGAAGATGAGGACTGTGAAGGTAGGGTCGAATGCGAGGAAGAAGTTTTCTGGTTGCTCCATATGGCCGGTAAGTATAAATTAGGTTTTTTTGGTTGCTTTGTTGAATATAATATCTTTCAATGATGTTTTAGTCGAGAATTTAGGATATCTACGGAATGGCGTATGGCATGACGAAGTGTATGAAATCAATAGCAATGCGGAATTGGATGATACTACTGTTAAATTGATGGAAAAAGAAAATACTATAATGCAGTTGCTCGTGGAAAGAAAGACAATTGAAGAAAAGTTGCTGAAGCAAAAGCAAAAGAGGGAAAAAGCCAATGAAATTATGGCAGATATGAAGGGAGAGTTGGCCCTAATGAGCATTAAATGCGTAAAACACGACAAAGGGGAAAAATTCTTTGCAACAGCTTTAGCTATGTCCTGGATCATGTTTGAATTTCTTTTATGTGTTGCTACGGAAATGTAGTGCAGTGAAGTAATATGAAATAGCATGCATGGACAATTTTTCTGGTATAATTTTAAGTTTTTTCACATTGTAGATTAGTGATAATTTTTGCCACATTCCAGATTAGTGGTAATTTTCTCCACACTGCCCATTAAACCAAAAGTGTTGATTAGTGATAATTTTATCCACATTGTAACTGTCTAATTGTTTACTCAGTATCATTTGTGCTTTGAACAAATTGAGTCATTGCATCAATTTGCAACTGAGGCACACCAACCATAAACTAAGGTATGCAATTGAAATGCAAATGAAACTCAATTATGCAATTGAAATGAAAATGAAATGCAACTCAGTTACGTAACTTAGTTATGCAAATGAAATGTAAATGAAACTCAGTTATGCAATTGAAATGCAAATGAAACTTAGTTTGTACTTAAATGCAAATGGAGCTCAGTTCTGAGGCATGCAGGTGAAGGAGGCAGTGATGCGGTTGTTGAAGAACTTGTTATTCAAGGCATTAGAGGTACTCGAGATAGTGGAGGCACTGAACGCATTGAAGGCTCGTGCCATATTTTGAAACTGTTTTAGTTTGACGTAAATATGAATTTAGTACGGACTGTGTTTGTAACTGAAATGCCTGTAAAATTGAATTTAGTGGCTATGTTTTTTTTTATTTTGTAGTTGACTATGTAGTACTTGTGTTGCTGGTTAATTTGAAATACAAAGTCTTTGTTAATTTTAGTGTGATGTTAATTGTTGTTATGTTTCAGTATGTTATGCAATGTTGCCATAGCTATGATATAATGTAACAACCAGGAATTTTGGAACCAATTTAAAAATTTTATTTTAGAAAATTTAACGAATTTTAAGAATTTAAAATAATTTATTTTAAATAATAACGACGAAAATTTTATCTAGATCGAAGTTAGAATGATCAATTTTATTTAATTATATAACGAGCCTGAAATGGCGCAACAGTTTGGAAATTCGATTTCAAATTTCAACTGAATGTACATGATTCAAAATAAATCGAATTTCAGTGAAACAAGAAATATTTGAATCTATTAAAAAATAGCTTTCCAATGAATTTGAAAAATTGAAATTTCATAGCGGGGATCAAAAGTTATGCCCAGTTTAAAATTCAGAATAGTCGCTATGGAATTTATATATATTTTTTAATATTATAATTAGCCATTTTGCAAACGATCCCCTTTTTCGACGAAACCACTTTGGTTGGATCCGGAATGTCAAATTATTGCTAGATTCCAAATTTCATAATTTTTGGAATCAATATGTGAGCGTGGACAAAAAAACATGTTTTGACTGTTTAAGTCAATTTGGATCGACCAGAAAATGACCATTTTTCAAACGGTCTCCAAATTCGACGAAATTAATTTTGTTAGGACTGCATCATCAAAACATAAATAGAAATATTTTTTCTGGAATTTTTAGAGTCAGTATGTGGCCCTGGTAATTTAAAATATACGTTTAAATTAAATATATATTGTTTTATATTTTAATTTTGATAAAAACTGATCATAACAGCCGAACTGGGTTATGAAACATATTCCATTATGTCCGGAATGGGGGCATTTAGCTAGGGGCGACACTCGTTGGGTTTGATTTGGAGTTTGTACCAACATATGGATATTTTTAGAAAATAAATAAAATAAAATAAAATAAAAATACGGTATAAATACTAGTTTATATGCCCCTAAATACGTATAACCGCAATTCTTATATACAACCGCATCTTTGTAAAACCTAAGGCCAATTTGCTCCCAATTTCAACCCTCGAAATCTTCCAATCCGTTAAATAAAATTTAAAACTTCAAAAGGAAATATTGAAGAGGAGATTAAGATCTATAATAGGAATGGGTGAGATCTGAAATGATGAAGTAATTCGCTCAGAATTCGAGCTCAAACCAGCCAGGTTCGAACCCTTTTCCAGGGCACACCGGACCCTTAAAGTCAATGCCATTGGCGGCGGAGGTGGGTGGTTCCAAGCCTAACGCGGTGGTGTGTATCGTGGTCTCGATGCATGGGGAGGCATGTGAAATAAGGGATACGGGCTGATATTTTTGGTTGAGTGACGGCCTGAATACCAACGAAGAATATAGAAGAGGAGGGTTCTATTTTCTGTTTCTTGGTGATTTCGCCGAAACGGACGGGAAGGTAGTTGAGACCGGCCAAGTTTTCTTTTTCCTAATCCAATGTAATTAGAATAATGAAGTTATTAAGGAGAAATTTAATTAATTTAGTTTAGTTAAAAATCTGAAATTTTAATTTATAAACAACATTGTTTTAGTAAAAATAAATGGCATTGTTTTAAAAACTGAATTTTTACAAATAAAATAAACATTGTTTTGAATAACAAAATAAAATTGTTTTGAAAAGCACATTGTTTTGTAATATAAAAATCACATTTATTTTTAATATAAAAATGGCATTTTTTGTGAAAATGAAATCGCATAGTTTTGTGAATAGAAGATCGCATTTTTTGTAAATAAAAATAGCATAAACTTTGTAAATTGAAAATGCATTCATTTTGTAAAGTATAAAATAACATTGTTTCTAAATTATAAAAGGACATTGTTTTTAAATTATAAATATGCATTGTTTAATAAAATATAAAGACCATTGTTTTTGAAAATATAAAGAACATTGTGTTTGAAAAGAAAAATAACATTAGAATATATATATATATATATACACACACACACATATATATATATATATATATATATATCATTGTTTTTAAAACAAAAGTCGCAATGTTTTTAAATTAGAAACAGCAATATAAGAATATGATTTTTTTATATAAACATAATGTAAATAAAAATATGATTTTTACTACATATATATAGAAGAACATTAAAAATATGATTTTTAATACAGACTGCATGAAACAGATTGCGTTGGGATCACAGTGAAGAACACTGCGTACTGGAGCAAATCCAAAAACCATCGTCCGCTAAAGACCGACAGAGTGGAAACCAAAGGTGAGAACTCCTCACTACAAATTCTGCATAATTATTTATTTATTTTCATAACCGAAAAATATATAGAATTGCCAATGTATATTTTTATCTGATTAATTATTATGAATTATACACGGTACTTGTTAGATCACCTTTCTCGTCCACAAACCATGGACGACTTAAATTGGTTGTATTACTTGTTGGTTGTGATGTGAATTGTTTAACATATTAAAAATAATGTTAATATTAATAGGATAGCGAAATTAAATTATAAATAATCATTTATAATTTGAACAGTGAAAATTGGTTAAAATTCTTAACCAGTAATTTATTTAAATAAACTGTGCAGTTTGAAAACCCCACAAGGGTATTTGTGACGATCCCAAAACCCCGTACGATGGTGTTAAGGATAGTCATTGGAATATAACACATTACTCATCATTAGAAGAGTACAGATAATAGCAAAAGCAGCAAATAAAATAATTTACATAAATCTGACAGCGGAACCATAATATGTCACAACATCAGAGAGCACAGTGTAGGATACAACTTAGTGCATAAAAGTACATGATCAGTCTACATCGCCATAAGCGGTACATATACATATGAGAGTACGTAAAAGAAATATCAGTCTACATTGCTAGAAGCGGAATCATATACATAGATAATAATGGTGGAATATCAATAGTCACAACACTGAGAAGTCAAGCCTCGCCATATAAGCCCAAAAGATGCACTCCCTGCTAAAGTGCCAAAGCCAAAATATGTCCTGCTACCTGGTACTAGGCTGCCCGTGTGAAAATAAGGACACCCGAGTTTGCAAGGTGATACAAACTACGAGTCAGTCATGGGACTGGTATGAGAAATCTACTTAACTAATTAAACAACAATAATAAGGCAAATCATAGGACCATGCCACTTTCACGGAACGAGTTTACTCCAGTGATTGCCAGTGAATGAAATAAAGTAAATTATTAAATCATCACAATGCTTTTTATAAAAATGAAGCCATTATAAGACTCAGGTCCCATCACACAATGCAACGCAAGCCGGAGGATAGAGTTTTACCTTATAATGGCCAATAAATGCTTGATACGTATAAAACAAAAGTGTTTGATATTATTACTAGTGCATATATGTTTCAAAAACAACTTCAATCATAAATATCAATCATAGACGGCATGGGTACCATATATCATGTCGCCATACTAGTAATACAATCAAATCCGTAATTTCATATTGGAAATTGGATTCCATCATGAGTCGAAGCAAGGGGCAAGCTCCTCTCCGTTCGAGACACTCTAGCAAATGTCTCAGGATCACACACAGCGATCTTTGGAATCGGCTGGGCCAGTCCTCTCTTACTTTTGAGGACTGACAATTCCTGAACACATGTTTCCCCGGTCCTTACAGACCTATAATCGAGGCGCCTCGCATTCCAACAACCACACAGGTGAAAATAATATCAATGTCAGGGCTGGTAAGTCACTGACACCACCATAGCTAGAAAGAAACGTCGTGTTCTCCCAGCGGTCCTTATCCCGTTTTTGACTCGTACCGAGGTGTGAGGCTCGCAAATCAACGGTATACACAAAGCTACGCCACTCAGGCTGTGCTTTGATCATCAACCACAAGACTTTGCTTTTCAACAGAAGCCTTGATCATCATCCACTTAGGTGTGCCACACAGGCAATTCACTCCATGCGACTGATTTCTATTGATATATAACCTCTGAGCTCATACGTCTCAGAGAAGGGCGTTAAGCAAGAAAATAAATTCTCCACCGCCAAACAGATATATATTTAATAGAGACCAATCAGCACAGAATAAAATCCAATGTCAGACACACAGTCCATTTACAAGTTCGTTCTGGGTCTGAACGAAACCGGAGGCACCATATTCCTCACATATCCGTACAATCAACAAATACGTCCGGACGGCTACCACTTCAGCCCTTTCAAGGTAACTACTCCAATCATGAGCAACAATAGCGCCCATCCATCCGATGTGAAGATCGTCGGTCTTGAACCGTCTTCATCTCTTCGATTTCCAATCGTCGATCAATTATTTGAAATGAGAACTAACTCGGCCTTTTCAAACTATTCACGTATATTTAGATTTTAAATCAATTCTTCCCATGGTTAAATTATTCGACATTCACATTTCAGTTCTTTAGTATAATTTTCATGTCAAACACATTCAACCATCAAGTGACAAGCAAACCAAGTATAATCGGTTTATTTCCATTCCATATCGTCTATAATATTTTATAACGATATATCACCATTTTTATTTATTTAAAAATGGCCTGATTTAATTAAACGACGTTTCTGGTTGTGCCGAGGCACTGGCGCTGTTTTTCTCCAAATTTATTTTACATATATCTGAAAATCTATCCGTTGGATCTCAACAAAGTTTATATCATTGGAAAGATATTCCCAAAGTGAACCCAATGGTTCCAGTTTCGTCAAAATCCGATGGTCGGATCTCTCGGTACAATCGTTTAAAGTTACGATTTCAAAACGCAAACTGTAGGGGCTCAATTCGTTTTATTTAATTTATATTTATATATATATATACACAAATATAATTTATTCGACGATTTCAATATCGTTTTCACTTCAAATATTTCACTAACGTCTTTAAATTCCAGAAAATTTCACCATAGCCTCCTTTGTGCGGGAAGGGGTTTGGAAATTTATTGGGCCGTATTAGGTACCCAATAAATCCTAATAAGCATGCACATGTTTATAGTGATATATTCCGGTGTATACAGGGGAGTGTGTATAGATCATAACTCCAGAGAATAAATTCTCGTCACCCTATAAATGGTTTTTGTGCCTTAATGACCAGAGAGACGTGTTTATTGTCATCTCCAGACCCGTGTGGGGTTTTTATGAATCTGGCAATTTACCGGTACATTTTACCTGGTCCATATCAGTCATCAGTTCAATCTGTAATATATAGTCACCGCCATACAAGCTCCAAATACTTATGTGGTATATGATGAAGTATGCCTATCTTCAAGAAGTATGCCATGTAGTGTAGTTCAAAATTAATTGTTACCATCCTATGACGACGTTTATTATTTCACACAGAACAACCAACACTCCGCATCCAATGACATTCACAGGAGTTGATATAATAATATTACACATCCAACTCATTAAGGTGTACCTATTTGTCGGGCACGCAAATAAATTCTTTACTCCACAGCTAATCCATTTTCCTGTTCAACACATGTGTATATATATATGTGCGAAACTAAGCTAAAAATAATATTTCCAGCGAACAAAAATATATTTCAACACATGACTATTTTATTTAGTTCACATACATGTTAAAAATAATATTCATAGCAAACAAATATTTATTTCAACACTTGTGTATTTTTAGCGAGTCATATACATGATAAAAATGATATTTTTAACATCAAAAATATTTATTCAACACATGAACATTTTTAGCACTTCATATTCACAATAAAAATGTAGATTTTATTGTTCACTCCATATATTCAACACATGAATGTTTTCGACTTCACATATACGATAAAAATATAATTTTTATCGTTCTAGTCCTATATTCAACACATGAATGTTTTCTATAGTTTATATATATATATATATTAAAAATGTGATTTTTAGTGTTAAAACAATTTATGTAAAACATGAATATTTTATATATTCTATATATGTGATAAAATGTTATTTTTAGCTTTAAAAGAATTTTTTTCATCACATGAATTTCTATCCAACACATGAATGTCTATTCAACACATGAATATAGTTTCAACACATGAAATAATTCTAACACATGAATATTATTGAAAATTTCGGCAGCATAACGGCAGGGTATTTAAAACCGGCACCGTCCCGAGTATGGCTCCTCGCTCTACCTTAAAGCCTCGCGGTTTTTGACAATGGGGATTTCATACATCTAGTTCGCATGCAGGCGAGTATGTTTTTCTTTTCCACAACCTATTCTAATTTTGGTTCAACCACAAACGGGTATTTTTCAACCACAAACGGGTATATTTCAACCACAATCAAACAATATCAACCACAATCAATTCTATCAACCATTCGCATTATTCACCAAAATTTTCACACCAATTCACGATCAATAATTATCGTCCATAGTTTGTGGATGAGGGGAGTATATATATAAGTGTATTTCACTTCCATTTCGACACATATATAATTTATACAATGCATGTATAATTTATACATCGCTCATATAACTTATACAACACATGTACATGAGGTATACAACGCGTATATAATTTATACTTCGCTTATATAACTTACACAACGCATTTCCATTAACATTTCTATTTAGAAATTTCACATTGGTTTGTTGCTTTGCTAAAAATAGTAGCGATCTGAGAAAAATCCACGGACACTTCTAGAATGTAGAGAGCGTCGACATGGTCCCGATGTCACCTGTTTCATCGAATTTCATCAACATAGCAAAAAGATACGATTTTTATTGTAAAATCATAAACCATAGCGCTTTAAAGTGCTATAGAACAATTTAAAATAAATTAAACTATTGCCTTCTTCGAACCTTCAAAACTAGGTTTTGATTTTTCACAAAATCCGTAGCACTATAATGAAATCGAGTAGCACCACGGTGTAGAGCTTGGCGAGGCGCGCACAGGGGTGCAGTCGCGGTCAGGTTCGATCGCCTCTGGCGATGGCAGCGGCGGCGGAAAGGATGAAACTTTGAGGAGGTCATTCTTGTCGATGGTTGAACGAGGGGAGGAGCACCTGGTATGGATTTGACGAGGGAGGAGACCTCTTCAAAAAGTTGAACTGGGTCGAGGTGAAAGGGTGAGCAGTTTCGCTGGAAAATGGTCCGCAACGGGGGAAGGGGGTTCGCCGTCGAGCGCGAGTAACTGGGAGGGGGGTTGAGATTTTTATAAAATTAAATTATGATGGAAAAATATGATTGGCCCGTGCTTTATTTAATTTTTAAAATAGTGTTTCTCCATACGAACTCCAATCCAAACCCAACGACTGTTGCCCTTAGCAAAATACCCCCATTCCGAACACAATGGGATGTGTTTTGTAGGCCCATTCAACTGCTACAGTCAGTTATTCTTCAAATTAAAGTATAAAACATTCAATATTTGAATTGAACGTACATTTCAATTTGCCGGGGCCACATACTGATCCGAAAAATAAATCTAGCTATGTTTTGATGATACAGTCCCAACAAAACTAGTTTCGTCGAATTCTGATACTGTTTGAAAAATGGCCATTTTCTGGTCGACCCAATCTAACAGAAATTGACCAAACACATTTTCCTTTGCCATTCTCACATATTAACTTCAAAAATTATGGAATTTGAAACCTAGCCATAATTTGACATCCCGGATCCAACAAAAGTGGTTTCGTCAAATACTGAGGTCGTTTGCAAAATGTCTCTTTTCAAGGGCTATATATTCTCTATAGCGACCTTTCTGAAAATTCATTTGGCCATAACTTTTGATTCCCGCTTTGAAACTTCGATTTTTCAGATTCGTTAGAAAGATAATCATAAACAGATTTAAATATTTTTGGTTTCACTAAAATCCATTTCGTTTTGCACCCGGTACAGTCAGTCTAAGTTTGAATTCAAAATTTCAAACTATCGCCCCATTTCTAACTCTTTATTTTATTGAAATATTCTATTTCAATTGCTCTTATTTATTTTAAATAACCAATTTTAAAGTTTTTAAATTGGCTCGTATTTTCAAGGTAGTTACAATCTCCCCTACTTAAAACTTTTCGTCCCCGAAAAGGAAACAACAGTACAGTAGGAAACAAAAATGGAAATGCAAAGTATTATAAATCTGTGCTAGACTTTGGGCGGTTCTATTTGATCTGACAGGTATGAAATGGGCGGTCTTCGTGAAGCGATCTACGATCACCCAAATACTGTCATTACCTTTCTTGGTTCGGGGCAAACCATTTATGAAATCCATGGAAATTTGTTCCCACTTCCACCCTGGAATTTCCAACGGTTGCAACAATCCGGCCAGCTTTTGTTGGTCGCTCTTGACTAGTTGGCAAGGAGGGCACCAGCTAACGTATAAAGAAATGTCCCTCTTCATGGACCTCCACCAGAAGGTGCGTTTGAGATCATTGTACATCTTACTTACCCCGGGATGAATGCAAAGCTTGGATTTATGACATTGATCAAGCACCTCCCTTTTGAGCTCTGGGATGTTGGGAACACAGATCCTCCCTTTTAATCTTAGAACTTCTTCCTTATCCACTTGGAAACTCGAGGGTTCGCCTTTCTGTATTCTCTCTCTGATTCTTTGAATGAAGTGATCACTCTTCTGAAAAGCTGAGATTTTATCAATCAATGAAGGCGTAATTATAAGATTAGCAATGATTGCAGTTTTTCTGCTAAGCGCATCTGCTACTACATTAGCTTTTCCCGGCGTATATAGGATATCAAGGTCATACGCTGCGAGAAATTCTAACCAACGCTGCTGTCTCAAGTTTAGATCTTTCTGGGTGAACAAATACTTCAATGATTGATGGTCTGTAAACAATTCAAATTTCTCACCCAATAAGTAATGCCTCCAGATTTTCAAAGAAAAGACGATGGCTAGCAACTCAAGGTCATGAGTTACATAATTCTTCTCATGCGGTTTCAGCTGACTGCTTGCATAAGCGACAACTTGGGCTCTTTGCATTAATACTGCACCAAGACATCTAATACAAGCATCCGTTCATACCGTCAAATCCTGATTGCCATCGATAATGGTTAATAATGGAGTGGTTGTCAATTTTGATTTCAGTTCCTGGAAAGCTTCCTCACAGTCGGAAGTCCACTTAAATCTCTCGTGTTTCTTTGTAAGCTTTGTTAACAGACCAGATATCTTTTAAAAATCCTTAACGAATTTCTAATAATAGCTAGCCAATCCTAGAAAACTTCGAACTTCTATGGGTGTAGTAGGCTGTTTCCAGTCTTGAATTTCTGCAGTTTTGCTCGGATCTACAGAAATTCCTTCCTTTGACACGACATGGCCAAGGAACTTCACTTCATTTTGCCAGAAGTTGCATTTAGAAATTTTAGCTTTGAAGACGTTCCTTCTCAGAATCCCCAATACTTGTTCTAAATGTTTTTCATGCTTGGTTTCTGATTTGGAGTAGATTAAAATATCATTGATGAATACCAGAACGAATTTATTCAGAACTTCTCTGAACACTCTATTCATTAAATCGACGAAATATGCTAGAGCGTTGCATAAGCCGAACGGCATTACTAACCATTCGTAAAATATATCTGGACCTCTGAAAGCTGTCAAAGGAACACACTCTTCGGCAATTCTAAGCTGATGGAAACCCGTAGCTAGGTCAATTCTGGAAAATACTCTCACTCCATTTAATTGGTTTAACAGATCATCGATGCAGGGTAATGGATATTTGTTTTTGAGCGTCTTCTTGTTGAGGTCTCGGTAATCAACACACAATCGGAGAGTACTGTCTGACTTAGGAACGAACACTACAGCTGCACCCCAACTAGAAAAGCTAGGTCTAATCAGACCCTTCCATAGCAGTTGACGAGTTTGATCACCTAATTCTTCTTTTTCCTTTGGGGTCATTCCTCGAATTGGATGTACCACTGGTCTGGCATTCAGAATTAGATCGATTCTGAATTCAATTTTTCTTTGCGGAGGTAAGTTTTTGACCTCTTCAAACACATCCGCATAGTTTTTAACAACAGGAATCTTTTCTAACAAAGTGGGAACAACTTCTAGCGCAGACCAAAATTCTTTTCTATCTGGATCTGAACCATGGCATGGTATAGTAATATATCCAAGCTTCATTTCAACTTTAACGATTCTTTCGGCACATCTAACTTCGGCCTCATATTTCGTTAACCAATCTAGCCCGAGAATGATATCGAACTCAGGAAAATCCATAACGACAAGATCAAAAGGAAACCGGTATCGAGAAAAAGAAGCAGGTACTTTACAATATGAACTGAGAATAATAGAACCCCCTATTGGATTATGAACTCTAACCGATTCGTTAAGCTTTCTTTGTTTTAACTTTAACTTGTTAATCGTGTTACTAGCAATAAAACTACGTGATGCACTAGTGTCAAATAGTACAGAAACAAGAATATTTTTAATTGTAAGGGTACCTCCCAAAACATCGGGCTTACCTGCTACATCTAATGCTTCGCCCCATCATAAACATGAGCAACTTCTGCCTTCTTAAGCAATGGACAATCTTTGACGAGATGTCCTGTTCGGCGGCAGTTGAAGCATGATCTAGAGTTCTGGCTTGAGCTTTGTGAGTTTGTCCTCTGCCGCTTTGGAGTTGTGCACACATTGGAGTAGTGTCCCATCTTTCCACAATTAAAACAACTTCCCTTGGGCGGCTTGCTAGCTTGCTGATTTATGGATGTTGCATTGCTGGACTCAGGTTGGTTCACAGAAGTCTTGCGTTTGTTTCCCGCTTGACTCTTGGCGCGGTCTAGATTGAGGTTCCTCTGGTCCAAGTCTTCATAATTACAGGCCATTTCCACTAAGTCTGCAAATGCGAGTTTGATGTGGCTCATGGCTCTATCTTGATACTTACGCTTAAGCCCATGTATGAACCTTTTGTTCTTCGCCTTTTCAGTCGTGATAATCTCTGGGGAATAATGAGATAGCTGTGTGAACTTATTAAGGTAGCCCTGCAGGAGAGGTCTCCTTGTTGGAGATTGGCAAATTCGTCATGCATACGCTCCATCGCTTGTTCTGGGACGAACTTCTCCTTAAACATCGCCTTGAACTCGTCCCAAGTTCTCACTACATTTTGGTCCTCAGCGGTGATGGCTTCCCACCATAATTCTGCCTCATCTTGTAAAAGCCAGGCGCCCATTAATGCCTTATCTTGATCTCCTAGTCTTAAGCAACCTAAGATCTTTTCGCAAGTTTTCAACCATGTTAAGGCGTCTATGACTGTGCCTGTTCCTGAGAAGGTTTTGCCCCCGAGATTCTTATATCTCTTCGCCACTCGGTCTAGCTCGAATGGTTGAGCGGCTTGTGGTTGTATCAAAGGCCCTTCTACAGCGGGGGACATCCCCTCTTCCTCTACCTCGGCCTCCTTGGCCTCCTCGGCCTCCTCTAGCTGCTACTGCTCGGGTAGTCATTTATCAAATTCTGTATAAGAAAGAAAAGAGTCGGCCCTCAGAAATGATAATTTAAATATATGGTACAGCAAAAGAGTTTAAGGAAAGACAATGATGTACCGATCAAATTATTTTTGCTATTCTGCTTAGCTCATTCTCGCACATTACTAGTCCTATCTCTAATGAGCTACTCGCCTTAGAATACTACTGATTGTATTCTGGCGAGGTGTTTAATGTGTTAAATTCCAGAACTAAGGTTAACCAAAGCTCTGATACCACCTGTGACGCTCCCAAAACCCCGTACGACAGTGTTAAGGATAATCATTGGAATACAACACATTAATCATCATTAACAGAGTACAGATAATAGAAAAAGCAGCAAATGAAATAATTTACATAAATATGACAGCGAAATCATAATATGTCACAACATCACAGAGCACAGTGTAGGATACAACTTAGTGCATAAAAGTACATGATCAGTCTACATCGCCATAAGCGTTACATATACATATGAGAGTACATAAAAGAAATATACGTCTACATCGCCAGAAGCGGAATCATATACATAGATAATAATGGCGGAATATCAATAGTCACAACACTGAGAAGTCAAGCCTTGCTATATAAGCCCAAAAGATGCACTCCCTGTTGAAGTGCCATAGCCAAAATATGTCCTGCTACCTGGTATTAGGCTGCCCGTGTGAAAATAAGGGCACCCTTGTTTGTAAGGTGAAACAAACTACGAGTCATTCATGGGACTAGTATGAGAAATCTACTTAACTAATTAAACAACAATAATACGGCGAATCATAGGACTACGCCACTTTCGCGGAACGGGTTTACTCCAGTGATTGCCAGTGCATGAAATAAAGTAAATTATTAAATCATCGCAATGCTTTTTATAAAAATGAAGCCATTATAAGACTCAGGTCCTATCACACAATGCAACGCAAGCCAGAGGATAGATTTTTACCTTATAATGGCCAAGAAATTCTTGATACGTATAAAACAAAAGTGTTTGATATTATTACTAGTGCATATATGTTTCAAAAACAACTTCAATCATAAGTATCAATCATAGACGGCATGGGTACCACATATCATGTCGCCATACTAGTAATACAATCAAATCCGCAATTTCGTAATGGAAATTGGATTCCATCATGAGTCGAAGCAAGGGGCAAGCTCCTCTCCATTCGAGACACTCTAGCAAATGTCTCAGGATCACACACAGCGATCCTTGGAATCGCCTGGGCCGGTCCTCTCTTACTTTTCAGGATTGGAAATTCCTGAACACACGTTTCCCGGTCCTTACAGGCCTATAATCGAGGCGCCTTGCATTCCAACAACCACACAGGTGAAAATAAATCAATGTCAGGGCTGGTAAGTCACTGACACCACCGTAGCTAGAAAGAAACGTCGTGTTCTCCCAGCGGTCCTTATCCCGTTTTTGACTCATACCGAGGTGTGAGGCTCGCGAATCAATGCTATACACAAAGCTACGCCACTCAGGCCATGCTTTGATAGTCAACCACAAGACTTTGCTATTCAACAGAAGCCTTGATCATCTACCACTTAGGCGTGCCACACAGGAAATTCAATCCATGCGACTGATTTCTATTGATATATAATCTCTGAGCTCGTACGTCTCAGAGAAGGGCGTTAAGCAAGAGAATAAATTCTCCACCGCCAAATAGATATATATTTAATAGAGATCAATCAGCACAGAACAAAATCCAATGCCAGACACACCGTCCAATTATAAGTTCGTTCTGGGTCTGAATGAAACCGGAGGCACCATATTCCTCACATATCCGTACAATCAACAAATATGTCCGGACGGCTACCACTTCAGCCCTTTCAAGGTAGCTACTCCAATCATGAGCATCAGTAGCGCCCATCCATCCGATGTGAAGATTGTCGGTCTTGAACCGTCTTCATCTCTTCGACTTCCAATCGTCGATCAATTATTTGAAATGAAAATTAACTCGACCTTTTCAAATAATTCACGTATATTTAGATTTCAAATCAATTCTTCCCTTGGTTAAATTATTCGACATTCACATTTCAGTTCTTTAGTATAATTTTCATGTCAAACACATTCAACCATCACGTGACAAGCAAACCAAGTATAATAGGTTTACTTCCATTCTATATCGTCTATAATATTTTATAATGATATATCGCCACTTTTATTTATTTAAAAATGGCCTTATTTATTTAAATGACGTTTCAGATTGTGCCGAGGCACTGGCGCTGTTTTTCTCCAAATTTGTTTTACACATATCTGAAAATCTAACCGTTGGATCTCAACAAAGTTTATATCATTGGAAAGATATTCCCAAAGCGAACCCAACGGTTCCAGTTTCGTCAAAATCCGATGGTCGGATCTCTCGGTATAATCTTTAAAGTTACGATTTCAAAACGCGAACTACAGGGGCTCGATTCATTTTATTTAATATATATATGTGTGTGCGTGTGTGTGTATATATATATATATATATATATATATAATTTATTTGACGATTCCAATATCGTTTTCACTTCAAATATTTCACTAACACCTTTAAATTTCAGAAAATTTCGCCATAACCTCCTTTTTACGGGAAGGGGTTTGGAAATTTATTGGGTTGTATTAGGTACCCAATAAATCCTAATAAGCATGCACATATTAATAGTGATATATTCCGGTGTCAACAGGGGAGTGTGTATAGATCATAACTCCAGAGAATAAATTCTCGTCACCCTATAAATGGTTTTTTTTGCCTTAATGACCAGAGAGACGTGTTTATTGTCATCTCCAGACCCATGTGGGATTTTTATTAATCTAGCAATTTACCGGTACATTTTACATAGTCCATATCAATCATCAGTTCAACCTGTAATATATAGTCACCGTCATACAAGCCTCTCGCTCGTATGGTAAATCTTCAACCTCGTCACACAAGCTCCAAATGCTTATGTGGTATATGATGAAGTATGCCTACCTTCAAGAAGTATGTCATGTAGTGTAGTTCAAAATTAATTGTTACTATCCTATGGCGACGTTTATTATTTCACATAGAACAACCAGCACTCCGCATCCAATGGCATTCACAGGAGTTGATATAATAATATTGCACATCCAACTCATTAAGGTTTACCTATTTGTCGGGCACGCAAATAAATTCTTTACTCAATAGCTAATCCATTTTCCTGTTCAACACATGTGTGTATATATATATATATATATATATATATATATATATATATATGTGCGAAACTAAGCTAAAAATAATATTTCTAGCGAACAAAAATATATTTCAACACATGACTATTTTATTTAGTTCACATACATGTTAAAAATAATATTCATAGCAAACAAATATTTATTTCAACACTTGTGTATTTTTAGCGAGTCATATACATGATAAACTTGATAGTTTTATCATCAAAAATATTTATTCAACACATGAATATTTTTAGCACTTCATATTGACAAAAAAAATGTAGATTTTATTGTTCACCCCATATATTCAACACATGAATGTTTTCGAGTTCACACATACGATAAAATTATGATTTTTATCGTTCTGGTCCTTTAATCAACACATGAATGTTTTCTATAGTTTATATATATAATAAAAATGTGATTTTTAATGTTAAAACAATTTATGTAAAACATGAATATTTTATATATTCTATATATGTGATAAAATGTTATTTTTAGCTTTCAAAGAATTTTATTCATCGCATGAATTTTTATTCATCACATGAATTTCTATTCAACACATGAAAGTCTATTCAACACATGAATATAGTTTCAACTCATGAAAAGAGTTTCAACACATGAAATAATTCTAACACATGAATGTTAATGAAAATTTCGGCAGCATAACGGTAGGGTATTTAAAACCGGCATCGTCCCGAGTACGGCTCCTCGCTCTACTTAAAACCTCGCGGTTTTTGATAATGGGGATTTCATACATTTAGTTCGCATGCAGGAGAGTATGTTTTTATTTTCCACAACCTATTCTAATTTTGTTTCAACCACAAACGGGAATTTTTCAACCACAAACGGGTATATTTCAACCACAATCAAACAATATCAACCACAAACAATTCTATCAACCATTCGCATTATTCACCAAAATTTTCACACCAATTCACAATCAATAATTATCGTCCATGGTTTGTGGACGAGGGGAATATATATATATATATAAGTATATTTCACTTCCATTTCAACACATATATGATTTATACAATGCATGTATAATTTATACATCGCTCACATAACTTATACAACACATGTACATGAGGTATACAACGTGTATATAATTTATACTTCGCTTATATAACTTACACAACTCATTTCCATTCACATTTCACTTTAGAAATCTCACATTGGTTTGTTGCTTGGCTAAAAATAGTAGAGAGCTCATAAAAATCCACGGACACTTCTAGAATGTAGAGAGCGTCGACACGGTCCCGATGTCTCCTGTTTCATCGAATTTCGTCAACATAGCAAAAAGAAATGATTTTTATTGTAAAATCATAAACCATAGCGCTTTAAAGTGCTATATAACAGTTTAAAATAAATTAAATCGTTACCTTCTTCGAACCTTCAAAACTAGGTTTTGATTTTTCATAAAATCCATAGCACTATACTGAAATCGAGTAGCACCACGGTGTAGAGCTTGGCGAGGCGCGCACAGCGGTGGGGTCGCGGTCAGGCTCGATCGCCTATGGCGATGGTGGAGGCGGCGAAAATGCTGAAACTTTGAGGAGGTCGTTCTCGTCGATGGTTGAACGAGGGGAGGAGCACCTGATATGGATTTGATGAGGGAGGAGAGCGCTTCAAAAAGTTGAACTGGGTCGAGGTGAAAGGGTGAGCGGTTTTGCCGGAAAATGGTCAGGAAGGGGGTTCGCCGTTGAGCGCGAGTAACGGAGGGGGGTTTGAGATTTTTATAAAATTAAATTATGATGGAAAAATATGATTGGCCCGTGCTTTATTTAATTTTTAAAATAGTGTTTCTCCATACGAACTCCAATCCAAACCCAACTATTATCGCCCCTAACTAAATATCCCCATTCCGAACATAATGGGATTTGATTCGTAGGCCCATTCGACTGCTACAGTCAGTTATTTTTCAAATTAAAGTATAAAACATTCAATATTTGAATTGAACGTACACTTCAATTTGCCGGGGCCACATACTGATCCAAAAAATTCCAGAAAAATAAATCTAGCTATGTTTTGACGATACAGTCCCAACAAAACTAGTTTCGTCGAATTCTGAGACCGTTTGAAAAATGGCCATTTTCTGGTCGACCCAATCTAACCGAAATTGACCAAACACATTTTCCTTTGCCACGCTCACATATTAACTTCAAAAATTATGGAATTTGAAACCTAGCCATAATTTGTCATCCCGGATCCAACAAAAGTGGTTTCGTCAAATTCTGAGGTCGTTTGCAAAATGTCTCTTTTCAAGGGCTATATATTATCTATAGCGACCTTTCTGAAAATTCATTTGGCCATAACTTTTGATTCCCGCTTTGAAACTTCGATTTTTCAGATTCGTTAGAAAGATAATCATAAACAGATTTAAATATTTTTGGTTTCACTAAAATCCATTTCGTTTTGCACCCGGTACAGTCAGTCAAAGTTTGAATTCAAATTTTCAAACTGTCGCCCCATTTCTAACTCTTTATTTTATTGAAATATTCTATTTCAATTGCTCTTATTTCTTTTAAATAACCAAATTTTAAAATTTTAAATTGGCTCGTATTTTCCGGGTTGTTACAATCTCCCCCACTTAAAACTTTTCGTCCCTGAAAAGGAAACAACAGTACAGTAGGAAACAAAAATGGAAACGCAAAGTATTATAAAGGTACCTTGCACCGGAGTTAGTTAGAGATGTCCACTCTGCATTTGGGGTAAGCTTGCTTAATGCTTTCCTCAATCTCCCAAGTACAATCTCTAGGATCACTACTCCACTGCACTTTAACTAAATGAACCTTCTTGTTCCTTAGCTCTTTAGTTTCTTTGCCAACAATTTTTAACAGCTCCCTTCTGACTGCTAATTTTAGAGTAATTTCCAAGTCCTGTTATGACGCTTATTCTACAACAAGATCTGGATCATGCACATGTCTTCTAAGTTGAGATGAGCGTTATTTATTTAAATTGGCTCTAATTTCTACAACAAGATCTAGATCATCCGGTACAATGGGTCGACAGTCTGTGATGAGCATTATTTATTTATTTTAATGCTCACACAGTTGTAAATGTCACTTTGGATATGAATGGACTATTTGTTGATTATTTATCGTTATTGTTGCATACACGCGATGTATGAAATCCATATAACTGAAATAATATGGTATTGGATTGAGTCGCATTCCAATTCTGAATTATTTTAATGTAAAAGGATATTTTATATAAAAGAACATTTATAATATAAAAAGGATATTTCTAACGTAAAATATCATTTCTAATGTATAAGGACATTTTTAATGTTACAGAACATTATAATGTAAAAGAATGAAATATAATATTTTAATGTTACAGAACATTATAATGTAAAAGAATGAAAAAGAATATTTTAATGTAAATGAACATTATAATGTAATAGAATGAAAAAGAACATTTTAATGTTAAGAACATTTTAATGTTAAAGAACATTCTAATGTAAAAGAATGGAAAAGACATTTTAATATATATATATATAAATATATATAAAGACATTTTAAAATAAAAATAGTTTTAAATATAGAATCTTCGAAAGTAAAGAATATTTAAAAAAAACAATATTTTCAAATAATATTTAATGAAGAATAAAATTATATTTTTATGTCCGACTTTGAATGGACACAGAAATATAAAAATATGAAGGCGAATTAAGTAGCAAACGCCATTTTAAACCGAACGGCTTTATCGATCGATTTTATTCATTTTAAAATGAATATAAAAAAGAAGTTATTTCAAAATTTAATATTTTGAAAATATTGTTATTTTAATATGATGAAGATATAGAATATTCAATTTTTATTTAAAATTGAAAATGAAGTTAAAATCGTTTTGAAACGAATTTGTAAACGATTCATAAAATATGTTTTAAAGGAAATCGACAATATATATATATATATATATATATATATATATATATATTACATATAAATTTAATGGCCCGAATAGAACTCGCCACGCAACGACCGTTCCCGAATTTCGACCATTAACTTCAAATTGATGTAACGGGAGATCCGGCCGTCGGATTATCCTAAAACCAGAACCGTTAGGTATGCATCGAAAATAGATTTTCAATGAATATAAGTAGTTTGAAATCTAATGGTTGGATTTGGATTTATGTCCAAATCAAATTTGCAAAAAGGTTGTTATGGATGCAGTTCAGTGGCCGTTTTTGGAAACCGACTGTACGGGCGAAATTAAATTTATTAAAAATATGGAAAAATTATGTAAAATCATAATAAATGATTTGGAAAGAATTTGGATCAAAATTCCAATTTTATAAAGAAAAAAATATATTTTTATCAAAAATGAACTTACTGTTAACTAGAATAAAAATCCATTTAATTAATATTTAATTGAAATTAAAGAGGATAAATTGGATTTTGGGTTGTCGTGAACGGTGTCTTCAATAACATTGTTCTTAAACCCCTGATTAGAAAAGAATAAATCTTTTAAATAAGATTTAATGAAGTTTTCCAATTAATATTTAATTGGAATTAAATAGAATATAGTTTTGGAATTTATAAATCTTTCAATTAAAGTCATTAGAGTTTCCAATTATATTTAGTGATTGGAATAAAATGAAATGTGAATTGGGTTTATTGTGAACTATGTTTTAAATGACATTTGTTCTATAACCCAATTAACAGTGAAAAGATAATTTGAATTTATAAATCTTTTTTAAGAGTTAAAGGAAAATTTTCCAAAGTAAAGTTTTCCAATTTAATAGGTTAAATCAGAATTGAATGGTATTCGATTTGGTAATAATCGATATAAGCTTCTGTAAATGAAGACCGTTACTAAATATGGAATTTAAAAGGCTTTGCTGTTATTCCATTTATATTATTAGTCTGATACGGAAATTTATATCGATTATACATGGATCTGATTTCTGTGAAGATTCCATTTTGATGGAAGATGATTTTGGGTTTATTATGAACAATGTTTTTAAATAACATTTGTTCTTTAACCTAGTTAAAGATAAGATTTTCTTAAATTTGAATAATCATAAAGTAATGATTTTTGATATTAAAACCAAATTGGAGTTTTACTAAATTAGATTGAAATGGAAACAAGATAATTAGATTTAACAATTCTTGAAATGATTGAGAATGGAGTACCCCCAGTTTTACTCCAGGCGATAGTTAAATCTTTAATTAGATTTGAACGCGAAACGGTAATTAAATTTACTGATAACACCATGCGTGTTAGATATGGAGTACTTCCAGTTTTGCTCCATAGGATGAATAAGTTGGGATTGGGATTTATAATAAATGATTAATTCGGTAAGGTTCGCTAATCCCGACTGGATAAATAAATCTTTTGAAAATGATATTCAAAAGAAGATTAAAGAATAAAGTTAATAGGATTTATCTTTGATAAAATTAATTTGAACATTCCCCTAATAATACAAATATTTTATTTAAAGAATATTATGAATTGGAATGAGGCGTATGATGTGTTTTACAACACTTCTTTATAAAATACGCGAATTATTCCGAAAGGCCGGTTTTAACCCATTTTGAATAATTTATACGACGATTATGAGTTGAAGATGAAGACAGTGGTTGAAGACCGGAGTTCTTCACATCGTTTGGGTGATTACTGATGTCTTGATTGGGCCATACACCAAAGACAAGGTGATAAGTGGTGATCATCCAAATGTACTTGGAGATCGACGGATATGCGAGAACCTCTCTCCCGTATTGGACATATGGGACGAGGAATAAGGTGCCTCCGGTTTCGTTCAGACCCAGAACGGACTTGTAATGGATGGTATATCTGGCATTGTATTCCTTTATGTTATATTCATTGATCTCTGCTAAATATATATCTGTTTGGTGGCGGAGAATTTATTCTCCTGCTTAACACCCTTCTCTGAGATGTACGAGCTTAGAGGTTACATATTGGCAAAAATCAACGGTATGGTATGGACTGACAATGTGGCATGCTAAGATGCAAATGATCAAGGCTTTTGTTGAAAAGTAGAGCTTTGTGGTTGATGATCAAAGCACAACCTATTTAGGCATAGCTTTGTGTATAGCGTTACTTCGTGAGCTTCACACCCTGGTACGAACCAAAAACGGGATGAGGACTACAGGGAAATGGACATATTTTAGTTTCTAGCTAGGACTAACATCATGGTATGGAGTCCAGATTGTTTACTCATGTGGATGTTGCTTATTACTTGATGGATAGAGAGGCGCCTCAGATATATATGTATATGTGTGTGTATATATATATATATATATATATATATATATATATATATATATATATCGATAGATGTTCCAATCAACATTACTGACCATATTATTTTATGCCCCATAGGGCAGGCTAACATATAGTTTATGGTATTATCAATCATCAACGGATGACCGACCCTATTGATAACCGCAGGTGCAGTTGCGGCTATATCCTGAGGCTCGGGCTAGAGAGTGTCAAATTGGTGGGGATAATCCCTTGCCACGGTTCATAGACGGAAACCCAGTCTCCAACACGCGATATTCGGTTTTACTTGTATATATATATATATATATATATATATATATATATATATATATATATATATATATATATATATACGGCGATGTAATATAATGGTACCTACGCCGCCTATGATTAATACATTTATATTCGAAGTTGATTTCTTCACTTATAGTAATAAGAAAAGATGAAATTTCGCGTATCAAGCATTTTTGGATATTATAAGGGAAAACTTTATCCTCTGACTGCGATCATTGTGTGATGGAACCTGAGTCTTATAATAGCTTCATTTTTCCAAAAAGCATTGCGTTGTTTTACTTTAAACTAAGGTTCATGTGGAGTAAACATGTTTCGTGTTATACGGCATGGTCCCGTGATTTACCTAACTTTAAAATCAAGTTAATAACTGTTTTAGTTCTCACACCAATCCCATGACTGACCTGGAGTTTATTGTTTTAACCTAAACTCCGGGTGTCCATATTCCACATGGGCAGCTAGTAGTTTTGGTTTTGTAGATATTATATTTACAGGATCCTGTTTACAACTGAAGCGATATTAGGAAAGCTCTGTAGCCGTGTATTTCTTTCAGTTGTATTTTGTATTATTTTTCCACTGCTATTTAAGATGTAATTTAAATCTCTAATATTGTATTTCTATTGTATATTATTTATTCATACTCTGGAATATTCTTGTACTCTAATGTAGTTGTTTGTAATAAGCAATGAAATGTTCTTCTGTTTGTGTTCTGATGAGTGTTGTTCTCAAAGCAATCCGTACTTTCCTTTACGGGGAAGTTTGGATCGTTTCATTTGGTATCAGGGCTTTGGTTTACAGAGCTCCAGAACAAGACACATTAGAACCGAACGAAAGAATTCATCAGAGATTGGATTAGTAATATCCGATGAGAATAACTCGTTAGAGATGGGATCAGTAGTATTCTAGAATGAGTGTAAAGAATACTAATTTTTAAAATAAAAATGAAAACAAATTTAGTTTTGAAAATTTTATCTTAAGATACGTATTTGAGTATATTATTTTATTTTAATTTGGACAATCGAGTATATAAAGATTTTGAATATACACGTAATTAACGGATATTCGAAGTTTAAATATATTGGATAGATATAGAATCACACTCTAGTTGAGTGGAGAGGATTCAGATGATTGAGATCTCATTATCAGAATTTATGTTCTAGTTTTGAAAGTGGGATATCTATATATTTCCATTGACTTGTGTGAGAACCAAAATATAGATAGGGTTTATTGTTGTGATTTGGCATCAGAAATATGATTTTTGACTATATATAAAAAATTATATATATTTGAAAAGTTAATCACCTAATTGATTGTTGGTTGTGATGTTTGATAATTAGTTTAACTAATTAAAATATTGGAATGATAATTAATAAAACCAATATATAAAAGAATGATAAATTTAGCTTAATCGAATTTAATATTGAACTGAATTGAAAATTTATTAAAATTGAAAGTTGAGTTGATTAGTTAAACAACTTTAAGCTCTGTTCCTTTTCGAGGACGAAAAGATTTTAAGTGGGGGAGATTGTAACAACCCGGAATTTTGGAACCAATTTAAAAAATTTATTTTAGAAATTTTAATGAATTTTAAGAATTTAAAATAATTTATTTTAAATAATAACGATGAAAATTTTATCTAAATCGAAGTTATAACGAAGAATTTTATTTTAATTATATAACAAGCCTGAAATGGCGCAGCAGTTTGAAAATTCGATTTCAAATTTCAACTGAATGTACATGATTCAAAATAAATCGGATTTCGGTGAAACAAGAAATATTTGAATCTATTTAAAAATATCTTTCCAACGAATCTGAAAAATTGAAATTTCATAACGGGAATCAAAAGTTATGCCCAATTTAAAATTCAGAATAGTCGTTATGGAATTTATATATATACATTTTAATATTATAATTAGCCAATTTGCAAACGACCTCCGTTTTCAAGGAAACCACTTTGGTTGGATCCAGAATGTCAAATTATTGCTGGATTCCAAATTTCATAATTTTTGGAATTAATATGTGAGCATGGAAAAAGAAAAACTGTTTTGACTGTTTCAGTCAATTTGATCAACCAGAAGTGGCCATTTTTCAAAAGGTCTCCAAATTCGACGAAATTAGTTTTGTTAGGACCGCATCATCAAAATATGACTAGAAATAATTTTTCTGGAATTTTTAGAGTCAGTAGTGGCCCTGGTAATTTAAAATGTACATTTAAATTAAATATATATTGTTTTATATTTAATTTTGATAAAAAACGATCATAACAGCCGAATTGGGTTACGAAACATGTTCCATTGTGTCCGAAACATGGGCATTTAGCTCGGGGCGACACTCATTGGGTTTGATTTGGAGTTTATACCAACGTACGGATATTTTTAGAAAATAAATAAAATAAAATAAAATAAAAATACTGTATAAATACTAGTATATATACCCCTAAATACGTATAACCCTAATTCTTATATACAGCCGCCTCTTTCTAAAACCTAAGGCCGATTTGCTCCCAATTTCAACCCTTGAAATCTTCCAATCCGTTAAATAAAATTTAAAACTTCAAAAGGAAATATTGTAGAGGTGATTAAGATCTATAATAAGAATGGGTGAGATCTAAAATGATGAAGTTATTCGATCATAATTCGAGTTCAAGCCAGCCAGGTTCGAGCCCTTTTCTAGGGCGCATCGGACCCTTGAAGTTAACGCCGTTGGCGGCGGAGGTGGGTGGTTCCAAAGCTGATGCGGTGGTGCTAGTGGATCGTGGTCTCGATGCTTGGGGAGGCGTGCGAAATAAGGGATACGAGTTGATGTTTTTGGTTGAGTGACGACCTGAATACCAACAAAGAAGATAGAAGAAGAGGGTTTATTTTCTGTTGCCTAGTGATTTCGCCTAAGCGGACGGGAAGGTAGTTGAGATTGACCAAATTTTCTTTTTCCTAATCCAATGTAATTAGATTAATGAAGTTATTATGGAGAAATTTAATTAATTTAGTTTAGTTAAAAATATAAAATTTTAATTTATAAACAGCATTGTTTTAGTAAAAATAAATGGCATTGTTTTAAAAACTGAATTTTTACAAATAAAACAAACATTGTTTTTAATAACAAAATAAACATTGTTTTGAAAAGCACATTGTTTTGTAATATAAAAATCGCACTTGTTTTTAATATAAAAATCGCATTTTTTTAATAGAAAATCGCATTGTTTTGCGAGTAGAAGATCGCATTTTTTAGTAATAAAAATAGCATAAATTTTGTAAATTGAAAAGGCATTCATTTGTAAAGTATAAACTAACATTGTTTCTAAATTATGAAAGGACATTTTTTTTAAATTATAAATATGCATTTTTTAATAAAATATAAAGACCATTGTTATTGAAAATATAAAGAACATTGTGTTTGAAAAGATAAATAGCATTAGAATATATATATATATACACACACACACATATATATATATATATCCTTGTTTTTTAAACAAAAATCGCATTGTTTTTAAATTAGAAATAGCATTATAAAAATAATATTTTTATATAAACATAATGTAAATAAAAATATGATTTTTACCATATATATAAAAGAACATTAAAAATATGATTTTTAATACAGACTACGTGAAACAGATTGCATTGGGATCACAGTGAAGAACACTGCATACTGGAGCAAATCCAAAAACCATCGTCCGCTAAAGACCGACGGAGTGGAAACCAAAGGTGAGAACTCCTCACTACAAACTCTACATATTTATTTATTTATTTTCATAACCGAAAATATATAGAATTGCCAGTGTAGATTTTTATCTGATTAGTTATTATAAAGTGTACACAGTACTTGTTAGATCACCTTTCTCGTCCACAAACCATGGACGATTTAAATTGGCTGTATTGCATGTTGGTTGTGATGTGAACTGTTTAACATATTAAAAATAATGTTAATACTAATAGGATAGCGAAATTAAATTATAAATATTCATTTATAATTTAAACAGTGAAAATTGGTTAAAATTCTTAACCAATAATTTATTTAAATAAACTGTGTTGTTTGAAAATCCCACAAGGGTATTGGGATGATATTTGAGATAAACTAGTCCTAATATTTAATTATATGTCAATCAATGGATTGACAGTCTGTGCTGAGCATTATTTTTTTATTTTAATGCTCACACAGTTGTAAATGTCACTTTGGATGTGAATGGACTATTTGTTGATTATTATCGTTATTATTTCATACACACGATGTATGAAATCCATATAACTGAAATTATATGATATTGGATTGAGTCGCATTCCGATTCAGAATTATTTTAATGTAAAAGGATATTTTTATATAAAAGAACATTCATAATGTAAAAAGGATATTGCTAATGTAAAATAACATTTCTAATGTATAAGGACATTTTTAATGTTACAGAACATTATAATGTAAAAGAATGAAAAAGAATATTTTAATGTTACAGAACATTATAATGTCAAAGAATGAAAAAGAATATTTTAATGTAAAAGAACATTATAATGTAACAGAATGAAAAAGAACATTTTTATGTTAAAGAGCATTTTAATGTAAAAGTACATTCTAATGTAAAAGAATGGAAAAGACGTTTTAATATATATATATATAAAGACATTTTAAAATAAAGAATAGTTTTAAATATAGAGTCTTTGAAAGTAAAGAATATTTAAAATAAACAATATTTTCAAATAATAATTAATGAAGAATAAAATTATATTTTTTTGTCCGACTTTGAATAGACATAGAAATATAAAAATATGAAGCCGAATTAAGTAGCAAACGCCATTTTAACCCGAACAGGTTTATCGATCGATTTTATTCATTTTAAAATGAATATCGAAAAGAAGTTATTTCAAAATTTAATATTTTGAAAATATTATTATTTTAATATGATGAAGATATAGAATATTCAATTTTTATTTAAAATTGAAAATGAAGTTAAAATCGTTTTGAAACGAAATGATTTATAAAATACGTTTTAAAAGAAACCGACAAAATATATATATAATATATATTATATATATTTAATGGCCTGAATAGAACGCGCCGCGCAACGATCGTTCGCGAATTTCGACCATTAGCTTCAAATTGATGTAACGTGAGATCCAACCGTCGGATTCTCCTAAATCTGGAACCGTTGTGTTCGCATCGAAAAGAGCTTTCCAATGAATATAAGTAGTTTGAAATCTAACGATTGGATTTGGATTTATGTCCAAATCAAATTTGAAAAAGGTCGCTATGGATATAGTTCGGTGGTCGTTATTGGAAACCGACTGTATGGACGATATATAATTTATTAAAAATATGGAAAAATTATGTAAAATCATAATAAATGATTTGGAAAGAATTTGGATGAAAATTCCAATTTTATAAAGATAAAAATATATTTTTATCAAAAATGAACTAGTTATTAACTAGAATAAAAATCCATTTAATTAATTTTTGATTGGAATTAAAGAGGATAAATTGGATTTTGGGTTGTCGTGAACGGTGTCTTTAATAACATTGTTCTTAAACCCCGGTTAGAAAAGAATAAATATTTTAAATAAGATTTAATGAAGTTTTCCAACTAATATTTAATTGGAATTAAATAGAATATAATTTGGAATTTATAAATCTTTTAATTGAGGTCATTAGAGTTTCCAATTATATTTAGTGATTGGAATAAAATGAAATGTGAATTGGGTTTATTGTGAACTATGTTTTAAACGACATTTGTTCTTTAACCCAGTTAAGAGTGAAAAGATAATTTGAATTTATAAATATTTTATTAAGAGTTAAAGGAATCTTTTCCAAAGTAAAGTTTTCCGATTTAATAGTTTAAACTGAAATTGAATGGAATTCGATTTGGTAATAATCGAGATAAGCTTCTATAAATGAAGACCATTACAATATATGGAATTTAAAAGGCTTTGTCATTATTCCATTTATATTATTGGTCTGATACGGAAATTTATATCGATTATATATTGATCTGATTTCTGTGAAGATTCCATTTTGATGGAAGATGATTTTGGGTTTATCGTGAACAATGTTTTTAAATTACATTTGTTCTTTAACCCAGTTAAAGATAAGATTAATTTCTTAAATTTGAATAATCATAAAGTAATGATTTTTGATATTAAAACCAAATTGGAGTTTTACTAATTTCGATTTAAATGGAAATGAGATAATTATATTTATCAAATTCTTGAAATGATCGTGAATGGAGTACCCCCAGTTTTACTCCAGGCGATAGTTAAATCTTTAATTAGATTTGAACGTGAAATGGTAATTAAATTTACCGATAATACAGTGGGTGTTAGATATGGAGTACTGCCAGTTTTGCCCCATGGGATGAATAGGTTGGGATTGAGATTTATAATAAATGATTACTTCGGTAAGGTTCGCTAATCGCGACTAGTTAAATAAATCTTTTGAAAATGATATTCCAAAGAAGATTAAAGAATAAAGTTAAAAGGATTTATCTTTGATAAATTAATGGGAACCTTTCCCAAATAATATGAATATTTTATTTGAAGAATATTCTGAATTGGAATGAGGCGTATGATGTGTTTTATAGCACCTGTTTATAAAATACGCGAACTATTCGGAAAGACCGGGTTTAACCCATTCTGAATAATTTATACGACGATTCAGAGTCGAAGATGAAGACGGAGGTTGAAGACCGGAGTTCTTCACATCGTTTGGGTGATTACCGATGTCTCGATTGGGCCGTACACCAAAGACAAGGTAATAAGTGGTGATCATCCAAACGTACTTGGAGATCGACGGATATGCGAGGACCTCTCTCCTGCATTGGACATATGGGACGAGGAATAAGGTGCCTCTGGTTTCGTTCAGACCTAGAACGGACTAGTAATTGGATGGTATGTCTAACGTTGTATTCCTTTATGTTGTATTCGTTGATCTCTGCTAAATATATATCTGTTTGGTGGTGGAGAATTTATTCTCCTGCTTAACACCCTTCTCTGAGACGTACGAGCTTAGAGGTTACATATTGGCAGAAATCAATGGTATGGTATGTACTGACAATGTGGCATGCTAAGATGTAAATGATCAAGGCTTTTGTTGAAAAGCAGAGCATTATGGTTGATGATCAAAGCACAACCTATTTAGGCATAGCTTTGTGTATAGCATCACTTCGCGAGCTTCACACCCCGGTATGAACCAAAAACGGGATGAGGACTGCAAGGAAATTAACATAGGAGTAATGTCATGGCATGGAGCCCAGATTGTTTACTCATGTGGATGTTGCTTATTACTTGATGGATAGAGAGGCGCCTCGGATATATATATCGATAGATGTTCTGGTCGACATTGTTTACCAGATTATTTTATGCCCCATAAGGCAGGCTAACATTTAGTTTACCGTATTGCCAATCATCGACGGATGACCGACCCAATTGATAAACGCAGGTGCAGTTGCGGCTGTATCCTGGGACTCGGGCTAGAGAGTCTCGAATCGGTAGGGATAATCCCTTGCCTCGGTTCATAGATGGAAACCCAACCTCCAATAAGCGATATTCGGTTTTAGTTATTGTAACAACCCGCATTCTACGCATCTAGGATCGTAGAATATTTATTTCTTTTTCGTAGGAAGTCGTATGGTCAGGTACTTTTGGGGAACGACTAGTGGGGTCATTTCCCATGTTTATGATTTTTGTCGATTTTTTAATGACTGTTTTGCCCCTAGCTGATATTGTTTCGTCCATAAATTTTGACTGGAAAGGAATTTTGACCTGAAACCACTTCCATTAGATTTGTTTGATGGTTTACATTTCCGTAGAGTGGTCACATGTGAAAAACGGACTTACCGTTTGGGAGATATGGCTGAAATAAGGTTTGGAAGGTGAAAACTGCTTAACTGGGCCAAATAGGGTGATTAGTGAATGGGCCCATAACCCATTTTGGGATTAGAGATGTATAGGGACTGATTAGGGTTAGAAAACATTTCTTTCAGCTGCCACTTTCATTCTTGGAACCCTAGCAATGGCCTCCAACACCCAAATCAACTTTTAATCACTTCCTAATCAAGTTTTGGCTTAATCAACACCAAATCAAAGAAGATCTTCACCAAATCAGTATTAGAGCTGCTGTTAGACGTCATTATTCGCCCAAATCAGTGAGGTTTCAGTTCTAAAAATTTTATTTGTGGCCAAGGTGAGTGGTTAGCATTGTTTTGACACTAATTACAGTTAATCAGGGTGATTAGTGATAATTATTGAATTCTTACACTATAAAATTCTGGAAAAATATTCTAGAAATTCGAAATATTATTTTAGACCTCTGTTATAAATTTGGGTTGATTTGATTAAGTTTTGTTAATCCTATGATTAGTTTTGCTTAAACATGCTTAAGGGAAAATATGGGATTTTGGCTATGTTTGATCCCTTTATCCTATCACATTTGTGTTTTGATGTTTGTGAATGATTATACATGTTGCCATGACTGTATGGTATGCTTTGTGATTGTCTAGAAGTGTTAGATTGATCGAAAACGCCGTCGAATGGCGTAAACAATCGCTGGAAGAGTTGCAGGAAATTGTGCAGAAACGGATAGCCCCTTGTTTCGCGATCCGAAACGGATAGCCCCCTGTCCAGCGATCCGATGAAGTCCAGCGATCCGATGGAGTCCAGCGATCCGATGGAGTCCAGCGATCCGATGGAGTCCAGCGATCCGATGAAGTCCAGTGATCCGATCCAATGGAGGGAGCATAAGCTGACGTCATGGGGCAATCCACGAGTCATGAATCGAATCAGGACTGGATGGAAGCTTGGACGTGAGGCATGGATTACGAACCAAATGAAGACCGATCCGGAGAAGACCAAAACCCGAGATGCAAAGGTAGTCAAAATGGGAAGTTTGTACTCAGGATCCAGATGGGAACCAACGAGTTCACTTCATGAGTTGGACTTTGCTGCGGGACGTGTGCAAAAGGGTTGTCGGTATTCATAACTTTGGTTCACCACTGAGAGACGGATAGTGGGCTTGTAGTGATAGTTGTACGGGATTGGATTCCGTCATGGCCCAAAGGATTAGGTGACCAAGGTAGTGGATATCGTATGCTTTATGCACTGAGTGAGAGATGTGAGGATGGTTGTTATGCTTGATTGTTTGCCATCACTATGACATGCACACCCCCACCCCCGTATTCTTTACACCATCTGTTTAGTGGCACCTTAGAGTATTGTACGGTATGTAGTGCTAACTCTTTGGTTGCAGGTCCAGGTTCAGGTATGATTGGATTATACCTGTTATTGTTTTGTTTTGCTGCTTATTGCTCATACCATACTTTTTGTCTGACCCAGAGTTTTATGTCTCTTCTTATTACTCTAGGTGCTCTCACGAGCAGACTAGAGACAGGTTAGCAGGGTATGCACGAGTAGCTGATCCGGAGACGAACAGGAGGCTCCCACGTATGATATATAAATATTCTCCCTGTGTTGTTGAAGGTCACTGCTTGGGCATTAGTAGTGTACCTCCTTCTTTTGCTTTCTTTTGCTTTAGAGACAGTTTCAAAGTTGTAATAATGATGTTGGATCATAAGCAGTATTTTGGATTTCCGCTGCCATGTTAGACATGATTTAGTTTTCAGCTTATGTACTGTCTCGCCTGTTTTATGTCAAGTATATTATTATTATTATATTTTGTTCCATGCGCTGTGAGACATTCTATAGGTTCTTTGTTAGTTCATTCTCTTCTTTCCTTTCTTTGGCGACCGTTCCGTGCTAGTCGGGCATGTGTACAGCGCACTTTCGGAGGAAATGCCGGCTGGTGCGGGGCGGGCTGTCACATTTGGTATCAGAGCTCTAGGCTGCGTAGTTAACCTAGGGAAGTCATCAGGGAGAGATAGTATACGTATATGAGAGCGCGTATTTGTTATTATTTTGGTTTTGAAAAGCTATATCTATATATATTATTAGCATAGCTAAGGATGAAGTCGTACTGCACTGGCACCACTATGGAGATGGTTAATCGTTTTCTCTCTACAGATTTGACGATGAGCCGAAATTTGAGAGGTGCTGGTAGAGGAGCCAATAATGGGAATGCTCCTGACATGAGGACTATGTTCACTGACCTCATGAGAAAGATGCTTAGGGATGCTCGGGGAGCCGTTCCTAATGCTTCTAGTGGTGGTGGTTCAGTAGTGCAGGCGCTTAGAGCCGATTTCGCCAAGCTAAACAAGGATTATACTAGTCTTGGTGGGAAGCCATTCCACGGAACGGAGTCGGCTACGGATGTTCAGGATTGGTTGGGTAGCTGCGAGCGTATCTTCGAAGACTTGGGTATCGAGGATGTGACGAAGAGAAGGCTAGCGTCCCGTCAGCTGCAAGGACGGGCAATGAATTGGTGGAATGCTATAAAGGCAGCTACTCCAGAGGATCAGATTGCTTGTTGTAACGACCCAGCAGTTTTCGGCCTCGAAAATCGATATAAATACCTTTACCGTATCCTATACCGATCCTCCAAACACCGAAACACTGGAGCGTCTAGAAAGAAGTTAGAGGGTGAGATAAGAAAGAAAGAAATATTAGAATAGAAGAAGAAGAAAACACCACAACACCGAGTCTCACATCGCAGCGGAACAAAATATAATATAGAAACAACATTTATTGAGAGCTTTTGAAAATACTTACAATATCAGAGTACAACACACACATCTGGACAGTTTTGATAATCTGTCCTCATATATATAATCACACAGCGGAATATCATTCATCTGAACATCTTCAGCTCGTCTCCGGACTTCTCAGTATCTGATAACCTGAACCTGTACACCTCGGTCTAACCCGAGCATTTACAAAACACCGGGTCAGTCTGGTGGACCAGAGTGAGATAAACTCGCACAGCATTAAGGTATCACACATCTTGATTTTAAAGTTAAAATCCCTTTTGAAAGAAAAAAATAATCGTAAGACCGATCCACACATAAATACGGACGGTTTTTACCTTACGATAACCCAAACCAGTTTTGAAATCAATATCTTGAATCTGATATTATGATAATGTCTAGATACAAATAATTAACAAATCTAGAGGAACGCTTGCATCTCACGCTCCCCGTATATAGTATACAATTGAAAACCGCGGGCGCTTATTGGATATTGGATTTCCAACTTGACAAGGTATGGGACCACCTTCCGCACGTGTATCTCTAGAGGCAAATACACTGGGTTCAACAAGAACATCTTGCAACCCGGCCCTCACATGACCGACCACTCATTTCGCTTGAGTGTATCGAATGTATATCACCAACGGTTGGACTCAAACCACCGTTCCCGAATGGGTAAAATCGATAGAATAAGAAACAAAAGGAATTTCTCTAGATAGGTGATTATACACCCTAATGGGCGCGACCCACATAGCCATGCTGCCTGCCCGATTTTTGTCATCTCCCGGTTGATGAGGCTTGAGGTCAGAACACATCTGGTCATCATACACTTTGAATGCCACGTCGTCAGATCCGCCAGATCACACTTGATTGACGTCCACAAACATACTCTAGCTATCTGGCTAGAGAATAACCATTTCTCCGCCATCAACTATGGTACGTTTGGAGAAATCAACGCATGTAAATCTTTTTGGAAATACTCTGTCAGACATCCGTCCATACAAGTCATCCAGGAACAGGATGAACCGAAGGTACTCTCCTACTGCATCCAATATAGGAATCACCCCATGGATCAGTAGCGATAGCCCTTGCATTCCACAGATTACAACCACGACAGAACCCCAGTATATCTCCGGGTCGAATCAGAGATTGTAAGTGGTTCTTCCGCTTTATGAAAATCTATGGTCTTCACATGCTCCATCTCGATCATCGCTTGATCTCCTTTATATATTCGTATTTGTTGGTTGGAATGGTTTTCGAATATTCATTCGATCCCGGTCTTTCCATACCAACAATCGTATTGGCCAGTTTCGATAGTCGGTGATTTAACTATCGCATAACAACAGTGTGAACACAACACTTGGCACAACTCGACCACTTTAAAATATACTCAACGATATAAACAAATCTTTCTCTGATTAACTCTGCTTGACTTACTTTGATTTGGTTAACTTTACTTTAAACACTATATTCGATCAACTCTAATTGAATACAAATATTCACTATAATTTGAAATCAATATTCTTTTCCCTTTGAAAAACTAATATTGCGATATTATATATATATTTTTTCCAAAACCTGCATTAGAGTCGATCTTCCTCGAATAAGATAAAACTCATTCAACACTTCCACTCGCATCAAACTAATACCGTTCCTTGATAATAGTGAAGTCAACCAAGTTGGGGTATTTTAGTTACCTCTCAGACCTTGATCGACAACCCTCTTACCTCAGAAAAATATTAGTTCGACCACTAATCACCAAAATCCCATTTTTCCCTTCTGATTCAAGTTTGGTTTTTATAAAATCGTTCGTATACTTGAAATCCTCATGTACAGTCTTCCTACTTAATTCCTTCATTTAAATAGACACCCTTTAAAAACACCACTTTAACTCCAAGTAACCTTTCCTTATAATTCTTTGATTTATAATATAAATCCCTCGACCAATGATTTGATCTCCATCCATTTACCTTCTATAATAAATTTTATCGCCCCTTTTTCTAAATCTCCTTGTCAATTACTCACTGGTTAATTGAATTTCTTTTTTTCTTCAAACTTGTTTCAAACTTGGATTTTCAAACCCCTTTTGATAAAATTCTTACTTGGCATTGAATTGACTCCACCACTTTGAATCGTTTTAAATTAAAGAATAATTTTCTTTAACATCTACTATATTAAAATATAGTCAACTTTAGTCTTAACCAAATAAAAAGCATTTTTATCTTGTTTACACGTTTACTCGATAATAACTCAGGTTATTTACAATAACCAATTCAATTATTCCTTTAGATTTTTGTTAATCGAAGATTAACTAATATTCAACACTATTTGATAAACTTAAATGAATATTAAACCAATATCTATTTCCTCTGTCCATTCTACTTGAAACAGGGGATTTACCACTCATACACACCAGTTAGCGATTAACTGAATTCCAATGGTCTTTTACCTTTTCTTAAATTAATTCATTAACTTAATTAATTAAAGTCACATTTTAATTGTTCGAAAACAATTATTTCCCTTTTGACCAACCCACGGAAATTTCTTGAGTTCTGCTTCTCAACTGATCTAACCCTTTTAACCAATTTCCTTGATAACTTGATTTAATACATTTAATTTAAATTACCGATTTAAATACTCGTATAAAACAATTAAATAACTTTAATTCAGTTATAAATGAATTTATACTTTTTAAAATACGTCAATTCGGCTGACGAGTCGAACAACGTTAAAACCCCACATCTGACCATTTACTGCCAACTATCACATCCATTAGCATCCAAGTCAAACAAGTTCAACAACTTCAAACACGTTTATAAACGTGATCAACCCAAGGAGTTACTTTGTTAGGGGTTGTCCCCAACAGTTAAATTTAAACGATCGATGATCAACAGTATATATATATCCAACAGTCAACCACAATCAAGCAGAACACGCAAGAATAAAATACCCAGTTTATATAAAATATAAACGAGGAGGCTGAGTGAGTTTAACTCACCTCGGTTGGAATTTGTCGATAACAGGACTGTTCTGATCAATTAGACTGACGTTTTAAATTTGAATAAAATTCCAGATACTTCAGATCCGGACTGCGCCTGCTCCATCTCGAAGTGCTCGACTCCACGGTCCCAACGAATCTGACCGCGCGTAAAACTGACAACGTATGTTCGAGAAATCATCAAAACAAGGTTATAAAAGAAATTTAAATTTAAATCATGAATTTTCTTTTTAATTAAATTTGGGCTTTTACCTTACCCTTGGCCCAAAACCCGAACCCGCTTTGCTTAAAATCCTCCCACCGATCCTACAGCAAGCCGCCTCCCTCATTTTTATCTCTAAACCAAAATCAACGAAAACCCTAAACCTAATCCCCCTTTGATTTCGACAGTAAAAATGGCGTCGCTACCTCCAGCAAATTGAAGACCACTGCATCGCAACCACTCTCCTTCCATCTCCCTTTTTCCCTCGTCTCCGATTGGTTCTGCTACTCCCAAATCGCCATCACGAGTCTTCCAGAACTATGACGAGCGAACCAGACCAAAGCTTCCTCGAACCAAGCTAAGTCTTTTACTTGATTTTCGTATTAGTTGCTTGTGATTTTTCTTTTCTGGTTTTGCTGAATGGGTTATATTGTTTGAATGGGTTTTCTTTACTGAGTTAATTCGTTTTGGTTCATTGAGGAAGTCGTGAGATGTTATGCGTGGATACACATGTATTTATAGTTGTGGAAAAATCCTGATAAGTTCAATGTCAACTCAATCGGTGAAATCATAGGTTTTTGCCTTTAGCTGTTACGATCGAACTGTATCTTGATGGAGACTGCCGTGTATGCTTAGCAGAGCAGTGTCAAGCTTTGTGAGGGATTTTCATGTACTGACCCTATGTAGGTTAAGTAGAGTTATAAAGAAATTCGTTTAGTCTATCCACATTGTCTACTCATATAGTCCGGATACATGAAGCTTTAAATTTGCTTATTTCATTTCAGATTTGATGCACAGATATATACGTTCTACAGTTTCCTTATCTGTGTATTTTACTGTCTTTAGCTGTTGGATCCACTATTTCCTAGCTGTTGTTTTTAACTGTTTAAATGGAGAAATTTGCCTTCTGTTTCTTACAGAAGGGAATAAGGCTGCTGTACTTGAATTTTTAAATTAATTTTATATAATTTCTGATGCACATGGATCTATTAGCTACATATACTTGTTTCCCATCAACTATGTATTTTCTTTTCTGTTTTGATCTATCTTGCTACAGATTGATGTATATGAATATATATACACCTATTCTGCTATTCATTGAATTATTTAATCGGCCAGAGATGTACATCTGCTTTGCATTGTACATTTCCTAGCTGTTTATAGCTGTTCACTTAGCCGTAGATTTTTATTTGGGTTTCTTTTTCCTGTCTTGTTCATGATCTTTTGTTTGGATTTGTGTGTTCGAGATGGATTTTATACACATGTATGCATAACACTTAGAAGTTCTGTCTGGCTTGTGTTAAAAGATATACAGATTTTCATTACCATAGCATGTGCATTGTAATGATGGCATTTAATGTATGAATATAGGATCTAGATTAGCTGTTCAGCTATATTTTCAGATTTCAGATTTTTCTTAGATCTGTTTTTCCTAGCTATTACTTTTTCCTGTTTGAGCCGTCTGTTTTGTATTGTCTAGATTAATGTAGATACTGAATTGTTTTATCAAATCAAAAGATTTGAACTATATTGTTAGGTCTGGTGTGTGCATATTTGGGTTCTGCGCCATGTACATCTTTTTAGATTCTCCAACCATGTTTTCCTTAGCTGTTCTTTTCACTTTTTCCTTTTCTATTTCACTACTTGTCATGAGATTTTTCCCTTTTAATGGGTTTTTATCTTCTTCTCGCAGATCAAGGTTGATCGAGACAGATGGATTCACTGTTTTAGAAGGATGGCCATGCAGACATTGATTTGCAAATGTTGATTTTTTTTCTTCTTTTTTTTCTTTTCTTTTCTTTCTTTGTTTGTTGTATTCCTGAACATGTATATAGATTTAGTGTTCAGGTGCAAATCTTGTATAGATTTATGCAAGTTGTCTTCTTGTATCAATATACTCAATTGTTTATTGTAGTGAATATATATACATTACTGTGCTTTTTATTTTATTTTATTTTAAATTCTATGTTTGATTTCCAAAGTGTATGGCAGCATGTATCTTGTGTCGACCTGATTTATATATACTAGATGGACCGTTGATACGATATGTTCATGTGGCACTTGTTAATTCCTTATTCATATACTGCATATTCGTCTTGCTGTTTGAGGTTATTGTCGTTTGATTTTAGTAAAAATTTCAATTACATAAAAACAGGTTTCGAGATGTAACTTTAATGATAACGGATTATCATATATATATATATATATATATTCAACTAGAATTGTATAAAATATCAAAATATACCAGTTCAGCTTTTAATCTCAACATATAGATATTCTAAATTAAAACGATAATAAAAATATTTAAAACCCCTTTTAACTTTAATTAAATAAATTCGATAAAAATCCATTATATTTCAAATAAAATATACAAACAAATTTAGATATTCGAATTTAAATAACCAAAAAATTCGGGACATTACATTCTTCCCCCCTTAAAATAATTTCGTCCTCGAAATTGCAAAGTAAGGAGAATATTCCGTATTGAATTATTTTTAAAATCACTACTTTTGAATTAAATTCAAATTAAATTCGAACTCCAAAATTTTCGATAATTTCGCCAGCTCCTCTCCTGCATGGCTCGATCGGTACGAGTACCATTGCCACTCTGGGTCTCATTTCCTTAGAAAAGAAAATTCAAAATCCGAATCGCAGCCTGCTTTAGTTGAATCCCACTTTATTTATCCAATAAATCTTCAAATCCCAATTCGTTCAAGTTCGCTAAATTTTGAATTCATTCTTAACCTGATTTTTGCTTTACCCGGTTCAGTTTTTTTTCTTCCATATCTGATTCAATTGGCGAATTGATTTCCTAATCAATTCAATTTTATTTCAAAAATTCAAATTTGATTTCAAATCAATTCAATCAGAATAAACAAACAATCCACATTACTATAATATAGAAAATGAACTCCTCTTGCTATATAAAAATGTACATTGGGTAAAATTATTTCATTTACCCTCTTTCAAAACATACCGCGACGGTTTATCGTACTTGGGTGTTTAGAAACCCCTATCGATACAGTGGATCAAACTGATCGACCAGGACTCATAAACAACCCAACCAATAAATCTCCACAATATAAAACAAATTTTTATAAAATCTACAAATACGTTCACTCGTATATATACTCTCACATTCAGTCTAGGGTATTGCTAACCCCATCTCTACCGAGTCACGCCACAGAGCCAAGGTTACTATTCAAACCTCGCTCTGATACCACTGTAACGACCCAGCGGTTTTCGGCCTCGAAAATCGATATAAATACCTTTACCGTATCCTATACCGATCCTCCAAACACTGAAACACTGGAGCGTCTAGAAAGAAGTTAGAGGGTGAGATAAGAAAGAAAGAAATATTAGAATAGAAGAAGAAGAAAACACCACAACACCGAGTCTCACATCGCAGCGGAACAAAATATAATATAGAAACAACATTTATTGAGAGCTTTTGAAAATACTTACAATATCAGAGTACAACACACACACCTGGACAGTTTTGATAATCTGTCCTCATATATATAATCACACAGCGGAATATCATTCATCTGAACATCTTCAGCTCGTCTCCGGACTTCTCAGTATCTGATAACCTGAACCTGTACACCTCGGTCTAACCCGAGCATTTACAAAACACCGGGTCAGTCTGGTGGACCAGAGTGAGATAAACTCGCACAGCATTAAGGTATCACACATCTTGATTTTAAAGTTAAAATCCCTTTTGAAAGAAAAAAATAATCGTAAGACCGATCCACACATAAATACGGACGGTTTTTACCTTACGATAACCCAAACCAGTTTTGAAATCAATATCTTGAATCTGATATTATGATAATGTCTAGATACAAATAATTAACAAATCTAGAGGAACGCTTGCATCTCACGCTCCCCGTATATAGTATACAATTGAAAACCGCGGGCGCTTATTGGATATTGGATTTCCAACTTGACAAGGTATGGGACCACCTTCCGCACGTGTATCTCTAGAGGCAAATACACTGGGTTCAACAAGAACATCTTGCAACCCGGCCCTCACATGACCGACCACTCATTTCGCTTGAGTGTATCGAATGTATATCACCAACGGTTGGACTCAAACCACCGTTCCCGAATGGGCAGAATCGATAGAATAAGAAACAAAAGGAATTTCTCTAGATAGGTGATTATACACCCTAATGGGCGCGACCCACATAGCCATGCTGCCTGCCCGATTTTTGTCATCTCCTGGTTGATGAGGCTTGAGGTCAGAACACATCTGGTCATCATACACTTTGAATGCCACGTCGTCAGATCCGCCAGATCACACTTGATTGACGTCCACAAACATACTCTAGCTATCTGGCTAGAGAATAACCATTTCTCCGCCATCAACTATGGTACGTTTGGAGAAATCAACGCATGTAAATCTTTTTGGAAATACTCTGTCAGACATCCGTCCATACAAGTCATCCAGGAACAGGATGAACCGAAGGTACTCTCCTACTGCATCCAATATAGGAATCACCCCATGGATCAGTAGCGATAGCCCTTGCATTCCACAGATTACAACCACGACAGAACCCCAGTATATCTCCGGGTCGAATCAGAGATTGTAAGTGGTTCTTCCGCTTTATGAAAATCTATGGTCTTCACATGCTCCATCTCGATCATCGCTTGATCTCCTTTATATATTCGTATTTGTTGGTTGGAATGGTTTTCGAATATTCATTCGATCCCGGTCTTTCCATACCAACAATCGTATTGGCCAGTTTCGATAGTCGGTGATTTAACTATCGCATAACAACAGTGTGAACACAACACTTGGCACAACTCGACCACTTTAAAATATACTCAACGATATAAACAAATCTTTCTCTGATTAACTCTGCTTGACTTACTTTGATTTGGTTAACTTTACTTTAAACACTATATTCGATCAACTCTAATTGAATACAAATATTCACTATAATTTGAAATCAATATTCTTTTCCCTTTGAAAAACTAATATTGCGATATTATATATATATTTTCCAAAACCTGCATTAGAGTCGATCTTCCTCGAATAAGATAAAACTCATTCAACACTTCCACTCGCATCAAACTAATACCGTTCCTTGATAATAGTGAAGTCAACCAAGTTGGGGTATTTTAGTTACCTCTCAGACCTTGATCGACAACCCTCTTACCTCAGAAAAATATTAGTTCGACCACTAATCACCAAAATCCCATTTTTCCCTTCTGATTCAAGTTTGGTTTTTATAAAATCGTTCGCATACTTGAAATCCTCATGTACAGTCTTCCTACTTAATTCCTTCATTTAAATAGACACCCTTTAAAAACACCACTTTAACTCCAAGTAACCTTTCCTTATAATTCTTTGATTTATAATATAAATCCCTCGACCAATGATTTGATCTCCATCCATTTACCTTCTATAATAAATTTTATCGCCCCTTTTTCTAAATCTCCTTGTCAATTACTCACTGGTTAATTGAATTTCTTTTTTTCTTCAAACTTGTTTCAAACTTGGATTTTCAAACCCCTTTTGATAAAATTCTTACTTGGCATTGAATTGACTCCACCACTTTGAATCGTTTTAAATTAAAGAATAATTTTCTTTAACATCTACTATATTAAAATATAGTCAACTTTAGTCTTAACCAAATAAAAAGCATTTTTATCTTGTTTACACGTTTACTCGATAATAACTCAGGTTATTTACAATAACCAATTCAATTATTCCTTTAGATTTTTGTTAATCGAAGATTAACTAATATTCAACACTATTTGATAAACTTAAATGAATATTAAACCAATATCTATTTCCTCTGTCCATTCTACTTGAAACAGGGGATTTACCACTCATACACACCAGTTAGCGATTAACTGAATTCCAATGGTCTTTTACCTTTTCTTAAATTAATTCATTAACTTAATTAATTAAAGTCACATTTTAATTGTTCGAAAACAATTATTTCCCTTTTGACCAACCCACGGAAATTTCTTGAGTTCTGCTTCTCAACTGATCTAACCCTTTTAACCAATTTCCTTGATAACTTGATTTAATACATTTAATTTAAATTCCCGATTTAAATACTCGTATAAAACAATTAAATAACTTTAATTCAGTTATAAATGAATTTATACTTTTTAAAATACGTCAATTCGGCTGACGAGTCGAACAACGTTAAAACCCCACATCTGACCATTTACTGCCAACTATCACATCCATTAGCATCCAAGTCAAACAAGTTCAACAACTTCAAACACGTTTATAAACGTGATCAACCCAAGGAGTTACTTTGTTAGGGGTTGTCCCCAACAGTTAAATTTAAACGATCGATGATCAACAGTATATATATATCCAACAGTCAACCACAATCAAGCAGAACACGCAAGAATAAAATACCCAGTTTATATAAAATATAAACGAGGAGGCTGAGTGAGTTTAACTCACCTCGGTTGGAATTTGTCGATAACAGGACTGTTCTGATCAATTAGACTGACGTTTTAAATTTGAATAAAATTCCAGATACTTCAGATCCGGACTGCGCCTGCTCCATCTCGAAGTGCTCGACTCCACGGTCCCAACGAATCTGACCGCGCGTAAAACTGACAACGTATGTTCGAGAAATCATCAAAACAAGGTTATAAAAGAAATTTAAATTTAAATCATGAATTTTCTTTTTAATTAAATTTGGGCTTTTACCTTACCCTTGGCCCAAAACCCGAACCCGCTTTGCTTAAAATCCTCCCACCGATCCTACAGCAAGCCGCCTCCCTCATTTTTATCTCTAAACCAAAATCAACGAAAACCCTAAACCTAATCCCCCTTTGATTTCGACAGTAAAAATGGCGTCGCTACCTCCAGCAAATTGAAGACCACTGCATCGCAACCACTCTCCTTCCATCTCCCTTTTTCCCTCGTCTCCGATTGGTTCTGCTACTCCCAAATCGCCATCACGAGTCTTCCAGAACTATGACGAGCGAACCAGACCAAAGCTTCCTCGAACCAAGCTAAGTCTTTTACTTGATTTTCGTATTAGTTGCTTGTGATTTTTCTTTTCTGGTTTTGCTGAATGGGTTATATTGTTTGAATGGGTTTTCTTTACTGAGTTAATTCGTTTTGGTTCATTGAGGAAGTCGTGAGATGTTATGCGTGGATACACATGTATTTATAGTTGTGGAAAAATCCTGATAAGTTCAATGTCAACTCAATCGGTGAAATCATAGGTTTTTGCCTTTAGCTGTTACGATCGAACTGTATCTTGATGGAGACTGCCGTGTATGCTTAGCAGAGCAGTGTCAAGCTTTGTGAGGGATTTTCATGTACTGACCCTATGTAGGTTAAGTAGAGTTATAAAGAAATTCGTTTAGTCTATCCACATTGTCTACTCATATAGTCCGGATACATGAAGCTTTAAATTTGCTTATTTCATTTCAGATTTGATGCACAGATATATACGTTCTACAGTTTCCTCATCTGTGTATTTTACTGTCTTTAGCTGTTGGATCCACTATTTCCTAGCTGTTGTTTTTAACTGTTTAAATGGAGAAATTTGCCTTCTGTTTCTTACAGAAGGGAATAAGGCTGCTGTACTTGAATTTTTAAATTAATTTTATATAATTTCTGATGCACATGGATCTATTAGCTACATATACTTGTTTCCCATCAACTATGTATTTTCTTTTCTGTTTTGATCTATCTTGCTACAGATTGATGTATATGAATATATATACACCTATTCTGCTATTCATTGAATTATTTAATCGGCCAGAGATGTACATCTGCTTTGCATTGTACATTTCCTAGCTGTTTATAGCTGTTCACTTAGCCGTAGATTTTTATTTTGGTTTCTTTTTCCTGTCTTGTTCATGATCTTTTGTTTGGATTTGTGTGTTCGAGATGGATTTTATACACATGTATGCATAACACTTAGAAGTTCTGTCTGGCTTGTGTTAAAAGATATACAGATTTTCATTACCATAGCATGTGCATTGTACTGATGGCATTTAATGTATGAATATAGGATCTAGATTAGCTGTTCAGCTATATTTTCAGATTTCAGATTTTTCTTAGATCTGTTTTTCCTAGCTATTACTTTTTCCTGTTTGAGCCGTCTGTTTTGTATTGTCTAGATTAATGTAGATACTGAATTGTTTTATCAAATCAAAAGATTTGAACTATATTGTTAGGTCTGGTGTGTGCATATTTGGGTTCTGCGCCATGTACATCTTTTTAGATTCTCCAACCATGTTTTCCTTAGCTGTTCTTTTCACTTTTTCCTTTTCTATTTCACTACTTGTCATGAGATTTTTCCCTTTTAATGGGTTTTTATCTTCTTCTCGCAGATCAAGGTTGATCGAGACAGATGGATTCACTGTTTTAGAAGGATGGCCATGCAGACATTGATTTGCAAATGTTGATTTTTTCTTCTTCTTTTTTTTCTTTTCTTTTCTTTCTTTGTTTGTTGTATTCCTGAACATGTATATAGATTTAGTGTTCAGGTGCAAATCTTGTATAGATTTATGCAAGTTGTCTTCTTGTATCAATATACTCAATTGTTTATTGTAGTGAATATATATACATTACTGTGCTTTTTATTTTATTTTATTTTAAATTCTATGTTTGATTTCCAAAGTGTATGGCAGCATGTATCTTGTGTCGACCTGATTTATATATACTAGATGGACCGTTGATACGATATGTTCATGTGGCACTTGTTAATTCCTTATTCATATACTGCATATTCGTCTTGCTGTTTGAGGTTATTGTCGTTTGATTTTAGTAAAAATTTCAATTACATAAAAACAGGTTTCGAGATGTAACTTTAATGATAACGGATTATCATATATATATATATATATATATATATATATTCAACTAGAATTGTATAAAATATCAAAATATACCAGTTCAGCTTTTAATCTCAACATATAGATATTCTAAATTAAAACGATAATAAAAATATTTAAAACCCCTTTTAACTTTAATTAAATAAATTCGATAAAAATCCATTATATTTCAAATAAAATATACAAACAAATTTAGATATTCGAATTTAAATAACCGAAAAATTCGGGACATTACACTTGTGATCAGTTTAAGGTTCGCTTTAGCGATAAGTTCATTACAGCTGCTCAGAAGTCAGTGTTGTTTAAGAGATTCTTGGAACTCAAGCAGAATGGCAGAGCTGTTTCGGAATATATTGCTGAATTCGACATTTTGTCGAAATATGGATTATCCCTTATAGATACTACTGAGAAAAAGAACGAGAAGTTCATAACTAGCTTGGATGGATACTTGGGGGAAAGGCTTATTAACCACATCGATGAGATGTTTGAATCGATTGTGGGGAAAACATTAAGATCAGAGAGTCTTTACCCTAAGCCAAGGACCGAGATAGTTGTTACACCTACATAGGAGCCAAAGCCGCAAGCAAGCGGTGGAGGCAAAGAAAATTCTCAGAATAAGAGGAAACAGGACCAAGATAAGGATGGTCAGAAAAAGAGAAATAAGAACGATGGCGAGTGCATTAGTTGTGGCAAGAAGGGCCACAATGCCAGAGATTGTCGAGAAAAGCCTGGGGAAAGAAAGTGCTTTAATTGCGGCCAAGCGGGACATCACAAGAATGAATGTCCAAAATCTCCTAGGGAGAAGCAGATCGTGAAAGCATATGCTATCAACGTTGTTCCTTCTTCGTCGAATGCCCCAACTGCGGCGCAGAAGGAAAAAGGTGTCGTTATTCGAGGTATGCTTTCTATTTAAAAGGTTCTCGTACGAGTATTGTTTGACAAACCCGAGATAGTCGATAGACCTTTAGTAGTGACGAGCCCGGTTGGTGGTTTGACTAGCCTTAGTATGATTTGCCGTAACATGGTCTTATCGAGTCATGGATGTATGTTTGTTGTGATTGCTTTATTTTGAGCTTTACTAGGTTTGGCTTGATTTTGGGAGCTGATTGACTCCAAGGGTATAGAGTGGTAGTAGATTGTGAGGAGTCTTTGATGACCATTAGAGTGGATGATGGACGAAAGGTGGTATTGGATCGCTTACCTTATGATGAAGATGATAACGGGAGTCAGAGAAGCAAATGTACATTGGATGTACAGTAGTTTGGTCAGGACTTGGTCAGGCGATCGATAATAGTTTCAAACAAGATTGGTGAGGATAGCCAAAGTCGTTATGGATGCTTGAGTGTTTGGATGTTTTTCTCATATCATCTCACGTAGATTTTCTGAACTCGGAGGAGATATTTCCTTGGGTGCTTGTGTGATATTGGTTTAGGCCTTTGGGGCTTGTGCTCGGGGAATGTCGACGTCGACTAGGATGGTCTGCGTGAGAGATAGGAAGTTGTTGTGATTTTCATTGGATGATATCTTGGTTTACTAGAAGAGTGATGGGCAGTTGTGACATGATAAGACTGTTCAGTGGTATAGACTGCCCCGAGTTAGACTCGATAGGGTTATGAGATGGCTCGACTAGGACTCGAGAAAGATGCAAAGTAATGGATTGCTTAGGACCCTATGTTGATGTTCTTTTTGAAAGAATAGGATGTGTTCGTTGATCATGGAAGATGCAACGAAGGTTAGGACGATTCAAGTTGGACTTGGACTCGTAAAAGAAAATAGGTATTCGTTGATCTTGGAGCTGCAACGAATAGGGAGACGACTCACATTGGACTAGGGTTTGTAGGTAATGGATACTCAAGACTGGATCTGAGTTTATGGGTAATAGATTGAATCGAGTTGGACTCGAGAAGGATGCAAGGAATTGGATTGGCTCGAGTTGGACTCGAGAGGGCAGCAAGATAATAGATAGACTTGGGTGGGACTCGAGTGTTTCAGGCGGAATAAAAGCAGTGGTATCTGGGGACGCCCGTTACCTTGGATCCGTTGGATGTGATCTAGTTATCCTTGGAGGATAAACGTACGTTGGATGTACGGTAGTCCATTTAGAGGCGGGGCTTCCATTAGTTATTGATGTTGGTTGGACCAGACATACAGGTATCGATGTATTCATGGCTTTAGCAGGTGATAGATAGGATTTGTTTGATGGATGCTATGTTTGTTGTGTTTGTTCCTATCTTTCTTCTCTTGAGTAGACTATCACCTGTATGATCCTGTTCAATAGAAATAAGATAAGTTCGTTGATCATAGTGGTATGACGGGTGTAAGATACTTTAGGTTAGACTTGAAGTATGTTTAGGCATTTTGGAGCGTCCGTTGTCTCGGAGATTCAATGGATATAGGAGTTTCAGTTGGACTTGGATTCGTAGGTAGAGTACCTAGATTCATTGGATGAGTCTACTTCACCTTTAGAAGGTGAATGTACGTTGGACGTGCAGTACGAATATGGGTAGGGTACCTAGGTTCATTGGATGAGTATAGTTCACCTTTAGAAGGTGAATGTACGTTAGATGTATAGTACGGATATAGGTGTAGAGCCTAGGGTCATTGGATGGATCTAGTTTGCCTCTAAGAGGTGAATATACGTTGGACGTGCAGTATGGATATAGGTAAGATTCGGGTTAGACTTGGAAGGACATTTGGAATGTAATTGGTAATGTGATGTATAGGGTTGTATTACCTAAAAAGATGACAGGAGTACATGACATATTTCATGTTTCTCAATTAAGGAAGTTCATGCATGATTCTGATTTAGCTATTTCACCCGACCAGTTGGACGATATCAAAATAGAACCCAAGGCGGTTGGGAACCGCGAGACAGATTTGCATTATCAGGGATGATACAAAGCAACTACGAAGGGAGACAGTGAAATTAGTGAAAGTCCAATGAGGCAATGGTTCTTCCCTTTTTAGTGAACCACATGCTAGGATAGGCTTGTTGTGCTATCACGTATGTTTGATTGTTTGAAATTGGTTGATAGGCATGCGGGACCCATTGTTTGTTTCTTAGTTAAGGAATTTCGGGGGCGAAATTTCTTAAGGGGGGAGAATGAAACAACCCACATTCTACGCATCTAGGATCGTAGAATATTTATTTCTTTTTCGTTGGAAGTCGTATGGTCAAGTACTTTTGGGGAACGACTAGTGGGGTCATTTCCCATGTTCATGATTTTTGTCGATTTTTAAATGACCGTTTTGTCCCTAGCTGATGTTGTTTCATCCATAACTTTAGACTGGAAAGGAATTTTGACCTGAAACACACTTCCATTAGATTCGTTTGATGGTTTACGTTTCCATAGATGGTTACATGTGAAAAACGGACTTACCGTTTGGGAGATATGACTGAAATAAGGTTTGGAAGGTGAAAACTGCTTAACTAGGCCAAATAGGGTGATTAGTGAATGCGCCCATAACCATTTCGGGATTAGAGATGTATAAGGGCTGATAAGGGTAAGAAAACATTTCTTTGAGCCGCCACTTTCATTCTTGGAACCCTAGCAATGGCCTCCAACACCCAAATCAACTTCTAATCACTTCCTAATCAAATTTTGGCTTAATCAACACCAAATCAAAGAAGATCTTCACCAAATCAGTATTAGAGCTACTGTTAGACGTCATTATTCGCCCGAATCAGCGAAGTTTCAGTTCTGAAAATTTTATTTGTGGCCAAGGTGAGTGGTTAGCATTGTTTTGATACTAATTACAGTTAATCAGGGTGATTAGTGATAATTAGTGAATTCTTACACTATAAAATCCTGGAAAAATATTCTAAAAATTCAAAATATTATTTTAAACCTCTGTTAGAGATTTGGGTTGATTTGATTAAGTTTTGTTAATTCTATGATTAGTTTTGCTTAAACATGCTTAAGGGAAATATGGGATTTTGGCTATGTTTGATCCGTTTTATCCTATCACATTTGTGTTTTGATGTTTGTGAATGATTATACATGTTGCTATGACTGTATGGTATGCTTTGTGATTGTCTAGAAGTGTTAGATTGGTCGAAAACATCGTCGAATGGTGTAAACAATCGCTGGAAGAGTTGCTGGAAATTGTGCAGGAAACGGATAGCCCCCTGCTTCGCGATCCGAAACGGATAACCCCCTGTCTAGCGATCCAATGAAGTCCAGCGATCCGATGGAGTCCAGTGATCCAATGGAGTCCAGCGATCCGATGAAGTCCAGCGATCCGATGGAATCCAGCGATCCGATGAAGTCCAGCGATCCGATCCAATGGAGGGAGCATGAGCTGACGTCATGGGACAATCAACGAGTCATGAATCGAACCAGGACTGGATGGAAGCTTGGACATGAAGCATGGATTACGAACCAAATGAAGACCGATCCGGAGAAGACCAAAACCCGAGATGCAAAGGTAGTCCAAATGGGAAGTTTGTACTCAGCATCCAAATGGGAACCAACGAGTTCACTTCATGAGTTGGGCTTTGCTGCGGGACGTGTGCAAAGGGGTTGTTGGTATTCATAACTTTGGTTCACCACTGAGAGACGGATAGTGGGCTTGTAGTGATAGTTGTACGGGATTGGATTCCGTCATGGCCCAAAGGATTAGGTGACCAAGGTAGTGGATATCGTATGCTTTATGCACTGAGTGAGAGATGTGAGGATGGTTGCTATGCTTGATTGTTTGCCATCACTATGACATGCACACCCCCACCCTCGTAATCTTTACACCATCTGTTTAGTGGCACCTTAGAGTATTGTACGATATGCAGTGCTAACTCTTTGGTTGCAAGTCTAGGTTCAGGTATGATTGGATTATACCTGTTATTGTTTTGTTTTGCTGCTTATCGCTCATACCAGACTTTTTGTCTGACCCAGAGTTTTATGTCTCTTCTTATTACTCTGGGTGCTCTCACAAGCAGACTAGAGACATGTTAGCTGGGTATGCACGAGTAGCTGATCCGGAGACGAGCAGGAGACTCCCACGTATGATATATAGATATTCTCCCTGTGTTGTTGAAGGTCACTGCTTGGGCATTAGTAGTGTACCTCCTTCTTTTGCTTTCTTTTGCTTTAGATACAGTTTCAAAGTTGTAATAATGATGTTGGATCATAAGCTGTATTTTGGATTTCCGCTGCCATGTTAGACATGATTTAGTTTTCAGCTTATGTACTGTCTCGCCTGTTTTATATCAAGTATATTATTATTATTATATTTTGTTCCATGCGCTGTGAGACATTCTACAGGTTTTTTGTTAGTTCATTCTCTTCTTTCCTTTCTTTGGCGACCGTTCCGTGCTAGTCGGGCATGTGTACAACACACTTTCGGAGGAAATGTCGGCTGGTGCAGGGCGGGCCGTCACAGTTATAAATATATATACGGCGACGTAATATAATGGTCCTACGCCGCCTATGATTAATACATTTATATTCGAAGTTGATTTCTTCACTTATAGTAATAATAAAAGATGAAATTTCACGTATCAAGTATTTTTGGCTATTATAAGAGAAAACTCTATCCTTCGACTGTGATCATTGTGTGATGGGACCTGAGTCTTATAATAGCTTTATTTTTTCAGAAAGCATTGTGTTGTATTATTTTAAACTAAGGTTCATGTCAAGTAAACCCGTCTTGTGTTATACGGCATGCTCCCGTAATTTACCTAATCAAGTTAATAACTGTTTAGTTCTCACACCAGTCCCATGACTGGCCTGGAGTTTATTATTTTAACCTAAACTCTGGGTGCCCATATTTTCCACATGGGCAACTAGTAGTTTTGGTTTTGCAGATATTATATTCACAGCATCCTGTTTATAGCTGAAGCGATAATCGAAAAGCTCGGTAGCCGTGTATTTCTTTCAGTTATATTTTGTATTATTTTTCTGCTGCTATTTAAGATGTAATTTAAATCTCTAATATTGTATTTCTATCGTATATTATTTATTCATACTCTGGAATATTCTTGTACTCCGATGTAATTGTTTGTAGTAAGCGATGAAATGTTCTTTTGTTTGTGTTCTGATGAGCGTTGTTCTCAAAGCAATCTGTACTTTCCTTTACGGGGAAGTTTGGGTCGTTTCATATAATATTGCATTATTGATGTTAAACATTGCCATAGCTATGATATAGTGTTGTCATTTGGTGGTAAAAGTGTTGCTATAGATTAATGCATATGGGCCCCGCAGCAGGATTCAGTGAACCCGGGCTATAGATTTTAGTGGTGTTTCCATGAACCCGGGCTGCAGATTTTAGTGGGCCCCACATTTTTGTAAATTTAGTACCTATGGTAACACCTGTATCGCTGTTTCCTTAGGGTCGCAAAGATTTTCTTTTGACTCTAAGGCAATGCGACAAAATGCAACACAAAGAAAGTGTTGCCACAGATAATTTCTGGCTATAACAACATTTTTTGGCACTTTCTGCATCACTTCTCTAGTGTTGTAGTATGCAATCTATGGCGTAGTGAATAAGTAAAAGAGAAAATCACATAGGGTAGCGTCGAATGTACGATGAAGGATGGGAGCAGTTGTTGAATTCTACATCGACAAAAATTCACTGGTTTGGCAGCTATTAATTAACTGTTGTTGCCATTCATCTTTCTGGCAGGGTAGATAACATGTAGTAACTCAGTTAGGAGGGTAGAGGAAAAAATAAAATTAGATGGCTGGAAAAAAGAACGAAGGAGAAAGACAAAATGGAAGAAGGGTAAGAGTAAAGGGGAGATACTTCAGTTTAGAAATGAAGAAAAATCCAAGAAGGCTTTTGTGGCTAGGAGACGTTTCAATTTACAAACAGTTTAAGAGTGAAGGAGAGCACAACATTTGAAACTCATCTTTTATAATAAAGTATATATACTTGAATAGGAATGGAAAAACATGTGAATTAAAGAAGATTATGGCTTGAAATTAGGGTATTAACAACTCGTTTTTATTTGGGCTTTTTCAACAAAATTTCGTTATGGAAAACCAGCCTTTTTCATTTTGGATATGGACCACAGCAGCCAATAGAGAAATTGTTCCCTCGCACTAATATTTCCCGACTGGCTCTATTAAACTGTAAAACTAGGGTTTAGCAAATCAATTTCTTCCCAGAAACCCAAGATGTCCACAAAAACCTTAGGGTGAACTGGATCGGCTTTTTTAAGCTGGTTTTTATTATCAAACTACACACTCAAGCAATCAGGTTGTCTTATTGCAAAGATGTAACACCCCGTATTTTCTGTGAACGTATAAGTAACAAATCAGAGGATAATTAATTTTTAAAATAATAATCAAGGGAAACGGGTTGCGCAATTGCGTTCGTCTCGGAATTCTGCTTGGAAATGAGTCCGAGTTTGCAAGAATCGGAGTCCGTATGAGGGAGATATAACCCTTCGAAGTTTCAGAAATTTTCAGAATCGAAAACAGCTCGAAATTCAAATTCAAACCCAGAAGCGGGCTGGGCGGGAAATTTACCGCCCAGGACCCAGGTCGACTGGGCAGTCGACCACCCCAGACCCAGGTCGACTGGGGAGTCGACTGGGAAGTCGACCCCCCGGACCAGGTCGACTGGGCAGTCGACCTGGGGGTCGACCTCCCTGGTCGAACCTGGTGCGTGTGTGTGCGATTTTGGGGGCTGTGACATGTTTGGACGGACCTGATGAGTTCTAGGGTTAATCTGAGGGCCTAAATGAGTTCCTACACCTATAAATACATCCTAAGACCTAACCTAATGGATAACAAAACATTCTTACATCAAAATGTTGCTGGACTTCCTCTTGATCATGGCCGCCGCTCTCTAAGCAATTCTCTTAGCCTCCAAACTCAATCAAACTAGAGATTAAAGCTCCTACAACGATTCTACAACAAATTAAAGTTCTTTCTTTAACCACGGAAGGCAAGTGCAGTTATTTTCCGATATAAACTTTAATCATAATTGTGACATGATTGTAAATCTGAATTTGAGATTGTGTATGTTTTGTTCTGATCTATTTTATTCTGTATCTCTTCTTCTTTCTGTTCTATAGCCAGGCTACTACGAGCCTGCGCCAATCTCCTAAGAGATTAACGCACGAACACTAAAATTTTTGGGACAAATAATGAATGTGGCATAATTGGGCATGGCTAATCTGTGACTGATTTAAGAAAAAGGACATAGGTTGTAAACTAGATTTAGATCTACGCATATTCTGTGAATTGGAAGAAGAGGAACCATGGTATGTTAACATGTGACTTGAGACATTGGGCATAACGCATATTTTGAATTAAGATCTGTTATAACTAGATTGTTGGGCATATTGTTTATATAACAATTCATGATTTGAAAGAGAATATGACTTAGGTGTGAAGATCTATATTAAGATTTGATAACTATCAAATGTGAATAACACCTAAGTAGGAGATTTTAGAATATATGACATGCATTGAAATCGATGGATATATTTGGTATAATTTATATGTGAATCTTTTGTACTAGGCAAGTTGAACTAAATTAGGACATGTAAATTATGACCATAATCTGTGACATGTAAATTCAATGAAAACGTGGGGTATATGATCATAGTGTGAATCATGACAACTATTTAGGCATGCAAACTTAGGCCAAATTTATAATTAGGCAAGATATGTTTGTGAAACTTTAAGGAATGATTAAATCTGTTATATTTGCCTAATCTGCTAGTTCTGTTATATTGCCTAATCCGCTAGTTCTTTTATATTGCTTAATCTGCTAGTTCTGCTCTATTGCCTAGTCTGCTAGATCTGTTCATCTGCCAAATCTGTCATCTGCTAAGCCTGCTGAAAATGCCAAATCCGTTATATGCTAAATCTGCTAAATCGCTTAATCTGTTAAATCCGTTAAGTCGCCTAATCTGCGAAATCTGTTATCTGCTATATCTGTCGAGTTGATATAATTAGTCTGTTATTGACATAATCTGAATTGGCTGTAGTCATGAATAATTGACATGTATATTAGGCGTGGGCATAAATGGTAAATTATTAATTAATTGGCCGCAAAGATGAAAATGGCTAACTCGAGGTTAGAATGAGTTTGCGGCGTAATTCTGCCCGGAACCGCCCGGCACATCCAGTGGCCGCAAACAATAGGTTCTAATGTGAGAAGTTAGTCATAACATGCTTGAAAACCCGAGTTTAGACTCAGTTTGTGGCAGAAACCTTCCCGGAACCAACCGGCCTAACCAGTAGCTGCAAACTGTCAGTCTAATGTGAGAGGTCTTGGCATTAATAATTAATTAATGAAAATCTAAGATAAATATGATGTCTAAAACGTGTTGGGTAAGGTTAAACCAATTGGACCAATGAATCTGATAAACCCGTTTCGTGAATCCGTAGGCCCAATATAAAGTTAGACAATCTGTAACCGGTTAATTTGTAAGTCTGTTAATCTGTAACCAGTTAATCTGTAAGTCTGTTAATCTGTAATCAGTTAATCTGTAAGCCTGTTAATCCGAACATCTGATCCGTTAGTCTGAAAACCTGTTAACTTGATTGTCTGATCTGTGAACTAGTTGATCTAAACTCTGTATGTCTGAACTTGTAAACAAGTTAATCTGAAATATGTTAGTCTGGGGACACAAGTATAGGAAGGGAATTACTTGTGTCGTCTGTTGTTTGGGACCCATATTAGTCAGTAACCCTTTCTGGTATCAAAACTTTGACCCAATAGTAGGTAGGATCCGGGCACGCTTACTGAAATAATTATAAGCGGTTCATTCTGATAATGGCGAGGGGTGTTGAAGGTGCGTTCCAACCGGGTCATGTGCGTGCATGGATCCCGGTCTGCCCTCGGAGGATGTAAGACGCCGAGACATCTGTAAATAGATCTGTGCCAGTTGGTTGTCACTTTAGGGAATGATACACCCTACTGTGGGGCCGACACAGGGTATTTATGTATTAGGGAGCCGATCGCTTGGGGTAGGGTTTTAGGGTACACTTAGTTCTGTCTGTTTCTGTTGGTACCGTCTGTTTCTGTTGGGTGGTAACACCTGTCTGTTTCTGTGTGATACCGTCTGTTCGGGTGGTAAAGGCCCATTACTAGTGTACACCTAATTCTACATTCTGTTTCCGTAGGGATTAATCTGTTTTTTGCTTCTGTCTGTTTCTGTTCGGGTGGTAAAGGCCCATTACTAGCACTCTCTTCTGTGGAAATTATTCTGTACCCGTTTCTGTTTCAGTTTAGACATTAGGGTGACACCTAATTCTGTTATACTAGTATTAGTGCAGAGAAGTGTAAAGAAATAGCTTATATCATTCTGTTATATCTGCTACACCTGTTACTGTTATCTCTCATCCAGTTTTATTTTCATGTCATGTTATTATTATATGTTCATAACTGAAAATCACTGGACTTGCCAGACTTTTTGTCTGACCCTTGTTGTTTCGCCTCCTTTCTTCCGTTCCCCCCCAGGTTTTGTAGAAGGGAATACTCTAGCTTGATCCAGATTTCTTCCGCTTGAAGTGCTTAAAGTATGGCTTGTCTTCTTCTGTGGGGATTATGATTTTAAACTATGCATTCTGAAGGCTTTTTACAAGACTGATATTTTGTACTTGAATTCTTATATTGTGATTTGAAAGGATGTAACCAAGCTTATTTCAGTTTCTGTTGAAATAAAGTTATAAATTTTCCAAGTACTGTTTTATCTGTCTTGTAAGTTTCTGTTCTGTTTAATAAAATGCTCCACCAAAGTTAAGGCATTCCCTTTGTGAGTGACCTTAACGGAGGTGGGGTGTTACCCTTGGTATCAGAGCTAAAGGTTACCAGATTAGATAAAAGTTTTTGGAAAACTATTTTCAAAAAGGTTTTGAAAGGAAGTATTTTCAAAAATAAAGCTTATTTTGAAAAACATAATCCCCAAGAGCCATATACCTTTCCTTCGGTCCTTTTTGTAATTGAATCTTTCCTTTTTCGTTTCAGCATGTCTGAAGCATCTGAGATACCAGAGGGTGTTCATGTACCCGGTTGGTTTCATCAATATCTTGAGGCTAGGACCGCCGCCGCAGGTCCAGCAAATGATCCTCCTCCTCCTCTGCCCCCTCCTCGTGCAATTGCTTTCTCAAAGATCTGTAGAGATTTTAGGGCCATGGGTGGAAAGGATTTCAAGGGAACTGAATCATTCGTAGAAGCGAGGAACTGGCTCAAAGAAACTGAGGATCTATTCATTATCTTCGAGGTGGACAATAGGCAGAAGGTACAGTTGGCGGTATGGCTGCTCAAGGACGAAGCTTCCTATTGGTGGGAAGTCACTAACGCCGAGAGGCCAGTTGAGACATAGATGGATTTCAGAACAAGGTTTGAGACAAAATTCCTCTCACAAGCTGAACGAAGTTTACAACTGGAAAAGTTCTTATCTCTTAAGCAAGAAAGTATGACGGTCAAGGAATACGTCAACCAGTTCAACCAACTAGCTAGGTTCATATTGGATTTAGTCAACACTCAACATAAAAAGGCTCTCCGCTTTGTTAAAGGATTGAACGAGCCACTGCACAGCCTAGCCATGACCCATGTACCCATGGGAGCGACTTACGAGAAATTGGTGGACATGGCACTACTGCACGAGGAAGACAAGGGCCCGAAAGAGACAAAGAAGGAAGAACCACAGAATAAGAAAGCATGGCCCAAAAAGGAAACACAAAAGAAGGATGAGAAGTCTGAAGATAAGAAGAGGAAAAAGTGCTTTACTTGTGGAAGCTCGACTCATCTGAACAAGGATTGCAGAAAAAGGAAGGGCACTTGCTTCAACTGTAGTGAGATGGGACACTTCACTAGGGACTGCCTGAAGCAACGAGGGCAAGGACAAAGGGCAGAACCCACTTCTGGAGGACAGGCGAATGCTCAAGGGACTGGTAGATAGGGTAGAAATAAGAAAATTTAAGTAGAATGTTTAATTTTCTTATCTGATTGTTGAGTTAAAACTCTTTCTGATTCTGGCATTTTGATTCTGTAATCGATACTCTGCACTTTAATACAAGTATTGTCTCTGATTCCGTTGTGGACTCAAACCCATAAGGGTTATGACTCATCTGTTTGTGATAGATTGGGGTTTGAGGGATATCTGTGTTAGGCGTCAAGTATGACGCATACATTTTGAGTTTTTGTAGGGTATAATTTTATCATGCTAAGCTTCCTAAGAATCATTAGGGAACCTGATCTGTACCAGTAGTCTGTAAATATGTGAATACTTCTGATAAGATTTCCAGTTTTGACATTGTCTAAAGAGGGTATTCCTCTGGGTGTCAATTTGATGTTGGTTTCGGTCTTCGGGGCCGATACTTAGGACCCATGTCTAATGGGAACCAAGTTTTTGTTTTATCTGTACTCGCTTCCATCATTCGACTGTATCCTATCGATCAAATCTTCGAACTTTAGGTAGAAACTAATGAGTGTAAACATGTGTTTGAGACATGTTATGTTTGATGGTTGCAAGTGGATGCAAGTGGTTGCTAGTGGTTGCTCGTGGATGCATATACACACACTAGGCACTAGATCAGCTCGAAAACACTCTCATACTGCATATCGATGTGTTAGCATTTTCAATTTTTGTGGATGCAAAATGATTGACTCAGCACATGGATGTTGCATATGACTGAATGGTTGTGCACTCATATAGAAATGATATGTATCGAGTAGGAAAATTGCATACATGTTGGACTCATGGCACTGACATAATTCGCAACTGAATCAGTGGACCGCCTGATCTTTGCATTAGATAAGGAACATATACACACACTTTTACATATGTTCATACAACATTAGAAGTTTCTAAGGACAATGGACGCCAGTGATTGATGATTGAGTAGATGGATGTTGGATGGTAGGATACATTCTTCTTAACTTGAAGATTTCGGGGACGAAATCCTTTAAGGAGGGGAGAATGTAACACCCCGTATTTTCTATGAACGTATAAGTAACAAATCAGAGGATAATTAATTTTTAAAAAAAGAATCAAGGGAAACGGGTTGCGCCATTGCGTTCGGCTCGGAATTCTGCTTGGAACCGAGTCCGAGTTTGCAAGAATCGGAGTCCGTATGAGGGAGATATGACCCTCCGAAGTTTTAGAAATTTTCAGAATCGAAAACAGCTCGAAATTCAAATTCAAAATTTGAATTCAAACCCAGAAGCGGGCTGGGCGGGAAATTTCCCACCCAGGACCTAGGTCGACAGGGGAGTTGACTGGACAGTCGACCCCCCCCCCCCCCCAGACCCAGGTCGACTGGGAAGTCGACTGGGCAGTCGACCCCCCAGACCAGGTCGACTGGGCAGTCGACCTGGGGGTCGACCTCCCTGGTCGAACCTAGTGTGTGTGTGTGTGCGATTTTGGGGGCTGTGACGTGTTTGGACAGACCTGATGAGTTCTAGGGTTAATCTGAGGGCCTAAATGAGTTCCTACACCTACAAATACATCCTAAGACCTAACCCAATGGATAACAAAACATTCTTACATCAAAATGTTGTTGGACTTTCTCTTGATCATGGTCGCCGCTCTCTAAGCAATTCTCTTAGCCTCCAAACTCAATCAAACTAGAGATTAAAGCTCCTACAACGATTCTACAACAAATTAAAGTTCTTTCTTTAACCACGGAAGGCAAGTGCAGTTATTTTCCGATATAAACTTTAATCATAATTGTGACATGATTGTAAATCTGAATTTGAGATTGTGTATGTTTTGTTTTGATCTATTTTATTCTGTATCTCTTCTTCTTTCTGTTCTATAGCCAGGCTACTACGAGCCTGCGCCAATCTTTTAAGAGATTAACGCACGAACGCTAAAATGTTTGGGACAAATAATGAATGTGGCATAATTGGGCATGGCTAATCTGTGACTGATTTAAGAAAAAGGACATAGGTTGTAAACTAGATTTAGATCTATGCATATTCTGTGAATTGGAAGAAGAGGAACCATGGTATGTTAACATGTGACTTGAGACATTGGGCATAACGCATATTTTGAATTAAGATCTGTTATAACTAGATTGTTGGGCATATTGTTTATATAACAATTCATGATTTGAAAGAGAATATGACTTAGGTGTGAAGATCTATATTAAGATTTGATAACTATCAAATGTGAATAACACCTAAGTAGGAGATTTTAGAATATATGACATGCATTGAAATCGATGGCTATATTTGGTATAATTTATATGTGAATCTTTTGTACTAGGTAAGTTGAACTAAATTAGGACATGTATATTATGACCATAATCTGTGACATGTAAATTCAATGAAAACGTGGGGTATATGATCATAGTGTGAATCATGACAACTATTTAGGCATGCAAACTTAGGCCAAATTTATAATTAGGCAAGATATGTTTGTGAAACTTTAAGGAATGATTAAATCTGTTATATTTGCCTAATCTTCTAGTTCTGTTATATTTCCTAATCCGCTAGTTCTGTTATATTGCTTAATCTGCTAGTTCTGCTCTACTACCTAGTCTGCTAGATCTGTTCATTTGCCAAATCTGTCATCTGCTAAGTCTGCTGAAAATGCCAAATCTGTTATATGCTAAATCTGCTAAATCGCTTAATCTGTTAAATCCGTTAAGTCGCCTAATCTGCGAAATCTGTTATATCTGTCGAGTTGATATAATTAGTCTGTTATTGACATAATCTGAATTGGCTATAGTCATGAATAATTGACATGTATATTAGGCGTGGGCATAAATGGTAAATTATTAATTAATTGGTCGCAAAGATGAAAATGGTTAACTCGAGGTTAGAATAAGTTTGCGGCGTAATTCTGCCCGGAACCGCCCGGCACATCCAGTGGCCGCAAACAATAGGTTCAAATGTGAGAAGTTAGTCATAACATGCTTGAAAACCCGAGGTTAGACTCAGTTTGTGGCAGAAACCTGCCCGGAACCAACCGGCCTAACCAGTAGCCGCAAACTGTCAGTCTAATGTGAGAGGTCTAGGCATTAATAATTAATTAATGAAAATCTGAGATAAATATGATGTCTAAAACGTGTTGGGTAAGGTTAAACCAATTGGACCAATGAATCTAATAAACCCGTTTCGTGAATCCATAGGCCCAATACAAAGTTAGACAATCTGTAACCGGTTAATCTGTAACTGGTTAATTTGTAAGTCTGTTAATCTGTAACCAGTTAATCTGTAAGTCTGTTAATCTGTAATTAGTTAATCTGTAAGCCTGTTAATCCGAACATCTGATCCGTTAGTCTGAAAACCTGTGAACTTGATTGTCTGATCTGTGAACTAGTTGATCTAAACTCTGTATGTTTGAACTTGTAAACAAGATAATCTGAAATCTGTTAGTCTGGGGACACAAGGATAAGAAGGGAATTACTTGTGTCATCTGTTGTTTGGGACCCATATTAGTCAGTAACCCTTTCTGGTATCAAAACTTTGACCCAACAGTAGGTAGGGTCCGGGCACGCTTACTGAACTAATTATAAGCAGTTCATTCTGATAATGGCGAGGGGTGTTGATGGTGCGTTCCAACCGGTCCATGTGCATGCATGGATCCCAGTCTGCCCTCTGAGGATGTAAGACGCCGTGACATTTGTAAATAGGTCTGTGCCAATTGGTTTTCACTTTAGGGAATGATACACTCTACTGTGGGGCCGACACAGGGTATTTATGTATTAGGGAGCCGATCGCTTGGGGTAGGGTTTTAGGGTACACTTAGTTCTGTCTGTTTCTGTTGGTACCGTCTATTTCTGTTGGGTGGTAACACCTGTCTGTTTCTGTGTGGTACCGTCTGTTCGGGTGGTAAAGGCCCATTACTAGTGTACACCTAATTCTACATTCTGTTTCCGTAGGGATTAATCTATTTCTGCTTCTGTTTGTTTCTGTTCAGGTGGTAAAGGCCCATTACTAGCACTCTCTTCTGTGGAAATTATTCTGTACCCATTTCTGTTTCAGTTTAGACATTAGGGTGACACCTAATTCTGTTATACTAGTATTAGTGCAGAGAAGTGTAAAGAAATAGCTTATGTCATTCTGTTATATCCGCTACACCTGTTACTGTTATCTCTCATCCAGTTTTCTGTTCATAACTGAAAATCACTAGACTTGCCAGACTTTTTGTCTGACTCTTGTTGTTTCGCCTCCTTTCTTCCGTTTCCCCCCCAGGTTTTGTAGAAGGGAATACTCTAGCATGATCCAGATTTCTTCCGCTTGAAGTGCTTAAAGTATGGCTTGTCTTCTTCTGTGGGGATTATGATTTTAAACTATGCATTCTGAAGGCTTTTGTACAAGACTGATATTTTGTACTTGAATTCTGATATTGTGATTTGAAAGGATGTAACCAAGCTTATTTCAGTTTCTGTTGAAATAAAGTTATAAATTTTTCAAGTACTGTTTTAGCTGTCTTGTAAGTTTCTGTTCTATTTACTAAAATGCTCCACCAAAGTTAAGGCATTCCCTTTGTGAGTGACCTTAACGGAGGTGGGGTGTTACAAAAGATCTCTCCTCATGTTTCTCATTTTCAAAATCTTGGAATTGATCAAAAAATCAGTCAAGTTACAGAAGAAGAATCTTTGATTAGAGAAATTGAAACTTTGAAGAAAATTGCGTCATCCGACGGGTTTTGCTTTCCTCATGCTCTACCTTCTCTTCATTTTTTTCATTGAAGAAGGTAATAAATTGAGATTCTATGTTAGTTACTGCGTTAGATTTGAATGTATTGGCTGGAATATTACGTTGTTCAGTGTACTGTTGACGCCTCCTTTTCCAATTTCTGATGCTAAATCTGGAAGAAAAATATATTTATATCAATTAGTACGTTAATGGTACTTACTTATATTGGATCACCAAATCTTGACTGTAATGCTCCAGTGAATTTCAGTTAGTGAATTACAACCAAGTATCAGTGATTCCAGTGTTGTAGGCTCCTGCCTAGGCATGCTAGCTACCTAGGCCGTTTATAGTCCGCTTAAATAGGACTTACTACATTATTTAGGCATATAAAGAGATTTAGGGTCATCGTCTGTGCATTAATTTAGGCTTGATATTTTTTATAAGCATTAGATTATTTGTTTCAAAGCAATTTTGTTTTCATGCTTACTTCCAAATCCAACCTAATTTATGATATCTCAATATCGCATTGTGGACCGGTTAATAAAAAGAAAAATACTAAAATTTTATCTAAAATATGTCAATTTATTAAAAGCGCAAAACTCCAATTAATCCTTAATTAATCCCTGCCTTGACAATTTCTAGTCCATGCTTATAGCTTAGCATCCGCTAACGATTTCTACAACCTTGGCGATTTCATATAGAAAGATTCTTCCAACAAATCATTAAGTCATTTCGTATAATAACAAGTGTGAAATATGGTACCTTGAAGTGTATATTTAAATGAATGTGATATTTTTAAACACGGTATTAGGAGGAGGAAATGAGCCGCACGTACTGTTTATTGTTTCAATTAATGTGCGGTATGACAGTAAGATTGGTTCATTTTGAAATATAGGACATGGAGATCGAATGAGGTAATACATGTGTCCATGGTTTCAAGAATCATAGTTTATATTGTAGGTTGTAAACTTGCATAAATTCTGAACACACTTTGATATTTTAGTGTGTCGAATGATTTATACAGACAACATGAATATTGATTCCATTCTATAGATACTATATACTGTATGGTAAGAGTAGAATACAACAACCACAAGTCATTAATCCCAAACAAGTTGGGGTTGGTTAGAGATGGAATGCAAACTAAATTACATAGTCAATTTAAAGGTAAAAATAATAACAAGAGATTTAAATTGAAAATATAAATAAAGTCAAATTAAAGTATAATTAATTTATTAGTAATAGCAATAATAACGAATAAATAAAAACTAAAAGCAAGGCGGTGGTGATGGTGATAGTACTAGTGTATACCGAAGATCAACACTATATTTTAAGCCCCTATTCACTAATCTTATAATCATAACACTCTCTCTAAACTAACATAAACTCACGGTTTTGATACATGGATCACTAACTTCCATACGTTCCTCTTCGACACCAGCTCTTCGGATATATTTTAATTTTTCAAGTTCCTTTTCACAACTTTCTACCATGTCACCATTGGTCGATCTTTAGCTTGCTTCTTCGGCATAGTCTATAATTCAATCGCGCACATGTGTATCGCGAGGTCTCCGTTGGAGATATCCAAACTATCTTAAGCAGTGTTGGACTAGTTTCTCTTCAATTGGTGCAATTCCATGTTTATCTCAAATATCATCATTTCTAACTAGTGTGACCCCGTGCGTTGTAGATGATAATATTATTAAAATAGTATTTATTACTTTAATTTTAAAATGAGAACCTTGTTATACAATATATCATAAATTATGATGTGAAATACACTATTAATTAAATTTATTGTTAATATTGTTTGTGTAGTCTACACAAACAATATATATGTGTGTGCATTCGATTTTTTTTAATCATTTTTGTTAATATATATATATATATATGTTAAAGTCAATGTATGTTAATAATTTATTCGATGGATTAACATATATTATTTAATAGATTTGTTTGAATAAGTTAAATATAAAATTATGTAGTTTCTATTCACTGTATAGCATATCAGGAAAAATTGAAAAGAAATTTGAAAAAAAAGTATATATTTGTTGTGGAGTTACCAATGTTCAAAAAGAATCTCGTAATATAATATGTAGTAAATTCTTAATGTAAATGAATCATAACTAATTTACTAATTACCTTGTCATTATTGTTGATATACATATTTCATATTATGTGATTTATACATCTTTATAGTTGCAAGGAAAACTATTTTTTTTAATATGAATATACATAATAGAATTGGCGTATGTTTTTAAGAGATATTAGAAAAATGGATTAAATACTCTCTAATGTTATTTAAACAATTAGAATTTAAGATTTCATGAGTAGTTTAAACATACGCATTGAAATATTAAATATCATGATAGAATTGAGGAGGTTAGCAAACAATTGTAGAAATATTGAAATGCAGGTATTTAAATCAGAAATTATTTTCCATAATTTATGATAAATTTATTGAGATAATCATATAATATATTAATTTTTTATTATTGTTTGCATATATTATTTAAACTGTGTGACTCATTTAACTTCATATTTGAAAGAAAAACTAATTTTGTATTTTTTGTTCATAAGAACATGGTGTACATTTTTAAACATCACACTTAGCATTAGTTAAGTGAGTTTAAAATAATTTATTAATTGAATTTATTTGTTAAATTTGAAATCACATAATCAATCTAAATATATTGACATAAATGTACAATATTAAGTAATATTGTGCAGTGTTTTGTAAATAACTAAATAAATTTTAAAATGTAGGGGTTTAGCATCAATATTACAATGCAATACACAACAAATATATTGATGTAAATGAGTTCAAATTCAAATTTGTGGTGGTTATTTATGTGTATAATTTATGTTATGTGACTTACTTGCTTATATATTTGATTTCTTTTCATTTTTGTCAATATAAATATGGTTAACGTTTATGCAATCGATTATGTGAATCAATTAATAATAGTTTGCTAAAATTATTTAAATAGTTTTAATATTATGTAATTAATTTTAAGATATGGTACCAAATGTAAAATTATAGAAAAGAATTGAGAGAGACTTAAATAATTATAGAAAATCTAAAGTGTAGGTATTTGGAGTCAAAAAACAAAATTATGTCGTTTTTAGTATTTAATAGAAATATTAGTTAATTAAAGTGGAAAATAGGGAGAAGTACAAACTTTGGAAAAATTTTGGTGAAAAGTATGGGAAGTTTCAAAATTAGGGAAAAGGCCAAATGATAGTGTAAATGAAAAAGGTTAATGGGCCCCCTGAATTCCATCTTTAGTGTAAATGTGTCCTTCTCCCTAATTTTGAAACTTCCTATGCTTTGCACCAAAAAAATTCCAAAGTTTGTCCTTTAAAAGAAAATCCTCTAAATTAAATTTATTTAAATTACTTAAAATCTGAGTTTTGTAATTAATTTAAATATATGGACTTAAATATAATATGTTAGGAGCTAATTGTTAATAAATAATTGGGTAAACTTTGAAATGTCCACATCAAAATGCAAAATGGTATAAGAAGTAAAATAATGTAAGAGGAATAATAAATAAGTGTAAAGTGATAGACCAGCTTAAAAATAAAATATCTGGAGAGAATTAAGAAGAAGAGAGAAAACTCTCCAAAATTAAGGATAGAGCTTTAAAAAGTTCCACTATACTATTATTTAATAGATTCCGTCTCGTCTATGTTCAGAACTCCATCGCATTATTGCTGCATACGCCTCTCTACTACAATTATCTTCTTGACGGATTGTCCTTTATTAAGCTAACGTTCTGAACCATATAACAGTGCATGCCTATTTACTATTTTGTAAAACATACTTTTAAGCTTTTGAGGGATTCTCCTATCATAGAAATTTATGGATGTTAGTCGTCATCTCACCCATCCCGCTCGAAATCAAAAATTAACATCTTCATCAATCTCTCCATCAAACTACAACATAAATCCTATATATCAAAGTCATTTCTTAGCGGGGACTACTTATTCGGCCAAGGTGGACTCTCCATCTTTTGACTTGGCACTATTGAACTCGCATATACTCTGTTTTAGTTTTGTTAAGTCTGAAACACTTGGATTTCAGAATTTTCCTTCACAAATCCAGTTGAGTATTAATTCTTACCCTACTTTCATCAATTAGCACAATGTTATCAGCAAAAAACATGCATAAAAGAATCTCGCCTTGTATACCCTTTGTTACTTCATCCACCACTAAAGAAAAAATATATGGAGTCAAAACTGACCCTTGATGTAATCCTATATTAATGGGAAAATATTGGTTTCACCTTCATATGCTTTAGCATTAGTCACAAACCCACATTAAATATCCTTGATAAAGGTGATGTAATTTGTTGGAACCCTCTTCCTTTATAGCTTGCACCACGTAACATTCATCGGTGCTCTATCATAAGCTTTCTCTAAATCAAAAATATCATGTATTGATCATTTTTTTGCTCTCTAAATCTCTGCATATGTTGTCTTATAAAGAAAATCACTTCTGTTGTCCTTTCAGGCATGAAATTAAGTTGATTTTTTGAAACACTTATCGGTCTTTTCAATTAAAGCCTGACTACTCTTCATAAAGTTTCATTATATAATCATAATTTTAATTTCTCTATAGTTTGTGCAACTTTGAATATTTCCTTTATTATTGAAGATTGGAACTAAAATGCTTCTCCTTCACTTGAAACGACTACCCTACATAGGAAACCTAATAAATGCGCTGTTATAGTGTTTGGACAATGTAAGGTGACCGTTATGTAGGAAATGATGAAAACTGCACAAAATCTATCGTATATCTCACAATGCATGGAATAAAATCTAATAGTAAAGCATACTGATATGAAAACAGGCGACACTATAAATAGCTGAAATGAATCCCATAGATTAGAGTAACAGATCCAAAACAGCAAAGCACAATGTCATAGATATATATAAAGTAAATATCTCTAGCAGAAAATGTCTCTAAGAAAAATGATAAAGATAGTACTGAGCCCCACAGTAGTAAACATCAAAGTGAGATAGAGTATATATAAATAATACTTGGATAGCAACCTTCTCTCTTCCTGATCAGCTACTCGTGCTCACTACTAACATGCCTTTGGTCCACTCATGTGAGAGCACCCTGTGTAATAAGAAGCAAAACATATAACTCTAGCTCAGACAAAGTCTGGTGTGAGCAATAAAATCTCAAGTACAGAAAATGAATGGAACACACAGTATGGTAGACAAAATCTGAACTGTTCCTGCATCTAAAGAGTTAGCACCTAGAATAAAAAAATATGGGCATACTCTACATCTAAGTACTGGGTGTCTAAATGTCTGCATCTATAATATCAATATCTATGTCAATGCCACCTATAGTTGATGACATCCATGAGGGTGATAAATGTCTAAACAAAATAGCGAACATCATCCACCCTCGCATTCACTCATTCACTCAATGTGTTAGATATATAGTATATTTGGTTCCAAGGTTGTTATACCCTATCTTAGCTGAAACAGTCAACATCTGACCAACAACCTCTGTCTGGTTGAGAATGAGCATAAGTAGTATTCACGAGTCCTCCCTTTGGATAAACAACCTATAGTCTGGTTAGATATCCCATGGCCAGCCTCCGAACTGGCTTATGACCTATCTTAGGTTGAAGACTCATGCTCAACCTTCAAATTTCCAAGTGCTCTCCCGAACCTACATGCTAATGTTCCCTTTCACATACGTATCTCCACTGCAAAGCTATTTTGGGACTATCTTTTTACTCCATCTGAAGTCTTTTGGTGGGGAACTACCTAGAAAACCATGTTAGTCATCCAACTCGGCCCCCTTAACCTCCGGACAGCTTCCCCACTTTGATCCATGTTTTATTGCTCTACTCCTCACACCATTCCAATCCAGATTGATATACCTGGATCGGTGTAGTTACACCAATCCGGCTCAGCCAAGTGTACTTGACCATCTCGATATAAATTTCCCCTTTAATCTCCTACCGATCCGTGCCACCAACCTCATACAAACCCGACCAAAAAAGTTAAGCACACCAACCCGGCCTGCTCTAGAAACTCCATATTGATCTGAAGCCCAACACAGACTCGGTCCCTAGACCTCTATGCCGATCCAAACAATTTCCTTTATATCTCCTTCGTCTTTGACCAAATTGACTTGAAATTTGAAACATAACCTTCTTAGATGTTAGAACATCCTCTAACTCTTGTAAATATTTCATCTAATTCCAGGTACTTTGAAGTTTTGTCCGACCCAAACACCTTTGGCCATAACTCCGTTGTATGAACTCCTCACGACTCCAAACTTCTCACAACCTTTGGAGACCTTCCAGCTTGTATCCTCTAAATCACCCAAATTTGGTGTGATTCTGAGCATCTTTGGTTCATGGATTTTTTCTGCAAAATCCTAGTACTAGATTATGAATTGTAGGCGTTTTCAAACATTCAAATACAATAAACCAAGCATAAAAATCATCCAAAATAACAAACAATAACAACCAATTATTCCAACTGAATTATAGAATCTAGATTAAAGTAAAAGCCATAGATTTGCATGGATCTTCAAGTGGTTTCATAAGAAAAGTAGCAATCTAATTTCTACCCATTTAAATTCATAGTTTTAATATAAAGTTGTCAAATTCCTAACATAATTATCTTTTGAGAATTATTTTGAGATAGGAAGTTTAGAACTCTGTAAATGAAATTAGAATCACTAACCTGTGCCTATGAAATATCAAATATGAATAGGATTACGAATCTAAATAGATCTCCCTTCCTGGCTATTACAAATATGTTTTTCAGGTTTGGATCTATAAATCTCTATAATTCAATTTATGTCTTGTGGAGAATTTAGGTTTTGGATGAAGAAAAGTTTGTCGTAATGGAGATAGAAGCTAAAAAGAAGAAAATGAAATGACAGAAATGAGTTACAGAAGCATATTCTAGTTCTTTATATCCTAATCTAGAAATTCAAACTAGACCAACTTGAAAATGGGCCTGGATGGCTGGAAATGAGTTGTTTGTCTTAAAAATCATCCAAACAGCCATATCTCTTAAGCGGGTTGCCCGTTTCCGACATATAACCACTTCAACATTCCACAACAGTCAAAAATTATGAACGAAATAAGATTTCATTAGGGGTAAAACGATTACAGTAAATCCCAAAAAAGTTCTAAAAGTGAGAAATGCCCGTAATAGTCATCTCTCAAAATTATAGAATGATAATATCAAAACAATATTTTATATTAACGCTTTAAAAATGCGCAAAACTGCTGATCATTACATTCCACCCTTTAAAAATTTCGCTATAGAAATTCCACAAATGAGTCAATAGGGTCATCTTATATGTCTAACAACCATATGTGATCATTAAAAGTCTAACATGCATCCATAGCAATCAAAAGGAAAAGAATAAACAAATCCTATTCTAGCATGCAAGATACTATACTAAGGCACATTAACGACATCTCCTACGAAAGTAAAAAATGATAACAGAAAATCTTACTAAGAGTTGAGCTCTGAATATAACTTCCTTATGCTCTCCCCAGTCTTCCAAATGCAATCGTTGTCATTTACTGCTCCATTGAACATTCAATAACTTCACCACTTTCCTTCTCACCTGCTTCGTATCGTGTCTGACAATACGAACTGGCCTATAAGGTCTCGTAGCTTCTGGCTCAATCTCGATGTCATTCAATTGCTTCAGCATGATGCTTGTATTAGAGTTGTGCATAAATTTCCACAATTGTGAAACATGGAATACATTGTGAACTTCTATCATCTGCGATAAGTCTATTTTGTAAGTAAGGTTCTCAAACCTCTCGAAGATCGGAAAAGGAACACAAATTTTGGTATAAACTTTTCTCTTCTACCGAACCAAATAACATTTCTCAAAGGAGAAATCTTAACAAACACCATATCATCGATAAGGAATTTCAAATCTCTACACCTCATATCGACATAGCTTTTTTGTTTGTTTTGAGCGGCTTTCATCTGCTATTGAATAAGTCTAATCATCTCAAAAGCCTCCTTCACCATCTCTGGCCCTAATATCAGTTTTTCGTCCACTTCACATCAACATGAATGAGCTTTGAATGATCGTCCATTCAATGCTTCAAATGATGCCATACGATGCTAGACTGATAACTATTGTTATTACGCGAATTACATAAGATTCAAGTGATTGTCTTATGAGCCTCCAAAGTTTATTATGTAATCACAGAGAAGATCCTTTAAGGTACTATTCAATCTCTCTGTATGAATGTCAGTCTGAGGGCGATAAGCTATACTAAGGTAAAGCTTAGCCTCTAATGCCTCTTGTAAGCTTCTCCAAAACCCACTAGTGAATAACGGGTCTCGGTCACTCACAATGTTCTTCGGTATATCACAGAATTATACTATTTATTTCGATACAAATCATCTAGTTTGCTGTCGTTCTATTCGACTTAACGGGTTTAAACCTAACGCTCTTAGTCAACAAATCAAACTACGACCTAAATGCTATCGTACCTTGATCGAGTTCTCGGCAGTCCATTGACACCTGTTCCCACTTCCACTCGGGAGCTTCTGGTGGTTGCATCAGACCACTCAGCTTCTTCTGCTCTGTCTTAGCAAACTGGCAGTTCATACACTTTGAGATGGATAACCCAACATCCATCTTCATTCCTTCCCAATAATATATCTGCTTCATATCATGGTATATCTTATTACCGTCGGGAGGTATGCTCAGTCTTGAGTGATGAAACTCTCGAAGCACTTCATCTTTCAAACCAGCTATATCTGGGATAGCCTTCCCTTTCTACAAAGCCAACCACTTCTGTCAAGTCTGTACTGTTTTACATCCACAAACTCACTTCCATCTCAACTTTGGCGATGATCTCAAAGAACTTATGATCACACGTTTGACTATCTCAAATCCTCTAGATCAAAGTAAGTCTGGTAGTCAAACTTGCCAACATCTCCAGCTCCAACCCACATCTTAGTCAGAAGTAATAACCTACAACATATTCTAGCTCCTTCCATTCAATGGACATAGCCTCCAAACTAGCATGTCTTCGACTCAAAGCATCAATGACCTTTCCTGATGTATACGGTGTTCCAAATTCATAGGAAGCTAAATACTAAAACCATCTCTACTAGCGAAGGTTAAGATCCTTTTGTAAAGAGAGCACTTTAACGACTTATGAGCAGTACACAACTCAAACCACTTTTTCAAAACATAGTGCCTCCATATCTTAAGCGCAAACACTATCGCTTGTAATTCCAAAATAAGGGTAATATAGTTCTTCTCATGCGGTTTTTAACCGTTTGCTAGTATAAGCTGCAACCTTACCTTTCTGCATTGGTACCGCTCCCAATCCAGTATCGCAAGCCTATGTATATATCGTAATCTCCTCATTCCCACTCAAAATAACTAACATATGTGCACTTAGAAACCTTTCCTTTAGGCTCACAAATGCATGCTCACTTCTAGCATCCCAAGTAAAAGCCTAAATTTTCAATCTCAAGAAAATCCTCACATTCGTAACACTTTTTGGTGTAGTCCAATCCTGTACCATTGCGACACTCGTAGGATCTACATTGATTCCTTATCCCAAAACAACATGACCCAAGAATCTCACCTGTCTCCTCCAGAAGTGACATTTGAAAAACTTTGCCTTTAGCTGGTGTTCCCTCATCAAGAAAAATCCTCAAATGTATCTTGTGTTCCTCCTCTGACTGTGAAGATACTAATATACCATCAATGAACACAAGCACAAACTTATTCAACTGGTCTCTGAAGTCACGGTTCATAAGATACACAAAATAGGCAGGTGTATTTGTTAGCCTGAACAACGTAACCAACCGCGCATAAAATTTGGATGGCATTCGAAACGTCGTTACTGGCACACTCTCTCTGGCCACTCCGAGCTGGTGAAATCCAATAGCAAGATCTAACTGAGAAAACACCCTCGCACCGTGAAGTTGATTAAACAAATTGTCAATACGTGGAAGATGATACTTATTCTTCCTCGTTACCTTATTTAGCTTACAGTAATCAACAAACAATCTAAGGAACCCATCTATCTTCATCGCGAACACTGCTGGCCCACCCATTCGGATACACTCCTCCGAGTGAAGCATTTCTCCAAAATATCTTTCACCTGTTTCTTAAGCTCTATTTGCTCTCTGGGTGCCATCCTTCTGAAAGGCACCACTATTGGGATGGTGTCCTTTATCGAGTCAATACGGAATTCGATCTCTCTGTAAGGGAAGTCCAGTCACTGCGAATACCTTCAAATACTCCCTAACGACTGGTATTGTCAGCAACTCATCGTCTGGAACCTTGAGCGACTATTGATAACTAGTTATTACCTCCTTAACTGGTAAATAGCTTACCACTACCCTTTACTAGTCATCCATCCCTATCATCAATGACATCCTCTCACAATCCACTACTACCCCATCTTAGTCAACTAGTCCATCCCAAGTATGATACCAAACCCCAAAACAAAGCAATCATGAACAAAAGAGCATCCATGACCTGATAGGACAAGATTATGACAAACCATAATAAGATTGGCAGGGCCGCCAATAGGGTTTGTTACTACTAAAGTTCTGTTAGTGATTTCAGGTTCCAATCCTAATCTGTTTACCAAATCTCAAGATATAAAGGATTAGAAGCTCCAATATCAAACAAAATGCAAATAGAAACATTGAAAATAGAAAGCATACCTTGAATGACAAAGTATTTCCCTTTTCCTTCATCCAAGGGGCATTCAACGAATTGAAAACAACATTAATAACATACGGTTTCATAATCTGCTTAGCTGCATCTAGGCAATCCTTCTTAAGATGTACAGCCTTGTGACAGAGATAACACTTCCACTCGCCACCAGTACACTAATTCTAATAATGGCCTTCCTCTTCGCAGTTAAAGAAAGTTACTCTGGACTTGACCCTCTTCTTTTGTCCTCCCTTATTTTGAGGCGACTTCCTCTTGTCGTTCTATTTCTTCTTGCCTCTTCCGCTCGTCTGCGGTTTTGGCTCTTCCTTAATAGCAACATCCACTACAACTTTTGATTTGGGATAGCTAATCTCATGCCTAAGCGTCATCCCAACCATTGACTTAAAGATCTCCTCAACATGATTTAAGAGCTTCTCTCCCAAATGACATTCAAGCAAAGAATCAAATTTTCATTCTTCTTCTGTATGGTGTTATGAGAGATGCCCCGTACTTAGACGAAGTATCGAACTCAGCCACGTACTTGGAGACAGTCATGTCTTCCTGTCTTAATTTGGAAAATTTCCTATGCAAAGTCAACTTATGGACAGTCATAATAAACCTCTTTAAAAAGAGTCTTGAACTGGTTCCAAGTGAACTCATCCTCTGGTGTAGCAACCTTCAATGCATTCCACCAATTCATCCCTCGTCCTTGGAGTTAACGCGAGGCCAACTTCCTCTTCATAGCATCCTTTAGATTGAAGTCAGCAAAGATTCACTCATAAGTGTCGAACCAATCCTGGACCTCTATTGCTGATTTCGTTCCCACAAAAGATTTGCCTCCCAAGCAAGCAAATTCCTTATTCAACCTAGCGAAATCAGCTCTAGACGTCTACGTTCGATCACTATTCTTAGCGATAACATTAGGAGCAGCTACATGAGCATTCTATAGCATATTACTCATAAAGGTATTAAACATGGTTTGCAATTCGGGATTAGCAAATCCCAAGCTATTTCCTTCCTCATCTACCAAATTTTGATTCCCTGCAACATTTCTCATCTGGCCAATCATCCTTTAATAAGGAATAATGATGATTAGCCTTCTTGCAAAAAATTGTGCCTAACTAGTGCTCGTGTAGTGCGACTTATACTACATATATATATTATAGTTTTGAAAAACAAAATATTTTACAAGTATGCGCTCATGTATATATACATACACATTTGATTCATCCCTTAGGTTAAACAATGCAACCTAGGTTTTGATATCAAATGAAATGACCACCCTACACTTTTGATGCTGTAAACCTGATAAATGTTTTGTTGTCGTGTTCAGAAAATGTAAGGTGATCATTTACATAGGAAATAACGAAAATTACACAAAACCTACTGTATATCTCACAGTGCACGGAATAAAATATAATAATTAAATATACTTATATAATATGTGAAATGAATCCTGAAAGTTCGAGTAATAGATCCAAAAAAGCAAACCACAATATCATAAAGTTATACAAAGTAGGTAACTATAACATAAACAGTTTCTAAACAAAATGATAAATATACAACTGAGTCCCATAGTAGTAAACAATGAAATGAGATAGAGTACATATAATACGTGGATAACCTCTTGCTCGCTTACCAATCAGCTACTCGTGCTCACTCCTAACCGCCTTTGGTCTGCTCATATGAGAGCTCCCAGAGTAATAAGAAGCATAGCATAAAACTCTAGATCAGACAAAGTTTGGTGTGAGCGATATAATTTGAAATACAGAAAATAAATGAAACACATTATGGTAAATCATACCTGACCTATTCTTGCATCCAAAGAGTTGGCACATAGAAGTATATACTTCTCTAATATATTCAGTAATATAGGTGTACTTTACATCTGAGCACTAGGGTGTCTAAATGTCTGCATCTACACTATCGATATCTGTGTCAGTGCCATTTATATTTCATGACATCCCTGAGGGTGATAAATTACTTAACAAACATAACAAACATCGTCCATTCCCTCATTCACTTACTCAATGCGTTGGACATATAGTATGTTTGGTTCTAAGGTAAATGTACCCTATCTGAGCTGAACTGTCAACATCTGATCGACAATTTCTGTTTGGTTGAGAATGAGCATAAGTAGCATTCACGAGTCCCTCCATTGGATAATCAACCTTTAGCCTGGATGGGTATCCCATGGGTAAACTCTGAACTGGCTTACAACCTATATTTGGCTGAAGAATAGGTAGGTGCTAAAGCTTCAAGTCTTTATGTATTCGCCCAAACCTACATACTATGATCCATTTCTCATATGTATCTCCATTGTAGAGCTATTCTGGGACTCCATCTGAAGTCATCTGGTTGGACACTACATAGAAAACCACGTCTGTCATCCAGTTCGCCCCCTAAACCTCTCCTGACAACTTCCTTATCTTAATCCATGGTTTATTGCTCTGCTGTTTGGTTGATTTCTCTGCTCCTAAGAGTTCAACTAGTCATCGTTGGAGTCATACTCTTCGAGTTGAATGGCCTTTTGAGCTACGAAATTATAGAATGATATGAACTAATATGAAAATAATATTTAATATGACCCTAATAGCCATTTCTCAAAATTATAGAACGGTATGACCTAATATGAAAATAATATTTAATATTTATGCGTTTAAAACGCGCAAACTACGGGTCGTTACAGTACATTTTTTAATTTGAAGACATTACCGACCATTTTAGTTAGCCTGGTTATCTCTGCATCCCCAAGTCATCTTCATACCTCAATGGGATGTTATCAGACCTACCAATTTATCTGTTTTTATCCATTTCAACACCTTCTTTATCGCGGGCTCTTGAATTTTTTGAACAAAATGTCTACTAGTGTCATCAAAATAGTCTTCCAACTTGATTTAAGAGCTACACTTTCTTCGTTGAAAGGCTTATCAAGTTGAATAATTCACAAAATAATGTAGCCGACGAACCGAGTAACCTGTTTTTAGTCAATGGAGTATATGTTATTTTCTTTCTTTTCTCCATGACTTGTTTTGAGTATTAATAATAGACAATATATATCCACGGAAAAATATTGAACCAAAATTCCCAAAATTAATTTGTAATGTATATTTGATAGGTACAGAAAATTTGACAAAGAAAACTATCCTGTCAAGATATTATGATTAGTCAATAGAGATTGATTTCTTAATACTGAGAAATCATCCTTGGTCACATTTTTTTTACTTGATTAGGAGTACAGTTAGTTTTTTGGTTGTTTGGTATAGGATCAAGGGCACCCAAACAGTGCAGCGCTCCTTTAGTCTCCTTGATTTCCATCACATATCCTGGTTTCTATCTCCTTCCACTAACTCTCTTTCTTCCCACTGACTTATTTGCTATGAGTGGTGGAAATAGGGAGCCAAAGGGGTGCTCCTTTCTTGAGATGTTGTTAAACACACCTTGTATATATATATAATTCATTTTTTTTAATGAATTATATGAAAACAAAATGGCGACCTCATCCATCCGCCCTGAAACCCTAGCCATCGTTGAAGATGAAGGTGGAGGTGGTTCGCAGGAGGTTCGGCAAAGGGGAAAAGAAACGTTCGTTGGAATCCTACGACAGTCTCCTCGCACTAACCATCGCCCTTTCTCATGAAACCCTATCTCATGGGCCGATACTTTTGAATCAAAACTCAAAATCTCAGGCGACATTGAATACTTTGAACCACTGAGTACAGGCGATGTCAAATACCAAGTTATAGATGAAGTGGATTACGCTGAATCAAACAAGATACGGGAAAACTCGATCTATGCTTACATGGCAGGTAAAAGACCTTACTTTGTTTATTTCAATGCTTACATCAAGAGGATGTGGAAGCCCAAAGGAGCTTGGAACGTTTTCCCTCGAGAAAACGATTTCTTTTTTATTAAGTTTCAATTGAAAGATGATTATGAACGAATTTTGAAAAGGGGTCTATGGTAAATGGATTGTAAAATCATATTCATGTGGAAATGGAAGGTTGATTTTAACTTTGAAAAAGCAATGTTAACCACAAACCTAATCTGGGTCAAATTCGCAAATTTGAATCTCGGTCTTTGGAACACTAGATGTATTTGCAAACTGGAAAGTATTATATGCAAACCGCCAGAGATTGATGAAGTCACAAAACTGGTCAAGAAAATCAGCTATGCGAAAGTCTTAACAGAAATTATAGTTGATTCTGAACTGCCTAAGTTCATCAAAGCATATGATAAAAGTAATAACACATATGAACAAGAAGTAGAGTACGAGTTTGTCCTTCCAAAATGCATAGAGTGCAAATGTTTTGGGAATTCAGTTACAAATTGCACAGTTCCTGCAAGCACCACAAAATACGCAACTACAAAATACACAGATGAAGTCTGGGTGAGGAAAAGCAAAACAACTGACGCAAGTACATCTAAAAATTCATCTCCTGTGCACGATGAAACCAATACTGATGCAACTACTAGACTTAGCCAAATCCCACAGCCTAGTGCTGGGGACTCTAAAGCATCTGAAGCATCTCATATAGATCGAGATCAAAGTCAGGAACAGGTTCAGGTAGTGGTGGATGGCTCATGTCAAGCTGATCATCATGTGGAGCCCACTGCAGTGGAGGAGGAGGATTAGGAACCAGACTCTCTAGATGATATTCAGGCTCTGGAAACTCATATTGTGGACTCTGAAGAGGAAAGCAGTGATGAGGTTGATGCAAATGACTTAACTAAATTAAATGATAAGTACAAGGCAAAATTCTCGCAAGCAGGTAAAACAACATCTAAAAGTGATCTAGTAGGGATAGCTCCAGTCACAAGAAGCAAAACCACTAAAAAATAATGTTGATACTCTGCTGGAATGTTAGGGGTCTTAATAACAACACTCGTCAGTTAGACCTCTACAACTTTAGGGATAAGTATAAGCCCTCTATCATAGCTGTATTAGAGAATAAATTTTCGCAAGAAAACTTGGATTATTTCAAATTAAGCATGGGGAACATGTGGGATCTTTGCCATAATCTAAGTTCATCCCTAAAAGGTCGCATTGTGATTTTTTGGGACATGTCTTGCTGGAAGTGTTTGAATGTGAATTACGATGACCAACAAGTTATAATACAAGCAAACAATGTTGGTAGGCTAAAGCTATATATAACTTTTGCATATGCAAGCAATCTAGCTACTGAACATACTAAATTGTGGGAGACCATCATTAAAAATTCGAAGGCTATTCAATCCCATGGTTGGTTCTAGGTGATTTTAATGCAGTGTTAAGAACTTGTGAAAAGAAAGGTGGACTTACCCTAAAGCTTTCCCAAGTTTCTGAGTTTAACAATTGTGTGTTGGCAAGCGGATTATCAGAATTACCCCACATTGGCCTGCAGTACACATAGAGGAGTGGTGAGGCTAAGAAAATATCATCAAGACTTGATCGAGCACTGGCAAATGCAAACATATTAAACCAGACCACCAGTCTCAATTCCTCAGTCTTAGTCTCCTCCACCAGTGACCACTCACCACTGTTAATTCAATTCAATGATACTCAAAGCCCAAGGGGTAAAACATTCAGATATGCCAATCATTGGCACTTGCTTCAGGGATATCAAACAACCATAGATTTTAGTCAAATTTCACTTCCCAGTGGCAACAACATGTTTAAACTTATTATGCTACTAAAGAAACGCAAATTCAGACTAGAAGAGTGGAACAAAACAAGGGCAAAGGAGAATGACTACATTCAGAACCTCCAAGAACAGTTGGAAAGAACTCAAAACATGCTTGATGCAGACCCCATGAATGAAGGTTTAAATCATGATTATTTCAACATGCAGGCCCAACTAAAGAAAGCACTGGGGATAAAGTCGAAAGAAATAAAAAAAAAAAGCCAAAGAGAAGTGGTTGACTCAGGGAGACGAATGCACAATTTTTTTTTACACTAAAATGACTCAAAGAAAACATTATAATAACCTTCTTAACTGTTTGAATGAAAAGGGGGACTCGATGAAAAACATAAAACAGTTAGAAGACACAGCCATTTCATACTACACTGAACTATTCAACGGGGAATACACTGATGTCTTACCCAGCATTGAGTGTCGTAGGAAGCTTAACTCCACTGGAAGACTGAGGCTGGGTGGTGAGATCATCATGGGGCAACTGAAGACCACTGTTTTCTCCATCCACGATGACTCCAGTCCAGGGCCTGACGGTGTGGGTGCAGCCTTCTTCAAATTGCATTGGGAAGACCTAAAGAATCACATGTTAGCTGCCTTTCAAGAAGCACTTGATTCTGGTGAATTCATAAGAGAAATCAACCACACCTTCATCTCATTAATTCCTAAAGTTCAAAACCCATCCAGAATTGAAGACTATAGGCCTATTTCCTGTTGTAATGTTGTCTATAAAATTTTGAGTAAAATCATATGTAGTAGGTTAAACAGTGTGCTACCAGCACTAGTCACCCAATGCCAGAGTGCATTCATTAAAGGAAGGTGTATTTCAGAAAATTCCTTAATGGCACATGAGCTAGTAAGAGAGTTTAACAAAAAAGGTGCTAATAAGATTTGCCTTAAAATCGATTTGCACAAGGCTTATGATAGGGTGAACAGGAAATTTATCATCCACATGCTAAAGGCAATGGGGATTCCTGAAAACCTCGTCAGCTTAATTGAATTCTGTTTAAAGTCCCTTACATTTTCAATCATGATAAATGGTGTGCCACATGGGTTCATTACTTGCGCTCGGGGAATCAGACAAGGGAATCCACTATCACCATACCTATTTGCAGTTGCAATGGAGTGGTTTACATTACAGATGGAGCTGGAAACTGAATATAAAAAGATCCTACCCATTTATAACCATCATACCAGAGTTACTCATCTAATCTATGCTGATGATTTATTGGTGGTTTTTAAAGCTTCTTGCATAGCCATTGACATATCAAAGACATTTTCAAAGAATGGAAGACAAGGTGGGACTGAAAGTAAATGATCTCATCAAGATTAAATGCTACTTCAATAAATTCTGCAGTCAAAAACAGGGGTTGCTAGAGAGGCTAGGAGTTCAAGAAGGAACACTACCTTTTAAATATCTGGGTGTACCACTGTCAAATAATACTATCACTAATGCAGAATGTGGCAAGTTAGTGGATGATATACGAGACAGACTTTAGGGTTGGAGGCCAAAACTTTTATCATTTACAGGAAGGGTTGAACTGGTGCACACAGTTATCACATCAAAGGTCAGATTTTGGCTACAAACATTTCAAATTCCAGATTGCTCGATTGCTAAGATCAATTATGTATGTGCCAACTTCATATGGAAGGGTGGGCAACACAAAGTCGGCTACAAACTTTTATGTAGGCCCAAGAAGGAAGGTGGAGTTGGGCTCAAAGATTTAATTGAACTTAAGCAGGCATATGGGCTTAAATTGGCCTAGAAATTAATATGATCAGAAAATTTGTAGGTTGTGTTGATGAGGGCTAGATATATGAAGAAGAATTTTTGGACCACCAATGTAGATAACAACGCCTCTTTCGTGTGGAAAACTTCTTAAAGTTTAGAAATGAACTCAAAGACAGGATTCAAAGGGAAATTGCTAATGGGACCACTACAGACTTATGGCATAACCCATGGCTCAATGGCTCAAGCCTGAAGATAGATATGGTTGGAAAGGTTTCTCGGCTTATGGTGCACCTAACACAACTGTGAGTTCCATCATCTCAAATGGAGCATGGAATAGTGATAACAACCTGATTGCAAGAAACCTGGAAAAGGAACTCGGATCAAAAAATATCTTTGCAAACAGAGAAGTTGAAACATGGCAGTGGAAAGTTGGTCATTTTAAACTCAAGGATGTGTGGGAGAGTTTAAGACAGGATCACCCAAGTATGGGTTGGAGTAAAGTGGTTTGGTCTCGATCATGCCCACCCAAGAAGGCTCAAGTCATGTACAAAGCTATGTTGGGTAGGTTACCCACTAAAGACAGGTTATTTGGATGGGGAATTATTGAAGACGACAGATGAGTTATATGCAACAATGCATCAGAAACCCTCAATCATCTCTTTTTTGACTGTTAATATAGCAGACGTCTATGGGTTATACAGAAAATAAAATGCTTTAACACTAAACAAATTGGGGACTTAGAGGATGAAATTAATTACTTGAACGATGGGAGTCAAGTGTCTGAATTGATGGTAGAAGTCGGCAAGATTTGCCTCGCAGCCACAGTGTGGCAGACATAACGAGAAAGAAACACCCGTACTTTTAAGAAGAAAACAAGAGACATGTTAGCGATTTCGGGAGGTGGCGATTTGCATAGGAAGAATCAAGAAGAAGATACTCACCAGGTCAACGGCACGAGAACGATTGCAATTGGAGAGGTGGAACTGGAAGACAGCGAGCAGAGGAAGGTACAAAGAGAATTTATGTCCGCCATGAAGGAGGAAGAACCCAAATTTTGACTTCGGCTTTGTTTTACTTTTATAGAGAATGTTTGAGTAAAGAGGAAAAGCGAAGTTTATTTGTATTATGTTTGACTCGACGATGTGTTGGGCATGTAACTGTTGGGCCAAGCCGGCTTTGGGCTTAATAATAAGATTTACCCACTTTCAAAATATATATATATATATATATACATGCACACACACATGAGCGTTCCTGGGCACCCTTGTTTTGCATCACCCCATTAGCACCTCTATCCATTTATGAGCTATAACAATCCAAATCCAACGATAACATGTAGATACTCAATCTACATATATATATTATCATCTATCCAAAATTTGAGTTTGTTTCGATATTCATAGAATAATATATTTGATGTTTAGATTCAACGGTTTGAAAACCTGTCTGAATGGTGAATCATTGAGCTAAAATTTTGAAAATGTTACGAATGTTGGAATGAGTCCAAATTTTGGATAGATGATAATATATATATATATATATATATATATATATATATAGAGAGAGAGAGAGAGAGAGAGAGATAGAGAGATAGAGAGGAAGGGATAGAGAGAGATCGAACATCTACTAATTCTCATTGGATTTGTACTGGTGTAGCTCACGAACGGATGGAGGTGTTGTAAAACAGGTGTGCCCCAGAACTATATATATATACACACACAAAATTGGACATGAAATTATGTACACAAAATCTAGACCACAAGATATGTTTGTCTTTATGTGTGAGGTGTAATTCAGGGGAAGATCTAATAGTTCAGATTTTGTGTGTTTAATTTTGTGCCAACATTTTGTGTCCATTTAGACTTTCCTTATATATAAAATCATTTATTCAAAATTTGAGCACGTTTTGACATTCATAACATTTTCAAAATCTTAGCTCAATTATCCATCGTTCAGACATTTATTCGAATGTTAAATTTAAACATCAAATATATTATTCTATGAACGTCGGAACAAGTTCAAATTTTGAGTAGATGATAATATATATGTGGATTGAACATCTACAAACTTTTGTTGGATTTAGATTAGTGTAGCTCCTCACAAATGAGTAGGGGTGAAACAAAGCAAGGGTGTCCTGGAACCATATATATATATATTTGTGTGTGTGTGTGTGTGTGTGTATATATATATATGACCATACATTTATTTATATTTAAATGAAGGTATTGCATGAATATCTTTACCTAAGTCAAACCAGATACATTCCACAGTTAATTAATTAGTTGATCAATTAACTAATATATAAAACAGATATCGTGCTGCATATATTTAACACACAATCTCGACATAGTATTCTTCACAGGTTCTACCTTTGTTAAAAAAAACTTAATCAACACGCATACCATTGATAAATTAGAATTGTTGATTATATCACAGAGGTTTTCAAGCAATTTGTTTATGTTACTATTTTCTTGTTTTACATGTGGAAACCCCCTATTATTCCTCCAAACTCTTTTGATTCCAACTTAAGTTAAAATATTGTAACATTTTTTGTTTTAACTGTCTCATTGAAACATGAGTCTTCTTAACATATGGAATGTGTCAGTCTTTTGTTAGTTTTACAATCCTTCTATCGTACTTCTTCAACTTAACCGGTTGGTCTGAACCTATGCCTTTAACATGTGAATCTCCACAATCAGCATATTCTACCTTATCACTTTGTTCTTTATAATCAATAAATACTTTCTTTTAATTACATATATGCAAAAAAGCGTTTGCATAAGTATCAATATTTGATTTTTTTTCTTTATCCACGTAGGTCGTTGTAATCAATTTTTTTGCTAAAATCTATCTCTTTAGTGCTACCTTTACCGTGGTTGAATTTGCCTTATCTTTCATTTTATCTTTCGTTTTTTTTGAGCATTTTTTAATTGGGTAGAAGGACAAACAAATTTTTATAATATCTTGTATTCTATGAAACGAAATATGGATTCAAAGGACGAATTCGAATAATTAGTAAGTTGTATAAATAAAGGATTTGGGGGTTTTGTGAGTAGTTGTGTTGAATTAAGTATAAATTGGATTTAAATATTGAGATAAGAAGATTAAATTCAACTTGTTTTTATTGAATTAATAAATTTAAATATATATAGGAAATGAAATTAAGATCTTATCGAATCCGTTTAAAATTTTGTTTTATAAAAAGCAATAACTTTTGTATATTATTACTAAACAATAAATTTGGTTGTTAATGTGAATATTAAGAATATGAATATTGATTAGAAATCAATATTTAAATGTAACATATTTTTAATGTGATTATTAGTTGTTTAAAATGAAATAATAAGTGTTTTGGGTAATTTTGTGTTAAAGTATAAAGCTTTGAATAATAAGAGATGTGAAATGGAAAGTTGTTCCTATATTAAAAAAAACCATGTTTGAGATTGGTTAAATAATTTTATCTGATGATTGTGCAATATTTTGTTAAGTTAAGAATGAAATAGTTTTAAATAATAGTTAACAGTGAATTTTGGATGCAACTGAAAATAAAATGTGTAGATATCAATTGAAATCAAATATTCAAACATTAAAAATATTGTGGAGTAGTTTTCTATTTGTTTTTGTCTAAAACTATGAAACTGTGTAAATTATGTTGTTGAAAATACAAGTCTTAACCAAATGGAATATAAAATAAGCATTTTTAATAAAATGTAAAATTTTGTGGGTTCATAACAGAATTTGTGTTTAAATGTTTAGAATGATATTTTAATGTGTTGTAGCAATTTTATTAAAGTTGAAATGTGCAAGGCGAGGTATTAGTAAATAATGGCGTTAAAAAATGATTTGGAATAATATAAACTTGTGTTTAATAAACAATATCTTAATTAGATTAAATTAAGCATACATATGCCAACTAGGCAAAGCCCAAACCTACCTTGAAATTTCTGGAAATGGAGAGAGGAAACGAGCGTAAATTTTCTTCATATTATTCTTCCTCCTGGAGCAGCAATGTAAGAAAATAAAGAATGGTCACTTCTCTCTTTAAATTCCTAAATCTAAACCATTATACAAATTATAGACAAAAAGAGAAAGAGAGTAAGAAAATTGTAACAAGAATCCAACTTTATTCATATGATCCATTCATCAATCTCTGGAATTGGAAATTGCAATGAAGTTTTTAGGGATGTGCATGTAGTATTTATCAAATTGCAGCCTCTTGAAGGTTGAAGCTAGCATTTTGGAAAATTGATTTGCTTTAAATCCTTTATAAACCAATAAAGGTAAGCGCAAACTCACACAATCTGCATGTTTTGGTTTATATGTAATTTGTAGTTCTCTGTGTTGATTTCCCATGTCTGTAAACAATTGCCTTCAGTTTCAAGTTTGCAGTTGTAACATAGTGTCAGTCCATCTTTATAAGGCCTTTTATATCTTACCTTGTATCAGAATCATGTTAGTTTGGTTATGGATTCTAGCTTGAGTATCCTACTTTGTGCATGCTAAAAAGTGTGATCGAATTCACCTAGTAGCTTCATCGGACAGCGGTTGAAAGTTGGGCATGAGTAAGTTTTCCCTTGGCTGGTAAATTACGTGTATCAGGTTGACCTGATTAGGAGCACGGGTCGACCTAGGCACTGTAATATTCAGTGCTTGGCCGTGTTGTATTCTTGTACTAAATCTTGGTTTAGTTCTTGCTTCTAGGTGATTATGTGATGATTTGAAGCAGTATTTTAGTGATGTTTAGATAGGCTTGATTTTAATGTTAAGCCAACAATAACATCGATTCGGACATCAAATTAATGAGTTTTACTGAGATTCTTTGTGTGTTAATTTTGTGAACTATTCGTGATTTTGCTTATATAAGTGCACATCATTGAAAATCATCTTAAAAAAATTTCTAATATATTAATCTATCATTTTAAGATAAATATTTCCCAAAACAGATTTATAAAATTATTTTTATTTCAAAGCTATATATATATATATGGCATTTATAAAGAGATTTTATTATAATCAAATTTAATAGTGTTTTCGAGAATAGCTTTTTAAACCTATTTTTTTTTTTTGAATAAGTATTTTTCTATAAAATTACATGAGTTTGCACCCTTCGAGAGAATGAGAAAGCGAGTTAAACGATATAATAAACCTCGGGTCATGGGACATGAAGGTATATTATATCGATGAACTTCTGCCTTGTTCGATTGAAACTATTTTGTGGAAATGGCTATCCAGTAGTAACCATATAAGTGTGAACGTCCAGTAGTAGGTATCATTACAACTATCTAACTTACTATTGGAAAGTTGGTTTAGATGTTTACCAGTATTAGGCAAGAAGGCCGTTTATGATAGACCTACGAGTTTATCTTATGTTGATTTGTGGTCTACTTGGATATGGAAAGTGTGTAGGGATTATAAGCCAGATATATTTATATACTTATATGTAGTAACAGTGTAGGGCATCAAAACTACGCGGATAATACTGGTTGGCTTCGGCCGACTATGTGGAGCACATGCAAGTGCAACTAAGTCTCACCTTTCTCGATTCAAACTATATGGTTTGATGTTTTCTGAATATCCGAGACTATGTTGTATGATGACTATGTAGTATTACATTTTCTAGATTTCAAGTATCTTTGATTTCAAGAATTTTATGATAATTTATGATGTTTTCACTATCTTGTGAATATTGGGTTTGACATGTATCTTTTGCGCTATTTGATAATGTATTGCATGGTGATTACCTCACTGTATGGTAAACTCCTAACCGAGTTCAACATATTGTGTGTTTGGATTACCATCGTTTGTTCTATTTGGTTAAAGATCCCTTATACCATCTTAGCTTTAGGCTTTGGTCACTTAGTCAACGGAAATAAATGTGTTGTGTAAATGATATTTTACATGAAAACCTTTATTATGAGACAGTGAACCTATCTCATGTGTCCTATGTTGTTGTATATTTATTGTATTCATACTTATTGTGAAGAATTATCTCTTATGAGTTATTATCCTTTGGTTATCATATTCTGACTGGTATGTTTAAGCTATACTGGCCTGTGTATTTTTATACACGGGTTATACTAGGTTATCTTAGGTTATTAGATTGTCGTAGATCCGTAGCTCTGCTTTTATCTTGAGCACCTTAACCGAAGCTGGTATGCAAGTTGTGTTTTCGTGTATTCATGTCTTGTGTACATTTACGTATTGGGCGTGTGTTTTTGTATTTGGTTTGTGTAAAACCATTTGTGTGTGTAGCAAATATTTATGCTATATTCCTTTGTTTTTGTGTATGTGTATGTATGTTTGTTTTGTGTGTGTGTATGTATGTACGTATGTATATATATATATTCTGTTATCTGTTATATGTGTGTGTGCTTATGCTCTATTCTGAATAAGATCCTTAGCCATCGTAGTTTTATATTAGATAAATTGGGTACATCAATCCACTTAAGGTAAAAGAGAAAAAAAATTCATACACCTAATCGACTTATTTGATACTCGTTTAATGTAAAACTTGCAGTTGGTCGCTTCCAACCAGACCTATTCTCCGTACTAGCAGATGACATTATCAGCGCGGGTCTCGGGGTAGGGCATTACCATGTGGTACCCAAGCAAAATTCAGAAAAAAGAAGTGTGATAAACACCAAAACAAAACTAGAATAGTACATGTATCATAGCAATAAAGGATAACATTTGTGTCTACTTCTATCACTTTTCATCGTTATACATAATCGGTGATCCTTAATTTTTTAAATTCTGTGGAGTAAATTATAGGATTAGGAATAATTCTATGAATGTATTTAATTTCGTATTTTTCCATCTATTGAATCCTATTATCAGTTAATTATCTTAAGAAAAAATTCTTTCTATTGAACCCATTTTGTGTATAATATTTAAGGTCTATATTTGGTGCGAAAATGCTAATAAACCCAAAAACAAGTTTGTTAGATTCTGCGGAATTTCCTTCAGCCGTACAATGTGTTTATCTTTCCAGATTTCAATGTTTCATTCCTTCGGAATTTAGAATAATGCCCCCTTCCCCAAATTACACAATTTCAGCTAAATCGAGTATTCTGACTGATAATGTTTCGGGTGTACCAGCATCACCCTATTTGGTAAGACTCACTATCTTGTCCTTAAGTGTATAGTTGACGGTTGAGTTAAATAACCATAATGAATCAGAAAACAATTATAGATCCAAGATTATAAGTTGAAACTTATATTAGGATAGTAAATGTAAATGATTTAAATTAATTATATTTGCTAGTGAAATCCAGTGGACTATTTTGGCTGGTCAGAAAGTCTAATGGTTTATATGTGAGATTAATGGGATGATATATAAATGATCAATCTGTTATTGAAAAATTAATTAGTGATAGTAAAATGTTTGATTAATTAATGAGACTTAAATTGTTGGGTTATATTTATTTTGGCAAGGCCGACTGGTTTTTATAGTGATCCGTAACACTTTTTATTATAACAAATAATAAATACATTACATATAGTAGTTAGACAAAATGCCTAACTACTAGTTTGGTTTTTAAAGTGGATCATCCACTACCACCATTTTAGTTTATAGTGCAGGTGCAAGACATAATACCTAGGCTACTCTCTCAAACTCCATGTAGGGAGCAAAATGCCATAGGCATAGCGTAACACATTTTCATACTTCAACCCGAAGTGACATTACACATTTAGAACTGTTGTATATCACAGAAAGTAAAATACATAGCTCATAGTTGCTTTACACTATAACTCCATAGTGCACAATAACACCAAACATCATTTGACTTGACATGACAAAGGGCACAGAGAAACAACAACCACACCAACCCATAATGCATAGTAGATTTGACACTAAACAACAAACCAATTCTCAACAATAGCATAACAGACCCAACAACCTCAACACCAAATAGAAGGAACCTAACATTCAAATTTTGACACATCTAGAGGCAGAGCCTTCAACTGAACAAAATGTAGCCAAAACATAGCCATGACCAGCACTTCCATAACACAAGCAACTGACATGATTCAGGAAGGTGTTAGTTGGTAAGAAATCACCAAAACCCCACACGAACCGAGCGTGAACTGACATAATGCATAACCCAACAAAGACTTGAAAAAAATGCAAGCAGAGTGTCCTGAATAGAACACATCAACTAGATTATCACACAAGAGTCCTTGGCAAAGCATCCGTGACCAACACAGCCGAGACCAAGGACCACCACATAAATGCAGCATGACATAGAAACCATAACATATGACCTTAACATAGGGAGGAAATGGTAACAAGGAAGAGGACTCATCACCTACAATAGCCAACGTAACCTTATTGCAATGCTGTCACCGATTAGTGACAAGTAGGTGCTGCCCCTATGAAGAAGCACGACCATCCCCCCCCCCCCAAACTCCTACAAATAGACAAAAGGAAGATACATCCAACATATTCAATTTAAAAACTAATCTCAAGGATATGCAAACCAGTAGGAAATGAAGCTCACAACATAACGACGAAGCTCACCAACAAAATCAAATCCAAGGACGACTTAAATCGGACCTCGTCAAATGGTAACAAGTGGGTCAAATAAAACCAAATCCATACAAATCTTTTATACCACGTCACTTTTCCAGTATGGGGTTGACCCGGGCTCCAAGTGCGATGAAGTCCTAAAATGGGTCCACCCACTTGTAGAAGGGGTCGACCCATTTACTGGGTCATGAACGTGACTTTCGCTCCTCTTTATTTGTTGTCTAACATTACACTCAACGTTATCATTCTTATCTGTTATTTTTTCCTATATTGTTTTATTTTATTTATAATGCACATTTTAGATTTCAAATTCAAACTTGCGCGTATATATTCGCACATAATTTTTATCCTTTAATAACCTCCTTGTACGAACTCTGTTTGGGGCAAGTCATATATGTAAACAAATCAAAAAATTTCTGTGAACACAATAGTACTTGCTTCGAGGCTAAATTCTGAAACTATAAAAAATTGATATTTGTAAGTAACTATTGAAGTATTTATTTAAAAATATAGGGTCTTACACATTTGGTTCTAGATAGCAGTTGGAAGTCTAAAGACTAAGCTTTAGATTATGGCGGTGTGAGGCAACCTGTAAGGGAGTTCGGTCCCATCTTCTCGAGTGAGATCAGTTTCGAACCAGGAATGACCGAATTGATTCATTCCCTTAGTGGAGGCGGATCCAGCGCTGCCTTAATATCCTTCTCCTTTGGCTTCACTTGCCACGGTGGGATTCATATGAAGAACTTTTAAAGACAAGTTGTTCAGAGCTCGAGCGCTCCAGCTTCCCTCAAGGTGACTAATATCCCTTTGAGTGGATTGTTGCAGCTGCTGCATCAGTTCTAGGTTTTGGTTGATCAACCGGTTGAGCCGACTCTGAGTTTCCTCTAGCTTCTTCACTAGATAATGCATCTTGGCCTAAGTAACTGGAGCGTCAGGATAGGATAAAGTGGTCATGTCGATTGTGTCAAGAGTATTAAGACTAACTTTATCAGAAGATTACTGATCGATTGATGCCTTTTGATGGTTAGCTTTAGAACGTCCAACAGCTTGAGAGGTTTTCTTCTTCACCATGGCCTCAAGATTCTTAGGTAGACTTAACGCAGATATGAGGAGATTCAAAAACTTAAATTGTAGGACAGTAGGAAATACTAAGTTTTTTGCATTCTTAGTGAAAGCTTCCGAATATGCAACCAAAAATCGGTACAACACCTAATGAATACAAGGAATAGTTAATCTAAAATAAATGGAAAATGAGGAATAAAATAATAGAATTTCAATAGAAAGAAACACATGAATTTATAGTAATTTGACTTTGATTTACATAAGTCCACTTCAAAGATTTGTTCAGTCTACTGCTAAAATTCAAGGTGGCTTGGATTGGTAAGACTTTGGATAACATGGTGCACAATAAACAATACAAAAAGATCCATTTTTCTTGCAGGTAGTGGGTATTGATAGATGCAGGTAGGCCAGAAGAATTGAAGGACCGTTGTAGAGGGAGTCCATAAGGCCCAAGCTTATATTGGGATAAGGGAGGGTAGGTCTCGATCCCTTTATAAGGATAGGTCCCGATCCCTTTTCAGGGATCAATAACGATCCCTCACATGGGGGGTGTAGGCCTTAAAAGTTCTCGTGTTGGTCCCATCTAGTGTCTTGAGTTGCGCCATGAAGTTTTAGTTGTTTAGACCTAGTGTTTACTGGTCATTTGATTGAGGAAGCAGTGTAATTCTACTAATTTATATCAAAGTTGTGTTGATCCCTCAATACTGGTTTTGTCGATCCCTTACTAGAAGAGTTCTCATGCACTGTTATGTTGAGCTAAAGTGATTGTCATCATATGACGTTATTCGAACTTGATGTTTAGTTCTTCAAATGATGTTTCTGAGCTATTAGCCTTGATAATCATCGAGCCGTGGCAATCCGAATAGCTTCTAGTCTTCAGGTCAAGAGATCAGTAGCATTAACCAACCAAGCTCTAATTGCAGTTTTCAAATAGCAAATTCTTGAGTAGTTGGATGATTATATAAAATGGAAGATCAGATGGATGTTTGAATATGATAAGGTATTTCCTTTACGTAGACAGGATCCTAAATGGTAAAATTGAAGTGATTAAAATTTTCATTTTTCGGTCGAGCTAACTAAAAGAGCTGAAGCAACACATTTTAGATAATGAGTCATAAGCTAGAAACACATACACACTTTTTTGTTAAATGATTAAGAAAAATATGGATACTTAAGGCATTATTAATAACTTTTTTGAATTTAGAACTAAGAAAAACGCCATCTAGAGACAAAGGAAGAAGCTCATTTTGATTGTGTGATTACTGCACCATTTCTGTTTGGTTCATCTCAAATAGAATTAATTAAATTATGTAAGACTGAGAATAAAATGGGCCACAAATAGTTATATATTCCTTTCTATTTTTCAAAATAGAGAAATTTAGAACCTTATAATTTGAAAAGTTAAAGCTTTTGAATCGAAAGCTGGATGGTGATGGTACTAAAGGATAGGCAAGAGACCCCGTGAGGACAATGGGTGGAGATCTGAAGCCATTGCTAATTGTAGAGTTAAACGATGGAAATGGTAATGGAATGGATTGGGGTTTCTTCTTTTTTGGAAGAGGACATAAAATGAACGTGAGTAGTGTTATTCTTAAAGCAAGCAACGAAGCTCTATTTAAGAAGAGAAGTATAAGATAAGAATTTCCATTTAGCCAATAACAAGCTTGAGTTTTCCATAAAAAATGCATTAGGCGGTATTCAGAAAACCATTTAGAGTTTTTTCCCTGAACAACTTTCAGAATACCGTTCACTGCAACGTACATTAATTTTTTTTATACTTAGACAGGTTTTAAAAAACCATTTAAAAAGAATCTATTGTTATGTGTTGCGGTAGTTATAGTTATAAACTTATAAGTTTAATTTGCCACATCATCAATCTGCATCTTTAAAAAGATGCATATCTATCCATCAATTTACCTTGTAAAAACAAGATATGTAGTTGACACCTCACTAATCCGTTATAATCCTCCGCCACCAATACGAAATCAACTTACATTACTCATTCCATTCCTTTTTCTCAACTTCTCAGATCTATTCGTTCTTGCCCCCAAATTTCCAATTCTAATCTCTAATTTTCATTCACCTACTTCTTCCATTCCAACCCTCTCTGTGTCCTCCACTTATTCAAGCGACAGTCAATCCAAGAAGAAAGGTGCTAGCTTTTTATCCTGTGTTTCCCATGTATGTTTTTGTTGATTTTTTTATCACTGCTATTAGTTAGCCTATCGAGAAACTGAAATTATTATCACCATGAGTATAACTGGTGTTCGGTGATTAACAATTCAAGTCCGTTATTTGTCAATGAATCCACACTTTTATCAGTTTTAAGTTGTATATAATTAGTTTCTATTATTTGCGGTTCTTTTGTATGTTGATTCGATGAAATGTTCTTTAAGCAGCTATTGGGTTGTTAATCAATTTAATAACAAAGAACTTTCATAGTGAAGCGTGGTTGTGAACAATTAGACCATCGACCTAATATGAGCTGCATGTTCTAAACAACTGCTCAGGTTTCCGAGGTTGCTGTTGCTAGTGATGATTGAGACATGATACTACTAGATTTTTTAATAAGATATATAGTGGTCTATGAAAATGGTTTCATAAGGATGCTTAAATATACATGATACTATTCATTTCATAAGTATTTTCATATTTGTCATATGCATAATTTTTCACCTAGTTCCCAATCAAATAAGTATTGTATGCATAGTTAGAAATTATGTGCAAATTCACTTCATCTATGAATGTTTACACCTGTTTTACATTGATGTGTGCATCACCATTAACATCATTATATGACAGTTAACAAAGCATTGTTTAAGTAATGCTTCAAAGGCCAAACAATGGTATATTTGCAGACATGCATCAATAAACTGCTAATGGATGATTGTTTCTTCACGATGCATGCTTCTAAAATTTTATGTGAGCTTTGTTTTGGGGGGTGTGTGTATAAGTTCGTCTAATAAATATACGCATGAAATTTAGTATATGGAATGCATGCCTGAAAGCCTACTGCATGAAATTTATGAAATGGAATATACACATAATCATTTCAGTTTGTGATATTACTGAAATAATTTGAAGTTTGTGATATCACTTCAATTCGAGTTCAATGACTGCTCAATCAAATTATACTACAAATTCATCAACAACGGCTGCAAGAAAAAACTGCCATGACAAAATCCCAGCAAAGATGAGGACTGTGAAGGTAGGGTCGAATGTGGGGAAGAAGTTTTTTGGTTGCTCCATGTGGCCGGTAAGTATAAATTAGGTTTTTTTTTGGTTGCTTTGTCGATTATCATATCTTTCAGTAATATTTTAGTCGAGAATTTAAGATATGTGTAGAATGGCGATTACGGGTATTTTATGTGGTATGACGAAGTGTATGAAATCAATAGCAACACAGAATTGGATGATACTACTATTAAACTGATGGAAAAAGAAAAGCCTATATCGCAATTGCTCATGGAAAGAAAGACAATTGAAGAAAAGCTGCTAAAGCAAGAGCAAAACAGGGCAAAAGCCGATGAACTTGTGGAAGATATGAAGGAAGAGTTGGCCCTAATGTGCATTAAATGTGGAAAACACGAGAAAGGAGAAAAATTCTTTGTAACAGCTTTAGTTATGTCCTGGATCATGTTTGGAGTTCTTTTATGTGTTGCTTTGGTAATGTAGTGCAGTGAAGTAACATGAAATAGCATGCATGGACAATTTTTCAGGTATAATTTTAAGTTTTGTCACATTGTAGATTAGTGATAATTTTTGCCACATTGTAGATTAGTGATAATTTTTTCCACATAGCCCGTTAAACCAAAAGTGCCGATTAGTGATAATCTTATCCACATTGTAACTGTCTAATTGTTTACTCAGTATCGTTTGTGCTTTGAACAAATTGAGTCATTGCATAAATTTGCAGTTGAGGCATGCAGGCCATAAATTGAGGTATGCAACTGAAATGTTTTTATGCTGAAATGCAATTGAAATGCAAATGAAATGCAACTCAGTTATGCAAATGAAATGCAAATGAAACTCAGTTATGTAACTCAGTTATGCAACTGAAATGCAAACGAAACTTAGTTTGTGCTGAAATGCAAACGAAACTCAATTTGTGTTGAAATGTAACTAAGGCATGTAGGTGAAGGAAGCAGTGATGAGGTTGTTCATGAACTTGTTACCAGAGGCACTAGAGGTAATCGAGACAGTGGAGGCACTGAACGCATTGGAGGCTCGTGCTATATTTTGAAACTATTTTAGTTTGATGTAAACATGAATTTAGCACTGACTGTGTTTGTAACTGAAATGTCTGTAAAATTGAATTTAGTGGCTATTTTGTTATTTTGTAGTTTACTAAGTAGTACTTGTGTTGCTGGTTAATTTGAAATAAAAAGTTCTTTGTTAATTTCAGTGTGATGGTAATTGCTGTTATGTTGCAGTATGTTATGTAATGTTGCCATGGCTATGATATAATGTTGCAATATGTGATGTTAAATGTTTCCATGTCTATGATATAGTGTTGCCATTGGATGGTAAAAGTGTTGCTATAGATTAATGCATGTGGGCCCACAACAGGATTCCATTAACCCGGGTTACAGATTTTAGTAGGCCCCACATTTATGTAAATTTAGTACCTGTTGCAACACCTGCATCGATGTTGCCTTAGGGTCACAAAGATGTTGCCTTTGAATCTAAAGCAACGCGGAAAAACACAACACCAAGAAAGTGTGGCCATAGAAAAAAATTTCCCTATAGCAACATTTTTTGGCATTTTCTGCATCACTACTCTAGTGTTGCAATACGCAATCTATGGCATATTGAAAGAGTAAAAGAGAAAATCACAGAGGGTAGCATCGAATGTATGAAGAAGGATGGGAGCTGTTGTTGAATTCTGCATCGAAAAATATTCACCGCCATTGATGTCCGAGCTTAGGGCTTTGCAACTATTAATTTACTATCGCTGCCATTCATCGATGAAATAAGGTCTTATTGGCAGGGAAACTAACATGTAGTAACTCAGTTAGGAGGGTAGAAGAAAAACTAGAATTGGATAGCTGGAAAAAAGAATGAAGGAGAAAGACAAAATGGAAGAAGGGTAGGACCGTAGGAGTAAAGGGGTGATCCTTCAGTTTAGAAATGAAGAAAAATCCAAGAAGGCTTTTGCAGCAAGGAGACGTTTTAATTTGCAAACTGTGTAAGAGCGAAGGAGAGCACAACAATTGAAACTCATCTTTTATAATACAGTATAGAAACTTGAATAGGAATGGAAAAACATGTGAATTGAAACAGATTATGGCTTGAAATTGGGGTATCATTTAGGCTTTTTCAACAAAATTTCATCTTGGAAAATCAGCCTTTTTTCATTTTGGATGTGGACCACAGCAGTCAACAAAGAAATTGTTCCCTCGCGCTAGTCTTTCCCGACTAGCTCTACTAAATTGGAAAACTAGGGTTTAGCAAATCAATTTCTTCCTAGAAAACCCATGATGTCCATAAAAACCTTAGGGTGAACCGGATCATCTTTTTAAGTTGGTTTTTATTATCATACTATACACTCAAGCAATCAAGTTGTCTTATTGCCAAGATCTCTCCTCATATTTCTCATTTTCAAAATCTTGGAATTGATCGGAACTTAAATCGAGTTGCAGAAGAAGAATCTTCAATTAGAAAAATTGAAATCCTGAAGAAAATTGCATCATCCAACTGGTTTTTCTTTCCTTGTGGTCTACCTTCTCTTCGATTTTTCATCGACGAAGGTAACAAATTGAGATTCTACGTTAATTACTACATTAGATTTGAATGTATTAGCGGGAATACAACGATGTTTAGTGCACTATTGACGCCTCCTTTTCCACTTTCTGATGCTAATTCTAGAAGAAAATAATATTTATATCAGTTACTACATTAATGGTACCTACTAATATCGGATCACCAAATCTTGACTGCAATGCTCCAGTGAATTTCGATTAGTGAATTACAACCAAGTGTAAGTGATTCCAGTGTTGTAGGCTCCTGCCTAGACATGCTAGCTACCTAGGCCTTGTCCGCTTAGATGGGACTTACTATATTATTTAGGCATGTAAAGAGATTTAGAGTCATCATCTTTGCATTAATTTAGGCTTGATATTTTTTATAAGCATTAGATTGTTTGTTTCAAGCAATTTTGTTTTCATGCTTACTTCCAAATCTAACCAAATTTATTCTAAAATTTAATCTAAAATATGTCAATTTTTTAAAAGCGCAAAACTCCAGTTAATCCTCGATTAATCCCTGTGCTGACAATTTCTAGTCTATGCTTATAACTTAGCATCCGTCTAATGATTTCTACAACCTTGGCGATTTCATACAGAAATATTCTTCCAACAAATCATTAAGTCATTTCGTATAATAACAAGTGTGAAATATGGTACCTTGAAGTGTATATTTAAATAAATGTGATATTTTTAAATATGGTATTAGGAGGAGGAAACGAGCTGCATGCATTGTTTATTGTTTCACTAAATGTGCATCGGTATGACTGAAAGATTGGTTCATTTTGAACTATAGGACATGGAGATCGAATGACGTAATACATATTTCCATGGTTTCAGAATTTGTAATTTATATTGTAGGTTGTAAACTTGCATAAATTCTTAACACACATCGATATTCTAGTGTGTCGAGTGTCTTATACAGATAAAATGAATATTGATTCCATTCTATAGATACTATATATTGCATGGTGAGAGTAGAATACAACAACAACTAAGTCACTAATCCCAAACAAATTGGGGTTGGTTAGAGATGGAATGCAAAACTAAATCACATAGCCAATTTGAAGGCAAAAATAATAACAAGAGATTTAAATTTGAAAACATAAATAAAGACAAATTAAAGTAAATAACTAATTTAATAATAATATAAATAATAACAAACAAATAAAAAATAAAAACCAAGGCGGAAGTGATGGTGATAGTACTAGTGTATACCGAAGATCAACACTATGTTTTAAGCCAATATTCACTAATCTTATAATTATAACACTCTCTCCACACTAACATAAACCCACAATTTGATACATGGATCACTAACTTCCAGACGTTCCTCTTCGACACCAGCTCTTCGGATATATTTCAATTTTTCATGTCTCTTTTTACGACTTTCTCCGATGCAACCTTGGTCAATTTCTACCTTGCTTCGTCGGCGTGGTCTATAATTTAATCGCGCACATGTGCATCGTAAGGTCTCCGTTGGAGATACCCAAACCATCTTAAGCAGTGTTGGACTAATTTCTCTTCAATTGGTGCAACTCCATGTTTGTCTTGAATATCATCTTTTCTAGCTAGAGTGATCCCGTGCGTTGTGGATGATAATGTAATAACTCGGAAATCTGGGCCAATTTAAAATTTTTATTTTGGCAATTTTAATGTATTTTGAATATTTAAAATGAATTATTTTAAATAATATCGACTAGAAATTTATTTTGCATAGAATTCGAACGTATATTTTATATAGATCGTCGTTAGAATATAAATATTTATTTATATATATAAAAGGAATTGAAAATGGCGTGGTAGTTCGATAATTCGATTTCAAAATTCAAATGAATGTACCGGGTGCAAAATAAACCGGATTTTAGTGAAACCAAAAATATTTGAATCTAATTGAGATTATCTCTCCAACGAATCCGAAAAATCGAAATTTCATAGCGAGGATAAAAAGATATGTCCAGTTGAAATTTCAGAATAGTCGCTATGGAATTTCGGCCCTTAGAAAATAGCCATTTTGCAAACGACCTCGGATTTCAACGAAACCACTTTTGTTGGATCCGGGATGTAAAGTTATTGCTAGGTTTCAAATTTCATAATTTTTCGAAACAATAGGTGAGCGTGCCAAAGGAAAACGCGTTTGACCAGTTTCAGTTGATTTTAATCGACTGGAAATTGGTCATTTTTCAAACGGTCTCAGAATTTGATGAAATTGGTTTTGTTAGGACCGTATCGTCAATACGAAGCTAGAAAATATTTTTTTTGGAATTTTTCTAGTTAGTATGTGGCCCCAGTAAATTGAAATGCGCGTTCAAATTCAATATATAGAGTTATATGTTGATTTTGACGGAAACTGATCGGAACGATCGAATCAGCTTACGATACATATCCCATTGTGTTCGGAATGGGGTTAATTAGCTATGGACGACAGGAGGTAGGTCTCGTTTTGAGGTCGAAATAAATACTTTTTGAAAATTAAAGTAATAAATAAAAAATCAACTCCCCTTTTTCTCCTTTAACCCCCCCCCCCCCCCCCCTCGTTTATTCTCAGAAGAGAAAAAAAAAGTAAAAACCTCGTCGCCCTACCCAGACCCCCCCCTCCATCGTCACCGCCGCCTCAGGCGCGGGCCCCCCTCCCCTCCTCTCGTCGCGAGCCACTCGGACCCCCTTCCTAATCGACGCGCTACCCCCCTCTCCACCTGAGCGACGCGAAACCCCCCTCCACTTGAGCGACGCGAACCCCCTCCCTCTCCACCTAAGCAACGCGAAACCCCCCCTTCAGCTCCGACCTCCCCTCGTGCTCCTCGACGGACGTGAAGACCCCAGCTCCTCTCTTTTCCTCTTTGAGCCACAAGACAACAGCGAAGCTCCTTCTTTTCTTTCCTTCTTCGATGGATGTAAGTTTAGTTTTTAATTTATTTTATATAATTAGCATTTATATAATGAGTTTGTTTTATATTAATTAGCAAATATAAAAAGATTAGACTTTTTATTTAGAAGAAAGGTCGGATTTTTATTTAGAAGAAAGGTCGGATTTTTAGTCAAGGAAAGACGAGATTTTTATATATTTAATAGCAAAATAAAAATTCGATTTTTATATATTGAATAGCAAAGTAAAAAATTCGATTTTTATATATTGAATAGCAAAGTAAAAATTTGATTTTTATATATTGAATAGCAAAGTAAAAATTCGATTTTTATATATTGAATAGCAAAGTAAAAATTCGATTTTTATATATTGAATAGCAAAGTAAAAATTCGATTTTTATATATTGAATAACAAAGTAAAAATTTGATTTTTATACATTGAATAGCAAAGTAAAAATTCGATTTTTATATATTGAATAGCAAAGTAAAAATTCGATTTTTTTATATTGAATAGCGAAGTAAAAATGTGATTTTTATATATGTAGTGAATTCTGGCAACGAAAGTGTCAGACGGTGAAGATTTTCTGCATATGAAAAGGCATGGCGTTTGGTTTAGCTAATCTGTGAGAACTTCTCACCTTTAATTTAATTTTTCTAGTTGAAATATATACTAGGATGCAGACGGTGTTTAGTAGCACCCGACACCCGTCGTCCACAGACCATGGACGGCTTGTATGCTTGGTTGTTTGATTTTGATGTGTAGTTGATTGTGTGATGTGATGTGAAATGAAATAAAATATTTATATAGTTGAAAATATTTTATAGTTAAAAATAGAATTTTTAATGTGTATATGAAATGAAATAAAAATAAACAAATCGGACGATTTGTTTATATACATGCATTTGACTGATATTGATTGGGACGATAAATTTTACACATCGCCTAACTGCACAAATAAAATCTGTGTTTGATTGTTTGATACCCCACACGGGTATTGGGATGATATTTGACATACACTAATCCCGATTGTTTAGTTGTATGTCGATCGATTGATTGAAAGGCTGTTATAAGCGTTGAATATTTATATTTGATGCTTATACAGTGTAGAATGCACTTTGGATGATGGTTGATTATTCATCGTTGTTATTGTATACATGTGTTGTAGAAAATCCATACAATTAACATTATATGGTAATTGATTGGGCCTCATTCCAGTTTTGAAAAAGAAAGTTTTGAAATAGAAATATTTGAAAAAGAAATATTTGAAATAGAAATATTTGAAATAGAATATTTGAAAATAGAAATATATGAAGCCGTGTTGATTAGATTGACGCCATTTTGACGTGAACGATATTTATATCGATTTTATTCATTTTATAATGAATATCGAAAGTGATTTCAAAATCGGATATTTTGAAAAGAATTGAGATTCGAATTAGATTGAATTGAATTGAATATAAAACGAATTCGATTGAATTGAATATAAAACGAATTCGAGTTGAATTGAATATAAAACGGATTCGAATTGAATTGAATTGAAAAGAAAATGAATTCAAATCAAATTAAAATCGATTTGAATTGAAATCAATTTGAAATGAATTTAAAACGAATTTATATTGGAAAATTCAATTTTGATTTGAATTTGAAATGAAGTGGAAATCGTTTCGAAAACGAATTTAAAAACGATTTATGAAATATGTTTTGAAATGAACTAGTTTTGAACTAGTATTATAATTCTATTTATTTTTAAAATAAATAAATTGAATTTGAAAAATGGTTTTGAAGGTAACTAGAATTTCCAGTAATTGAAATGGAATGGATTTGAATCGAAATCGTCTTCGGATTATTTCGATGTTGGATTTCGTGATTCTACAGATGTTGTTATGGAAATTTGAAAGATATATATATATATATATATATATATATATATATATATATATATCGTTATTTCCAATACGATATTTGTTGGTCGTAGAATTTGATATTGAATATAAGCCGATATATTTTCTATTCAGATCCTTGTATTTAATATCAAATGTGATTTGGGTTTGTCGAGAATGGTGTCTTTATTAACACTGTTCTTGAACCCAGTTGAGAAAAGATTAAATCTTTTTATCTAGATTTAATGAAGTGTACCAATTAAATAATATTTAACTGGAATTGAATTGGTATTGGCTTTTGGGTTTATCGTGAACAGTGTTTTAAATAACACTTGTTCTTTAACCTGATAATTAATGGAACGTGATTTTGGGTTTATCATGAACCGTATTTTAAATGACACTGATTCTTTAACCCAGTCACAGATTAAAACTAAGTGGAGTTTTAATGAATCTTTAATTAGATTGAAATGATCGAGAATGGAGTATGACCAGTTTTGCTCCAGGCAATAGTTAAATCTTTAATTAGATTTGAACGTGAAATGGTAATTGAATTTACCGATAACACCGTGGTGTTAGATATGAAGTATTACCAGTTTTACTTCATGGGATGAATAGGTTGGGATTGGGAAATAAAATAAATGATTACTTCGGTAAGGTTCGTTAATCCCGACTAGTTGAATTGATATTCAAAAGTAGATTAAAGAATAGATTTAAAGGATTTATCTTTGAAAAAATTAATGAGAACCTTTCCCTATGAATGTGAAATTTAGAAACTAACTGTCGGTTAGCTAAGCAGAATGGTTTTCTGGATATTGATCTGATGTTGGTTTCGACCTTTGGGGTTAATATTTGGGGGATTATTCTCTTGATTAATTTACGGTTAGTGACTGATGAATTGGAATGAGGCGTATGTTGTGTTTGTGTAACACTTGTTTATAATATACGCGAGTTATACGGAAAGACCGGGTTTATCCCATTCTGAATAACTGATACGACGATAAGTCGAAGATGAAGATGGTGGTCGAAGACCGGAGGTCTTCAGGTCGTTTGGGTGATTACTGATGATCTTAATTGGGATGTACACCCAAGAAGATGGAAATAGTTGGTGATCGTCCAGACGTACTTGGAGATCGATGGATATGCGGGGTACTAGGTGCCTCCGTTTTCGTTCAGACCCAGAACGGACTTGTGAATGGATTATGTGTCTGACATTGGATTTTAGTCTGTGTGATTGATTTCTATTAAATATATATCTGTTTGGCGACGGAGAATTTATTCTCTTGCTTAACGCCCTTCTCTGAGACGTACGAGCTCAGGGGTTATATACTGATGGATATCAAACGCATAGAGTGAATTGCCTATGTGGCATGCCTAAGTGGCGAATGATTAGGCTTCTGTAGAAAAGCAAAGTCTTGTGGTGGATGATCGAAGCACGGCCTTTGTGGCGTAGCTTTGTGTAACGTTTACTTCGCGAGTTTCACATCCGGTATGAACCAAAAACGGGAGACGGACCTCAGGGAGGGCATGCGTTTCCTTCTAGCTAAAAAGTGGCATCAGTGGTTTTACACGCCCTGACGAGTTTGACTTATGTGGTTGTTGCTGGTGCGAGGCACCTCGGTTTGATCGGACGATCCGGGTCCGATGGAGTCATTTGTTGGCTCACTTACGCCCCAAAGGGCGGGGAAACGCAGTGTTCAGGAATTTTAATCCACATCGGTGGACCGGCCCTGTCGCTCCAAGGGTCACTTGAGCTCTGATCCTGAGACATGGGCTAGATTGTCTCGAATCGGTGAGGACTATCTTTTGCCTCGGTTCATAGATGGAAATCCAACTTCCAAATACGTGACATTTGCGGTTTTATTTGTAGAGCCTAGTATGGCGACATAGTGGGATGGGGCGCTTATGCCGCCTATGATTGATATTTATGATTTGAAGTTGTTTTATACACTATACACTTATAGTAATAGTAAGTGATTTGTTTTAAACGTATCAAGCATTCTTGGCTATTATAAGGTAAAAACACTATCCTCCGGCTTGCGTTGCATTGTGTGATGGGAACTGGATCTTATAATAGCTTCATTGTTCTTTATTTAGCATTGCGCTGTTGTTTTATGCACTGGTATTCTTGGGAGGAAACCCGTTCCGTGTTATACGGCGTGGTCCCTTGATTTACCTAACTTTAAAATAAAGATTAATATCTGTTTTAGTTCTCACACCAGTCACATGACTGACCTGGGGTTTATTGTTTTAACCTAAACTCTGGGTGCCCTTATTTTGACACGGCCAGCTAGTAGTTTTGGTTTTGCAGATTTATATTCACAGGATCCTGGTTTATAGATGGAATGATATCCGGAAAGCTTTGTATCCGTATATCTCCTTCAGTTGTGTATTGTATTATTTTCCGCTGCTATGTAATTTATTGTAATCTCTGATATTTCTGTGTAATATTTATTCGTTTATACTCTGTATATTCTTGTATTCTGATGGAATTGTTGTAATATACAATGAAATGTTCTTCCGTCTGCGTTCTATTTTGTCGTGTTCTCGAAACAATCAGGCGCTTCAAATGGTCTGGGTCGGTTTAGCGATTGATTCGGATCAAGCGAAATTCCTTGTTGTCACAGTTGGTATCGGAGCTTTGGTCTACAAAGCTCAGAGAACAAGACACATTAGAACCATACGAAAGAATTCATCAGAAATTGGATTAGTAATATCCAATGAGAATGACTCGTTAGAGATGGGATCAGTAGTATCCTAGAACGAGTGTGAAGAGTAAATTTTTAAAATAAAAATGAAAACCCATTTTGTATTGAAATTTAAATCGTTGTATACGTATTTGAATATTTATTTTATATTGAATTTGGACAATCCAATATATAAAGATTTTGCATATGCGCCTTTCAAACGTATATTCGAAGTTTTAATATACTGGATAGATATAGAATCACACTCTAGTCACCCGGGGATAATCCTGATGATGGTGCATCATCATCAGCATTTATATTCGAGTGTCGAAGGTGTGATATCTATATATTTCCATTAGACTGGTGTGAGAACCAAAATTAGATAGGGCCTATTGTTGTGATTTGGCATCAAAATTTTGATTTTTGACTAGGTATCAATGTTATGAATTTCAAATGATAATCAACTAATTGATTGATGGTTGTGTTGTTGATTATTGGTTGATTTATGAAAATTTGTACCCTATAACCAAATTGAATCAAATATTGAATTGTATTGAAATTTGGTTGCGTTTTCTTGCATACATGTACTTACATTGAACGGGTCATGGCAAAGAGTCTAGAGCAGAAGAATAAAATTGTTTGCCCGACAAATAGGTACATGTTTATCATAATTTACTGTTTTGTTTGGGTGATGATGATTTTATGAGCCGATTGGCTAGCCGCTTGGCTTTTTCTTTTTCTTTTTGAGATCAGAGGGCCTGTATGGCAATTTCGGGATTTTCCCAGTGCGCCCGGTGCTGGGGAGGTTATGGCGAAATTTTTCGAAAATTTAGGGTGTTAGCCAAATTTTTGAAAAATTTGAAAAGTTCTTAGAAACTGAAATGTTGAAGAACTTAAGCCGTAATGAAAATAGAGAAAGTTGAGTTGATTGTTAAACAACTTTCGTCTTTATTCCTTTTCGGGGATGAAAAGTTTTAAGTGAGGGAGATTGTAATAACCCGGAAATCTGGGCCAATTTAAAATTTTTATTTTGGCAATTTTAATGTATTTTGAATATTTAAAATGAATTATTTTAAATAATATCTACTAGAAATTTTTTTTGCATAGAATTCGAACGTATATTTTATATAGATCGTCGTTAGAATATAAATATTTATTTATATATATATAAAAGGAATTGAAAATGGCGTGGTAGTTCGATAATTCGATTTCAAAATTCAAATGAATGTACCGGGTGCAAAATAAACCGGATTTTAGTGAAACCAAAAATATTTGAATCTAATTGAGATTATCTCTCTAACGAATCCGAAAAATCGAAATTTCATAGCGAGGATAAAAAGATATGTCCAGTTGAAATTTCAGAATAGTCGCTATGGAATTTCGGCCCTTAGAAAATAGCCATTTTGCAAACGACCTCGGATTTCGACGAAACCACTTTTGTTGGATCCGGAATGTAAAGTTATTGCTAGGTTTCAAATTTCATAATTTTTCAAATCAATAGGTGAGCGTGGCAAAGGAAAACGCATTTGACCAGTTTCAGTTGATTTTAATCGACTGGAAATTGGTCATTTTCCAAACGGTCTCGGAATTCGATGAAATTAGTTTTGTTAGGACCGTATCGTCAATACGAAGCTAGAAAATATTTTTCTGGAATTTTTCTAGTTAGTATGTGGCCCCAGTAAATTGAAATGCACGTTCACATTCAATATATAGAGTTATATGTTGATTTTGACGGAAACTGATCGGAACGATCGAATCAGCTTACGATACATATTCCATTTTGTTCTGAATGGGGTTAATTAGCTATGGACGACAGGCAGTGGGTCTCGTTTTGAGGTCGAAATAAAAAGTTACTTTTTGAAAATTAAAGTAATAAATAAAATAAAAAAAATCAGCTCCCTTTTTTCTCCTTTAACCCCCCCCCCCCTCGTTTATTCTCAGAAGAGAAAAAAAAAGTAAAAAACCCGTCGCCCTACCCAGACCCCCCTCCATCATCACCGCCGCCTCAGGCGCGGGCTCCCCTCCCCTCCTCTCGCCGCGAGCCACCCAGACCCCCCTCTTAATCGACGCGCTACCCCCCCCTCTCCACCTGAGCGACGCGAACCCCCCCCCCCCCCCCTCCCCACCTGAGCGACGCGAAAACCCCCCTCTCCACCTGAGCGACGCGAAACCCCCCCCCCCCCTTCAGCTCCGACCTCCCCTCGTGCTCCTCGACGGACGTGAAGACCCCAGCTCCTCTCTTTTCCTCTTTGAGCCACAAGACAATAGCGAAGCTCCTTCTTTTCTTTCCTTCTTCGATGGATGTAAGTTTAGTTTTTAATTTATTTTATATAATTAGCATTTATATAATCAGTTTGTTTTATATGAATTAGCAAATATAAAAAGATTAATCTTTTTATTTAGAAGAAAGGTCGGATTTTTATTTAGAAGAAAGGTCGGATTTTTAGTCAAGGAAAGACGAGATTTTATATATTGAATAGCAAAGTAAAAATTCGATTTTTATATATTGAATAGCAAAGTAAAAATTTGATTTTTATATATTGAATAGCAAAGTAAAAATTCGATTTTTATATATTGAATAGCAAAGTAAAAATTCGATTTTTATATATTGAATAGCAAAGTAAAAATTCGATTTTTATATATTGAATAGCAAAGTAAAAATTCGATTTTTATATATTGAATAGCAAAGTAAAAATTCGATTTTTATATATTGAATAGCAAAGTAAAAAATTCGATTTTTATATATTGAATAGCGAAGTAAAAATGTGATTTTTTATATATGTAGTGAATTCGGGCAACGAAAGTGTAAGACGACGAAGATTTTCTGCATATGAAGAGGCGTGGCGTTTGGTTTAGCTAATCTGTGAGAACTTCTCACCTTTAATTTAACTTTTCTAGTTGAAATATATACTTGGATGCAGACGGTGTTTAGTAGCACCCGACACCCGTCGTCCACAGACCATGGACGGCTTGTATGCTTGGTTGTTTGATTTTGATGTGTAGTTGATTGTGTGATGTGATGTGAAATGAAATATTTATATAGTTGAAAATATTTTATAGTTAAAAATAGAATTTTTAATGTGCATATGAAATGAAATAAAAATAAACAAATCGGATGATTTGTTTATATACACACATTTGACTGATATTGATTGGGACAATAAATTTTACACATCGCCCAACTGCACAAATAAAATCTGTGTTTGATTGTTTGAAACCCCACACGGGTATTGGGATGATATTTGACATACACTAATCCCGATTGTTTAGTTGTATGTCGATCGATTGATTGACAGGCTGTTATAAGCGTTGAATATTTATATTTGATGCTTATACAGTGTAGAATGCACTTTGGATGATGGTTGATTATTCATCGTTGTTATTGTATACATGTGTTGTAGAAAATCCATATAATTAACATTATATGGTAATTGATTGGGCCTCATTCCAGTTTTGAAAAAGAAAGTTTTGAAATAGAAATATTTGAAAAAGAAATATTTGAAATAGAAATATTTGAAATAGAATATTTGAAAATAGAAATATATGAAGCCGTGTTGATTAGATTGACGCCATTTTGACGTGAACGATATTTATATCGATTTTATTCATTTTATAATGAATATCGAAAGTGATTTAAAAATCGGATATTTTGAAAAGAATTGAAATTCGAATAAGATTGAATTGAATTGAATATAAAACGAATTCGAGTTGAATTGAATATAAAATGAATTCGAGTTGAATTGAATATAAAATGGATTCGAATTGAATTGAATTGAAAAGAAAATTAATTCAAATCGAATTAAAATCGATTTGAATTGAAATCAATTTGAAATGAATTTAAAACGAATTTATATTGGAAAATTCAATTTTGATTTGAATTTGAAATGAAGTGGAAATCTTTTCGAAAACGAATTTAAAAACGATTTATGAAATACGTTTTAAAAGGAAATCGACGAAGTATATATTATATATATTATATATATATAATATAATGGCCTGAATAGAACGCGCCGCGCCGCGGCAGTTCGCGAATTTCGACCATTGACTTCGAACGGATATTACGGGAGATCCGACCGTCGGATTCTCCTAAAATCAGAACCGTTGGGTTCGTATCGAAAAGAGATTTCTAATGAATATTGGAAATTAGAAATCTAACGGTTGGATTTGGAATTATGTCCAAATCAAATTTGGAAAAGGTCGCTATAAGTGCAGTTCGATGGTCGTTGATGGAAATCGACTATACGGGCCTTGATAAAATTATTAAAAATAGTAATAATTTGTGTAAAATCATAAGAAATGATTTAGAAAGTATCGGGATGAAAAACCCCATATTTGAAAAGATAAAAATAGATTTTTATCGAAATGAACTAGTTTTGAACTAGAATTATAATTCTATTTATTTTTAAAATAAATAAATTGAATTTGAAAAATGGTTTTGAAGGTAACAAGAATTTCCAATAATTGAATTGGAATGGATTTGAATCGAAATCGTCTTCGGATTATTTCGATGTTGGATTTCGTGATTATACAGATGTTGTTATGGAAATTTGAAAGATATATATATATTGTTATTTCCAAAACGATATTTGTTGGTCGTAGAATTTGATATTGAATATAAGCCGATATATTTTCTATTCAGAGCCTTGTATTTAATATCAAATGTGATTTGGGTTTGTCGTGAATGGTGTCTTTATTAACACTGTTCTTGAACCCAGTTGAGAAAAGATTAAATCTTTTTATCTAGATTTAATGAAGTGTACCAATTAAATAATATTTAATTGGAATAGAATTGGTATTGGTTTTTGGGTTTATCGTGAACAGTGTTTTAAATAACACTTGTTCTTTAACCTGATAATTAATGGAACGTGATTTTGGGTTTATCGTGAACCGTGTTTTAAATGACACTGATTCTTTAACCCAGTCACAGATTAAAACTAAGTGGAGTTTTAATGAATCTTTAATTAGATTGAAATGATCGAGAATGGAGTATCACCAGTTTTGCTCCAGGCGATAGTTAAATCTTTAATTAGATTTGAACGTGAAATGGTAATTGAATTTATCGATAACACCGTGGTGTTAGATATGAAGTATTACCAGTTTTACTTCATGGAATGAATAGGTTGGGATTGGGAAATAAAACAAATGATTACTTCGGTAAGGTTCGTTAATCCCAACTAGTTGAATTGATATTCAAAAGTAGATTAAAGAATAAATTTAAAGGATTTATCTTTGATAAAATTAATGGGAACCTTTCCCTATGAATGTGAAATTTAGAAACTAACTGTCGGTTAGCTAAGCAGAATGGTTTTCTGGATATTGATCTGATGTTGGTTTTGGCCTTTGGGGTTAATATTTGGGGGATTATTCTCTTGATTAATTTACGGTTAGTGACTGATGAATTGGAATGAGGCGTATGTTGTGTTTGTGTAACACTTGTTTATAATATACGCGAGTTATTCGGAAAGACCGGGTTTATCCCATTCTGAATAACTGATACGACGATAAGTCGAAGATGAAGACGGTGGTCGAAGACCGGAGGTCTTCAGGTCGTTTGGGTGATTACTGATGATCTTGATTGGGATGTACACCCAAGAAGATGTAAATAGTTGGTGATCGTCCATACGTACTCGGAGATCGATGGATATGCGGGGTACTAGGTGCCACCGGTTTCGTTCAGACCCAAAATGGACTTGTAAATGGACTGTGTGTCTGACATTGGATTTTAGTCTGTGTGATTGATTTCTTTTAAATATATATCTGTTTAGCGACGGAGAATTTATTCTCTTGCTTAACGCCCTTCTCTGAGACGTACGAGCTCAGGGGTTATATACTGATGGATATCAAATGCATAGAGTGAATTGCCTGTGTGGCATGCCTAAGTGGCGAATGATCAAGGCTTTTGTTGAAAAGCAAAGTCTTGTGGTTGATGATCGAAGCACGGCCTTTGTGGCGTAGCTTTGTGTAACGTTTACTTCGCGAGTTTCACACCCGGTATGAACCAAAAACGGGAGACGGACCTCAGGGAGGGCATGCGTTTCCTTCTAGCTAAAAAGTGGCATCAGTGGTTTTACACGCCCTGACGAGTTTGACTTATGTGGTTGTTGCTGTTGCGAGGCGCCTCGGTTTGATCGGACGATCCGGGTCCGATGGAGTCATTTGTTGGCTCACTTACGCCCCAAAGGGCGGGGAAACGCAGTGTTCAGGAATTTTAATCCACATCGGTGGACCGGCCCTGTCGCTCCAAGGGTCACTCGAGCTCTGATCCTGAGACATGGGCTAGATTGTCTCGAATCGGTGAGGACTATCTTTTGCCTCAGTTCATAGGTGGAAATCCAACTTCCAAATATGTGACATTTGCGGTTTTATTTGTAGAGCCTTGTATGGCGACATAGTGGGATGGGGCGCTTATGCCGCCTATGATTTGAAGTTGTTTTATACACTATACACTTATAGTAATAGTAAATGATTTGTTTTAAACGTATCAATCATTCTTGGCTATTATAAGGTAAAAACCCTATCCTCCGGCTTGCGTTGCATTGTGTGATGGGAACTGGGTCTTATAATAGCTTCATTGTTCTTTATTTAGCATTGCGCTGTTGTTTTATGCAATGGTATTCTTGGGAGGAAACCCGTTCCGTGTTATACGGCATGGTCCCTTGATTTACCTAACTTTAAAATAAAGATTAATAACTGTTTTAGTTCTCACACCGGTCACATGACTGACCTGGGGTTTATTGTTTTAACCTAAACTCTGGGTGCCCTTATTTTGACACGGGCAGCTAGTAGTTTTGGTTTTGCAGATTTATATTCATAGGATCCTGGTTTACAGCTGGAATGATATCTGGAAAGCTTTGTATCCGTATATCTCCTTCAGTTGTGTATTGTATTATTTTCTGCTGCTATGTAATTTATTGTAATCTCTGATATTTCTGTGTAATATTTATTCATTTATACTCTGTATATTCTTGTATTCTGATGGAATTGTTGTAATATACAATGAAATGTTCTTCCGTCTGCGTTCTATTTTGTCGTGTTCTCGAAACAATCAGGCGTTGCGAACGGTCCGGGTCGGTTTAGCGATTGATTCGGATCGAGCGAAATTCCTTGTTGTCACAGATAATATTATTAAAAATAGTATTTATTACTTTAATGTTAAAATGAGAACCTTGTTATACAATATATCATAAATTTTGATGTGAAATACATAAACTTTTAATTAAATATATCGTTAATATTGTTTGTGTAGTTTACACAAACAATATATATGTGTGTGCATTTGATTTTTTTAATCATTTTTGTTAATATAGATATACAATTGTATGTTAATAATTTATTCAAATTAACAAATATATTTAATAGATTTCTTTAAATAAGTTAAATGTAACATTATGTGGTTTCACTTTATAGCATATCAGGAAAAATTGAAAAGAAATTTGCAAAAAAAGTATAAATTTGTTGTGGAGTTACCGATGTTCAAAATTATAATACATAGTAAATTCTTAATGTAAATGAATCATAACTAATTTACTAATTATCTTTGTCATTATTGTTGATATACATATTTCATGTTATACGGTTTATACATCTTTATTGTTGCAAGGAAAACTATTTTTTGTTTAATATGAATATACATGGTAGAATTAGCGTATGTTTTTAAGAACTATTAGAAAAATGGACTAAATACTCTCTAAGGTTATTTAAACCATTAGAATTTAAGATTTCATGAGTAGTTTAAATATTCGCATTGTAATAATAAATATCAAGATAGAATTGAGGAGGTTAAGCAAATAATTATAGAAATATTAAAATGCAGCTATTTAAGGCGGAAATTATTTTCTATAATTTATGATAAATTTATTGAGATAATCATATAATATACTAATTTTTTATTATTGTTTGCATATATTATTTAAACTGTGTAACTCATTTAACTTTATATTTGAAAGAAAAACTAATTTTGTAATTTTTGTTGACATGAACATGGTGTACATTTTAAAACATCACACTTGCCTTAGTTAGGTGAATTAACAATAATTTATTAACTGAATTCATTTGTTAGATTCGAAATCATATAATCAATCTAAATATATTGGCATAAATATACAATATTAAGTAATACTTTGCAGTGTTTTGTAAATAACTAAATAAATTTTAAAATGTAGCGGTTTGACATTAATATTCCAATGCAATACATGATAAGTTTATTGATATAAATGAGTTCAACTTCGAACTTGTGTTGGTTATTTATGTGTATAATTTATGTTATGTGACTTACGTTCTTATATATTTGATTGTTTTTTCATTTTTGTCAATATAATATGGTTAATGTTGGTGTAATCTATTAGGCGAATAAATTAATAATAGTTTGCTAAAATTATTTAAAAACTTTTAGTATTATGTAATTAATCATAAAATATGGTACTAAACGTAAAATGGTAGAAAAGAATTGAGAGAGACTTAAATAATTATAGAAAATCTGAAGTGTAGGTGTTTGGAGTCAAAAAACAAAATTATGCCGTTTTTAGTATTTAAAAGAAATATTAGTTAATTAGTTTTATTTAAATTACTTAAAATTTGAGTTTTGTAATTAATTTAAATATGAGGACTTAAATATAAAATGTTAGGAGCTAACTGTTAATAAATAATTAGGTAAACTTTGAAATGTCTACATCAAAATGTAAAATGATAGAAGAAGTAAAATAATGTAAGAGAAGTAATAAATAAATGTAAAGGGATAAACCAACTTAAAAATAAAATATTTGGAGAGAATTAAGGAGAAGAGAGAAAACTCCTAAAATTAAGGATAAAACTTTAAGAGGTTCCTCTTTACTGTTATTTAATAGATTCGGTCTCGTCTATGTTCACAACTCCATCGCATTATTGCAGCATATGCCTCTCTGCTACACTTATCTTCTTGACGTATTGTCCTTTAGTAAGCTAACGTTCTGCACCATATAACCGCGCATGCCTATTTACTGTTTTGTAAAACTTACTTTTAAGCTTTTGAGGGATTTTCCTATCACAGAAAATTCCAGATGTTAGTCGTCATTTCACCCAACCCGCTCGAAATCTAAAATTAACATCTTCATCAATCTCACCATCAAACTGCAACATAAATCCTAAATATCGAAATGATTTCTTCATGGACACTATTTATTCGGCCAAGTTGGTCTCTCCATCCTTTGACTTGGCACTATTGAACTCGCACTTCATGTACTCTGTTTTAGTTCTGTTAAGTCTGAAACCCTTCGATTTTAGAATCTTTCTTCACAACTCCAGTCGAGTATTAATTCTGATCCTACTTTCATCAATCAGCACAACGTTATCAGCAAAAAACATACATAAAGGAATCTCACCTTGTATACCCTTTGTGACTTCATCCAACACTAAAGCAAAAATATATGGAGTCAAAACCGACCCTTGAAGTAATATTATATTAATGGGAAAGTCACCGGTTTCACCTTCGTATGCTCTAACATTAGTCACAACCTCACATTACATATCCTTGATAAAGGTGATGTAATTTGATAGGACCCTCTTCCTTTATAGAGTGCACCACGTAACATTCATCGGTACTCTGTCATAAGCTTTCTCTAAATTGATGAATATCATGTGTAGATCATTTTATTTCTCTCTAAATCTCCCCATAAGTCGTATTATAAAGAAAATCACCTCTGTTGACCTTTTAGGCATGAAACTAAATTGATTTTTTGAAACACTTATCAGTCTTTTCAATTAAAGTCTGACTACTCTCTCTTAAAGTTTCACTGTATGACTCATAAGTTTAATTTCTCTATAGTTTGTGCAACTTTGAATATCTCCTTTATTATTGAAGATTGGAACTAAAATACTTCTCCTTCACTTGAAATGATTACACTACACAGGAAACCTAATAAATGCGCTGTTATAATGTTCGGACAATGTAAGGTGACCGTTACATAGGAAATAATGGAAACTACACAAAATCTGTCTTATATCTCACAACTCATGGAACAAAATATAATAGTAAAACATACCGATATGAAAATAGGTGAGACGGTAAATAGCTGAAATGAATCCTACAGATTAGAGTAACAGATCCAAAACAGCAAAGCACAATGTCATAGATTCATATAAAGTAAATATCTCTAGCAGAAAATGTCTCTAAGCGAAATGATAAAGATAGTACTGCGCCCCACAGTAGTAAACATCAAAGTGAGATAGAGTATATATAAATAATATGTGGATAGCAACCTGTTCTCTTCCTGATCAGCTACTCGTGCTCACTCCTAACATGCCTCTGGTCCACTCATGTGAGAGCACCAAATGTAACAGGAAGCAAAACATAAAACTCTAGCTCAAACAAAGTCCTTCGTGAGCAATAAAATCTCAAGTACAGAAAATGAATGGAACATACAGTACGGTAAACAAAATCTGAACTATTCTCCTGCATCCAAAGATTTTGCACCTAGAATAAAAAATATAGGCATACTCTACATCTAAGCACTGAGTGTCTAAATGTCTGCATCAACAATATCAATATCTATGTCAATGCCACCTACATTTAATGACATCCATGAGGGTGACAAATGAAAAAACGAACATAGCGAACATCATCCATCCTCACATTCACTCACTCACTCAATGTGTTGGATATATAGTATGTTTGGTTCCAAGGAACCTATGCCTTATCTTAGCTGAAACAGTCAACATCTGACCAACAACCTCTGTCTGGTTGAGAACGAGCATAAGTAGTATTCACGAGTCCTCCCTTTGGGTATCCAACCTGTAGTCTGGTTGGATATCCTATGGGCGGCATTTGAACTACCTTATGACCTACGTCAAGTTGAAGAATCGTGCTCAAGCTTCAAGTTTCCAAGTACTCTCCCAAAACTACATGTTAATGTTCCCTTTCGCATACTTGTCTCCACTACAAAGCTATTTTGGGACTTTATTTTTACTATACGTGAGTCTTTTAGTTGGGAAATACCTAGAAAATCACGTCAGTTGTCCTTCTCTTCCCCCTAAACCTCTCCTGATAGCTTCCCCACCTTGATCCATGTTTTATTACTTTGCTCCTCCTACCGATCCAATCCGGATCAGAATACTCAGATCGATGTAGTTACACCAATCCGGCTCATCCAATTGTACTTGACCGAGTCGATATGAAGTTCCCCTTCAACCTCCTACGGATCCACGCCACCAACCTTGTACAGACCTATAACAACCCATATTTTCAGTACCAATTTAAAATTTTGATTTAAGCTATTCTAAGGAATATGCGAATATAAATTAGTTATTTTTGCTAAATAAAATTTGAGAATAATTTTAAAATTAGTTTTTATATTTTATTTGACTTAAAACAAACTCATTTAAATTATTAAATTGATTTATAAGCTTTGTTTTGAAAATTTTAAAAATTCGATTTTTAAAATCATCACATAACCTTTAAAAATGAAATTATTACTGCGACCTCAGAATTCGATGAGACTAATTTTGTTGGATTCATAATGACAATTCATTGTTAAGTCCCAAAATGTGCGTCGAACGAAGTTAGCATGTGGCCGTGCGAGGCAGACACATTTGCTAAGAAACAGATGCTCATTTACCAAAAAAAACATTATTGAGACAATCTCAGAATTCGACTTCACTTTTTTTTTAGATTTGTATCATCAGATAATGGTAAGATTCCAAGTTTCGTGATTTTTAGAATAAGTATGTGGTCGTGCGTGATTTTTAAAGTGAAAAACAGACAATATTTTGACTTTAAAAATTTGTTGTTTGTGCATACGGACTTGGAATTCGACGAAACTAGTTTCGTTGGATCCGTAATGTCAAAGAGTAGCTGCTTGTCAATTTTCATTGGAAATGGAATCCGTAGATGATCACACGGATTTGTAAACGAGGAAAATGAACGATATTTGAGTATAGTAAAATAGAAAATCAACAAAAAAATATTTGCCCCTACTGTATAACGTCTTAAACACTTCACCAACCTAAATCAAATCCTCCTTCTACCGTAGCCCCCTTTTCTTCTTTGAACCCAACTTTTGCAAGCTTCAGAAAATCAGAAAAAATCAAAGAAAAGTCCATAAATCTTGAAACTTATATATTTGAGTTCGTGTAGTGATTAGCATTGATGTGTATGAGTTTTGTCAAGTTTGGAGATGATTTTCTACGCCCTCAATTTTTGCAGCGTGCGTTTTTGTTATTTTCATGCAAGCTAGGGTTGCAAATTGTGGTGAATAGAAGCAGTGGTTCTCGTTTTGGTTATTGTTTATGGATTCGTGAGGTGAATTGTGAAGTGTATGCGAAGTTTGAGATGATTCGAAGATAAAAGTGTCAAGAGGAAATGGATAACGTGCGTATTGGGGGTTGGCTGTTGCATGAGTGAGTTTTGGGGAAGAAAGGGATTAGAGGAAGAGATTAGAGACAGTTAGGAGGTTAATTACTTATGTTAATGGCATTATATATGTATGCAATCTTACAAAAAACATAGCTTTCTCTTACGAACTCAGAATTCAGCAAAACAAGATCCATTGGAACCATATCGATGAGAGCTTCGCAAAAAAACTGATTTGGAGTAATTTAGAGCTCATCTTGATTTTTGGCGGAGTGCAAACCATCGATGAGAAATCTAAATTCAATTTAGAGAAGGGGTAGATTAGAAAATTATTTGCATGAAACTTAATTATTAGTTAGAACCATTATTGTTAGTGGTAAATAAAAAATTATTTAGTTTTGAAATAATTTTTAGCAAGTTAAATATGTGATTTTTAACTAATGTATGATATGAAATAATTTTTAGCAAGTTAAAAATGTGATTTTTTACTAATGTGTGCGATGAACATTAGAAACGTGATATGCAAACAAAACCATATTGATATCATGGAAATGTAACTTGAATTGATTAAGTAAAATTTACAATTTAAGTGTTGATTAGTTGTAGTTAAAAATAAAATTAACTGCAAAGTAATGCGATGAATATGGAATGATAATAAACATTTATTATGATTTTGGTAAGCGACTAACAAAGTAAAAGTATTATTTTTAATCGTTATGCAAGTAGATGCATTTGGTTAAGTAGTTAGTGACTAAAAATATTTAATCATGTTTATTGATATTCACATTGTATACATGCATGCATATATATATATATATACACACACAAATATATATATATTCTTGTTAGTTTAACACTCAAAATATTCACAAATCATTTGCATTAGAAACTTAGTACGAATATGTGACACTTGCACGACATACGACGTGGATGGACACTTGTGGCGCCTTAAATGACATTGGATGTTGAGTATTTATTAATTTATGATTATGGTGTATGCATTGTATGCGATTGATGGTTGATGATTCATATTGTTGTCGATGGCGCAAGCCAAGTCAGGAGAGGGGTAATGCATAGACATTATGCTGGTGCTACACAATAGCTTGTTATAATGGTGATTTTTTTTTGAAAATAGCGATGTATAAAATTATACATCTGATAGTTGAAATTGGAATAAATATTCATTTACAAGTCGAACGACTTGTTTATGTACACTTGTTTAAGTGATATTGATTGGGACGATAATTTTTACACATCGACCAAGTGTGCAAATAATAATTAGTATTTGTTGGATGAAAATCCCACACGGGTATTAGCATGATATTTGACGTACACTAATCCCAATATTTAGTTGTATGTAAATCAATTGATTGACAGAATGTTGTGAGCATTGTTTATTTATTTTAATGCTTATACAGTTGTAGAATGCACTCTGGATGATGTTTGAATGTTTGATGATTATTTATCATTATTGTTGAATACATGCGATGTATGAAATCCATATAACTGAAATTATATGGTAATTGATTGAGTCGCATTCCGATCCAAAATCTGAATGAATATTTTAAAATAATATTCAGTGAAGAATTAAATTATGATTTTGATGTCCGATTTTGGATGGACACAAAAATATTGAAATGTGAAGCCGAGTTAAGTAGTTAAACGCCATTTTAACTAGAACAGGTCTATTAATCGATTTTATTCATTTTATAATGAATACGAAAGGAAAATGGATTTCAGAATCAGATATTTTGAAAATATTATTGTTTTGACATTATACTAGTAAGGAATATTCAATTTTGATTTTAAATTGAAATTGAAGTTGGAATCGTTTTTAAAAAAAATTATAAAATAGGTTTTGAATAGAAATCAACGAAATATATATTTAAATGGTTTGAGTAGAACGCACCGCACAGCGACCGTTCACGAATTTCGACCATGAGCTTTGAATTGACGTAACGGGAGATCCGACATTCGGATTCACCAAAAACCGGAACCGTTGGGTGTGTATCGAAAAGAGCTTTTGAATGATAATAAGAGACTTGAAATCTGACAGTTAGATTTTAAGATATGTCCAAATCAGTTTTGGAAAAAGGTCGCTATAGATGCAGTTCCATAGCCGAAATTGGAAACCGACTGTAAGGGGCTTAATAAAATTATTAAAAATATTAAGAAGTTATGTGAAATCATAATAAATGATTTAAAAAGATATTGGTTTAAATATTCCAAATTTTGGAAAGATAAAAGATATTTTTTTAATGAACTGGTTAACAACTAGAATAAAGAACTAAAAGAAATTATAATGGTTTTAATATAACCAGAATTTTCCAACATATGAATTGGAATGGATTCGAATGGAAATTATCTTCGGAATATTTCGATATTGGATTCCGTGATTATACGGATATTGTTGAGGAATTTGGAAGAAACAGATATAGTTATTCCCAATACGATATCCATTGGTTTCAGAATTTGATATTGAAATAAGCCGATACAATTTTTATTCAAAGGCTTGTATTTAATGTCAAATTGGATTTTGGGTTTGTCGTGAATGGTGTCTTCAATAACATTGTTCTTAAACCAAGTTGAGAAAGGAATAAATCTTTTGATTAAGATTAATGAAGTTTTCTAGTTAAATAATATAATCGAAATGAAATGAAAGTTGATTTTTGGGTTTATCGTGAACAATGTTTTAAATAACATTTGTTCTTTAACCCAATTGACAGTGAAGTTATGATTTGGAATATGTAAATCCTTTAATTAAGATTTAATGAAATTTTCCAAGATAAGATTTTTCCAATTTAATATATTAAATTGGAATTGAATGGAATTCGATTTAGTGATAATCAAGATGAGCTTCTATGAACGAAGACCATTACTATTTATGGAATTTAAAAGGCCTAGCTGTTATTTGGTTTATAGTATTAGTTTTATACAGAAATTTATATTGATTATATGCTGTTGGATTTTCGTGAAGATTCCATTTTTGTGGAAGATGATTTTGGGTTTATTGTGAACTGTGTTTTAAAAGACATTTGTTCTTTAACCCAATTAAAGACAGGACTGATTTCCTAAAGTGAATAATCATTAAATAATGATTTTGGAGGGTTAAAATTAAATGAAGTTTTAATATATCTTTAATTAGATTTAGATGGGAATGAGATAATTTAATTTATCAATTTCGAGAAATGTTCGAAAATGGAGTACCACCAATTTTACTCCATGCGATAGTTAAATCTTTAGTTAGATTTAAAATGAGTAATGGTAACTAAATTTGCCGATAACACCATGGGTGTTAGAAATGGAGTACTACTAGTTTTACTCCATGGGATGAATAGGTTGGGATTGGGAATAATAAAATAATGGATTACTTCGATAAGGCTCGACAATCCCCACTTGTGTTATAATCCTTAATTTGGTTTAAGTGGAGCAAAGATAAAGTCTTTTGAAAATGATATTCAATGGAAGATTTAACTATAAGTTTAAAAAGATATATCTTTGATAAAATTTATGGGAACCTTTCCCCTAAGATGTGAATTCTTGAATAAAAGAATATTTTGAATTGGAATAAGGCGTATGATGTATTTTTATATCATTTGATTATTGATTATAAAATACGCGAGTTATTTGGAAAGACCGGGTTTATCCCATTCTGAATAACTGATACGGTGACTAAGTCGACGATGAAGACAGTGGTTGAAGACCAGACATTTTTTCATCATTTGGATGATTACTGATGTCTTTGATTGGGCTGTACATCCAAGACAAGGTAAGGTGATCGTCTAGACGTACTTGGAGATCGACCAGGTATGCGAGGAATTCTCTCCTGTATTGGACATATGGGACGAGGAATAAGGTGCCTCCGGTTTCGTTCAGACCAAGAACAAACTTGTAAATGGATTGTATATTTGACATTGTATTGTATACTATATTCATTGATCTCTACTAAATATATATCTGTTTGGTGGCGGAGAATTTATTGTCTTACTTAACACCCTTCTCTGAGACGTACCATCTCAGAGGTTATATATCGGTAGACATCAATGGTATGGTATGGATTGACAATGTGACATATTGAGATGCAATGATCAAGGCTTTTGTTAAAAATCAGAGCTTTGTGGATGAAGATAAAAGCATAGCTTCAATTATCATAGCTTCAATTAGCATAGCTTTCTGTATAGCGTTAATTCGCAAGCTTCACACCTCGGTATGAACCAGAATAGGGATGAAGGACTACAGGGAGGACATGCGTTTCTTTCTATCTAGGAGTGATGTCATGGTATGGAGCCCATACATTTTACTTATGTGGATGTTGGAAAGCGAGGTAACTCGGATTTGAGTCCCTAGTGGCTCATGATATGGTCGACATACTGACCAGATTTTTGTAAAGACCCGTAACTTCCCCGTAAAGGAAAGCGTCGGATAGTTCGAGAACAATCCACAACAGAACGCAAACAGAAGAACGTTTCATTGTATATTACAACAATGCATCAGATTACAAGAATATACAGAGTATAAATGAATATTACACAGAAATATCAGAGATTTAAATTACATTTAAATACATAGCAGCGGAAAATAATACAATACACAACTAGAAGGAGATATACGGATACAAAGCTTTCCGGATATCGTTCCAGCTGTAAACCAGGATCCTGTGAATATAAATCTGCAAAACCAAAACTACTAGCTGCCCGTGTCGAAAATAAGGGCACCCAGAGTTTAGGTTAAAACAATAAACTCCAGGTCAGTCATGTGACTGGTGTGAGAACTAAAACAGTTAATCTTTATTTTTAAAGTTAGGTAAATCAAGGGACCACGCCGTATAACACGGAACGGGTTTCCTCCCAAGAATACCAGTGCATAAAACAACCAGCGCAATGCTAAATAAAGAAAAATGAAGCTATTATAAGACCCAGTTCCCATCACACAATGCAATCGCAAGCCGGAGGATAGGGTTTTTACCTTATAATAGCCAAGAATGCTTGATACGTTTAAAACAAATCATTTGATACTATATTAAGTGCATAGTGTATAAAACAACTTCAAATCATAAGTATCAATCATAGGCGGCATGAGCGCCCCATCCCACTATGTCACCATACTAGGTTCTACAATTAAAACCGCAAATGTCACGTATTTGGAAATTGGATTTCCGTCTATGAACCGAGGCAAAAGATAGTCCTCAACCGATTCGTGACTCTCTAGCCCGAGCCACAGGCAAGCGCGCAGGCAAGCCTTTAGATCCTCAGGGCCGGTCCACCGATGTGGATTATTATGCCTGAACACTACGTCTCCCCACCCTATGGGGTGTAAGTCTGGTCCGTCAGCCGACCAGAATGCATCGGCCGAAACCGATATAACCGAGGCACCTCGCAACAGCAACAACCACATAAGTCAAACTCGTCAGGGCGTGTAATACCACTGACGCCACTTCTAGCTAGAAAGAAACGCATGCCCTCCCTGACGTCCTCTCCCGTTTTTGGTTCACAACCGGGGTGCGAGGCTCGCGAATTCACGTTACACAAAGCTGTGCCACACAGGCTGTGCTTTGATCATCACCACAAGACTTTGCTTTTCAACAGAAGCCTCGATCAATTGCCACTTAGGCATGCCACACAGGCAATTCACTCCATGCGTTTGATATCCATCAATATATAACCCCTGAGCTCGTACGTCTCAGAGAAGGGCGTTAAGCAAGAGAATAAATTCTCCGCCGCCAAACAGATATATATTTAATAGAGATCAATCACACGGACTAAAATCCAATGTCAGACACACAGTCCATTTACAAGTCCGTTCTGGGTCTGAACGAAACCGGAGGCACCTAGTACCTCGCATATCCATCGATCTCCAAGTACGTCTGGACGATCACTAATTGTTTCCATCTTCTTGGGTATACAGCCCAATCAAGATCATCAGTAAGCCCCCAAACGACGTGAAGACTTCCGGTCTTCGACCACCGTCTTCATCTTCGACTTATCATCGTATCAGTTATTCAGAATGGGATAAACCCGGTCTTTCCGAATAACTCGCGTATATTTTAAATAAGTGTTACACAAACACAACATACGCCTCATTCCAATTCCTCAGTCACTAACCGCAAATTAATCAAGAGAATAATTCCCCAAATATTAACCCCGAAGGCCGAAACCAACATCAGATCAATATCCAGAAAACCGTTCTGCTTAGCTAATCGACAGTTAGTTTCTGATTTCACATTCATAGGGAAAGGTTCCCATTGATTTTATCCAAGATAAAATTCCTGAATTTATTCTCTAATCTTCCTTTGAATTTCGATTCAACTAGTCGGAATTAGCGAACCTTACCGAAGTAATCATTGGTTTTAATTTCCCAATCCCAACCTATTCATCCCATGAAGTAAAACTGGTAATACTTCATATCTAACACCACGGTGTTATCGGTAAATTCAATTACCATTTCACGTTTAAATCTAATTAAAGATTTAACTAACGCCTGGAGCAAAACTGGTGATACTCCATTTCGATTATTTCAATATAATTAAAGATTCATTAAAACTCCACTTAGTTTTAATCGTTAACTGGGTTAAAGAATCCGTGTCATTTAAAACATGGTTCACGATAAACCCAAAGTCACATTCCATTAATTATCGGGTTAAAGAACGAGTGTTATTTTAAAACACTGTTCACGATAAACCCGAAAATCAATATCAATTCAATTCCAATTAAATATTATTTAATTGGTACACTTCATTAAATCTAAATAAAAAGATTTAATCTTTTCTCAACTGGGTTCAAGAACAGTGTTAGTGAAGACACCATTCACGACAAACCCAAATCACATTTGATATTCAATACCAGGCTCTGAATAGAAAATATACCGGCTTATATTCAATATCAAACTAACAAATATCGTATTGGAAATAACGATATAAATATATCTTTCAAATTTCCGTAACAACATCCGTATAATCACGAATTCCAACATCGAAATATTCCGAAGACAATTTCGATTCAAATCCACTCCAATGCAATCATTGGAAATTCTGGTTATTTTTAAAACCCTTTTCAAATTCAATTTATTTATTTAAAAATAAATAGAATTATATTTCTAGTTCAAAACTAGTTCAATTCGATAAAAGTCTATTTTTATCTTTTCAAATATGGAGTTTTTCATCCTAAATCTTCACAAATCATCTCCTATGATTTTACACAAATTATTACTATTTTTAATAATTTTATCAAGGCCCGTACAGTCGATTTCCATCAATGGCCATCGAACTGCACTTACAGCGACCTTTTTCGAATTTGATTTGGACATAATTCCAAATCCAACCGTTAGATTTCAAATTTCTAATATTCGTTAGAAAGCTCTTTTCGATACGAACCCAACGGTTCCGGTTTTAGGAGAATCCGACGGTCGGATCTCCCGTAATATCCGTTTGAAATAAATGGTCGAAATTCACGAACTGCCGCGGCGCGGCGCGTTCTATTCAGGCCATTATATTATATATATATAATATATAATATATATTTCGTCGATTTCTATTTAAAACGAATTATATAAATAGTTTTAAATTCGTTTCAAAAGCAATTTCAACTTCCATTTCAATTCAAATCAAAATTGAATTCTTCTTTATAAATTCGTTGTAAAATTCATTTCTATTCAATTCAAATTTCAATTCAATTTGAATTCATTTTCAATTCGCTTTCAATTCAATTCGAAATCGTTTTCAATTCAATTCATTTCGAAATCGTTTTCAATTCAATTCATTTCGAAATCGTTTTCAATTCAATTCATTTCGAAATCGTTAAAATCGATATAAATATCGTTCACGTCAAAATGGCGTCAATCTAACCAACACGGCTTCATAAATTTCTATTTTCAAATATTCTATTTCAAATATTTCTTTTATTAAAACATTTCGTTCAACACATAACCAATCTCAATGGATGAGTACTGTCAACACATGAACTTTTATTTTATATCGATAAAGATGTAAATTTTATTTCTAAAATATTTCGTTCAACACATGACCAATCTCAATGGATGAGTACTGTCAACACATGAACTTTTATTTTATATCGATAAAGATGTAAATTTTATTTCTAAAATATTTCGTTCAACACATGACCAATCTCAATGGATGAGTACTGTCAACACATGAACTTTTATTTTATAATATTCTTTATTTTTCAAATTGGAATGAGGCCCAATCAATTACCATATAAAGTTAATTATATGGATTTTCATACATTACACACATATAATAGGATTGAAAAATAATCAACCATCAACCAAAGTGCACTACACTGTATAAGCATCAAATATAGATATCTAACGCTTATAACCGCCTGTCAATCAATCGATCGACATATTTAATCAATCAGGATGAGTGAACTTCAAATTTCATCCCAACACCCGTGTGGGGTTTCAAACAATCAAACACATATTTTATTTGTGCTGTTGGGCGATGTGTAAAATTTATCGACCCAATCAATGTCCTTCAAATAGGTGTACATAAACAAACCGTCCGGCTTGTAAATGAATATTTATTTATTCACATTCCCGTTAAAAATTATATTTTTAACGATAAAACATTTTATTCCAACATATGAATTTCTATTTAGTTCATTCTTTAAATAAAATGATATTTTTATTTTTCTGACATATTTTAGAAAATTTCGGCGGCATAACGGCACGATACTAGAAACGGGACGAGGCCTAGCCTTATCCCCGGTCTAGTGAAGGCCCACGCCATTCACACATCAATCAAATTCACCAAACAACCAAATTCAAATCAAATCATATAACTAATCTATGCAACCAAACAAACAAGTCCATGGTCTGTGGACGGTTGTGTCGGGTGCTACTAAGCACCGTCTGCATCCTAGTATATATATATATAACTAGAAAAAGAAATTGAAGAGTGAGAAGTTCTCACTAATAGCTATCCAAACATCTTGACTCTTCTTTGATATAGATCTTCTTCGTTATCCCATCTTCGTCATCTTCGTTGTCCGTAGTCACTATATATATAAAAATCACACATTTTTATATTTCGATGTCCTTAAAATAAAAATCACATTTTTATTTATTCACTTTCAATTTAGAAATCATATTTTTATAATCACTTCATATATTTAAAAATCGAATTTTTACTATGCTATTCAATATATAAAAATCATATTTTTACTATCACGCTCTATATAGATAAAGATTATATTTTTATCACCTTATTCTTCATATAAAGATTTCGCCCTTTCAAAAATAAAGGTTTCGCCTTTATAAAAATAAACACTTCATTTCAACGTATATAAAATAAAAATCAGATTTTTATTTTGCTACATACACAAAGATGATATTTTTATGTTCTCTATCCTATAAAGATTATATTTTTAATACTTTAAAAATATAAAAATCATATTTTTAATATTTCTATATAGTAAAGATTATATTTTTAATACTTTAAAAATATAAAAATCATATTTTTATCACTTTAAAAATATAAAGATCATACCTTTTACCAAATAAAAATCCTATCTTTTCACCTTTCAAAGTTCTAATCTTTATCCTCGCTTTCATGATAATAAAATAATTTTTAACAAGCAAATAAAATCAGTTTTAATAACTATGTAAAATCAGTTTTAATAAGCAAATAAAAAAAATCAGTTTTAATTAGCAAACAAAATCATAAAACTTACTGTTAATTTTCGAGAGGGGGAGGGTGGATTTCTGATCATCGGAGGTGGCATGGGGCCGCTAGAGGTGGCGGGTCGGCGTCTGCAATCAGGTGGCAGCAGCACTGTCTAGTGGCGTGGGGGTTTGCTGCTTCAATTAGGGCGTGGCGGCTTCGATTTTGGGAAGTGGGATCTGGGGGTTCGAACGGTAAGGAGAGGGAGAAGACGAGGGTGCGGTGCTGGCCGGAGCTACGGCGGAGGGGGCGAGCGACGACGGTTCTGGTGAGGGAGGGGCACGATCGCGATTTTCTTTTCTTTTTTTTTTTATTTTTGATTTCTGATTTCTGAATGAAAACGAGAGGGGGGGGTTATATGAAAAATATATATATATATATATTTAATTATTTAATTACTTTCAAAAAGCAACTTTTATTTTCGACCTCAAAACAAGACCCACCGCCTGTCGTCCATAGCGTTTTACCCCCATTCCGAACACAATGGGATATGTATCGCAAGCTGATTTGATCGTTTCGATTAGTTTCAGTTGAATTTACATTTAAATCACTATATTGAATTTTAAACGTACATTTCAAGTTACCGGGGTCACATAACAACTCTATAAATTCCATAAAAATATTTTCTAGCTTCGTATTGACGATACGGTCCTAACAAAACTAGTTTCGTCGAATTCTGAGACCGTTTGAAAAATGGCCAATTTCCAGTCGATTAAAATCAACTAAAACTGGTCAAACGCGTTTTCCTTTGCCACGCTCACATATTGATTCGAAAAATTATGAAATTCGAAACCTAGCAATAATTTAACAACACAGACCCAACAAAAGTGGTTTCGTCGAAATCCGAGGTCGTTTGCAAAATGTCCATTTTTAAGGGCCTGAATTCCATAGCGACTATTCAGAATTTTCAACTGGACATATCTTTTGATTCCAGCTATGAAATCTTGATTTTTCGGATTCGATAGAAAGATATTCACAATTAGATCCTATTATTTTTGGTTTCACTAAAATCCGGATTGTTTTGAACCCGGTACATTCAATTGAAGTTTGAAATCGAATTGTCGAACTACCGCGCCATTTTCAATTCCATTTATAATTTAAAATAAATATTATATTCTAACGACGACGTATATAATATATACGTTCTAATATATTCAAAATAAATTTCTCGTCGATAATTATTTAAAATAATTCATTTTAAATATTCATACTTCGCCAAAATTGCCAAAATAAAAATTTCAAACTGGCCCGCATTTTACGGGTTGTTACAATCTCCCCCACTTAAAACTTTTCGTCCCCGAAAAGGAACAAAGTCGAAAGTGGTTTGATTAATCAACTCTACGTTCGATCTGGCTTCCATTCTCCAACTCTTTAGTTTCTGAGAATTTTCAAAACTTCAAAAATTTGGCTAACACCCTAAATTTTTGAAAAATTTCGCCATAACCTCCCCTGCAATGGGAGCATCGGGGAATTTCAAATAGCTTCCCCGGTCCTTCAGATCTCAAAAAGAAAAAGAAAAAGCCAAGCGGCTAGCCAATAGGCTCACAAAATCATCATCACCCAAACAAAACAGTAAATCATGTAGTAAACATGTACCTATTTGTCGGGCAAACAAATTTTATTCTTCGGCTCTAGCCTCCTTGCTATGACCTGTTCAATGATATACATGTATATGCAAGCAAATGCGACCAATTTTCAATACAGTTCAATATGTGATGCATTTATGCCTAATGGTTCAAAATTATCAAACAATTAAACAAACAACACAATCATCAATCAATTAGTAAATTAGAGTTTCAAATTCATAACTTTGATATATAGTCAAAAATCAGATTTTTGATGCCAAATCACAACAATAGGCCCTATCTAATTTTGGTTCTCACACCAATCAATAGGAAATATATAGAAAGTCCACTTTCGTCACTCGAACATAAATTCGGATGATGATCGATCAATCATCAGAATCACCCCCGGGCGACTAGAGTGTAATTCTATATCTATCCAGTATATTAAAAATTCAAATACACGCGGATCAGACGTATACGCAAAATCTGTATATACTGGATTGTCCACATCAATATAAATAGATAATCAAATACGAATAATTGATTTTAAATTTTCAAAACAAAATTGTTTTGATCTTACAAATATACTCTTCACACTCGTTCTAGGATACTACTGATCCTATCTCTAACGAGTCATTCTAATTGGATATTACTAATCCAATATCTGATGAATTCTTTCGTACGGTTCTAATGTGTCTTGTTCTCTGAGCTTTGTAAACCAAAGCTCTGATACCACGTGTAAAGACCCGTAACTTCCCCGTAAAGGAAAGCGTCGGATAGTTCGAGAACAAACCACAACAGAACGCAAACAGAAGAACATTTCATTGTATATTACAACAATGCATCAGATTACAAGAATATACAGAGTATAAATGAATATTACACAGAAATATCAGAGATTTAAATTACATTTAAATACATAGCAGCGGAAAATAATACAATACACAACTAGAAGGAGATATACGGATACAAAGCTTTCCGGATATCGTTCCAGCTGTAAACCAGGATCCTGTGAATATAAATCTGCAAAACCAAAACTACTAGCTGCCCGTGTCGAAAATAAGGGCACCCAGAGTTTAGGTTAAAACAATAAACTCCAGGTCAGTCATGTGACTGGTGTGAGAACTAAAACAGTTAATCTTTATTTTTAAAGTTAGGTAAATCAAGGGACCACGCCGTATAACACGGAACGGGTTTCCTCCCAAGAATACCAGTGCATAAAACAACCAGCGCAATGCTAAATAAAGAAAAATGAAGCTATTATAAGACCCAGTTCCCATCACACAATGCAATCGCAAGCCGGAGGATAGGGTTTTTACCTTATAATAGCCAAGAATGCTTGATACGTTTAAAACAAATCATTTGATACTATATTAAGTGCATAGTGTATAAAACAACTTCAAATCATAAGTATCAATCATAGGCGGCATGAGCGCCCCATCCCACTATGTCACCATACTAGGTTCTACAATTAAAACCGCAAATGTCACGTATTTGGAAATTGGATTTCCGTCTATGAACCGAGGCAAAAGATAGTCCTCAACCGATTCGTGACTCTCTAGCCCGAGCCACAGGCAAGCGCGCAGGCAAGCCTTTAGATCCTCAGGGCCGGTCCACCGATGTGGATTATTATGCCTGAACACTACGTCTCCCCACCCTATGGGGTGTAAGTCTGGTCCGTCAGCCGACCAGAATGCATCGGCCGAAACCGATATAACCGAGGCGCCTCGCAACAGCAACAACCACATAAGTCAAACTCGTCAGGGCGTGTAAAACCACTGACGCCACTTCTAGCTAGAAAGAAACGCATGCCCTCCCTGACGTCCTCTCCCGTTTTTGGTTCACAACCGGGGTGCGAGGCTCGCGAATTCACGTTACACAAAGCTGTGCCATACAGGCTGTGCTTTGATCATCACCACAATACTTTGCTTTTCAACAGAAGCCTCGATCAATTGCCACTTAGGCATGCCACACAGGCAATTCACTCCATGTGTTTGATATCCATCAATATATAACCCTTGAGCTCGTACGTCTCAGAGAAGGGCGTTAAGCAAGAGAATAAATTCTACGCCGCCAAACAGATATATATTTAATATAGATCAATCACACGGACTAAAATCCAATGTCAGACACACAGTCCATTTACAAGTCCGTTCTGGGTCTGAACGAAACCGGAGGCACCTAGTACCTCGCATATCCATCGATCTCCAAGTACGTCTGGACGATCACTAACTATTTCCATCTTCTTGGGTGTACAGCCCAATCAAGATCATCAGTAAGCCCCCAAACGACGTGAAGACTTCCGTTCTTCGACCACCGTCTTCATCTTCAACTTATCGTCGTATCAGTTATTCAGAATGGGATAAACCCGGTCTTTCCGAATAACTCGCGTATATTTTAAATAAGTGTTACACAAACACAACATACGCCTCATTCCAATTCCTCAGTCACTAACCGCAAATTAATCAAGAGAATAATTCCCCAAATATTAACCCCGAAGGCCGAAACCAACATCAGATCAATATCCAGAAAATCGTTCTGCTTAGCTAACCGACAGTTAGTTTCTGATTTCACATTCATAGGGAAAGGTTCCCATTGATTTTATCCAAGATAAAATTCCTGAATTTATTCTCTAATCTTCCTTTGAATTTCGATTCAACTAGTCGGAATTAGCGAACCTTACCGAAGTAATCATTGGTTTTAATTTCCCAATCCCAACCTATTCATCTCATGAAGTAAAACTGGTAATACTTCATATCTAACACCACGGTGTTATCGGTAAATTCAATTACCATTTCACGTTTAAATCTAATTAAAGATTTAACTAACGCCTGGAGCAAAACTGGTGATACTCCATTTCGATTATTTCAATCTAATTAAAGATTCATTAAAACTCCACTTAGTTTTAATCGTTAACTGGGTTAAAGAATCCGTGTCATTTAAAACACGGTTCACGATAAACCTAAAGTCACATTCCATTAATTATCGGGTTAAAGAACGAGTGTTATTTTAAAACACTGTTCACGATAAACCCAAAAATCAATATCAATTCAATTCCAATTAAATATTATTTAATTGGTACACTTCATTAAATCTAAATAAAAAGATTTAATCTTTTCTCAACTGGGTTCAAGAACAGTGTTAGTGAAGACACCATTCACGACAAACCCAAATCACATTTGATATTCAATACCAGGCTCTAAATAGAAAATATACCGGCTTATATTCAATATCAAATTCCATGACTAACAAATATCGTATTGGAAATAACGATATAAATATATCTTTCAAATTTCCGTAACAACATCCGTATAATCACGAATTCCAACATCGAAATATTCCGAAGACAATTTCGATTCAAATCCACTCCAATGCAATCATTGGAAATTCTGGTTATTTTTAAAACCCTTTTCAAATTCAATTTATTTATTTAAAAATAAATAGAATTATATTTCTAGTTCAAAACTAGTTCAATTCGATAAAAGTCTATTTTTATCTTTTCAAATATGGAGTTTTTCATCCTAAATCTTCACAAATCATCTCCTATGATTTTACACAAATTATTACTATTTTTAATAATTTTATCAAGGCCCGTACAGTCGATTTCCATCAATGGCCATCGAACTGCACTTACAGCGACCTTTTTCGAATTTGATTTGGACATAATTCCAAATCCAACCGTTAGATTTCAAATTTCTAATATTCGTTCTTTTCGATACGAACCCAACGGTTCCGGTTTTAGGAGAATCCGACGGTCGGATCTCCCGTAATATCCGTTTGAAATAAATGGTCGAAATTCACGAACTGCCGCGGCGCGGCGCGTTCTATTCAGGCCATTATATTATATATATATATATAATATAATATATATTTCGTCGATTTCTATTTAAAACGAATTATATAAATAGTTTTAAATTCGTTTCAAAAGCAATTTCAACTTCCATTTCAATTCAAATCAAAATTGAATTCTTCTTTATAAATTCGTTGTAAAATTCATTTCTATTCAATTCAAATTTCAATTCAATTTGAATTCATTTTCAATTCGCTTTCAATTCAATTCGAAATCGTTTTCAATTCAATTCATTTCGAAATCGTTTTCAATTCAATTCATTTCGAAATCGTTTTCAATTCAATTCATTTCGAAATCGTTTTCAATTCAATTCATTTCGAAATCGTTTTCAATTCAATTCTATTTCGAAATCGTTAAAATCGATATGAATATCGTTCACATCAAAATGGCGTCAATCTAACCAACACGGCTTCATAAATTTCTATTTTCAAATATTCTATTTCAAATATTTCTTTTATTAAAACATTTCGTTCAACACATGACCAATCTCAATGGATGAGTACTGTCAACACATGAACTTTTATTTTATATCGATAAAGATGTAAATTTTATTTCTAAAATATTTCGTTCAACACATGACCAATCTCAATGGATGAGTACTGTCAACACATGAACTTTTATTTTATATCGATAAAGATGTAAATTTTATTTCTAAAATATTTCGTTCAACACATGACCAATCTCAATGGATGAGTACTGTCAACACATGAACTTTTATTTTATAATATTCTTTATTTTTCAAATTGGAATGAGGCCCAATCAATTACCATATAAAGTTAATTATATGGATTTTCATACATTACACACATATAATAGGATTGAAAAATAATCAACCATCAACCAAAGTGCACTACACTGTATAAGCATCAAATATAGATATCTAACGCTTATAACCGCCTGTCAATCAATCGATCGACATATTTAATCAATCAGGATGAGTGAACTTCAAATTTCATCCCAACACCCGTGTGGGGTTTCAAACAATCAAACACATATTTTATTTGTGCTGTTGGGCGATGTGTAAAATTTATCGACCCAATCAATGTCCTTCAAATAGGTGTACATAAACAAACCGTCCGGCTTGTAAATGAATATTTATTTATTCACATTCCCGTTAAAAATTATATTTTTAACGATAAAACATTTTATTCCAACATATGAATTTCTATTTAGTCCATTCTTTAAATAAAATGATATTTTTATTTTTCTGACATATTTTAGAAAATTTCGGCGGCATAACGGCACGATACTAGAAACGGGACGAGGCCTAGCCTTATCCCCGGTCTAGTGAAGGCCCACGCCATTCACACATCAATCAAATTCACCAAACAACCAAATTCAAATCAAATCATATAACTAATCTATGCAACCAAACAAACAAGTCCATGGTCTGTGGACGGTTGTGTCGGGTGCTACTAAGCACCGTCTGCATCCTAGTATATATATATAACTAGAAAAAAGAAATTGAAGAGTGAGAAGTTCTCACTAATAGCTATCCAAACATCTTGACTCTTCTTTGATATAGATCTTCTTCGTTATCCCATCTTCGTCATCTTCGTTGCCCGTAGTCACTATATATATAAAAATCACACATTTTTATATTTCGATGTCCTTAAAATAAAAATCACATTTTTATTTATTCACTTTCAATTTAGAAATCATATTTTTATAATCACTTCATATATTTAAAAATCGAATTTTTACTATGCTATTCAATATATAAAAATCATATTTTTACTATCACGCTCTATATAGATAAAGATTATATTTTTATCACCTTATTCTTCATATAAAGATTTCGCCCTTTCAAAAATAAAGGTTTCGCCTTTATAAAAATAAACACTTCATTTCAACGTATATAAAATAAAAATCAGATTTTTATTTTGCTACATACACAAAGATGATATTTTTATGTTCTCTATCCTATAAAGATTATATTTTTAATACTTTAAAAATATAAAAATCATATTTTTAATATTTCTATATAGTAAAGATTATATTTTTAATACTTTAAAAATATAAAAATCATATTTTTATCACTTTAAAAATATAAAGATCATACCTTTTACCAAATAAAAATCCTATCTTTTCACCTTTCAAAGTTCTAATCTTTATCCTCGCTTTCATGATAATAAAATAATTTTTAACAAGCAAATAAAATCAGTTTTAATAATTATGTAAAATCAGTTTTAATAAGCAAATAAAAAAAATCAGTTTTAATTAGCAAACAAAATCATAAAACTTACTGTTAATTTTCGAGAGGGGGAGGGTGGATTTCTGATCATCGGAGGTGGCATGGGGCCGCTAGAGGTGGCGGGTCGGCGTCTGCAATCAGGTGGCAGCAGCACTGTCTAGTGGCGTGGGGGTTTGCTGCTTCAATTAGGGCGTGGCGGCTTCGATTTTGGGAAGTGGGATCTGGGGGTTCGAACGGTAAGGAGAGGGAGAAGACGAGGGTGCGGTGCTGGCCGGAGCTATGGCGGAGGGGGCGAGCGACGACGGTTCTGGTGAGGGAGGGGCACGATCGCGATTTTCTTTTCTTTTTTTTTTATTTTTGATTTCTGATTTCTGAATGAAAACGAGAGGGGGGGGGTTATATGAAAAATATATATATATTTAATTATTTAATTACTTTCAAAAAGCAACTTTTATTTTCGACCTCAAAACGAGACCCACGGCCTGTCGTCCATAGCGTTTTACCCCCATTCCGAACACAATGGGATATGTATCGCAAGCTGATTTGATCGTTTCGATTAGTTTCAGTTGAATTTACATTTAAATCACTATATTGAATTTTAAACGTACATTTCAAGTTACCGGGGTCACATAACAACTTTATAAATTCCATAAAAATATTTTCTAGCTTCGTATTGACGATACGGTCCTAACAAAACTAGTTTCGTCGAATTCTGAGACCGTTTGAAAAATGGCCAATTTCCAGTCGATTAAAATCAACTGAAACTGTTCAAACGCGTTTTCCTTTGCCACACTCACATATTGATTCGAAAAATTATGAAATTCGAAACCTAGCAATAATTTAACAACACGGACCCAACAAAAGTGGTTTCGTCGAAATCCGAGGTCGTTTGCAAAATGTCCATTTTTAAGGGCCTGAATTCCATAGCGACTATTCAGAATTTTCAACTGGACATATCTTTTGATTCCCGCTATGAAATCTTGATTTTTTGGATTCGATAGAAAGATATTCACAATTAGATCCTATTATTTTTGGTTTCACTAAAATCCGGATTGTTTTGCACCCGGTACATTCAATTGAAGTTTGAAATCGAATTGTCGAACTACCGCGCCATTTTCAATTCCATTTATAATTTAAAATAAATATTATATTCTAACGACGACGTATATAATATATACGTTCTAATATATTCAAAATAAATTTCTCGTCGATAATTATTTAAAATAATTCATTTTAAATATTCATACTTCGCCAAAATTGCCAAAATAAAAATTTCAAACTGGCCCGCATTTTACGGGTTATTACAATTTTATGCCCCCATATGGCAGGGAAACGTATTTTTCGAGAATAATCAATCCACTAAAGTAAGTTTGGACTGACCCTGAAGATGCTGGTGCCATTGCGACTGAATCCTGGGACATGGGAGGCTAGATTGTCTCGAACCGGAAGGAGAGATCCCTTGCCTTGGTTCATGATGGAAATCCAATTTTTAATACAACATTGTATGGTTTTAGTTGTAAACCTATGTATGGAGACATAATATATGGTACCTATGTCGTCTATGATTGAAATGTTTATATTTGAAGTTGTTTTAACACTATGCACCTATAGTAATATCAAAATGATTTGTTTTAAAGCGTATCAACCATGTTTGGCTATTATAAGGGAAAATTCTATCCTCTGGTTTGTGTTTGCATTGTGTGGTGGGACATGAGTCTTATAATAACTTCATTTTTTGAAAAGCATTGCGTTATTTATAAATTGTTTATTTCAGAGTATTCATGGCAGTAAACTCGTTCCGTGTTATACGGCATGGTCCCTTCATTTACCCAACTTTTAAAGTAAAAGTTTAATAACTATTTTAGTTCTCACACCAGTCCCATGACTGACTCAGAGTTTATTTTTTCTACCTAAACTTTGGGTGCCCATATTTTCCAAACGGACAGCTAGTAGTTTTGGTTTTGCAGATTTCTATTTAACAGGATCCTGGATTATGGCTGGAACTATGTTCGGAATGATTTGTGTACGTGTATTTCATTCTGTCGTGGTAGTTGATGTTTTCCGCTATGCATTATATTCATGTATTATACTTCCATTGTTTTGTAATGTAAATCTCTGATATAGGATTTCTGCTATGTATTATTTTTTTTGTACTATGATGTAAATTGTTGTAATAGCAATAAAATGTTCTATTGTTTGTGTTCTGATGAGTCATGTTCTCAAATTAATTCGGGCTCCTCTGTCTCTTCAGGGATCGGGGAAGTCTAGGTCGTCTCAGTAGGTATCAGAGCTTTGGTTTACAAAGCTCGGAGAACAAGACACATTAGAACCAAACAAAAGAATTCATCAGTGATAGGATTAGTAACGTCCTATAAGAATGACTCGTTTATAGATAGGATTAGTAATGAGTTTAAAGAGTGTTATTTATTAAAAATAAAACGAATTAAGTTTTGACAAAAAAAGAAAAAAAATCTTATTATACGTATTTGAGTATTTTATTTTATATTGAATTTGGACTATCGGGTATAAGAAGATTTTGCAATACGCGTCATGAATGTATATTCGAAGTCTAAAATACATTGGATGGATAAAGAATTACACTCTATTCGCCCGAAGATAATTCTGATGATTTTCATGACATCATTAGCATTTATGTTCGAGTTTCGAAAGTGTCCAATTCACTGGTGTGAGAACCAAAATTTAGTTAGAGTTTTTGTTTGTGACCTTGCATTAAAAATATGATTTTGAGTATATATAAAAGATATATGTTTAAAAAGTTAATCGACTAATTGATTGTTGGTTGTGATGTTTGGTTATTAGTTTAACTAATTAAAATATTGGAATGATAAAACCAATGTGAGAAAGAATTATAAATAAAGCCAGATCAAATATATATGGTAGAATTGAATTGAAAATTTAGTTCGAATTGGATTTATATATACATGTATGTTGAGCAAGTTTTGGATTCACGATTGAGTAGAGAAATAAATTGTGTGCCCAACAAACAAGTGCACCTTAATGGGTTGATTTTACAATTTTATTTATTATAAACTACATGAATGAATTTGGATGCGCTATGATGGTTGCTCTGTGTGAAATACAACATACGCCATATGATAGCAACAAATGAATTATGAACTACACCACATAACATACATCATGAAGATAGTATATCATATTCCATATAAGCATTTGGTGCTTATATGACGGGATTTGGATTACCATATGAGCAAGATGCTTGTATGGCAATGACTGAATTACAGGTTGAACCGAAAACTGGTTATAGTTGGCATAGCATATAATATTCCATATAAGCATTTGGTGTTTATATGACGAGATTTGGATTACCATATGAGCGAGATGCTTGAATGGCGATGACTGAACTACAGATTGTACTGACTGACTATGGACTTAATAAACTATAACGGAAAATTGCAGGATTAATAAAAAAAACCTACACAGGTCGGGAGATGACAAAATGCACTTGTCTCTTTCGTTTTAATTTTTGGACGTGGGCTTGAGGGCTTATAAATTATTATGTGGGTGCACATTTGTTTGTCTGCTTTTTATTGATTTATTGGGTGTCTAATACGGCCCAATAAAATTTTCAGACCCTCCCCATACAAAGGAGAATATGGCGAAATTTTTCAGAAATTTAGGGTGTTAGCCAAATTTCAGAGAAATTTGAATGTTCTTAGAAACTTAAAAGTTGAAGAACTCAATCCAGAATGAAAGTTGAGTTGGTTAGTTAAACAACTTTTAGCTCCGTTTTGTTTCAAGGACGAAAAAGTATTAAGTGGGTTAGATTGTAACAACCCGTATTTTTTGAACCAATTTAAAATTTTGATTTAAGCTATTTTAAGGAACATGTGTATATAAATTTGTTATTTCTGCTAAATAAAATTTGAGAATAATTTTAAAATTAGTTTTTATATTTTATTTGACCTAGAAAAAACTTAGTAAAATTATTAAATTGATTTATAAGCTTTGTTTTGAAAAGTTTAAAAATTCGATTTTTAAAATCGTTGCACAGCCCTTAAAAATTTAAATTTTGACTGCGACCTCAGAATTCAATGAGACCAATTTTGTTGGATTCATAATGACATAATTGTTGAGTTCCAAAATGTGCGTCGAACAGAGTTAGCATGTGGCCGTGTGAGGCAGACACATTTGCTAAGAAGCTGACGCATGGTTTACAAAGGAACATTATTGAGACAATCTCAGAATTCAATTTCACTTTTTTTTCGGATTCGTAGCGTCGTATAATGTACGATACCAAGTTTCATGACAATATTTTGACTTTAAAAATTCGCTCTTTGTTCATACAGACTCGGATTTCAACGAAACTAGTTTCATTGGATCTGTAATGTTAGAGAGTAGTTGCATGTCAATTTTCATTAAAAAGGGGATCCATAGATGATCACATGGATTTTTAAACGATGAAAATGAGCGATATTTGAGTATAATAAAATGTAAAATCAATAAAAAATAATATTGCCCCTACTATATAACATCTTAAACACTTCACCAATCTAAATCAAATCCTCCTTCTACCGTAGCCCACTTTTCTTCTTTAAACCCAACTTTTGCAAGCTTTAGAAAATAAAAACAAATCAAAGAAAAATCCATAAATCCCCAAACTTATATATTTGAGTTCGTGTAGTGATTAGCTTCAATGTGTATGAGTTTGGTCAAGTTTGGAGATGATTTTGTGCACCCCAAATTTTTGTAGTGTGCGTTTTTTTAATTTTCATGCGAGCTAGCATTGCAAATTGTGGAGAATAGAAGCAATCATTCTCATTTTGGTCATTGTTTATGGATTCATAAGGTGAATTGTGAAGTGTATGCGAAGTTTGAGATGATTCACAGACAAAAAGTGTCGACAGGAAATTGCAGCATGCGTATTGGGAGGTTGTTGTTGCATGAGTGAGTTTTGGGGAAGAAAGGGATTAGAGGAAGAGATTAGAGATCATTATGAGGTTAATTACTTATGGTAATGACATTATATATGTATGCAATCTTACAAAAAGCATAACTTTCTCATACGAACTCGGAATTCAGCTAAACATGATCCATTGGAACTGTATCGACGAAAGCCTCGAAAAAAAACTAATTTGGAGTGATTTGAAGCTCGTCCCAATTTTTGGCGGAGTAGAAGCCATCGATGAGAAATTTAAATTCAATTTAGAAAAGGGGTAGATTAGAAAATTATTTGCATGAAACTTAATTGTTAGTCAGAACCATTATTGTTAGTGGTAAATAAAAATTTATTTAGTTTTAAAATAATTTTTAGCAAGTTAAAAATGTGATTTTTAACTAATGTGTGCGATGAACATTAGAAATTTGATATGAAAACAAAACCGTATTGATATCATGGAATTGTAACTTGAATTTATTAAGTAAAATTTACAATTTAAGTGTTGATTAGTTGTGGTTAAAAATAAAATTAACTGTGAAGTAATGCAATGAATATGGAATGATAGTAAACATTTATTATGATTTTGGTAAGCGACTAACGAAGTAAAAGTATTATTTTCAATCGTTATTCAAGTAGATGTATTTGGTTAAGTAGTTGGTGATTAAAAATATTTAATCATGTTTATTAATGTTCACACTGCATACATGCATGCATATATATATTCTTGTTAGCTCATCACTTGAATTATTCACAAATCATTTGCATTAGAAGCATAATATGAATATGTGACACTCACATGACATACGACGTGGATGGACGCTTGTGGCGCCTTAAATTGCATTGGTGTTGAGTATTTATTTATTTATGATTATGGTGTATGCATTGTATGCGATTGATGGTTGACGACTGTTATTGTCGATGGCGAAAGACAAGTCAGGAGAGGGGTAATGCATAAACATTATTCCGGTGCTACAAAATAGTGCCGTTATAATGACGATTTTTTTTTGAAAACAACGATGCATAAGATTATACATAGGATAGTTGAAATTGGAAAAAATATTCATTTCCATGTAGGACAACTTATTTATGTACACCTATTTAAGTGATATTAGTTGGGACGATAATTTTTACACATCGCCCGAGTGCACAAATAATACTCAGTATTTGTTGGATGAAAATCCCACACGGGTATTGGGATGATATTTGACGTACACTAATCCCAATATTTAGTTGTATGTCAATCAATTGATTGACGGATTGTTGTGAGCATTATTTATTTATTTATTTTAATGCTTATACAGTTGTAGAATGCACTCCGATGATGTTTGAATTTATAATGATTATTTATCATTATTGTTGAATACATGCGATATACGAAATCCATATAATTGAAATTATACGGTAATTGATTGAGTCGCATTCCGATCCAGAATCTGAACGAATATTTTAAAATAATATTCAGTGAAGAATTAAATTATGATTTTAATGTCTGATTTTGGATAGACACAAAAATATTGAAATGTGAAGCCGATTTAGGTAGTTAAATGCCATTTTAACTCGAATGGGTTTATCAATCGATTTTATTCATTTTATAAAAAATACGAAAGGGAAATGGATTTCAAAATCAGATATTTTGAAAATATTATTTTTTGACATTTAACTAGTAAGAAATATTCAATTTTGATTTAAAATTTAAATGAAAGTTGGAATCGTTTTTAAAACGAATTTTAAAATATGTTTTGAATAGAAATCGGTGAAATATATATTATATATATTTAAATGGTTTGAATAGAACACACCGTGCAACGACCGTTCACAAATTTTGATCATGAGCTTCGAATTGACGTAACGGGAGATCTGACCATCGGATTCTCAAAACCCGGAACCGTTGGTTTCGTATCGTAAAGAGATTTCAAATGATAATAAGAGATTTGAAATCTAACGGTTAGATTTTAAGATATGTCCAAATTAGTTTTGGAAAAAAGTCGCTATAGATGCAGTTCGGTGGCCAACATTGGAAACCGACTATAAGGGCCTTAATAAAAATATTAAAAATATTAATAAATCATGTGAAATCATAATAAATGATTCAAAAAGATATTGGATTAAATATTCCAAATTTTGGAAAGATAAAAGATATTTATCTGAATGAACTAGTTAACAACTAGAATAAAGAACTGAAAGAAATTATAATTGTTTTAATATAACCAGAATTTTCCAACATATGAAATGGAATGGATTTGAATGGAAATAATCTTCGGAATATTTCGATATTGGATTATGTGATTATGCAGATATTGTTAAGGAATTTGGAAGATACAGATATCGTTTTTCACAATACGATATCCGTTGGTTTCAGAATTTGATATTGAATATAAGCTGATAGGATATTTATTCAGAGCCTTGTATTTAATGTCAAATTGGATTTTGGGTTTGTCATGAATGGTGTCTTCAAGAACATGTTCTTAAACCAAATTGAGAAAGGAATAAATCTTTTGATTATGACTAATGAAGTTTTTCAATTAATAAATATAATTGGAATGAAATGAATGTTGATTTTTGGGTTTATCATGAATAGTGTTTTAAATAACATTTGTTTTTTAACCCAATTAACAGTGAAGTTATGATTTAGAATTTGTAAATCTTTTAATTAAGATTTAATGAAATTTTCCAAGATAAGATTTTCCAGTTTAATATATTAAATTGAATTGAATGAAATTCGATTTAGTGATAATCGAGATGAGCTTCTATGAACAAAGACCGTTACTATTTATGGAATTTAAAAGGCCTAACCGTTATTCCGTTTATAGTATTAGTTTGTATGGAAATTTATATCGATTGTATGCTGTTGGATTTCCGTGAAGATTCTATTTTTGTGGAAGATGATTTTGGGTTTATTGTGAACTGTGTTTTAAAAGACATTCGTTCTTTAACCCCATTAAAGACAGGATTGATTACCTAAATTGAATAATCATTAAATAATGATTTTTGGAGGGTTAAAACTAAATGAAGTTTTAATAAAACTTTAGTTAGATTGAGATGGGAATGAGATAATTTAATTTATCAAATTCGAGAAATGTTCGAAAATGGAGTACCACCAGTTTTACTCCATGCGATAGTTAAATCTTTAGTTAGATTTTAAACGAGAAACGGTAATTAAATTTACTGATAACAATGTGGGTGTTAGATATGGAGTACTACCAGTTTTGCACCATATGATGAATAGGTTGGGATTGGGAATAATAAAATTGGTAAGGCTCGATAATCCCGTGTTGTGTTATAAACCTTAATTTGGTTTAAGTAGAACAAAGATAATAAAATCTTTTGAAAATGGTATCCAATGGAAGATTAAACTATAAGTTTAAAAGAATATATCTTTTACAAAATTTATGGGAAATTTTCTATTAAGATGTGAATGTTTGAATAAAATAATATTCTGAATTGGAATGAGGCGTATGATGTGTTTTTATAGCACTTGATTATTGATTATAAAATATGCAAGTTATTTGGAAAGAGCGGGTTTATCCCATTCTGAATAACTAATATGGCGACTAAAAGTTGACGATGAAGACGGTGGTTGAGGGCCGGAGATCTTCAGATTGTTTGGATGATTACTGATGTCTTGATTGGGCTGTACACCCAAGACAAGGTAAGACGATCGTCTAGACGTACTTGGAGATCGACCGATATGCGAGGACCTCTCTCCTGTATTGGACATATTGGACGAGGAATAAGGTGCCTACAGCTTCGTTCAGACCCAGAACGGACATGTAAATGGATTGTATGTCTGACATTGTATTGTGTGTTGTATTCATTGATTACTAAATATATATCTGTATAGTAGCGGAGAATTTATTCTCTTACTTTACACCCTTCTCTGAGAGGTATGAGCTCAGAGGTTATATATCGGTGGACATCAATGGTGTGGTATGGAATGACAATGTGGCATATCGATATGCAATGATCAAGGATTTTGTTGAAAAGCAGAGCTTTGTGGATGATGACCAAAGCATGGCTTTAGTTAGCATAGCTTTATGTATAGCATTAATTGGCGACCTTCACACCTCGGTATGAACCAGAAACAGGATGAAAGACTACAGGGAGGACATGCGTTACTTTCTAGCTAGGGGTGATGTTATGGTATGGAGCCCAACATTTTATTTATGTGGTTGTTGGAAAGCGAGGTACCTCGGATTTGGGTCCCTAGTGGCTCTTGATACGGTCGACATATTGACTAGATTTTATGCCCTATAGAGCAGGGAAACGTATTGTTCAGGAATAACCAATCCACTAAAGTAAGTATGGACTGGCCCTGAAGATCCAGGTGCAGTTGCGGCTGAATTGTAACATCCCATATTTTCTGTATATTTTAAATTTCGATTTAAAATAAATAAATTGATATAATATTTGATAAAATCAAATTTTGTTGATAATAATAATGTTGATTGTTGAATTGAGTATAGATATATTTTAAGATTGAGTAATAGTTAAAAATGTTGTAATGTGAAGTTTAATGTTTTATAACAAATTTAATTTGAGTGGGTTAATTTAAAAGTAGATTTTTAAATTTAAATTGGAAATGGTGGAATTTTAAGTTGTTGGATTATAACTGAAATTCAAATCAAAGGTTCAAATAATCAAATTTAGAGTTAAAATGTGTGAAATTTATTTATAAATTTATTTAAGTTGAAATTGGATTTAAATGGAAATTTATAAACATTTAAATTTGAATTTAAACAGTTAATCGAATAATTAATTATTTTATTTATTTAATTAACTGTGAAATTTAATTGTTTTGTCTTTCTCTTCTTTTTCTTCTTTCCCAATAACTACATATATTTGAGATTTGTTTGGGTCGACATGTATGGTTTATTGTCGATTCTGAATGGTCAAAATAATGTGGGACGTTACATTTGGTATCAGAGCTTTGGTCGGACAAAGCTTAGCTTATCGGGTTTAAAAATTCATTAGAGATAGAGTATTAATACTCTAGAATGAATAGAATTGTGGATGTTTTGGTATTTTTTTGAATGCCTCATAGAATGATGAGATGTATATTTGGATTTATATATGTATTGTGATTTTCCGGACCTCTTCGTGCAAAGGAGATGCTGCCGAAATTTTCTGTGATTTTGGGAGTTAGAAAATTTTGAGATTTCTCAACTATATAACTTATTTTATGAATACTATTTACAAGTATGGATTTGAAAGTATGATTTGTTTAATACCTTATCTCGTTCTCTTTTCGAGGACGAAAATATTTTACGTGGGGGAGAATGTAACATCCCATATTTTCTGTATATTTTAAATTTTGATCTAAAATAAATAAATTGATATAATATTTGATAAAATCAAATTTTGTTGATAATAATAATGCTGATTGTCGAATTGAGTATAGATATATTTTAAGATTGAGTAATAGTTAAAAATGTTGTAATGTGAAGTTTAATGTTTAATAACAAATTTAATTTGAGTGGGTTAATTTAAAAGTAGAATTCAAATTTAAATTGGAAATGGTGGAATTTTGAGTTGTTGAATTATAACTGAAATTCAAATCAAAGGTTCAAATAATCAAATTTGGATTTAAAATGTGTGAAATGTATTTATAAATTTATTTAAGTTGAAATTGGATTTAAATGGAAATTTATAAACATTTAAATTTGAATTAAAACAATTAATCGAATAATTAATTATTTTATTTATTTAATTAACTATGAAATTTAACTGTTTGTTCTTTCTCTTCTTTCTTCTTTTTCTTCTTTCCCAATAACTACCTATATTTGAGATTTGTTTAGGTCGACATATGTGGTTTATTGTCGATTCTGAACTATCAAAAAAATGTGGGACGTTTCATGAATCCTGAAACATAGGAGGTTAGATTGTGCCGAATTGGAAGCAGAGATCCCTTGCCTTGGTTCATGATGGAAATCCAATTTCCAATTCGACATTATACGGTTTTAGTTGTAAACCTATGTATGGCGACATAATATATGGTACCTATGCCGTCTATGATTGATACATTTATATTTGAAGTTGTTTTGACACTGTGCACCTATGGTAATACCAAAATGATTTGTTTTAAAGCATATCAAGCATGTTTGGTTATTATAAGGGAAAACTCTATCCTCTGGTTTGTGTTTGCATTGTGCGATGGGACCTGAGTCTTATAATAGCTTCATTTTTCTAAAAGTATTGCTTTATTTATAAACTGCTTTATTTCATAGTATTCACTGGAGTAAACCTATTTCGTGTTATACGGCGTGGTCCCTTGATTTACCCAACTTTTAAAGTAAAATTTTAGTAACTGTTTTAGTAACTGCTTTAGTTCTCACACGGTCCCTTGATCTAGTGGTTGCGACATTCGTAGGATCTACAACGGTGCCTTATTCCAAAACAACATGGCCCATGAATCTCACTGTCTCCTCCAGAAGTGACATTTGAAAAACTTTGCCTTTAGCTGGTGTTCCCACATCTAGAACAATCCTCAAATGTGTCTTATGTTCCTCCTCTGAAGATATCTATATACCATCAACGAACACAAGCACAAACTTATTCAACTGGTCTCTGAAGTCACGGTTCATAACATCACAAAATAGAAAGGTGTATTTGTTAGCCCGAACGACGTAACCAACCACTCATAAAATTCGGATGGCATTCAAAACGTCGTTATTGGCACACTCTTTCTGGCCACTCTAAGCTGGTGAAATCCAATAGCAAGATTTAACTGAGAAAACTCCCTCGCACCGTGAAGCTGATTAAACAAATCGTCAATATGTGGAAGACGATACTTATTCTTCCTCACCAACTTATTTAGCTCACAATAATCAACACACAATCTAAGGGAACCATCCGTCTTCGTCGCGAACACCACTGGCCCACCCATTCGGATATACTCCTTCGAATGAAGCATTTCTCCAAAAGATCCTTCACCTGTTCCTTAAGCTCTATTTTCTCTCTGGGAGCCATCCTTATCAGGTTGGTTTCCTTTATCAGGTCAATATGGAATTCGATCTCTCTATGAGGGAAGTCTGGTCACTTCGAATACCTTCGGATACTCCCAAACGACTGGTATTGTCGGTAACTCATTGTCTAGAACCTTGAGCGACTATAAATAACTAGTTGTTACCTCCTCAACTGGTAAACAACTTACCACTACCCTTTGCTAGTCGTCCATCCCTATCATCACCGACATCCTCTCACAATCCACTACTACTCCGTCTTACTCAACCAGTCCATCCCAATTATTATACCAAACCCCAAAACAAAGAAATCATGAATAAAAGAGCATCCATGACTTGATAGGAAAAGATAACAACAAACCATGCTAAGATTGGCTGGGACACCAATGGGGTTTGTTACTACTAAAGGTCTGTCAGTGATTTCAGGGTCCAATACTAATCTATCTACCAAGTCTTTAAATATAAAGGATTAGGAAGCCCCAATATCAAACAAAACGCGAATAGGAACATTGAAAATAGAAAACATACATTGAATGACAACGTCTTTTTCCTTTTCCTTCGTCGAAGGGGCATTCGATGAACTGAGAACAACATTAATAGCATACGGTTTCATAATCTTCTTAGCTACATCTAGGCAATCCTTCTTAATATGTCCAGTCTTGTGACAGAGATAACACTTCCGCTCGCCACCAGTACATTGATTCTGATAATGGCCTTCCTCTCCGCAGTTAAAGTAAGTTACTCTAGACTTGGCCCTCTTCTTCTATCCTCCCTTATTCTGAGGCGGCTTCCTCTTATCGTTCCATTTCGTCTTGCCTCCCCCGCTCGTCTGTGGTTTTGGCTCTTCCGTAATAGCAACATCCACTGCAACCTTCGATTTGGGATAGCCAATCTCATGCCTAAGCATCTTGCTAACCTTTGACTTAAAAAACTCCTCAATATGATTTAAGATCTTCTCTCCTAAATGACATAAAAGCAAAGAATCATCTTTTCATTCTTCTTCTTCTGCTCAGCCACATACTCGGAGATAGTCATGTCTTCCTGTATTAATTTCGAAAAGTTCCTATACAAATTCGACTTATGTGCAGCCGTAATAAACCTCTTCAAATGGAGTCTTGAACTAATTCCCAGTGAACTCATGCTCTGGTGTAGCAACCTTTAATGCACTCCACCAATTCATCGCTCGTCCTTGGAGTTAACGCGAGGCTTGAACTGATGAAATTTAAGATCTTATCGAATGCATTTAAAGTTTTGTTTTATCAAAAGCAATAATTTTTGTACATTATTACTAAACAATAAATTTGGTTGTTAATGTGAATATTAAGAATATGAATATTGATTAGAGATCAATATTTAAATGTAACATATTTTTAATGTGATTATTAGTTGTTTAAAATGAAATAATAGGTGTTTTGGGTGTGTTAAAGTATAAAGCTTTGAATAATTGGAGATGTGAAATGGAAAGTTTTGTTTATAATAAAAAAAAGCCATGTTTGAGATTGGTTAAATAAGTTTATTTAATGATTGCGCAATATTTTGTTAAGTTAATAATGAAATAGTTTTTAATAATAGCTAACAGTGAATTTTGGTGTTATAAGAATATTTTAAATTTATTTTGAGATGCAACAAAAAATAAAATGTGTAAATATCAATTGAAATTCAATATTCGAACGTTAAAAATATTGTGGAGTTGTTGTCAATTTATTTTTGTCTAAAATTATGAAACTATGTAAATTACGTTGTTGAAAATACAGGTCTAAACCAAATGGAATATGAAATATGCATTTTCAATAAAATGTAAAATTTTGTGGGTTCTAATAGAATTTGTGTTTAAAATGTTTAGAATGATATTTTAATGTGTTGTAGTAATTTTATTAAAGTTGAAATATGTAAAGGGTGAGGTATTAGCAAATAATGGCATTAAAAACTGATTTGGAAAAATATAAACTTGTGTTTTATTAAATAATAGCTTAATTAAATTAAATTAAGCATACGTACGTCAACTAGGCAAAGCCCAAACTTGCCTTGAAACTTCTGGAAACGGAGTAGGGGGAAAAAGGAGCGTACCTTTTCTTTATATTATTCTTCCTCCTGGAGCAGCAATGTGAGAAAATAAAGAATGGTCACTTCTCACTTTAAATTCCTAAATCTAAACCATTCTACAAATCACATACAAAGAGAGAAAGAGAGCAAGAAAATAGTTACAAGGATCCAACTTTATTCATATGATCCATTCATCAGTCTATGGAATTGGAAATTGCAATGAAGTTTTTAGGGATTTGCATGTAGTATTTATCAAATTGCAGCCTCTTGAAGGTTGAAGCTAGCATTTTGGCAAATTAATTTTCTTTAAATCCTTTCTAAACTAATAAAAGTGAGCGCAAACTCACACAATCTGCTTGTTTTAGTTTATTTGTAATTTTGTAGTTCTCTGCGTTTATTTCCCGTGTCTATAAACAATTGCCTTCAGTTTCAAGTTTGCAGTTGTAACATAGTGTGAGTCCATCTTTTTAAAGCCTTTTATCTCTTATACCTTTAGTTTGGTTTTGGATTCCAGCTTGAGTATCCTACTTTGTGCATGCTGAAAAGTGTGATCGAATTCAACTAGTAGCTTCATCGGACCGTGGTTGAAAGTTAGGCATGAGTAAGTTTTCCCTTGGTTGGAAAATCACGTATATCTGGTCGACCTGACTAGGAGCACGAGTCGACCTAGGCACTGTAATATTCAATGCTTAGTCGTGTTGTATTCCTGTACTAATTCTTGGTTTAATTCTTTCTTCTAGGTGATTATGTGATGATTTAAAGCAATATTTTAGTGATGTTTAGATAGTCTTGATTTTAAAATGCTAAGCCAACAGTAACATCGATCCGGACATCAAATTAATGAGTTTTACTAAGATTCTATGCGTGTTAATTTCTTGAACTATTCATGATTTTTCTTACATAAGTGCACATCATTAAAAATCATTTTAAAAGAATTTTTAATATATTAATCTATCGTTTTAAGATAAATATTTCCCAAAATAGATTTATAAAACTATTTTTATATGAAAGCTATATATATGGTATTTTAAAGAGATTTTATTATAATCAAATTTAATAGTGTTTCGAGAATAGCTTTTTAAACTTGTTTTTTTTGTATAAGTATTTTTCTATAAAATTACATGAGTTTGCACCCTTCGAGAGAATGAGAAAGCGAGTTAAATGATATAATAAACCTCGTGTCATGGGACACGAAGTTATATTATATCGATGAATTTCTGCCATGTTCGATTGAAACTATTTTGTAGAACTGGTTGCCCAGTAGTAACCCGATAAGTGTGAACGTACATTAGGACATGTCATTACAACTACCTGAGCTACTATTGGGAAGTTGGTTCAGATGTTTACCAGTATTAGGCTAAGTAGGCCATTTATGATAGACCTATGAGTCTATCTTATGTTGATTTGCAGTCTACTTGCATATGGAAAGTGTATAGGGCTTATAAACTAGGTATATCTATATACTTATATGCAGTAATAGTGTGGCGCATCAAAGCTTGGATATGGAAAGTGTGTAGGGCTTATAAACTATGTTTAATGATGACTATATGGTATTAAATTTTCTATATTTCAAGTATCTTTTATTTCTAGAACTTTATGATAATTTATGATGTTTTCACTATCTTGTGAATATTGAGTTTGACATGTATCTTTTGCGCTATTTGATATTGTATTGCATGGTTACTACCTTACCGTATGGTAAACTCCTAATTGAGTTTGACATATTATGCATTTGGATTACCATCGTTTATTCTATTTGATTAAAGATCCCTTATACCATATTAGGCTTTGGTCACTTAGTCGACGAAAATAAATGTTTAAATGTTGTTTTACATGAAAACCTTTATTATGAGATAGTGAACCTATCTCATGTGTCATATGTTGTAGTATATTTATTGTATTCCTACTTATTGTGAAGAATTATCTCTTATGAGTTATTATCCTTTGGTTATCATATTCTAACTGATATGTTTTAGCTAGACTGACCCATATATGTTATACTCTGGTTAGACCGAGCTATCTAAGGTTATTAGATTGTCGTAGATCTATTTATCTTCTTTTATCTTGAGCACCTTACTTGAAGCTGTTACGCAAGTTATGTTTTCATGTATTCGTGTCTTGTGTACATTTATGTATTGGGACATGTGTATTTGTATTTGGTTTGCATAAAACCATTTGTGTATGTAGCGCATATATATGTTATATTCCGATGTTTTTGTGTATGTGTATGTATGTATGTTTTGTGTCTGTGTATGTATATGCGTGTGTGTGTATATATATATATTTTGTTATCTGTTATATGTGTCTGTGCTTATGCTTTATTCTGAATAAGATCCTTAGCCATCATAGTTTTATATTAGATGAATTGGGTACGTCAATCCGCTTAATGTAAATGAGAAAAACATTTCATACACCTAATCGACGTATTTGATACTGTTTAATGTAAATCTTACAGGATGTCGCTCCTAACCAGACCTATTCTTCGTACTAGCAGATAACATCATTAGTGCGGGTCTCGGGGTAGAGCGTCACCATATAGTACCAGAGAAAAATTCATAAAAAAAAGTGTATTAAACACCAAAAAAACACTAGAATAGTACATGTATCATAGCAACGAAGGATAACATTCGTGTCTACTTCTATCACTTTTCATCGTTATACATAATCGGAGTTCCTTAATAATCTAAAGTCAGTGGAGTAAATTATAGGATTGGGAATACGTCGATGAATGTATTTGATTTCGTTAATTCTATTGAACCATTTTTTGTATAATATTTGAGGTCTATATTTGGTGCAAAAATGCTAATAAACCCAAAAACAAGTTTGTCAGATTCTATAGAACTTCCTTCACCCGCATGATGTGTTTATCTTTCCAGCTTCAACATTTCATTCCTTCGGAATTTACAATAACGCCCCCTGGATTACACTATTTCAGCTAAATCGGGTATTTTGACTAATAATATTTCGGGTGTACTAGCATCACCCTATTTGGTGAGACTCACTATCTTGTCCTTAAGTGTATAGTTGACGGTTGAGTTAAATAACTTTAATGAATCATAAAAGAACTAAAGATCCAAGATGACAAGTTGAAACTTATATTAGGATAGTAAATGTAAATGATTTAAATTAATCATAGTTGCACAGCGAAATCCAGTGGACTGTTTTGGCTGAGCATATAGTCTAATGGTTTATATGTGAGATTAATGGAATGATGTATAAATGATCAATTTGTTGTTGACAAATTAATTAGTGAACGTAAAATGTTTGATTAATTAATGAGACTTAAATTGTTGGGTTATACTTATTGTGGCAAGGCCGACCGATTTGTATAGTTATCCGTAACACTTTTTATTATAACAAGTAATAAATACATTACATATAGTAGTTAGACAAAATGCCTAACTACTAGTTAGATCTTTAAAGTTGATCATCCACTACGACCATTCTAGTTTATAGTGCAGGTGAAAGACATAATACCTAGGCTACTATCTCAATCTCCACGCAGGGAGCAAAATGCCATAGGCATAGCATAACACGTTTTCATACTTCAACCCGAAGTGACATTACACATTAAGAACTGTTGTAAAATATAGGAAGTAAAATACATAGCTCACAATTGCTTTACACTGTAACTCCATAGTGCACAATAACACCAAACATCATCTAACTTGATAGGGCAAAGGGCACAAAGCAACAACAACCACACCAACCCACAATGCATGGTAGTTTGACATTAAACAACAAAGCAATTCTTAACAACAGCATAACAGACCCAACAACCTCAATACCAAAGAGAAGGAACCTAACATTGAAATTTTGACACATCTAGAGGCAGAGCCTTCAATCGAACAAAATGTTGCCAAAGCATAGCCATAGCCAGCACTTCCATAACACAAGCAACTGACATGACTCAGGAAGGTGTTGGTTGGTAAGAAATCACCAAAAAACCCACATGAACCGAGCATGAACTGACATAATGCACAACCCAACAAAGACTTGAAAAAATGCAAGCAAAGTGTCCCGAAGAGAATATGTCAACTGGACTATCACACCAGAGCCCTTGGCAAAGCATCCGTGACCAACACAGCCGAGACCAAGGACCACCACATAAATGCAGCATGACATAGGAACCATAGCATATGACCTTAACACAGGGAGGAGTTGGTAACAAGGAAGAGGACACATCACCTACCACAACCAACGTAACCTCATAGCAAAGCTATCACTGATTAGATGACAAGTAGGTGTTGCACCTACGAAGAATCACGATCACCACCCCCAAACTCCGTACAAACAAATGAAAGGAAGATCAAACCAACTGATTCAACTTAAAAACCAATCACAAGGATACACAAACCTGTAGGAAATGAAACTCACAACATAACGACGAACCTCACCAACAAAATCAGATCCAAGGACGACTTAAATTCGACCTCGTCAATTGGTAAGAAGTGGGTCAAATAAAACCAAAGCCATACAAAATGTTTATACCATGTCACTTTGCTAGTATTGGGTCGACCCAAGCTCCAAGTGTGACGTAGTTCAAAATGGGTTGACCCACTTATAAAATGGGTTGACCCATTCACTGGATCATGTACGTGACATTCGCTCCTCTTTATTTATTGTCTAACATTATACTCAACGTTACCTTTCTTATCTATTATTTTTCCCTATTTTATTTTATTTATAATGCACATTTTAGATTTCAAATTCAAATTTGTGCGTATATATTCGTTCATAATTTTTATCCGTTAATAACTTCCCCATATTAACTCTGTTTGGGGCAAGTCATATATGTAAACAAATCAAAAAATTGCTATGAACACAATGGTACTTGCTTCGAGGCAAAATTTAGAAACCATAAGACATTAATTTTTGTAAGAAACTATTTAAGTATTTTTTAAAAATATGGGGTGTTACACATTTGGTTCTAGTTAGCAGTTGGAAGTTCAAAGACTAAGTTTTAGATTATGGTAGTGTGAGGCAATCTGTAAGGGATTTCAGTGCCATCTTCTTGAGTGAGATCAGTTTCGAACCAGGAATGATCGAGTTGATTCATTCCCTTAGTGGAGGCAGATCCAGTGCCGTCTTAATATCCTTCTCCTTTGGCTTCAGTTGCCATTGTGGGAGTCGGATGAAGAACTTTTGAAGACAAATTATTCAGAGCTTGAGCACTCCTACTTCCCTTGAGGCGACTAACATCCCTTTGAGTGGATTGTTGCAACTGCTGCATCAATTCAAGGTTTTGGTTGATCAGCTGGTTGAGCCGATTTTGAGTTTCCTCTAGCTTATTCACTAGAGAATGCATCTGGGAATAAGTAACTAGAGCGTCAGGACAGGACAAAGTGGTCACGTCGGTCGTGTCAAGAGTATTAAGATCAACTTTTTCAGAAGATTACCGATCGATCGATGCCTCTTGATGGTTAGCTTTTGAATGTCCAGCAGCTTGAGAGTTTTTCTTCTTCACCATGGTTTCAAGATTCTTAGGTTGAGCTATAAGGAGATTCGAAAATTTAAATGGTTGGAAAGTAGGAAATACTCGGTTTTTTACATTCTCAGTGAAAACACCCGAATGTGCAACCAAAAATTGGTACAACCCTCAATGAATTCAAGGAATAGTTAAACAAAAATAAATGGAAAATAAGTAATAAAATAAAAGAATTGCAATATAAAGAAACACATGAATTTATAGTAGTTCGACGTTGATTGACGTATATCCACTTTGAAGATTTGTTCAGTTCACTGCTAAAATTCAAGGTGACTTGGATTGGTAAGACTCCGAATAACTGGTGCAAAGTAAAAAATAGAAAAAAGAACCCTTTTTCTTGCAGGTAGCGGGTATTTATAGATGCAGGTAGGCCAGAAGAATTGAAGGACCGTTGTAGAGGGAGTCCAGGAGGCCTAAGCCCATATTGGGATAAGGGAGGATATGTCTCAGTCCCTTTATAAGGATAGGTCCTGATCCCTTCTTAGGGGTTAATAATGATCCTTCACATGGGGGGTGTGCGCCTTGCAACTTCTCATGTTGGTACCACCTGATCTCTTGAGTTGCACCATGAAGTTTTAGTTGTTTGGACTTCTGGTTTGCTGGTCATTTGATTGAGGAAGCAGTGTAATTCTACTGATTTATATCAAAGTTGTGTTTATCCCTCAATACTGGTTTTGTCGATCCCTTACTAGAAGAGTTCTCAAGCACTGTTTTGTTGAGCTAAAGTGATTATCATCATATGACGCTATTCGAACTTGATGTTTAGGCCTTCGAATGATGTTTCTAAGCTATTAGCCTTGATAATCATCAAGTCTTGGCAATCCGAATAGCTTCTAGTCTTCAGGCCAAGAGGTCAGGTAGCATTAACCAACCATGCTCTAATTGTTGTTTTCAAATTGCAAATTCTTGAGTAGTTGGATAATTATATAAAATGGAAGATCAGAAGGATGTTTGAATAAGATAAGGCATTTCCTTTAAGTAGACAGGATCCGAAAATGCATGGTAAAATTGAAGTGATTAAAATTTTCATTTTTCGGTTGAGCTAGGTAAAAGAGTTGAAGCAACACATTCTAGATAATTAATCACAAGCTAGATGCAAATACACACTTTTTTGATAAAAGATAAAAAAAATAGATACTTAAGGCAATATTAATAACTTTTCTGAATTTAGAACTAGGAAAGCCGCCATTTAGAGACAAAGGAAGAAACTCATTGTGAATTGTTTGATTACTGCACCATTTCTGTTTGGTTCATCTCAAATAGAATTAATTAAATTATGTAAGATTGAGAATAAACTGGGCCACAGATTGCTGTATATTCCTTTCTATTTTTCAAAATAGAGAAATTTGGAAGCTTATAATTTTAAATGTTAAAGCTTTTGAATCGAAAGCTGGATGGTGATGGTATTTAAGGATAAGCAAGAGACCCCATAAGGACAATAGGTGGAGATCTGAAGCCTTTGCTAGTTGTAGAGTTAAAAGATGGAAATGGTAATGGAATGGATTGGGTTTCTTCTTTTTTGGGAGAGGACATAAAATGAACGTGAATAGTGTTATTCTTAAAGCAAGCAACGAAGCTCTATTTAAGAAGAGAAGTATAAGATAAGAATTTCCATTTAGCCAATAGCAAGCTTGAGTTTTCCTTAAAAATGCACTAAGCGATATTCAGAAAATCATTTAGAGTTTTTTCCCTAAACAACTTCTAGAATACTGTTCACTACAACGTACATTAATTTTGTTTATACTTAGACAGGTTTCAAAAAAACCATTTAAAAAGAATGTATTGTTATGTGTTATGGTAGCTATTGTAATACCCCGTATTTTATGACAATTAAATATTTAATAGTGCATATGTATATATATGTATGCATAGACAAAAATATATAAAAGAAAAATAAAATAATGGTAATATATGATTGCATGTAATAAAAACATGCATTGAAAAGAAGAAAAGATTGATGCAAATAACAATGCAATGAATGCGTTAGAAAAAAGAAGAAGTCGGTTGCATGCACTGTAATTATGTTGCATGTAATGATGAGAAATAAATTTTAAAGAAAAATATGCATGCAAATTGATAAGGTTACATGCAATGGTTTAAATGGAAGATTACAACAAAAGGAGGAATAAGAGAAGAACAATAACCACCATTGTTCTAAGCCTTGTTAAAAAAGCCTACGTAGTCCAATTGGTTAGAGCATGAGGCTTTCATGAGAGTGGCACAGGTTCGATCCCCACTGGCACCATATTTTTATTTTAAAGGAACAGCTAAAATAGAACATGTTCTAAAGAGAAAATATGTATAAACGCACATATAAGGAAAACTATACATATAAGGAAGTACAATATATATATATATACATGTATACAAAAATATATACGTATATATATATATATATGTAGATATGTGTGTGTGTGTGTATATATATATATATATATATATATATATATGAAAAGGAGAAATTAAAAACAAGGGACAACCAAATATGGTAAGAATTAATAAGCGACATATCACCATTTGAATTTTGAAAACAAAATAAAAGTTATGCGTATATATATGTATACGTACAAAATGGACATTTGAAGTTTGTATGCATATAAGAAGATTCTATGTAAATATATTATTTAGATAAATCAAAGAAAGTATAACGGGATACTAATTAAATGTCTAAAATAGAAAACGTTAAAACGGTAAACATCTGCCCAAAATTGCTCGTGGGACCCTGAGGGTCGACCCTGGGGTCAACACAACCATAGGGGGGTCAAGCCTAGGGTCGATGCACACATATCGGGGTCGACCCACCCCAAATCCGAGCAGATTCATTGATGAATCTGGAGTATTTTCTTAACCATGTTTGTTGCTAACTTAGTGTTGCATGTACGATGAGATCCTGAACACCTATAAATAGGCTAGCAGAGCCTAGCCTAAATCTCCCATTTTCTGAGAGGCTGCTGAAGCTCTGCCATTCTTCCTCCTCCTCAAATCTCTTCAGAAAAATAGAATAATTAGTTTATGAAAATTTTGATTCAAGATCTGGAGGAAAAGGATGTATATTAATAAAGAAGGTGTTCAAAATTCTATTCAAAATAAGGTAAATTCTTGGATCTGGTCAATTTAATTTTCTCCTCTTTCTTCCCTTTTTATTTTAGTTAAGAATTATGGATCCATGGTTATTTAGGGTTTAAATCAGTTAGGAGAACCATGGAATGCTAGATCTGGACCAGATTCATGAGTTGAAAGCAATTAGGTGAGTGGTTTTAAGTTATACCTTTTTAATAATGGTATATTTATCGTTTGACATTCCACGTTAATATGCAATGTAAATCTGCTAGAATGACTAATCTATTGAAATGTAAATCCGCTAGAATGGTTAATATGTTAAAATGTTAATATGTTGGAACGTTAAAATGTTGACATGTTAATATATGGAAATGTATAGACTTGTTAAATATGTGGAAACGATTACTATTGTATATATACATGTTCTAATTACAAGTTAATTTAAGGCATATTATGTACTTGAACCTTTAATTGTAAGAATTAGGATAATTACATGTTAATATGTTATAATGGAATAATTACATGATTCGACGATTACACGTTATTTTAAAATAAAGTTAATTACATGTTAGGAAGAACGTGCGACATGATAATCAGATAATGGACTTAATATGATATTAAGTATGACATGTAAAATAGATTACAGTAAAATTTGGGAATAATGGATATGCCTAAATTTATAGAAAATAGAAAACTGTAACAGCATTTTGACACGAGGTTAAATTCAACTTGTGGTAGAAGTCTTCTCGGAACTACCCAACAAATTCAGCATCCACAAGTTTTTAATTTAATGAAAGAGGTCTAGTGCATAAATATACATGTAACGATGCTAAGACACGAGGTTAAGACCAACTTGTGGTAGAAGCCTGCCCGGAACTGCCTGGCAAATCCATCTTCCACAAGTGGTCGACTTAATATGAGAGGCCTAGTGCATAAACATATATATGGATATATGTATATAAAAGGATAGAAATGAATGGCACTAATTGTGGTTAATGGAAATGAATGAAAGTTACAATAGTAAAAGAAGTGGAATGAATGGGGAATGATAATAACCTATTATAATTAATTACATTAATAAGAATGTTAAATAATAGGCAGGCTTGTCCTATGGACAAGTAGAAACTATAAAATAAGTTATAATAAATGGAAAGGAAACTTATTAGAAAACCTTAGTTAAGTGAAATAAGTTAATAAGTAAACAACAACAAGTTGTAGTGATAATGTAAGATGGAATTATGATTAAATAAGAAAGAACGAGGTGAATATATGGGATGAAATAAGTTATATTTAATCATAAATAATAAGTGACATGTCAAACAGAAAACAAGTGAATTGAGATGAATTATACTTAATTACATATTAAGTAGAACATGTTATTGTAACTATGGAATCAGATAATGAATAATATAAAGAGATTGTATATTACACATCTTGGATTACAATATTGAGAATAACATGTTATGGGCTTACTAATAAACTTAAATGGGTTAAGTTATGATAGAAATTAATAAGAAAGAGGAACTTGGTAACTTGAATAAGAAGTCAATGTGAATAGGAATAACCAAGTTAACTGGAAACATGACGAGGTAGAGCAAGCGCGTAATTAAATGTTTAGACATAGGGTCTAATAACACATCAAACTAAAGCACTTGGACCAGTCCGTATGTTTGAAGGTGAATAACCCAACGATGTAAATCATCATGCTGTCATGGGACACGAGAGGAGCGCACGTCCATCTATTTATTCTGCCTGTTCTGCCTGTTATTCTACCGATATTCTGTTGACTCTGAAGGAATGGAAGGGGAAGCACGCGGCTTCCTGGGACGTGGAGGGTACTCTTGGTAGTCGTCTGTATTGTGACAGCATTTGACTGTGCTCGTAGAGGTTAGTTCTACGTGTTTCTACCCGGTAAATGTACCTTGATTGCTACGATAGTAGGCAATCAAAAAACTATAGGGTGGCATAGGTGATTCGACGATCCAAATTGCCTTGTGACTAGGCTGGGTTACGACCATTTTGTTACCGACGGGTCTAACCATCTGTTGATAGCAAGTCGTCGGGTATCTACCATCGACAGTCATCATGATATGTGATACGTGATGCGGAAAGACGGAGAGCTAAACCAAAAGATCATAGACCCTTTGCTATCAAGCAAATGGGTGAGGGATAGACCAACTAGGATTTATTGTTTGCTGTTTTCTGTTGGGTCAGGTCACTAGTTCTCAATTCTATTTGTCTTTCACTAGTTGAGCGAGGGGTCGGGTGGGAACATAGCCACTAAAAATGAAGACCTTAGCATCTGTGTATACAGATATCTGAAAAGCTCCCGAACGAGTTTCTTATTTCTGATACAGCCCTGTTACGGGACTGTGCACAGTATATAAGTGCAAATACATGCATACCACTTCCAGATGTTGTATCATAAAGATTACGTAATCGAGTATGATTGGCGATACGTACGTGAGAAGGTCTAGATACATGCATGTCCACTCTGGGTGGTGTATCATAGACTCTAGGGCACTACCCTGTAATGGAATCTGATTCGATCGAAGGTGGCAGTCCTTACGCTTATGTAGCATGGCGATGGAAGATCTATGCCGAATGTAGTGTCATTATATAGAGATCTGTACATCACTCCGGCATAGGATGAGGGACTACGAATATTTCTGTGGCATTATGGCGAAGACCATGTGAGTGACGTACCATTGGGTGTACCTTAATTTGGGGGTAGCTGCATATATACTGTATTTGGTTAATCCATCGGGAAGTAGATGTGTATGGCGTGTGTGTAAGCCTTGAGTGTTGTTAATCCAAGTAACCTAATAAATAAGAAAACGTAACTGAACGATATATGTAGGATTATCCAAAATGTGTAGTTTAAATCCAGTCACCAGAATTTGTGTTCTGACCCACTCCTCATAACATACTCGCAGGTTAGATTTGTGGTAGAGATATGATAGCCTTGGATACTAGTTAGGCAGTATTATTATATGGGTAATGCTAATATTTTAGGGTGCGTTTTTTAGAGGTCCCTATTAAGTTTCAAAATATAAAAAAAAACCGGTCATAAACTTATTGTAAATTAGGTCCCTGTTTTCAAAACTTATAAAATAATAATTAAAAAAAATAAAAAAAATTCCTAAATTAGTAATAAAATATATTACGCATTATAAAAAAAATTCAGTTGAAAAAACAACAAAAATAATGTCAGAAAGAAGAAAACAGCAAAAAAACAGAAAAAACTGCAGTTAAATGCATAATATTATGCACCTTTTTGATTTTATTGCATGCATATATGCAATTATTGCAGTTCTTCCAGCGGATAGATTTAACATAATTTTTCAGTTCATTTTTATTTGAATCCAAATGTGCAAATTTCTCAAAAAAATGCACACATGTGTGCAACATTTTTATAGGATAAAAAGTAGGGACCTAATTTATAAAAAAAACAAAGTTCTGAAAATTTTTAAACCCGCCCCCTATTTTATTTTTTCCGCCTTTTTGTATTTTTTTTAAAAAAATGTGCGTACGTTCATAAAAAAAAATAATCTAAAATATGGAAATAATGTCAGGAATCTACGGAAATCAAAAAAAAAATAGTTGCATACATTTATGCAATTATTACTGATAATTGCGTATATGTATGCAACTTTTCTGTAAGCTGTTTTCAGATTAAAATCTGAAAATAAACCTGCACAAATGTATGCAAGTATTTGAAATTTTTGCGCACATGTATGCATTTATTTGCATGAATAAAAATCAACGAAGATGTATGTAGTGAAAAATATGCACGGATGTATGCAGGAAAGTGATATATGTGCATACTATTATGCATTTAACTGGAAATTTCGTTTTTTTTTTTTGTTTTTTTGATTTTTTACGCCTTCGTTGATGGTTTTTTGTTCTGAATTTTTTAGTGTTTACATGTTTTATTTAAATACGAATTTACGTGATTTTTTTATATTTTTTTTATATTTTTTTGATGACTTTTCAGAAAATAGGGACCTAATTTACAATAAGTTTATGACCGGATGTGAGCCTAATTAAGTTTCAAAATAGGGATGTGAGCCTAATATTCACTATTTTATCTATTCCACTATGAGATGTTTTCTGGGCTCTGATATATTTTATATCGTTGTCTTTTCTGCAGGATACCAAACAAACCAACACGAGTTTCGATAGATTAGAATTTGGAAAAAGAAAAAAAACTCGGTCTATCAAAATCCGTGTTGTTACATCTGGTGTCAGAGCTTAGGTTTAGGATTCCTGTATAAATGGTGACTGAACGTATTTGTATTTTGAACAAAGTATCTATTATATATTTATATACACACCTAGATCGATAGAGGAACCCACTATATAGAGAAATCATAATATGGTTAAAGATGGGATATTTATTTTGTACCCTAAAAGAATGAACATGGTAATTTGAGACTGCGAAGTGTACAATTACTTTGTAAGGAAGAAAGGTGAATCCCATGTGTTAGTATTTCAGGCTAGTGGATTTCGCAGAAAAACCTTATGAATTGAAAAATGTTAAAAAGAGAAAAATGGATTAGGAATATATATATAGTTGAGAGAATTGACCTTGTGGGAGTGTCTAGGAAAGCCTAGGTAATTTGGAGACCCTTTTTGAGTCTAACCCCATTGTTAACTTTTAAGAACTTGAAATTGTAAAAGCTTTTGGGAAGATGGTTTATGGTATTTTCAAGTTTTAATCTTAAAAGTTACAACTTTAAAGTATGCAAAGAACATATTGAGTTTCGAAGAAAAATGGGGTATATTTTGAAAACAGTGATTTCTTGTGAAAATTTTGTCTAAAACACAATTCTCTCAGTAAAAGGTGCACATTATAGAGCATGTATAGCTCACTAGTTTTCTTTTTATATTTCATGAAAGGACTAAAAAGCAAAACTTAGAAAATGTTGCATTTTGTTGAAAAATGGAATTTTCAGTAGATAAAATCTTGAAATCTCTATTCTTTTGACAATCATTTTTGATAAATTGTTTCAAAAGAGAAAATTTTGTTGGATGTACAAAATAAGTTGTAGAAATCAATAATAGAGTAGAGTTTGCACCTTGTAGTAAGTTATTCAACTGACATTGTAAGTAAGAACAAGTCCTAAACTTGATTGATAAATAGTTGTCCTTATATACTCCAGTTTTTGTGATTTGAAAAAAATATGATGATTTGCATTTTTATGAGATGAAATGTTTTTATGGTTTGGAAAAAGTAAGTTTTCATGAGGAAAAATAAAGTTTTGGTACTTTTAACTTTTGGAAGAAAAGTTAAATGAAAAGGCCAAACCGTATTTTAGAAAGTCTAGAGTAGGTAAGGATTAGAGCCTAGGAAAGACGGGAAAAGTTTCGAGGCTATGGAGTATATAGCGAATTATCTAGGAATAATGGTAAGTTCCCATGAAATGTGTAAGCATTGAAAAGCCTAGGGTGTTGCTTGGAAATGACTATTAGTACACGGCTAGGACTAGTGGTAACTACTATATAGTAAAGGGCAAGTAAGTGTTTAGATCATGTTGCTAATTTTCATGTTAGGGGTAAAACCCGTTATTACATCTCTGTTGGGATCGTTCTTTTATTTGGTTCCTGTTGGGTAGTTAGGGTAACACCTAAACTTGTCATTGATCCCATGGTTTAAACTTTTCTGTCTGAGGAGGACATAGTCCTGAGATTCTTGGCCCTTCGTAGTAGCTATGAAGAGCGTTAGTTTTCCTATTTTAGTTGAAGGACTAAAAGGCTTATTTGAAACTAAACTTGGATCAGAGAATTAAGTTAAATAAGCTAAGAAAAGATTTATGGTACAACTAAAAAAGAAACAACAAATTCAGTAAAGCAACAAACATGACAGTTAAAGAAAAATGGAAAATTATGAGAAAAGATGGATAAGAATAAAAAAAATATTCAAGATAAGATGAAAAAGAAAATCTGTAATAGAGAAAATTTTCTTATGTGTACTATGCTTGGATAGGAAAACAGGGAATCTTCATAAATAGTTTCATAAAATCCAAGTACGGTTGGGAAAAAAAGATCGAAAAAGAAAAAGGGAAGATGTGAAATTTTCCGTTTTCCACCTTTTTGTAACATAAGAAATCGAATTTAGAAAATTAGATTTTTCTGAAATTCAAAAATAAAATTGCTTGGTAGGGTTTTGGATGCAAAAATTGGATGAACTGCTCTCTTGCTCCGCAAGAGTGTGGGAAAATTTGGATGAAAAATATATTTTGATTTTAGAAATATTGCATTCATAAAGAACTACCAGTATATTTAAGATGTGAGCAAGGATTTTTGAAAAATTTGCATACATATAGGAGGTACCACTCAGGCATACATGTATTATTATGTTGTATTACACTTTGCACAAGTTCACAATGTTTGCAAAAATTGGATTCACACATGATGGATGGATATTATGCGAGGGGTTATCTATTTCTACCGTTATCCAATTTCGGGGACGAAATTTCCTAAGGGTGGGAGAATGTAACACCCGCATTTTATGATAATTAAATATTTAATAGTGTATATGTGTATATATATGCATAGACCTAAACATATAAAAGAAGAATAAAATAATGGTAACATATGATTGAATGTAATAAATACATGCATTGAAAAAGATGAAAAGATTGATGCAAATAACGATGCAACGCATGTGTTAAAAAAAGAAGAAATCAGTTGCATGCAATGTAATTATGTTGCATGTTGTTAACAATATTTTTCGTAAACACCAGGGATAGGTCAATGGGAATAGATCTAAGGGAAAAACTGGTTGTTCAGCCTTTACGAACTAGATCAGATCACCACTCTTAGGTATCAAGATCTTGAGGAGTAGGATCACTAAATACCATCGGGAAGGGTTTAAACCAAGGGAAAGAGGTATTCCGTCCAATATGCAGAAATATTTTGGGCAAGAATCCATGCATATATAGGAAAAAAACAGTAAATCACAACAATGGCAATTAGAAATAGTATAATAAACTCATAGGAACACATTCCAAGTATGGACTCGCTCTTTATTAATCCTTGATTTGCAATATATGAACAAAATAGAAGAAAATCCTTATATGTATCTTGTTTTAGGGTTTTTGAGAGAAGGAGTACAAGGATTTAAAAAAATGAAAAAGAGCCCTTTTAAATGTGACCTCTTAGGGTCCTATTTATAGATGATTTATGGCCCCGTCTACTATTGGGCTATTAGGCCTTTATCAGCTGCTTTCTTTTCCCTTGGTTCTGGATATTTGTCTTTCAGTCACTTTTTATTGTTCTAATTATAGCCTCCGAAGTGAGGGTCCAGGTTAAGTAGGGCTTCTTTGAGGTTGAGATTAGCTTGCTGATGTGGTGGCTTTCGGATGGTGTTTGAACATTCGGTAGCCACTCTCAGGTGTAGGCTCTTGGTCGTGAGTTTTCAAATGTAGGCTTCCAGCTTTCTCACGAATACTTAGAGGAGCTAGTCCTCCCAGTGTATGTAGATAGTTTCCGGTTTGAAATCCATTGTTGGTGTTTGTACCAAGTAGATTAGTATGGATAGCCTGTAACTCCGCTGGGGTTCCAGCTGGCTTTTCGGTGGAGCTTTTTGGAATGGTCCAGTCTCCTAAAAGGTAGCTTCTGGAATGTGTTATTGTCTATCAATGCGACCTTTCACACTTATGTGGTAGTTGTTTCGGAAGTTGGTTCTGAATGATCCTTGCGTACTTCTAGTTTGGTACTTTTGATGCCTTCTGATGTATCGGTATTAAGCACGTTAACACTGATAACCCTCCCGGGTTTTAAGGAGTTGAGTTTATATCTTCTTCTTTCTTAGTTTCTGACTTAGATAGTTTTTTGCTATGTTACTTCCCGTCAAATAGGTCCTGTCGGATGGACCCCATCAGATGAAATTTGTTGATATCCTGTAGATTTTAGCTTCTTCCTCCCGGGAAGTGCCAGTTTATGTTGCTTTCCGACCATTCTCTCCGGCCGCGGTTCTTTCTGTTACTTGGCTTCCTGCCTTTGGAGGATTCCTCTGCAATTGTGTTCTTTCGATACCCCTTCGGTGTCAGTTGTTCTATGAGTTAATTTTGGTAGTAACATTTGCCACCTAGTGAAGGGGTATTTTCGACTTTCCAAGTCAAGCTTTTTGTCTTTTCCGAAGTGTCACATCTGATTCTCTTGATCTTGTACGACCAAGGGCATTGATTGGTTTCTGCTTGTACGGTCCAGATTGGCTTTGATATTTGAACATAAATTCCTTTTCTTCTTCGTTTCCTCCTTTCACCTACCAATCAAATTCTCAAGAAAAATTACTGTTTCTTTTGAGATCTAACACTCTATACTCTGTATGTATTTTTGTCTCCTATATAAGTCGCAGTCTTAATTATGCACGAAAATTGATGAGGGTGACGATAAGAACTATGCTGATCATCAAAATAGGTTTTAGCAATAACAATCTCTCTTTTTACCATGATTAATGTCCGGCATTAGCGACCACCTATTTTTTACAGGTTACTTTGATCAGGCAATGCGATATATAACAAAAGACATACAAGGAGGAAACAACTTTCCTACTAATTAGGATTTTATGCCGCCGGTATGAAATAAAATGAATCAAACATAATTAGGGTTAAACTCCCGACGTTGTTTACGTTTTGCTAAAATATTCGGTGATGATACGGAATTATCTAATTTCTGGGTAATTCCACTTGTAGTACTAATGATGCTAGGGTATGTATTTTTCTCGTCATTAAGAGTCTAGATGACCACTAATGAAAGTACATTTTGCCTAACCCTTCTCGCATTCAGTGTCTGGGCTCAGTTTATCCTGTGACAAATCGAGCTCTTTGTAAATGAGATATAGTAATACTCTATCTATTCATAAATGTTATGCATGCATTTGTGTAAGAAATATGTTTACTAATGATAATGTGATGGAATGATATCACCTGGCAAAATCATGTCTAACTAAAGTCCCGCTAAGGCAAAGACCAAAGACTCCAAAGTTTCACGTCCTAAGAAAGTATTTGTTCCAAAGTAATCCTTGATTACTTCTCAACGCTCTATGAAGGCCATATTGGACAGCTTCAGGATATCGAGTGTTGGCGCCATTATAGCTTCTTCCCCAAATTTTCTCAAGAATCCTCCAGAAGGATACTTTGCGTACTCAGCAATTCATATCTGGCATGGAGGTTTTCTTTCTTTCCCTCCTTTTCTACATTAGCTCTTAAGTGATTTGAAAGTTGTTCCCATTCAACTTTCTCCCAATATGTATACAACAATTTTATACTTGGAGACCCTATCGCTTACGTCGGGTCAGGGTTCTGTAAGCCCGAAGCTCATTCGTCACATGGTCCGATTTTCTAAAACTTTAGAATCATTGACATGGAGGGCTAACCCCGTGAGGAGACTGATCACTGATAGTGTTAAAAAAACTAGGCCGTGGCAGGATCAAAGTTTCCTTGTTAAATGCCCCCCTTGGAATATTAGGACAATTTGTTGATGACAGTAGGTTTCTTATTTCAGAGAGTAAAATGTCTCCAACTTGTGGTTTTTGTTTATCAGTACCTTCCTCTTATCACAAACCCCTTTTAAAATGTGATTTTAACCCCAGAAGAAGCTCGAGTGGTCGAGACTATCTTCAAAGAACCGATGAAGCACATGTGCCGGTCATTTATCTTGACTGCCGACAAGCTTCGTGAATATGGCTTGCTTCCTCCTGGGTAGAAGATATTGGGGCAACCTCCCATCCAATTTTCTGGTCCTAAAGGACTACTGTTGGGTTCCGACTCGTTCAACGTGGGTTCTCCCATTTATCCAGCTGATTTAGATGAGACAATGTTTTTTATTAGACAATGCTTCCCATTCTTCCTCTAGCTCCCCCGTTACTATAATTTTACTAATTTAATTCCTCTTTGTTTAGGATCTTCGACTTCCCAGGATGCGTCTGATCTCGCAGCTGTCAACCGGTCCAGCGTTCGAGCCATAAAAAGGCTCGCCCACACCGATGTTGTATCATCATCGAATAGGCCCAGGCATGACGAGTCAGTTGGCTTTGAAGACATTGTCGCTACTCCAAAATCAAGGAAAACTTTTGATCCTTCCACTGTTGATGATCAGGTGGTCAATGTGGATGCTTCCCATGATATTTCACCGAGGGGTAAGTCCATAAGCAGCCCCGTTCTTCCCGATACTTTCGGTTAGTTAGATGTGGAAGGGCATAGTCTTTTGATGCCTTCCTCTTCTCAGCCTGCTACTCCCCCTTCACCTTCTTTGTTAGTCTCTGATTTTGATAGCCTTGTGAGTCTTGCCTTCTCATCACCTGAAGTTGCTAACATCACACCGACTTCTTTACCTTTGGATTTAGAGTACTTCCACCGACAACAAATCAGGGACCAACTTTTGGTACTGACCTATCCTTTCTGATACCTTTGTATTCATATTGTTTTGGCGAGAATCTTGAATCATTTCCCTTCCTCAATTAATGAAGACTTGGGATATATCCAGAGGGGCAGCTTCTGCTTTAGTGGCAGAGGTCAATGCTCTCAAAGAAGAGAAGAAGGGGCTAGCAGATAAAATTAATACTTTGTTGCAGGAGAAATCAAAGTGTGAAAAGGAACATGATGAACTGGCGAGTTTGTTGGAAACGGAGAGAAGGGCCAAAAGTGTGTTGTCAAAACAAGTGGAGGATTTCAAAGAAGAAAAGTTAGAGTTGGAGTTTGATCATGCGGCTGAATTGGAAAGGATGAACACCCAGCTCTCTGTTGCCAAAAGAATAATTTACGAGGCCAGCAACAGAATCTCCACTTTTTTGGGGTACATCTCAATAATATAGTCATGGAGTATTATGAGGAAGCCCTCATCCTTGCATTCTCCAACAATTATAAGAGGCTGCCGGAGTTTCATTTTTCTTCAATCGAGCCCTCCATCCGTGATAGGGTTTTGGAAAAGATCGAGCTGGTAAGGCGAGAGCATAGGATTCCTCCGATGGACAAGATAGACCCTGCGTCACTTCTGTTTATTGATGAATTTTCTGAGGATTATGAAGAGTAGGTGGAAGAGGAAAGCACAGCGGAAGGTGAAGTATGTGAAGACATGGATCTACAAGGTACAATTGGAAAGGATGAAGGAGGAAGTTATCTTTCAAGGAAGGTAGCCTTCTGGATTATAAGAAGAAAGGGACTCTCGGCCGGTCCGAAGTCGAAGTTACACTGGTATGGCTTTTGCTTCCGAGACACTTTTCCTCTCCTTAAGTTTCATTAATAACTAGTCTTCTCCCATTACAGCAGTTCTTTGCTTTTCCAAAGATGTAAATTACAGTAGCACTTTAGATTCTGCGTTTGAAAACTTGGGGACTTCTCAAGGTGTTTGGTCTTGCAAAAGCAATTTAATAAGGAGTTTCAAATATTAGTGTATGAAGTATACAATTTCTTTTAACTCTCCCTTGACTGATATTGATTCCACGACATTTGATGGTTTGTGGTGTTGTATTGATATGTCAGTGTGGATATTATTGTATGTGTGTATGGATTGATACAGATTGCATGGTTGTCCTACGTGTGATGTTGCTAATACATACTTGATGTTTGTGTTTGTTTCTTGCTTTTGTATGCTACGATATTTCATCTTATCTATGACTAGAAGGATCAGTTCCAGACCTTCTCTTCACAGTTTAGAGAGGAAACCTCAAACAACGTTGTTCACAGAGATTTTTGTTAGGAAGCTCCCCTCTCGGGCTACAAAAAGTTGTACTATTTTCAAAAGATAATTGCTACAAATCTCCAGGAGCAAATGTCCTCATTGGAAAAGCAATTAAAGGAGAAAGACAAGGTCATTTATAATTTGCAGCATAGGCTAGCAACAAGGATCTCCAGGAATACTGACATGGAAGTGTGTAGACTATACCAACAGATTGACAAGTTGGAAGATGAGCTAAGGAAAGTTAAGGAAAATAATGCTTCTCTGGAATTTGCCTTGCAAAACCCAGATTCAGAATGACATGTTTTTCTTGTATGTTTGTAATGGGTATCCCTTTAAGATAGTGACTATATCCATGTGACGGTTTCCAATGGGTGAGCCTTTGTGTTGTGTGATTTGCATGATATACTTCTTTTCGTCGGAAACAAGGCTACCCTGCTATAGGGCATCGCAACGACAGGAAACCCATTTAAACTAGATGTTTGTAAAAATACTTTCTCATGTAGTAGGTATCTTTGGGGGCAATACTCACCGTAAGGTTTCCTAGAAGACGAGTAGTCATAGTTATAGAACTTTATCGAAATTATTTGGGATGCTCTTCCCCAGTTCCTTTCTGAACTTATATTTTAACAAGATGTTGTTTTGTCGTGTCATGCAAGTAGCTAATACGTTGGAAAATAAACTACTGAATGTATAAGTTAAAGGAACTTCCCTGAGAGGATCACAAGCCCATCCTTGGTAGTAACGGAAGTGTAGTTCTGAACCATACTTGAATTTCCGAGGGGAATGAACCATTCCTTCTTGGTCGGATTCAAGAGTCTGACTCTACCCAAGTTTGGGGTGTTTGTAACGAAACCGAAACCCCACATCCGGTGGTGATTTACTTCAGGATCATCCCGAGTTTAGGTACTGAAATATAAGACCGAGGGCACGCTTCTGGTCTTTGTTAAGAATCAGATCAACCTGGATTCGTTATCGGGACAAGACCGGGAATCCCCTTCCAGTATTCGCAAAAATCAAGTCCCGCCCAGATTTGGGTTATAAGAGTAAGAGATCGGAGGTCCAATTCCGGTACTTGTGAGAAATCAATCTGACCTAGATTTGGGTGTTGAAGATTGTAGGCCAGAGAGTAACTTCCGGCATTAATAGAAGCCCCGAACCGTCCCTTATTCGGGTGATTTAATGATTGAAGACCGAAACTACCCTTATGCATTGATTAGAAGTCCCAAAACAACCGTTATTTGGGTAATAAAAGATTGAGTATCAGGAATCCCCTTTCGGTATTAATGTTTTGGTATTCCCCTTGGACTTGATTTGTGAAGCAGAGGTTGTACGTGCTTCTTGAACCACCCACTGGGCTCTTGATGTCAAAGCAGAGGATGTACATGCTTTGTTTTCCACTCTCTGGGCATGTGCGTTTGGTGTGCTTGGCTAGCTTATCCATAAGTAGGGCCCAAGGACTTACCCGTCCTCCCTCCATAAGGCGCCTGATCCTGACCATCGTAGGTAGTGATAAGGTCTTTGAAACTTAAAAGGGGCTATTGTAGACGCAAAACTAAGGTTTACTCTTTTGACGCTCTATACTGACCATCGTAGGTACTGATAGAGGCTTACACGCCACCCCCTCCGAGGGGTGCCCTATCCTGACCATTGTAGGTGGTGATAGGGGTTAGCGTTCCCTTTTGTGGGTAACGCGGAACAAAAGCAGAGGTAGGATGTGCTCTTCTGCGAGCAGAGGTAGGACGTGCTTAGTTCTGACAGAGGCAGGGCGTACTCTTCTACGAACAGAGGAAGGGCATGCTAATGTTAGATGCACTGCCACGACCATTGTTGGTGTGAAACGGAGGCTTACGCTTTTGATGCTTTAACCTAGAACTCTCTGATTAGGGCATGGAGAAAGACTAAAACACCATCCCCCTCCGGGGGATGCCTTGCCCTAACCACTTTAGTGGTGACAAGGGATTTGATCCATTTGTGATTTGACCCCATTTGGGTTTCTTCGAGCTTCAAAAGGAGGGTTTTCCATACCTTCAGTCGTGCTTGATAATCCTTTTCCTAAGGAATTTTACTGAACTCAAACTGAACTTGTTATACACTCCCGTTGTTGGCCTTGGTTGACGAATTTGATGACCATTTCCTCAAGGATTCTGCAATGATTAGTGTCATGTCCATTCCTAATGTGGTAATGACAATAGGGTCCTCCCGTCTTCTTTCCGTATTTGGGCTTCTTCTTTGCGAACGACCAGTAGTTAAGTTCGTGTTTGGTTAGGAAATAGATGTTCTCCATCGAGGTGGTAAAGTAATATTCCTTGAGTAGTCTTGTGTAAACTTCTTTCCTTGTCGCTGGGACTTAATCCTCCTACGGCCCGACCCTGTTGTTTTTCCTACATCTTCGTTCCTACTTCCCAAAGCACACTGAGATTGAGATGCTATCCTTTTAGACCATTTGCGGGTGAAAAGGTTAAAATCGCTCATTATTTCCTGTTCAAATGTTGTTCCTCTTCTCTACTTGTAGAGAGCTTTCTTTAGGTGAGAGAGAATGCTAGTATCCTCTGATGTAGAATCACCTGGAGGAAGTTTTAAGGTTTTTCCTATGTAGGAAAGGCTACTATCCCAAGTGTCATAAGCATGTGGTTCTATTTTTCTTTTCCGCTCTATTGTCCGCAAAGCTTCCACTCTTAATCTTTGCTCATTCCAGGGTCGGTAATTTTTGGCTTATCCATTCGAGATCCTAAAGGCTTTTGTCGAGACCTCTTACTCCTAACTTCGCTCCTTCAAAACTTTAGTCCATTCGGGGATGGAACAACACAGGTAGATATGTGGTTGGGTTAACCAAATGATCGAAGGTCCAGGCCCTTCTTTTAATGCCAAAATGTTAACGATATTTTTCGTCAACACCGGAGATGGGTCAACGGGAATAGATCTAAAGGAAAAAAGGTTGTTCAGCCTTTACGAATTAGAATAGATCAGCACTCATAGGTACTAAGATCTTGAGGAGCAGGATCACTAAATACCACCCGGAAGGGTTTAAACCTAGGGAAAGAGGTATTTCATCCAATCTGCAGAAATGTTTTAGGCAAGAATCCACGTATATATAGGAAAAATAGTAAATCGCAGCAATGGCAATTAGAAATAGTATAACAAACCCATAGAAATGCATTCCAAGTATGGACTCATTCTATATTAATCTTTGATTTGCAATACATGAACATAATAGAAGAAAATCCTCTTATGGATCCCGTTTCAGGGTTTTTGAGAGGAGTACAAGGGTTTAGAAAAATGAAAAATAGCCCCCTTTGGGGTCCTATTTATATATGATTTAGGACCCTGTCTACTATTAGGCTATTGGTCCTTTATCAGCCACTTTCTTTTTCCTTGGTTCTGGATATTTGGCTTCCAGTCGCTTTTTATAGTGCTAATTATAGCCTTCGGAGTGAGGATCCCAGTTAAGTAGGGCTTCTTTGAGGTTGAGATTAGCTTGCTGATGCGGTGGCTTTTGGATGGTGTTTGAACTTCCAATAGCAGCTCTCGGGTGTAGGCTCACGGTCATGAGTTTTCAGATATAGGCTTCCGGCTTCCTCACATGTACTTAGAGGAGCAAGTCCTCCTAGTGTATGTGGATAGTTGCCGGTTTGAAATCCATTATCGGTGTCTGTACCAAGTAGATTAGTATGCATAGCCTGTATCTCCGCTGGGGTTCCAGTTGTCTTTCCGGTGGAGCCTTTTGGATGGCCCAGTCTTCCATAAAGTAGCTTCTAGGGATGTGTTGTTGTCTATCAATGTGACCTTTCGGCACTTGTGCGGCATTTGTTTTGGAAGCGGGTTCTGGATGGTCCTTGCGTACTTCTGGTTTGGTACCTTTGATGTCTTCTTATGTATCGCTATTAAGAAGATTAATACTGATAACCCTCCCGGGTTTTAAGGAGTGGAGTTCATATCTTCTTCTTTCTTAGTTTCTAACTTAGACGGTCTTTTGCTATGGAACTTCCGATCAAATAGGTCATGTCGGATGGACCCCATCGGATGAACTTTTTTGATATCCCGTAGATTTTAGCCTCTTCCTCTCGGGAAGGTGCCAGTTTACGCTACTTTCCGATCTTTCTCTCTGTATCACGGTTCTTTCTATTACTTGGCTTCCTATCTTCGGAGGACTCCTCTGTGCTTGTGTTCTTCTGATACCCATTCACTATCAGTTGGTCTCAGAGTTAATTTTGGTTGTAACACATGCAATGATAAGTAAAGAAAATTTAAAGAATAAGATGCATGCAAATTGATAAGGTTACATGGAATGGTTTAAATGAAAGATTACAACAAAAAGAAGGAATAAGAAAAGAACAATGACCACCATTGTTCTAAGCCTTATTAACAAAAGCCTATGTAGTCTAGTTGGTTAGAGCACATGGCTTTCATGAGAGTGGCGCGGGTTCGATCCCCGCAGGCGCCATATGTTTATTTTAAAGGAATGGCTAAAATAACACATGTTCTAAAGAGAAAATATGGAAGTACAAAAATATATGTATACATGTATATGAAAATATATGCATATATATGTGCAGAAATATTTACATATATATATATATATATAAAGGAGAAATTCAAAACAAGGCTGCAATCAAAGAAATATGGTAAGAACTAATAAGCGGCATAACACCATTTGAATTTTGAAAATAAAATAAAAGTTATGCGTATATATATGTACAAAATGGACATTTGAAGTTTTGTATACATATAAGAAGATTGTACGTAAATATAATATTTAGATAAATCAGAGAAAGTATAACGGGATATTAATCAAACATCTAAAATCAAAAATGTTAAAACGGTAAACATTTTCCCAAAATTGCTCGCCGGACCCAGGGGTCAACCCTGGGGTCGACAAAACCATAGGGTGGTCGACCCTAGCGTCGACACATACAGGGGGGTCAACCCCGAGGTCGACCCACTCCAGATCCGGGCAGATTCGTTGATGAATCTGGACTATTTTCTTAACCATGTTCGTTGCTGACTTAGCCTGCATATACGATAAGATCCTAAACACATATAAATAGGCTAGCAGAGCCATGCCTAAATCTCACATTTTCTAAGAGGCTGTCTAAGCTCTGCCATTCTTTTTCCTCCTCAAATCTCTTTAGAAAAATAGAATAATGTCAGAAAATTCTGATTCAAGATCTCGAGGAAAAGGATGTATATTAATATAGAAGGTGTTCAGAATTCTATTCAAAGTAAGGTAAATTCTTGGATCTGGTCAATTTAATTTTCTCCTCTTTCTTCCCTTTTTCTTTTAGTTAAGAATTATGGATCCATGGTTATTTAGGGTCTAAATCCAATTAGGAGAACCATAGAATGCTATATCTGGACTAAATTCATGAGTTGGAAAGCAATTAGGTAGGTGGATTTATGTTATACCTTTTTGATAATGGTATATTTATCGTTTGACATTCCCCGTTAGTATGCGATGTAAAATATGTTGAAATGTTAATATATGCAAATGTATAAACTTGTTAAAATATGTGGAAACGATTACTGTTGTATACATACATGTTCTATTTACATGTTAATCTGTGGCATATTACGTACTTGAACCCTTAATTGTAAGAATTGAGATAAATACATGTTAATTTGTTAGAATGGATAATTACATGATTCGACGATTACATATAATTTTAAAATAAAGTTAATTACATGTTAGGAAGAACATGAGACATGATATTGAGATAATGCCAAAATTTACAGTAAAATTTGGAAATAATGGATATTAAGTATGACATGTAAAAATAGATTATAGTAAAATTTGGAAAGAATGGATATGCCTAAATTTACATAAAATAGAAAACTGTAACCGCACTTAGACACGAGGTTAAATTCAACTAATGGTAGAAGTCTGTTCGGAACCGCCCGGTAAATCTAGCATCCACAAGTTTTTAATTTAATGTGAGGGGTCTAATGCGTAAATATACATGTAACGGTGCTAAGACACGAGGTTAAGTCCAAATTGTGGTAGAAGTCTGTCCGAATCGCTTGGCAAATCCATCATCCACAGGTGGTCGGATTAATGTCAGAGGTCTAGTGGATAAACATATATATATATATATGAATATATGTGTATATGAATATATGTATATGAAAGTAGATAGAAATGAATGGAACTAATTGTGATTAATAGAACTGAATGGAAATGAATGAAAGTTACAGTAGTAAAATAAGTGGCATGAATGAGGAATGATAATAACATATTATAATTAATTACATTAATAAGAATGTTATATAATAGGTAGGCTTGTCTTAGGGACAAGTAGAAATTACAACATAAGTTAAAATGAATGGAAAGGAAACTTATTAGAAAACTTTAGTTAAGAGAATGAAGTTAATAAGTTAACAACGACAAGTTGTAGTGACAGTGTAAGATGGAATTATGGTTAAATAAGAAAGAACGAGGTTAATATATGGGATGAAATAAGTTATATTTAATCATAACTAATAAGTGACATGTTAAAAAGGAAACAAGTGAATTGAGATGAAGTATACTTAATTACATATTAAGTAGAACATGTTATTGTAACTATGGAATCAGACAATGAATAATATAAAGAGTAGATTACAGATCTTGGATAGCAACATAAAGAATAACATGTTATGGGCTTATTAAAAAACTTAAATGGATTAAGTTATGACGGAAATTAATGAGTAAGAGGAACTTGGTAACTTGAATAAGAAGTCAATGTGAATGAGAATAACCAAATTAACTGGAAACCTGACGAGGTAGAGCAAGCGCATAATTAAATGTTTAGACATAGGGTCTAATAACACTTCAACGTGAAGCACTTGGATAGTCCGTACGTCTGAAGGTGAATAACCCAACGGGGTAGATCATCGTCATGTTATGGGACACGAGGGGAGCGCACGCCCATCTGATTATTCTGCCTATTGTTCTACTAATATTATGTTGGCTCTAAAGGACTGTAAGGGGAAGCACGCAGCTTCCTAGGATGTGGAGGGTACTCCTGGTAGTCCTCTGTGCTATGACAACATTCGACTGTGCTCGCAGAGGTTAGGTCTGCACGTTTCAACCCGGTGAGTATATCTTAATTTCCACGATAGTGGTCAATCAAAAGATTGTAGGGTGGCATAGGTGATTCGACGATCCAATTTGCCTTGTGACTAGGCTCGGTTACGGTCATTTTATTACCGTCGGGTCTAACCATTTGTTGATAGCAATTCCTCAGGTACCTACCATCGACAATCAGCGTGATATGTGATGCGTGATGCAGAAAGACGGAGAGATAATCCAAAAGACCATAGACCCATTGCTATCAAGGCTATGGGTGAGGGACAGGCCAAGTAGAATTTATTGTTTGTTGTTTTCTCTTAGGCCAGGTCACTAGTTCTCAATTCTGTTTGTCTTTCACTAGTTGAGGGAGGGGTCGGGTGGGACCATAGCCACTAAAAATGCATACCTTAGCATCTGTGTATGCAGATATCTGAAAAGCTCCCGACCTAGTTCCGTGTCTAATGCAACCATGTTACAGGACTCGGTGCACTGTAGATTGGTGCGGATACATGCATACCCCTTCCGGATGGTGTATCACGAAGATTATGACATCAAGTACGATTGGCGATACGTAAGTGGGAAGGTCTAGATACATGCATGTTCGCTATGGGTGGTGTATCATAGACTCTAGGGAACTGCTCTATGATAGAATATGATTTGATCGAAGGTGGATATCCTTACGCTTACGTAGAATGGCAATTGCAGATCTATGCGGAACGTAAAGTCGTTATATAGAGATCCGTTCGTCACTCCAGCATGGGATGAGGGGCTGTGTATATTTTTGTCGCGTTACGGCGAAGACCGTGCGTGTGGGGTACCATGGGGTGTACCTTAATTTGAGGGTAACTACATATATATTGTATTAGGTTAATCCATTGGGAAGTAGATGGGTATGATGTGTGCGTAAGGGTTGAGTGCTATAAACCCAAGTAACCTAATAAATAAGAGAAAGTGAAACTAAACAGTATATGTAGGATTATCCAAAATGCGTAGTTTAAATCCAATCACCAGAACTTGTGTTCTGACCCTCTTCTCATAACATACTCGCAGGTTAGATTTTTGGCAGAGATATGATAGCTTTGAATACTGGTTAGGTAGTATTATTATCTGGGTAAGGCTATATTTTGATTACATTATATTTTATCCATTCCGCTGCGATATTTATTCTAAGCTCTGACATATTTTATATCTCTGCCTTTTCTGCAGGATACCAGACAAACCAACAAGAGTTTCGATAGATTAGAATTTTGAAAAAAAAATCGGTCTGTCGGAATTCGGGTTGTTACAGCTATAGTTATAAACTTATAAGTTTAATTTGCCACGTTATCAATCTGCATCTATAAAAAGATGCATATCTATCTGTCAATTTACCTTTTAAAAACAACATCTATAGTTGACACCTCACTAATCCGTTATAATCCTCCACCACCAATAGGAAATCAACTTACGCTACTTATTCCATTCCTCTTACTCAACTTCTCAGATCTGTTCGTTCTCGCCCCCAAATTTCCAATTCCAATCCCTAGTTTTCATTCATCTACTTCTTCCACTCCAACCCTCTCTGCATACTCCACTTATTCCAGCTAGTCCTCGACTCCAACTCCAAACGCAACCATTTCTCCCCTTCTGCGTCATCAAACGGCAGTCAATCCAAGAAGAAAGGTGCTATCTTTTAATCTTACGTTTCTCATGTACGTTTCTGTTGCCTTTTTGATCACCGCTATTAGTTAGCCTATCGAGAAACTGAAATTATTATCACCATGAGTATAATTAGTGTTAGGTGATTAACAATTCTTGTCTGTTATTTGTTAATGAATCCACAGTTTTTTTGTTTGAAGTTGTATACAATTTGTTTCGGTTATTTATGGTTCTTTTGTATATTGATTTGCTGAAATGTTCTTTAAGTAGCTATTGGGTTGTTAATCAATTTAATAACACAGAACTTTCCTAGTGAAGGGTGGTTGTGAACAATTAGACCATTGACCTTATATCATGTTCTAAACAACCGCTCAGGTTTCCCAGGTTTCTGTTGACAGTGATGATTGAGACATGATACTCCTACCTTTTTTAATAAGATATACAGTGGTTTATGAAAATGGTTTCATCAGGATGCTTGCATATACATGATACTATTCATTTCTTAAGTATTTTCATGTTTGTCATATGCATGATTTTTCACCTAGTTCCCAATCAGATAAGTACTGTATGCACAGTTAGAAATTATGTGCAAATTCACTTCATCTATGAATGTTTACACCTGCTGTACATTGATGTGTGCATCACTATTGACATCATTGTATGCCAGTTAACCATGCATTGTTTAAGTAATGCTTCAAAGGCCATACAATGATATATCTGCACATATGGATCAATAAACTGCTAATGGATGTTTATTTCTTCATGTTGCATGCTTCTAAATTTTTATGTGAGCTTTGTTTTGGGGTGTGTGTATAAGACTGTCTAATAAATATACACATGAAATTTATGATATGGAATACATGCCTAAAAGCATACTGCATGAAATTTATGAAATGGAATATATACATAATCATTTACAGTTTGTGATATTACTGAAATGATTTGCAGTTTGTGATATCACTTCAATTCTTCCTTCAGTTCGAGTGCATTGACCGCTCAATCAATTTCTACTTCAAATTCATCAACAGCGGCTGCAAGAAAGAACTGCCACCACAAAATCCCAGCGAAGATGAGGATTGTGAAGGTAGGGTCGAATGCAGGGAAGTTTCTCTATGTGGTCGGTAAGTATAAATTAGGTTTTTTTTGGTTGCTTTGTCGATTATCATATCTTTCAGTGATGTTTTAGTCGAGAATTTAAGATATGTGCAGAATGGCGATTGTGGGTATTTTAAGTGGCATGACGAAGTGTATGAAATCAATAGCAACGCGGAATTGGATGATACTACTGTTAAATTGATGGAAAATGAAAAGACTATGTCCGCAATTGCTCAGGGAAAGGAAGATAATTGAAGAAAAGCTATTGAAGCAAAAGCAAAAGAGGGCAAAATTCGATGAATTTGTGGTAGATATAAAGGAAGAGTTGGCCCTTATGTGCACTTAATGTGGAAAGCACGAGAAAGGAGAAAAATTCTTTGCAACAGCTTTAGCTATCAACTGGATCATGTTTGGAGTTATTTTGTGTGTTGCTATGGCAACGTAGTGTAGTAAAGTAACATAAAATAGCATGCATGTACAGTTTTTCAGGTTTAATTTTAAGTTTTGTCACATTGTAGATTAGTGATAATTTTTACCGCATTGCAAATTAATGGTAATTTTTTCCACATTGCCCATTAAACCTAAAGTGCTGATTAGTGATAATTTATCCACATTGTAACTGTCTAATTAATTACTCAGTATCGTTTGTGCTTTGAACAAATTGAATCGTTGCATCAATTTGCAACTGAGGCATGCAGGCCATAAACTGAGGTATGCAACTGAAATGTCTTTGTGCTGAAATGCCACTGAAATGCAAATGAAAATCAGTTATGCAACTGAAATGCGAATGAAAGCCAACTCAGTTATGCAAATGAAATGAAAATGAAACTCAGATATGTAACTCAATT